>CM038147.1:571045391-571645391 GCA_021437245.1 Aegilops speltoides
GAGATTTCAAGATTTTGATCCTCGGCACGCTGTCATTTCCGACAACCTACCGAGTCTCAGGGGCTACTATCTATACAGGGCGCATTTTTTATATGCAAAACTGTTAAAAGATGAAGGGGTACGTTATTATTGCCTACCTCAAATCCCGCCAGTAAACTCATGGCGGCATTACGCAATCCGCTTTCAGCGGACGAAATCCTTCCAATCACCATACGCATTAACGCACGGTGATCTTCTGAAATGGACGGCCTCTCAAGTAGATGCTTCAGTTCAACCGGCCGGATACTAGTAGGTGCCGAACTCTCTGGCCCCTCCGGACTCTGGGATACCCTCCGTGATGACACTTCGGGTTCGCCTGCCTCATCTGGCGGTGCCACGGATGGAGGCGTATCGCTCTCCATCATCTCCGGAAGAAGGTCCCCCGAAGATGAACTCATCTGAGAAGGCTGCAGATCCGAACTGTGATATAAATACTTCGGTTACCTACGGAAGCACAAATGAAGGTATTTCCTTACTAATTAATTTCCTCTTTTATACTCACGGCTCGTTGGAGGGCCGATCCTTTGGTGATGATTGTGCGTCTGGATTCCCTCCGAGCGCCGGACCCCCTGGGGAAGATCTCTTCCCACGCTTAGGGGCTTTGGCCTCCGGATCTTCGGAGGCGGTCCTCTTCTCCCCCTGAGGGGAGGATTCTTAGTTCCTCCTCTTACATGCCGCCCTTTGGGCGAAATATTAGCTCCTCTATTTTCCCCATTGCCCCCTTCTGAGGGAGCAACCTCCAACATTTTGACCAGCACGGGCTCCAGTGCGGTCTCTGGGAGGGGGGCCGGACACCTTATCAGCCTTGATCGCGCCACCCATTCCTGTAAAGGACAAAGGGTAAGGATGCGGGTTCTAGAAAGGCACATAAACAGAATGTTCAGACTCTGAGCTATTTACCTGAGTATCCGGGTGAATGCGGCTTAGACCTGCATCCTCGGCTGAATCCGGACATGCCACATGCGGTCCGAAGAACAACTTGTACATCTCCACGGGTGTCGCACCCATGAAGTGTTGGAGAATCCGAGGTCCCTCCGGGTTGAACTCCCATAGGCGGAGAGGGCGGCGTTTGCAGGCGAAGATGCGACTAGCATAACTGCGTCACCTTGATCAGTCGATCTCCTCGCTTGGAGATCTCGAATCCTGCCTACGCAACGAGGGCACGTCTCGGGCGGCCCCAGTTGAGCCCTTGGTTGACCCACGACATCGGTTGGCGTGGAGGTCCCGGGCGGAATGAGGGCGGCGGCTTTTGCCTGCTGCCCCTGGGAGCGGTGATGTAGAACCACTCCTGCTGCCACAGTCCGGGTTCCTCTTGGAAGGAACCCTCGAGCCACGGGGCATCGACCTTCTTGCTTATGGTCGCCCCGCCGCACTCCGCTTGACGCCCCCCGATCATCTTCGGCTCCACCTTGAAGGTCTTCAGCCATAGGCCAAAGTGGGGGATGACGCGGAGAAAGGCTTCGCAGACGATGATGAATGCGGAGATATGGAGGATAGACTCCGGAGCCAAGTCGTGAAAGTCCAGCCCGTAGTAGAAAAGGAGCCCTCTCACGAAGGGATCCGTCGGGAAGCCTAAACCCGGCGGAGGTGGGATCTGGCAGCGTATTCGCCGGGCTCGGGGGCTGGCACGGCCTGCCCTTGGGCAGGCAACCTGTGCGAAACCTCATAGGCCAGGTACTCGGCCTCACGCAACTTCAGTATGTCCTCCTCCATGACGGAGGAGGGCATCCACCGGCCCTGGAGGTCGGAACCGGACATGATTGAGGATCCGAAGCGCTCGAATCTGAAGCTCTGGGTGTTGGAACTGGGAGCGGGGAAAAGATTCGATGCGAGGTTGAAAAACAAGGGCTGGCCTTGGTCCTCCTATAAAGGGGGAGAAATACCAAGGGCCGTCTCCGTGACCGTTTGGGATTCCCCTTCGATAGAGGAGGCGTGGCGACGGGAACGGTTGGGTTACCCATGTCCGTATTGATGAGGATCCCGGAATAAGGGGAACACGATCTCTGCTTCGACAAGACGTGCCAAGGAAACCGCTTCGCTAAATGTGCTGAGGTGGAATAGTAAAAAACGATTCAAACGAGGGCTTGGCTGCGGTGTGATGTCACGCCGCATAATACGTCAGCAGATTGAGCTAAGTGTATATGTTTTATTCTCTCTACGGTGGAATGTGGAAATTATTTTTGCAGAGCCGGACACTATCCTGGTGTTCATTATCTTCTCCGGATTATTTAAGGGAGGAACCCGCCTTGCAATGCCGAACATTGTGCACGCCGTACTTATCGTCATTGAAGACTGGTTCAGGGGCTACTGAGGGAGTCCTGGACTAGGGGGTGTCCGAACAGCCGGACTATCAATATCCGCCGGACTCCAAGACTACGAAGATACAAGATTGAAGACTCCGGCTCATGTCCGGAAGGTACTTTCCTTGGCGTGGAAGGCAAGCTTGGCGATACGGATATGTGGATCTCCTACCATTGTAACCGACTCTGTGTAACCCTAGCCCTCTCCGGTGTCTATATAAACCGGAGGGCCTTAGTCCGTAGGATGAAGATACATGACAACAATCATACCATAGGCTAGCTTCTAGGGTTTAGCCTCCTTGATCTCGTGGTAGATCTACTCTTGTACTACCCATATCATCAATATTAATCGAGCAGGACGTAGGGTTTTACCTCCATCAAGAGGGCCCGAACCTGGGTAAAACATTGTGTCCCTTGTCTCCTGTTACCATCCGCCTAGACGCACAGTTCGGGACCCCCTACCCGAGATCTGCCGGTTTTGACACCGACAGTGATCCTGAAACTACTTACGTTCATACATAATCCAAAAACCGTGTTCACTTCCCGGACTCCGCCAAAAAGAGACCATCACGGCTACACACGCGATTGATGCGTTTTAATTTGAATCTGGTGTCAAGTTCTCTACAACCGGATATTAACAAATTCCCATCTGCCACATAACCGCGGGCATGGCTCTCGAAGTTTGTACCCTGCAGGGGTGTCCCAACTTAGCCCATCACAAGCTCTCACGGTCAACGAAGGATATTCCTTCTCCCGGAAGACCCGATCAGTCTCGGAATCCTGGTTACAAGACATTTCGACAATTGTAAAACAAGACCAGCAAGACCACCCCACTGTGACGACAAATCCTGATAGGAGCTGCACATATCTCGTTCTCAGGGCACAACGGATGAGCAATCTGTACAACTAAAACCAGACCTCAAGTTTCCTTGAGGGGGCGCTGCAAAGGGATCTAGTTTGGACCAACACTCAGAGGAGCACTGGCCCGGGGGGGTTTAAAATAAAGATGACCCTTGAGTCTGCAGAACCCAAGGGAAAAAGGCTTAGGTGGCAAATGTTAAAACCAAGGTTGGGCCTTGCTGGAGGAGTTTTATTCAAAGCGAACTGTCAAGGGGGTCCCATAAATCACCCAACCACGTAAGGAACGCAAAATCAAGGAACATAACACCGGTATGACGGAAACTAGGGCGGCAAGAGTGGAACAAAACACCAGGCATAAGGCCGAGCCTTCCACCCTTTACCAAGTATATAGATGCATTAATTAAATAAGAGATATTGTGATATCCCAAAATAATCCTGTCCATCATGGAGCAATCTTCAACTTCACCTGCAACTAACAACGCTATAAGAGGGGCTGAGCAAACTAGTAACATAGCCAAGCAATGGTTTGCTAGGAAGGGTGAAAAGGTTAGAGGCTGACATGGCAATATGAGAGGCATGATAAACAGGTGGTAGGTAGCGCAAGCATAGCGATAGAGTGAACAACTAGCAAGCAAAGATAGAAGTGATATCGAGGGTAATGGTCATCTTGCCTGAAATCCCTCTAGGAAGAAGAACGAGTCCATGAAGAAGACAAACGGACGTAGCCGAACGAAACCTCACAATTCCGGAACGAAGCCGAAGCTAACGAGAAGAAGCACAACCGGAAAGAACCAAACAACATGGTAAACAACCATCACATAAACATGGCACGATGCACAACCAAGTATGATGCATGTCCGGTTTAATGACGCATGGCGAAGCATGGCAAAGTGCAACAAACAATACTACAAGTTAAGTGGAGCTCAATATGCAATGAGTTGCATATTGACGAAACACTACATTCGAGTTATTTAGTTCGCTCTCGTTTTAGGTACACAATAATATTAAATGTTGTTAAACATGGCAAGAGGTGAAACATAAGCAATCTACCTATGTAGGCAAGTTTAAATGAGGCCGGAAACAACAAACAACAATTCCAGAAAATCCCCATATGCATATTTTGAATTTGGTACTGTTCTGGTATAAACACAATTTTATTGTTGTTAAACATGCAAAGTAAGTGCACCATGTTAATCTATGCATTTTTTAGACAAATTACATATATAGTTTATTAAAATTGGAGCAACGGTTATTTAGATATGAAATAAATCATTTTAACATGGCATTTATGCAAATTAAAACAAACAACAAGTTAAACATTTTAAACATGGATGAAAGTTGGATATTATGAAACTAGATGAAATTCTAAGCATTTTACATATATAAATTATTTACATATGATGCATAGTTAATTAGTTATTAGATGCATGAACACTAGGGGTTTTCTGAAAAACTGGCAGTCTCTAGATAACTGGACAAATTCGCAGACAGGAAAAAAACAACACAGGCCGAATCTGGCTAGGTGCTGGGCTGGGGTTCTCACCATGGGCCAAAGCCCGTTCAATGCAAAGGGCTGGAGGAGGCCGGTCCCTGGGCTGCTCCTGGCTTGAGGCCCAGAACGCGGTTGTTGCGGCTAGCCAGCGAGTGGGTCAGTGAGGCAGGGTCGGTCAACGCGAGCGAGGCGAGCGAGCTGCTCCTTCTCATTACTGAAGAACAGAGACAGCAGTAGCAGGTTCAGGGCGACGGACGGCAGGAACGGCTGCCGGCGACGTGGGAATTGGGCGCGACACTGGAAAGGAGGCAGGCTACGGACGCGGCAGGAAGGTGGGGCCCACAGGTTGACGTGGCGCAGACGCGGTCAACGCAGGCGGACGATGCGGCTGGCCGAGGAGGAGTTCGTCCCTCGCGATCAGGAGGCAGCAGCGCGGCGAGGAGGAAGCGAGAGGACTTGGCGCGGGACTTGGGGCTCCGGCGAGCTGAGAAGTCCGGCAGCAGCGGGATGGTCGGGACCAGCGGATCAAGGAGATCGATGGTGGTGCTCCATGAGAAGCCCATCGCGGCGGATCACGGTTGACCAGCGACAAGGCTTGCGAGACGAGGGAGGCAGCGCGCGTGTGTTGAAGCGAGGCGAGGCGGATGCCGGTCGGACGGAACCCGAGGCGTCGGGTCACTCCGAGACGAGGTGGCGGAGTTGCAGCTCCGTGGCTCTGATGGCTCTGCAGAAGCGGCGGCGGCGCAACATAAATCGAGAGAGATGAGATGAGGGACGGAGGAAGGAGAGAAAGGGAACCAGGGCGCGCTCAAGCCGAGGCGGCGACGGTGGAGATGCTCGGGACCCTCTGGTCTAGATCGAGCGAGGCAAGAGGACTCGGACTACAGCCATGGCGCGGTAAGCTCTGTAGGGAAAAGACAGGGAGAGATGATGGCGTGAGAAAGAGACAGGAGAAAAGGAGGATGGAAAGGAAAAGCAGAGGAGAGGGACACGACGGTCCTGCTGGTTGCCGGCGAGGTGTGGCTTGGGAGGCCTCGGGCACGAGGAACGGGCTGGCTGCTCTGGTTGGTGGGATGGGGTTGGCTCGGTTGAATCGGAGGAAATCCCAAGGAGGAAGGAGGTTGGTCGGGTGGCTTGAATGGATCGGGCAAGATCCGAGGATGGAGGAGACAGTGGGCGGCGGGGGGAGGCTTTGATGGATTGGACAGCTAGGTATAGGGTTAGACTGTTTATATAGCAAGTGGGTTTTGGTTAGGGGTTAACTTTCGGTCCGTCCGATCGTGTCGGACGATCGAGAATAAATAGGTAGCGAGTCCAAATAAGAAAGCGGAGATGTTTTATAGATGTTTGGGGATGATCCGGACCCAACGATGGCGACAGATCCGGTTCGGGTTTAGGAAGTCTTGGACACTTGAGGTTACGTGCATTGAGCAAAGAGATTAAGCGGCGGACAAGAGGACTCAAAAAACCCGGTTGGTCTCGAAACGGTCAACGAGGCAAGGGGAAACACGGCAACTACGAACGGATGCAAGTTTTGAAAAATGACAGCAATGAAGTGTCGATGCAATGCGGATGATGCAATGATGAGATGCAACAAGCGAATAAAACACACATCAATCACGAAGAACATGGAAGGCGTCTGGAGCATCGGTCTCGGGGCGTTACAGCACAAATCTTGAAAGGTATGTTGATCAGCATGATCGGCCTAAAAAGTTTGATGTCATCGGCCCCTTTCACCTTAGGGATCAAGCTAATAGCCCCGTAGTTGAGCCGCAACAGGTCTACCGTACCTAACGCAAAACCGTTCACGATCTCGTAAAAAAGATGCTTGAGATGAGGCCAAAATTTCTTGAAAAATTCCACTGGTCATCCGTCCGGACCCGGAGCCGTGTCGGTTTTCATGTCATTTAGAGCTTTGTCGATTTCCTCCGGTAGGAAAGAGAGCACGAGCCCTTCGTTCTCCTCCTACAATACCTGTTTCGTTGGGTCCCACATGTCCTCACGGAGGCAAAGCGCTTTTCTTCGGCCGTCCCCAAAAGGCCTATGAAAAACTCATAAATTTGAGCCACTATGTGTTCGTTGGTTAACAGGAGGCCGTTGTCAGATTGAAGCCGTAGGATAGTACTCTTGCGCTTTCTACCGTTGGCAAACGCGTGAAAGTAACCGGTGTTAGCATCTCCTTTAGTAACCCACTTGACGCCACCACTACGGTATTCGGGAGTTGCATAATCTCATAGTCAGAGGAACATGTATAAGTCATGAAGAAAGCAATAGCAATAAAACTAAACTATCATTATGCCAAGCTAACGGATGGGTCTTGTCCATCACATCATTCTCCTAATGATGGGATCCCGTTCATCAAATGACAACACATGTATATGGTCAGGAAACTTAACCATATTTGATTAACGAGCTAGTCTAGTAGAGCCATACTAGGGACACTTTGTTTTCTCTATGTATTCACACATGTATGAAGTTTCCAGCTAATACAATTCTAGTATGAATAATAAAAATTTATCATGATATAAGGAAATAAAATAATAACTTTATTATTGCCTCTAGGGCATATTTCCTTCACTATGCACATTATATGCCATGTATTGTCGGGCCTCTAATCGACTATGATGACTCCCCCTATGTTGCAAACAAGTACAAGGCGCCACCCATATGAGTTTAACCTGAATTGAAAGTTCGGTCGTGGCTTTGAGTTAGAACCAGATATATGAGAGAGGTTCCAAGGTGTCTAGCGTCCAAAACTAGGAGCAACCCTTCATAGCTCTGACAACCTATGTATGTGAAAGCATCGGAAACCCACTCCCAAATGTAACCGAAAGGTCATGGGGTTTCTACTAAAATGAGCGTTTTTTCTAAACTCGCTTAAAACAAGGTGAAAGTGCAACTAATCTTGAATGGTTTTAATAATTATAACAGCATATATGCAATTAAACTAATGCCTATTCAAAGATAGATTTCAAGAAATTTTAATGTTGGCATGGCAAGGATAGTGATTGTGGACCGCTCAAAATGCTAAGGACATGGATTGGCAAAAGCTTCAAGACTCTACATTTTTGGTTAAGTGATCCAATTGCTCAAGTGCTTGAAGATATTTCTCCAAAACCCTCAACCATTTTCTCAAAGTTCTATATGTCCAAAACACTAAAAGTCTAACTCGGTCCCACGGAAACCTACACACACGGACCAACCGAGTTACTTCAGGCAGAGCCACTAGCCAAACCCTAGAAACTCGGTTTCACCGAGATGGCATTTGGTCCCATCGAAGTGCAGTTACCAACTTTCTATAACCCATCGTTGTCGTTTCCAAATTAACGAGATGAACCGATCGGAATTACTGAAAGGAGGTTCTGCTTAGGTCATCAAAATCGGTCTCACCGAGTGGATTCGTTCGATCTCACCGAGAAGCCCAACGTTCAAATATTTTACACAGCTCAGTCTCATCGAGATTTCATTTTGGTGTCACCGAGTTGAGTCAAAAGATTGTAATGGTTGGATCTTTGGTGAAGGCTATTTATACCCCTCCATCCCCATTCACTCTCAAGGAGAGCCACTAGAACGAAACTACACTTTCAACATTCATTTTTTTTGAGAGAGAACCCCCTACTCATGTGTTGAGATCAAGAGATTCCAACCCAATCAATTAAACCTTGATTTCTAGCATCTCCAAGTTGCTTTCCACTCCAATCCTTCTGCTACCCAAGCCAAATCTGTGAGAGAGTGATTGAGTGTCGAGGAGACTATCATTTGAAGCACAAGAGTAAGGATTTCATCATGAACAACAACATCTATTATCTTTTGGAGAGTGGTATCTCCTAGATTGGTTAGGTGTCACTTGGGAGCCTCCAAGATCATGTGGAGTTAAACCAAGGAGTTTGTAAGGGCAAGGAGATCGCCTACTTCGTGCAGATCTACCTCGAGTGAGACTAGTCCTTCGTGGACGTAAGTCATGGTGGAATAGACAAGGTTGCTTCTTCGTGGACCCTTTGTGGGTGGAGCCCTCCGTGGACTCATGCAGTCGTTACCCGTCGTGGGTTGATGTTTCCATCAACGTGGACGTACGATAGCACCACCTATCAGAACCACGCCAAAATCACCGTGTCTTCATTGTGTTTAATTTCTCCAATCCCTCCTTTACATTCATATGCAAAGTCTTTAGTTTCCGCTGCACTACTCTTAGACTTGCATGTGTAGGGTGTAGCTTGACTTGCTAAAACTTGCCTACAACTAAAATTGGGAAAAGGATCAGTTTTATTTGGTCAAGTAGTTTAATCACCACCCTATAGGTATACTTTCGATCCTACACAAGGTCATGGGCAAATCCATTTTATGCACTGATGGCAAGTCGATATGTATCACCCCTACAATTTTTTCCATGTTTCTTGCCTAAGGGGAATGAAACCATTGTTTGCCATGGCCACTTTTGGCGTGTAGTTGGTCATTTTTGTGTGCAAGATGTGGAAGATAAGCCCACTAGGATTGTTATGTGTCATAGAAACATGACATATTCTAGTAGTATAAACAACAATGATGAGTTCACTTTTTCACATGGCATTTTTTGTTTGTGTTCAATGTTTGTGTGCAAGCTGTGGAAGATGAGAATCCCATAGGATCTTGTTGTGCTCACATGGCAATTTTGTTGTTCATTGTTTTGTGCTAGCTGTGGAAGATGAACCCACTAGGATTGTTATGTGTCATAGAAACATGACATTTGTAGTAGTATAAACAAAATGATTAGTTCACCTTTCACATGACATTTTTTGTTTGTGTTCAAGCTGTGGAAGATGAATCCTTAGGATCTTCTTGTGTTCACATGGCACCTTTTGTAGTACTTCACATTCCTTGGAAAATTCCTTTTCATAAAGCATGGCAACTTTGATAAAAATACCACGACAAATTTAAATATGCATTTCCCATGGATTTTTTAATCATTCTTTATGTTATTTTCACATATACGGAAATTTCATAACGCAAAATTGAACATGCATTTTCCATGGCAATTTTTTGATCAATTTTTCTGTAGTAATTCACTTTTTGGCATTTTTCATTCATAAAGCATGGCAATTTTGAGACAAATAGCATCAATTTGAATATGCATTTGCCATGGCAATTTTGAATAACTTGTTTTGCGTTATAATTCACATAGTACATGGTAATTTTAATACGCAAAAGATGGTGATTTTCATAAAATAACATGCCAAATTTTAATATGCATTTGCCATGGCAATTTTGAATCATTTTTTTGTATTATTATTCACATACATGGCAATTTTGGTAAAAAAAGCCATGGAAAAATTGAACAATTTTGGTAAAAAAAAATACCATGGCAAATTTGAACATGTACTTTGCCATGGCAATTTTTTATCAACTTGTTGTAGTACTTCACATTCTTCACAATATTTCTCTCGTAAAGCATGGAAACTTTGATAAAAATAGCACAACATGTTTTGACTATGCACTTGCCATGGCAATTTTGAAACATTTGTTGTTTTTTATTTTTGCACATACATAGCAAATTTTATTACGCAAAAGATGGGAATTTTTGGTAAAAATTCCATGGCAAAATTGAACATGCAATTGCCATGGCAATTTTGTTTACCAATTTTTGTATTAATTCACATTCATGCCAAATTACTTTTCTTAAAAGTATGGAAAATTTGATAAAAAATGCCACGCCATATTTTAGAATATGCATTTTGCCATGACAATTTTTTGAACATTTTTGTGGTTTTCACACATGATAATTTTATTATGCAAAATATGGCAATTTTGGTAAAAAAAAAAACTGCTATTCAAATTGAACATGCATTTTGCCATGGCAATGTTTGATCAATTGTTCTGTATTATTTCACATCCATGGAATGTTTTTATAAAGCATGGCAAATTTGATAAAATTAGCGTGGCAAATTTGAATATGCATTGCCATGGCATTTTTTCATCAATTCTTTGTGTTAATTTTCACATAATGGCAGATTTCTTATATAAAAACATGGAAAAAATTCATTAAAATACCATGGCAAAATTTAATGTACATCTGCCATCGTAACTTGGGTCATAATTACTGTTTTTACATAAATGCCAAATTTCTTATACGAAGCATGATAATTTTAATTAAAATATCATGGAAATTTTTTATATACGTCTGCCATGGCAAAAAAAAACTAAATTGATGAACAACAAATTTTTATCTACAGCAACAATTTTTTTCAAATGTTTTTCCATGGAAATTTGGTTTTGGTTTTTTTTATCATGGTAATTTTTACACTAACGTTTTTCATCATGGTAATTTTTTCATTTTTATCACCATGACAAAATCTGAGCTTTATTTAGTCACCGCCGAATCTAAGTTTTTTAGTCACATTATCAACTAGGCCAAACTGGGCCTTATTTGTTTAGTTTTTTTTAGTCACAGCAAAAGGCCTTTACAGAGAGTTATACGAGGGTTGTTCGGGCTGGGGAGCTTCTCCTACCGAAAGAACTATCGGGGTCTATAGGAATTATGGTCAAGTGTCACAAAAATGGTAGGAATTATGGATTATGCAAAAAAAATGTCTTTTAATGAAATTATTTTATGCATGAAACTTAAAGTGCTCAAATCTAAAAACAAAGTTCAGATTTGAGATCTGGACAAGAATTCTTGGAACATGGTTGCACACACACCGATTGAAATGAAAATTGCAAAAAACAATTGTATTAGCAAAAATAAAACCAAAAACTTTTGTTTAACATACATAGTGGACCGGTATACTCGCGCATGAATATCACGAAGAAATGATGTTTTGTAATAATCCGAGAAAAAATGGCGAAATCGATTGTAAGGTCTCGATTGTACTTTTTTTCACTATAAATACAACGGGTGCGAATAATTTATGAAACTTCACGCGTGATTAGAATGGTTGACCAAGTTCGAACCCAAAATTTCAGAAAATTTTAAATTATCCTAGTATTCTTTTTCGAATTTTCTGCTCACGTGAGTAAGTGCATGGGACCATGTTTAGCTTGATATTTTTTATGTGAGATTTACACATTTTCTGAGCAAAATCCCTGGGCACGTAATCGGACGGTCGCTATCGGGCCGGCGTCCGATCGCACGGCACCACGGCCGTGTCCTCCAAGGCTTCTCCCTCCCTCCCTCCTGCCCCCACCAAACCGCCGTCGTCCGAGTACATATAAACACGACCCCGCCCAGCCCACCCCGCACGCATCGATCCACCACACAGTTCGCCACTCCTCCCTGCATCTCTACTCTTCCAGACCTCGCCGGCCGAAGCCAGCAAGCATGACGGCGAAAGTGGCCGGCTGCCGGAAGCGCGGGGCGGAGGCCTTCATGGAGGACCCCTTCGCGGCGCTCCCGCCGTTGAACACGAAGAGGGGGCGATGCTCGCCGTCCGCCGCCGCCGACGTGGCGGAGCTCGGGGTCAGCATGGACTTCGACCCCGTTGACGCGCTCCAGCTCATCTTCCCCGGCGCCGATCCACAGGTACCTACCTTGGCCGCCGTAGATTCTGCTTTTACTTCTGCTGATTCTTACCTTCTTAGTAGACCATGTACAACCATAGCACCTACCCATCGGATTGACCACAACGCCGATAAATCTGATCCCAGAACCGCCTCGCGAACCAAACGAAAAAGAGTTGAATCCTGATGCAAGCTCTTTTCTGAGGAAAAGAAATCCTGATCCAAACTTGTGTTGAGAGAGCGCCTATTCATCAGGTAAAAATAAAATCAGCGTCAGTAAAACAAATTGACCGTCAGATCACCATCCAACGGACAGTATTACGTTGCAACTGTTGTCTTCAACCTCCAATCCTCGTGTATCCACTCCAGGCCGGGCCGCTTGCTGCCACCACGGCCGTCCGGCGGAGCTCCTGCGATCGCCACGCTGTTCCGCCCTCCAGAGCCAACGGGCTACTCTCGCCCTGGAGCCGCCGTCTTTGACACCGGAGCTAACACGAAAATTTGACTAAACGCAATTCGGTACATGAGAATCTATAAAACCATTGTTTTAAAGCTATGGAAAGGGAAGGCAGGCACCTGCCTTGTTTTATCAATATATCCCCCTTTGAGGAAGTAGATAAATCATACTTCCTCTGTTTTATTTACTCTGCATAATATCTTTTACAGAAGTTAAACTTTACAAAGTTTAACCAAATTTATAGAAAACTATATGAACATTTACATTAAAAGGTCTATATGATGTGAAAATATATTCGATGATGATTCCAGTGGCATCGATTTGGTACTGTAAATGCTACTTTGAAAATATATTCGGTGATGATTCCAGTGGCATCTTCCCCGGCGCCGATCCGCAGGTACCTTCCTTGGTCTCTTAATAAAGCACAGCTCAACAACATCGAGTCCGAACATACAGGCTGAAAGTCTAGCCGAAAACACACACAAACAAAGGGAGCACGTGCTGAGGGCATCAGCTTAACATCAAGCTGAAGAAAAATAAATTGAAAATGCAAGCCTAATCAGGATCGGGAGGTGGGGGCAGCAGCAGCCGATGCGCCCTTGTGAGAAATTCAGCTGAGATCTCCTCGACGGCGTCGCGTTTCTGCAGTCGGCTATAGGCGATGTAACTTGGAAGAATCATCCACAGCAAATTCCCTCGCGGAAGGAGGACATGAATCACCCATGAGGATTATTCCTCTGTTTTGTGGGATCATTTAACCCTACACGCTTTCGCCTCAACGGATTGCCCGCTACTTTGGATCTTCAGAGATGATGACTGAAATAAGGATTCATGAAAAAAAGTATAATGGCTGACCTAAGAAACAGTAGCACTCATATCAAAGTTGTCTGGTGAACAACATCTTGGCCAAGGTTTTTCTTGAATCATGACATAGCATTGGTTCATGTCACAATGGGGTTCATACTGTATTGCTCTGTAGGCATCTAATGGGTTATTTTGGGGATTTTTTTAGCTTCTTCGACGCTATTTCGAAGCGTCGGGAAATGTCTTGGATGCTGCAATCAGAGGCTTCAAGGATTATTTGGCATCGGGTTCATCACCGATCAATGCTGATGCGGCCTCATCTGGAGGTATGGCTGAACGAATATTGCCCGAAATTGAACCTGATCGTTTCTTCCTCATGTTGCCTGATGATGAGTATGTCAGGTGATACAGACGAGTACTAATGTTACAATGTCCATCTTGTCTAACTCAAGTTGTTCATATGTCGATGATTGTTAATCGCAGTGGCATCTGATGTGGCGGAGATGAATGCTCCGACAAACGGCACTGACTGGGCGGAGCTAATGGTCAAGGAGATGTCGGCCGCTTCAGATTTGATCGACGCCAAGAATCGAGCCTTCAGGATACTTGAATTGTTTGACAAATCTGCCGTAGACTGCAATTCTCCTGATGAAAAGCAGAAAATGCGCGAGGTAACTGATGCATCTACTGTTGATTGATACACGCCTTGTTAATAATTATGACATAGTATTTTGCTAGTCCAAGTTCAGACATGGACAGTAAATCACAACCATAAGACACCAACTGATACATGATACTGCTAAGTCAAATGTTACTTCTGGGATGTTGTCTTGGAAATACCAAAGCGCTCACATGTCCTCGATCCATCCAGGAGCACAAGATACTGAAGCAGATGCTGGGATGCCTGCTTCACCAGAACGGCGTCCTCAAGAGGGCCTTTCTTATCCAGCACAACCGGCTCAAGGACTACCAGGACATGGTGCAGGAGCGGTCCCAGTTCAAGGAGATCGTCGGCAAGTACCAGCAGCAGATCAAGGCGCTGGAGGTATGCGAAACTCGTCGAAAACATATCGCCTTAATCCGCGTATCATCTCCACTAGAGGTTTTGCTTTGCTCATCAGCACTTTGCGTTGCATTTGGTTGCAGGATAGGAACTATGTGCTGTCGTTGCATCTCTCGCAGTCGGATCATCGGAGTGGCATATCTGGGCACCGCAACCCCGACGTCTTCTAGGAGGCTACTGCATCCTGCTGAAGCTTATGCTAAATCCGACCGAGATCCTGAAAGTGTGGTGGTCGACGATATCATAGATCAAGAGAACATCTTTCTGTAATTTATTGTCACATCATGATGTTACTGAGACATTTGTTGTGGAGGCGAGGCACCGGCGGGGAGCGGGAGCTGGGAGGGGGCGAGCGAGAGCTATGCGGTTGAAGTGTGTACAAGTACACTTTGGTCAGGTAGGAGGTACAAGGTGGCAAACGCATCCTCTGCTTCAGTCGTTTGCTTCCGACTATCTTTTCACCCATCAACAGTTTGTGTTAATGGATTCGTTTGATTAAAAACTTAAGATAACGGGATGTCCCGAAAAGTGTTGCTAAATTTCTTCCTCGTCCATTTCATATGCCACGTTAGGGCGGCGGACACAAAAAAATTATTCTTCCTCTTGATTCTTTTATGGTACGTACCCACCATTTTGCCACATCAATGACCTTTCCTACCGCAGTGGGGCCCACCGTTGATGTGAGAAAATAGCTATATGTTGAAATATATTGTCCCCTCTCTCCATCAGTTTGGATGTTTGAATGGGTTGGCTGGAGCATGAATTCAATATGGTATTTGAGCCAGGAGGTCTTAATTTTAAGACCCTGCCAACGCAATCAGTATTAAAACAAATGATTCTGCGGCCTAAATAAATTCTATGTCTAAGGACTAAATAAGCCTAGACGTGAGGGGGTGTTGAAATATATTCCGACGACTGTAGCATCA
Organism: Aegilops speltoides; assembly: GCA_021437245.1. Taxonomy (NCBI): domain Eukaryota; kingdom Viridiplantae; phylum Streptophyta; class Magnoliopsida; order Poales; family Poaceae; genus Aegilops; species Aegilops speltoides. Next base: position 571,060,804 of record CM038147.1, read on the forward strand.
TGTTTCACACAATGGGCCGTTCAACATGTCGACCGCCCTTTACTTCCTTGCTCCTCTGCACACCTTCACCGACTGTCTTCTCGCAAAAAGCCTAAAACACAATCAGGGTTCAGTTTTGGACATGGATTTGATAGTTGAGTGTGCTAATTTGTACATGGATTTTTTGGCCTAAATCGATGTGCTTCTCTATAGATGAAAACCTCTGCACAAAAAAGTACCCAAATCTATAATACTAAATAGATTGAGTACTCTAACACATACTTAATACATTCTTACACATCATAGTAGAGTTCAACTAATTCTTACATATCACAGTAGATTCTTACATAGTAGATAGCTTGAAGCAACACCATAGTAGAGTTCAACTAATTCGAACTTAGTTCACAAGTATACAACCATGGTCCACATTTGCTACTTCTAAACAACACCATATACATCACAAAAGGCCAGCTAAGCATGCTTCCCATGTCATGTTCATCCGGATCTTACTCTTGCTCTACATCTTCTTCATTCTGCCAAGATGTCCTGGATCCCCTTCAACTTCTGGCTATTCCTCTCCTCCGACCTTAGCAAATCAGCAATATGAAGCTTCAGTTCAGCCTTACCTCCAAAGTGAGCTTCTCATTACTAGGAAAAGCCTAGCGATGGCTGGTCTAAGGTGTATCGATGGCGGGTCTCTCGCGCTCGACTGGCGCTACTGACTAACTTGTAGCGATGGCGCGGGTTGAACCGCTACTACTATACATGGGTAGCAGTAGCGGGCTTCACCGAAACGCACTGCTGCTAATAGCTGTAGCGCTTTACCATAAGCAGTGCTACTGCTAAGAGCATGTTGCTGCTAACTCGGCCGGCGCGCTGCTTCAATGTCGGCGCCAGTGAAATGTCGCTCCGCTCTAGCCGGGCACGACTGTGGCATAGGCGCTCTGTAGAGGCGCTGGCCATTTCGGGCGGGAATCGCGCGTTGGCGATGGAGAGGGTTTTTGTGGGCCAGGGCCATCAGGAGCGGACGTGGAAGCGGTCCGGATGCCTGCAAAGCTCCCTGTGTCTGGTTTACGGGATAAAATGCATCCGGACTACTCGACGGACCGATACGGGTCCACGTTGGATGACACAACACCTCCGATCAGTGCGGTCCAGATGTATACGGGGTCCATATTGAAGATGCCCTTACTTGCTTTTTTTAATTATATAGATATAGATGAATGGATCTGTGGATGCATGGTTATTTATTGCTCGAACACGTACGGTGGTATGGTATCTTTTTTTTTTGACATCGTACGGTGGCACAGTATTTGTATTAACTAGTTTCTTTAGAGGTTTGTACTAACTAGTGTGTATGTATATAGGCCGGCGTCCTTTTCCAAAACTACGATTAAGAATAAGAAGAAAAAGAAGAAAACGTGTGTGCAATGACTCGGTGGCTTGACGGCTCGCCATTTTCACACTTAATCCGACGTCTCGGTCCCGTTAAGGAGGTGGTAGCGTAGCAAACGAGGCAATCGGACTATAATGCTTTATCACTTTCACTTAGCCATTGGAGTTCGAGGGTGGGACTACGATATAGCCCCTGGGGGCACCGCGCTTTCCGAATTCGGGGCGCGCATGTGCCTGACCGGGAAGCGGTCCTTTGTCAAAGCGGAGGAATTCTAAACATTCCGGTGGTCGATCGAGTGGTTGACCAATCTCTCGATGTATCATGACAGATCGCCGGCTTTCTCTACTAAGGTGCTCGCCAAATTAATCGGGGCACAATCGCAGAGTTCTCCTGGTGCCGCGTTAGCCGATGATACAGAACGTAAGACAGCAAAACACAGGAGCCGGGCAAACCCAACATTTGACCAAAGACATGATTCGGAGCTGATGCATATAAGGCCTAACTCGAGACGCCGAACACTCCCTAAGGTGTTCGGTCTTTATAATAATGGGAAGAACAATGCCCTAAGCCCCTAGTGTCCAGGTACGAGCAAGGTCTTCTGACGCGGCCGATGCCAAAACGTCAGTCTCCACTCTGGTTATAATGAAAAGCCAAGGAATTATAGCAACAAGAGACAGTAAAAAAGGTTTACGCAGGGTCTTAATCTGAAAAGAATCCTTGCGACGGGTCCCTACTGCACGTCTGCGCCTGTGTCTCCGTTGTGCCGTTGTCCTGGACGGGTATGCACGTTGTTCATCTATAAAAAGAGAGGAACTTAGTTTTGAAAGGAAATCGTGCGAAAAAGTGCATGAAAAAATATTAGTAAATGAATAAAGCGGAGTCTATATTAGCTCATTATTGCTTATACGCACAGCCCCTTGTGAAGGGGTGTGCGGCTAGGGAGCCCCTAGCTTATTTATGCCGGACTCGTCTAGCCGTGTCCGGGGTCTTTGAATGGGGCGACATGAAAGACTAGTTTTCGCGTCGGAAGTTGTTCGGTGACCCGAACACAACTTCTAGTAATAGGGAGCCTGTGCACTTGGCGTAAGGGCCTGGCGTCACTCCTTTAAAGGAAGTGCGGCTATGTCGAATTGTAGTAAGGTCTATCCCCAACTTGCGGATTGTGTTCGGATATAGCAGGTTTAAATCGCTGCCGCCGTCCATCAGGACTTGTGTAAATTGTAGTCCGTCGATTATAGGATCCAATATCAGAGCAGTCCATCCTGCATTTCGAACACTTCTGGAATAATCCAGGTGGTCAAAAGTGATTGGTTTTGACATCCAATCTCGAGGTTCCGCTGGGGTGGACCGTGCGAGACCCATCTTAGCGGGTGCCGCATTGTTTTTTCGTATTATCACATGAAGTGAGTTTACTGCTTTGACTTCTTGTGGGAAAGTCTTTTGTTTTCCGGTGCCCTGCTGGTGGGGTTCGTCGTCGTCCTCGCTTGGTGCGTCAAGCCCCTTGTGTCCGGCGTTGAGTCTGCCGGACTGTTTGAAAACCCAACAATCTCGGTGGGTGTGGTTTGCGGGTCTTCCGGAGGTACTGTGGATTTGACATATCCGATCCAAAATTTTGTTTAAGTTGGATAGCTCGTCACTGTTGTCCTTAAGAGGCAGTGTTTTGTTGTTTGGCCGCGAGCTTTTGAATCCGGCGTTAACCGACGTGTTCTTTGGGCTTTTCTTTTTATTTCGGCGCTGATCTTTTCTGCGCCGTGATTTTCCATTTCCATCTCTGATCTCGGATATACTTGGGTCGCTGGTGCTGCATCTTGCTAGCCAGCTGTCTTCCCCCGCGCAAAAGCGGGTCATGAGGCTTGTTAGCGCGGACCTTGTCCTCGGCTTCTCTTGGCCGAGGTGTCTGGCGAGCCATTCGTCTCGGACATTGTGTTTGAAAGCTGCTAAGGCTTCGGCGTCCGGACAGTCGACTATTTGGTTCTTTTTAGTAAGGAACCTGTTCCAGAATTTGCACGCTGACTCTCCGGGCTGTTGAGTTATATGACTTAGATCGTCTGCATCCGGAGGGCGGACATAAGTCCCTTGAAAATTTGCTCTAAACGCGTCCTCAAGCTCTTCCCAACTTCCAACAGTGTTTTCTGGGAGGCTTTTGAGCCAATGCCGAGCTGGCCCTTTGAGCTTGAGGGGTAGGTATTTTATGGCGTGGAGGTCATCTCCTCTAGCCATGTGTATGTGTAGTATATAATCCTCTATCCAGACTCCAGGGTCTGTTGTTCCGTCGTAAGCCTCTATGTTTATGGGTTTAAACCCTGCTGGGAATTCATGATCCAGCACCTCATTGGTGAAACATAGTTGGTGTGCGGTGCCCCTGTATTTGGGTGTACCGCTGTCTTCGAACACTTGGCGTGTTGTGTTGTTTCCTGGGGCCCTCTTTTTTGGCCCATAAATGGACCTGGCTGGGCCATCTGTTTTCCCAGGATCATGAGTCGGCTTGTGTGCGGCGCTGCTTGTAGATTTTGGCCTATCATCTGGCCGTCTATCCGGCCAGGCGGCCTCTTTGTTTTTTGACTGTGGAGGCTCTATGGCTTCCTCGTCAAATTCTGGCAGTAGCTTGCGCTTCGGGCAGCTCTTTGATTGATGGCCATTGCCGTATTTGTCTACGGTTTTGAGCACTTTGCTCCACCTCATTCTGAGTATGTCTTCCGCTGTTTTGAGCTTCCGTTTTTCCTTCTTCAAACTTCTTGCAGTGGCGACGAGTCTTTTCCGAAGGCTCTTATTCTCCGGTGGTGTGTCTGGCGTGAGGTCGTCTGGACTGTTGGTTTCGCCGGGCATGGATTGATTATCCGACTCGTCCTGTTCGGACGGTTGCTTGGCTGCATGTTCATCGTCCACTGGTTTGCCCTGCTCTATTGCTGGGTCATTAGGAGCGCTGTTGTTGTCGAGGTGGGACTTAGGGCGGCGTCTGCGTCGCTGTTTTGGTTGTTTATCGGCGGGATTATCCTTTGCCACGCCCCGTTGGTCCTCGTTATCGCTTCCTTTCGGGGTATCCACCATATATACATCATGGGTTGCGGTGGCCCTCCAGTGCTCTGTGAGCGCTGGTTCTTGATCGTCTCTGGCATCGTCGTCCATACCGTCGATGTCTTCGGAGTCGTAGTCTAGCATGTCGGTTAGATCGTCGAGAGTGGCTACAAAGTGGGTGGTGAGTGGGCCTTGAATTTCTTCGTCGTCCGCATCCCAACCATCCTGGCCATAATCCGGCCAGGGCTCTCTGGATAGCGAGAGATGTTTTAGCGAATTTAAGATGTCGCCAAAGGGTGAGTGCTGAAAGATGTCCGCGGCGGTGAACTCCATGATTGGCGCCCAATCGGATTCGATTGGCAGGGGCGCAGGAGGTTCGGAGTCCGGCAGGGAGTCCGGCACCTCAGAGTCACAAGCTTTACAGGGGACAAGGTCAGTGTTCGGCTCTATCGCCGTGGAAGGTGCAGCTCCCGAGGAGGTGTCCAGCCACCCGTCCTCGATCTGCGTGATCGGCTCCGGACTATAGGTCGGAGCGGATTCATGTGCGGCCTCCAAGGCATTGTCCGGCGGCAGAGCTAGATCGTGCCCATCGCAACAGTGCGGCACGCTCGACTGTGGATCGGATCCATCGAAGATCAAGCCTCCGCGGATGTCCGCCGTGAAGTTTAGGCTTCCAAACCTGACCTGACGGCCAGGGGCGTAGCTTTCGATCTGCTCCAGATGGCCAAGTGAATTGGCCCGCATCGGCCGCCCGAATCTGAAGATCTGTCCGGGGGGAAAAGTCTCGCCCTGGACGGCGTTGTTGTTGATTGAAGAAGCCATCGAGCCTATTGGTGACAACACAGAGGAACTCTCAATGAAAGCACCAATGTCGGTGTCAAAACCAGCGGATCTCGGGTAGGGGGTCCCGAACTGTGCATCTAGGCGGATGGTAACAGGAGACAAGGGACACGATGTTTTACCCAGGTTCGGGCCCTCTTGATGGAGGTAAAACCCTACGTCCTGCTTGATTAATATTGATGATGTGTATTACAAGAGTGGATCTACCACGAGATCAAGGAGGCTAAACCCTAGAAGCTAGCCTATGGTATGATTGTTGTAATGGATGTTGTCCTACGGATTAAAACCCTCCGGTTTATATAGACATCGGAGAGGGCTAGGGTTACCCAGAGTCGGTTACAATGGTAGGAGATCTACATGTCCATATCGCCAAGCTTGCCTTCCACGCCAAGGAAAGTCCCATCCGGACACAGGACGGAGTCTTCAATCTTGTATCTTCGTAGTCTTGGAGTCCGGCGGACGATGATAGTCCGGCTGTCCGGACACCCCCTAGTCCAGGACTCCCTCAATCCCCATCGTAAAGAGGGGGAGGGAGGACAGCCTAGAATTGGTCAAAATCAGCCTTGCTGCTGATGACATAAAACCTTCCTCGCCACGGGCTAACCCGATTAGCGACTTTGCCGTATAGCGGCTCCCATTCAGCTATGGTCAAATTCTTATGTGAAATCGGGAGGCCTAGGTATTTGATTGGGAATTTTCCAATCTTGCAATTAAGCAAATTGGCAATCCGTGAACTGTCATGATCCTCCATCCCAATGGTGATCAGCTCGCTTTTTGGAAATTGATCTTAAGCCCAGACAAGATCTCAAAAGCGAGCAGCAGAATCTTGCTCGACGCTATACTATGATCGTCAGGTTCAAACATAAGCATCGTGTCATCTGCATATTGAAGGTGGGTGACACTGCCGGTATGAGGTGGGTGATTAGCCCTCTAATGTGCCCCGCTTCCCTGGCCTTTCTAATCAATGCAGCTAGGGCATCCGCAATAAAATCTTATATTTACTAATTGGAAGCACCATACGAGGTTACACGTTAATTTTGAAAGTTAAGAAATTACGTCCATCCGATTAAAGTATAATGTATTTCTAGCCGTTCATCATGCATAACAAGCCCCTTTGTAGTCCCACGTACGAGAGCCCCGTCAAGTCCTTGGTCTCTATATCTTATTGTCCCTCAAAAGCACGTGAGACTGTAAAAAAAAACATGAGCCGTATTATCCTTGGTCTCCGTCTCCCAATGATTCCCCATAATTGAATTTTGTTGCTCACGTGCGAGATATATGCCACGCCAAGAAGCAACTCGCAAGTCACCAAGGAATAATTTCCGGCGTGTGTTGTGGTGCTGCCCAAAGCTGACCCCGATTATGTGCTAATCGACGATGCTTTTGGGCCTTGACTAATACAGCTAGATGAAGCTAGCACGAGGCAGCAGGAGAAGAAAATTCCGGTGGCCAGAAGCAAAAATGATGCATACAAACTGTGATTGATCCTGGAACTGACGCACGACAATGACGGGCTTTGAGCGGTGCATTTATTCTTTCTTTTCAGATTTATTCAACATGCATCTTTCCTCCCTTCTCAGATTTTTCTGATGTATGGAATGGCCTCCATTAATTGGACATCATGGTAAAGTAATTAACTTGACAAGATCATATTTTAAATTTTAAAAGACGAAAATTATGCATCCATCGTAAACATATATAGATACGTATATACATGTACGTGGAAATATGATAACTTTTTTAAGGTTGAAATATGATAATTCACAAGCCCGGAAAATACGGAATTAAGTTATTGTGCACTAAGCGACACTGGGTAACGGTATCTGGCCATAAAAAATGTATTAAAATTAAAATAAGTACATATCATAAATTATCATCTTATTTTCTTTGAGTGAACAATTATCATATTATTTTACCGAATTTCACATATGCATAGCCTACCTAACCTCTAGATGTCGACATTGTTAATGAGTTTACAAAACTTAGAACTATCATATATGTCTTACTAACTTAAACATACTCAGCGAGTTGAAATAGGCTGATTTACTGTTGAAATAAAGTTAACATGTAATAAAAATATATATACTACTCTGAATTGTACTAAGTAATCTCTTATAAGAAAATACAATAAATTCACTTGAAGGTTTGGTTTGGTCATCCTGACAAGTTCTGTGGACCAACGCTATGTTTGTGCAAGATCAGTGGTAACATGATCACAATCAACAGGCCAGATCGTCTATAGACTGGATTTATATAAATTCCATGGAATGTGTTAGATGCCAACTTCTAACAATCGGAAATAATTAGGAAGTGTAGTGAATTAATTCCCAGAGTAATCAGACTCATTACTAATAAGTGCTAGAAATCCAATGGACTGGAGGAATGTGCTATTCAGTTCGTTTGGCAGCATAGACTCAATTTTTTCCCAACCTATATCAATCAAATCCCTGGAAATAGAATGTGATAGTACTAACTTCTCTATTTCCTGTTAAGATAATTTTTGTGTTTTTTTGTAAAAAATTCACTTCCTTAACTGATTAATCAATGGTTGACACGTGTATAAGTTGGGGATTCTAAGATGGGGAAAACACTACTCGATGGGTGGTGCCAACATATAAGTGGAATTGATAAAGCAGTACACTTCCGATTGCTTCTTCTGTATTTGGTTAGGTTTTTGGTTTGTATAGACTAAGTCTTTTATTAAAAATGCACAGCTATTATGGTATGCATATTTTGTTCAATGAGTATAAGCACAAAATACTCCATGCCTAATCCGAACACCCTAAAAAGAAAAGAAAAAAGGATAAATATTAATTAAATAAGTTGTTATTTTTTTGTACTTACCATTCAAAAATAAGTTTTGTATATAATTTTTGGATTATGTTTCAGAATTCCTACATAAATTATAACTTTTTACATATTTTTCTAAAAATTAAATATGAACATTTTCACACGATTATTAAACTGTGAAGATATTATTTATCTATTTTCATATTCATCATTCGTTCAATGGTTCGCACACAACAAGTGTATTTTTCAGCCAGATGCTAGCAAACAAAATGGTTACTAGAACTATTGAACCAATGTATCATTCAAAAATCTAGCCCGTGCAGATGCACGGGTTGATGACTAGTTTAAGATTAGTGGCGAGCTCGGGTCTCCCTGCCGTAGGCCACGCTTGTTGCGGAAGAAGTTACCCATTGTATCGTTGATGGTAACCACCGTGTGCCCGCTACACACGAGGTGCATGATTCGGTGGACGAAACCCGCATCAAAACCCTTCTTGATGAGGACCTCACGCACAAACTCCCAGTTCACGCGGTCCTAGGCTTTCTCAAAGTCCAACTTGAGAAGAACGCCACGCGCTTTGGTGCGCTTAAGCTCGTGAACTATTTCTAGAAGCGCTAAGGGGCCTTCTAAAATGTTACGGTGTTTGAGGAAGCCGGTCTAACTAGGGCTAATCACATGTTGAGCTGCCGGAGCCAATCGAGAAGCATAGGCTTTCACACCTGTAACACCAACGATGCGGCTATATCTCCCACGTGTCGAAGCATGGCTTAGAGGCATAACCGCATGGTGGTTTTGTCGCAAGAAGGGTCATCTTCACACAATCCCATGTAATGAACAAGAATGGGATAAAGAGTTGTCTTTACAATCGCCACTTCACACAATGAACATATAAATCGTACATCATTCAAAGTACACACATAGTATGACTACGGATGAAGCCAAAAGAAAAGAAGATAACCCATAGATCCCCGATCGTCCCAACTGGGCTCCACTACTGATCAACATGAAACGAAACATAGAAACGACCAAGATCTTTGTTGAGCTCCCATCTGAGCTCGGTTGCAACCCCTGCACTGGTATCATCGGCACCTGCAACTGTTGTGATAGTATCTGGTGAGTCACGAGGACTTAGCAATCTCAAAACTCGCGAGATCAAGACTATTTAAGCTTATGGGTAGGAAAGGATAAGTGGTGAGGTTGCAGCAGCGACTAAGCATATATGGTGGCTAACATACGCAAATAAGAGCGAGAAGAGAAGCAAACAGAACGGTCGAGAAGCTAGAAGGGATCAAGGGGTGATTGAGGGAGTCCTGGACTAGGGGGTGTCCGGACAGCCGGACTATCAATATCCGCCGGACTCCAAGACTACGAAGATACAAGATTGAAGACTCCGGCTCGTGTCCGGAAGGTACTTTCCTTGGCGTGGAAGGCAAGCTTGGCGATACGGATATGTGGATCTCCTACCATTGTAATCGACTCAGGTAACCCTAGCCCTCTTCGGTGTCTATATAAACCGGAGGGCCTTAGTCCGTAGGACGAAGATACATGACAACAATCATACCATAGGCTAGCTTCTAGGGTTTAGCCTCCTTGATCTCGTCGTAGATCTACTCTTGTACTACCCATATCATCAATATTAATCGAGCAGGACGTAGGGTTTTACCTCCATCAAGAGGGCCCGAACCTGGGTAAAACATTGTGTCCCTTGTCTCCTGTTACCATCCGCCTAGATGCACAGTTCGGGACCCCCTACCTGAGATCCGCCGGTTTTGACACCGACATTGGTGCTTTCATTGAGAGTTCCTCTGTGTCGTCACCAATAGGCTTGATGGCATCTTCAACCAACAACGCTATCCTGGGTGAGACTTTTCTCCCCGGACAGATCTTCGTACTCGGCGGCTTTGCACTGCGAGCCAATTGTCTTGGCCATCTAGAGCAGATCGAAAACTACGCCCCTGGCCGTCAGGTCAGATTCGGAAGCTTAGACTCCACGGCCGATGTCCGCGGAGACTTGATCTTCGACGGGCCCGAGCCCGAAGGCCGCGCGCGCCTTTGACGGCGGGCATGATCTAGCTCGCCACGAGCGAAGGCCACGGTGGCGCACCGGATCCGCTTCGGCCATTAGCCGGGAGCCGATCACCCGCATCGAGGGACGGTGGATAGACGCCGCCCCGGAGGCTTCAACATACACGGCGATGGAGCCGAACACTGATCTTGTCCCCTGCGAAACCCGTGATTCCGAGGCGCCGGACTCCTTGCTGGACTCCGAACCTCCCGCGCCCCTACCAATCAATCCGGATTGGGCGCCGGTTATGGAATTCACCGCCGCGGACATATTCCAACACTCGCCTTTTGGCGATATCCTAAACTCTTTAAAGCATCTCTCGTTATCAGGAGAATCTTGGCCGGACCATGGCCAGGATGGTTGGAGTACGGACGACGAAGAAATTCAGAGCCCACCCACCACCCACTTTGTAGCCTCTGTCGAGGATTTAACCGACATGCTAGACTACGACTCCGAAGACATCGACGCCATAGACGACGATGCCGGAGACGAACAAGAACCAGCTCCTACAGGGCACTGGAAGGCCACCTCGTCATATGACGTATACATGGTGGATACACCAAAAGAAGGGGAGGGCGAAGAAGCAGCGTAGGCAGACTCTTTAAAGAAGCAGCCCAAACGCCGGCGTCAGCGGCGGCGCTCTAAATCCCGCCAAAGCAAAAATAGAGATTACGGCACAGGAGATAACAATACCCCAGAGAGTGCCGAAGACAATCCCCTCCCGCAAGATTCAGCGCAGGAGGATGCAGAAGCAAGCCCCCACGAGAGGGCGGCAGACAAAGAGGTCAAGGATGATAACCATATGCCTCCCTCCGAAGACGAAGCAAGCCTCAACAATGACGAATTCGTCGTACCTGAGGATCCCGTCGAACAAGAGCTTTTTAAGCGCAGGCTCATCGCCACAGCAAGAAGCCTGAAGAAGGAAAAACGGAAGCTCAAAACAGCGGAAGACACGCTCAGAAAAAGATGGAGCAAAGTACTCAAAACCGTAGATAAATACGGCAATGGCCACCAATCGAAGAGCTACCCGAAGCGTAAGCTGCTACCAGAATTCGACGAAGAGGCCATAGAGCCTCCACCGTCAAACGCCCCAGTCAGGTCCATCTACGGACCCAAAAAGAAGGCTCCAGGAAGCAAGGCAACACGTCAAGTGTCCGGTGATAGCGGCGCATACAAGTACAGGGGTGCCGCACACCCACTATGTTTCACCGATGAGGTGCTGGACCATGAATTTCCAGCAGGGTTTAAACCCATAAACATAGAGGCCTACGATGGAACAACAGACCACAGAGTGCGGATAGAAGATTATATCTGCATATACACATGGCGGAGGAGGCGATCTCCACGCCATAAAATATCTACCCTCAAGCTCAAAGGGCCAGCCGTCATTGGCTCAAAAGCCTCCCAGAAAACACTATTGGAAGTTGGGAAGAGCTCGAGGAAGCGTTTAGAGCAAATTTTCAAGGGACTTATGTCCGTCCTCCGGATGCAGATGATTTAAGTCATATAACTCAACAGCCCGGAGAGTCAGCACGGAAATTCTGGAATAGGTTTCTTACTAAAAAGAACCAAATAGTCGACTGTCCGGACACCGAAGCCCTAGCAGCTTTCAAGCACAATGTCCGAGACAAATGGCTCGCCAGGCACCTCGGTCAAGAGAAACCGAGGACAGTGTCCGCACTAACAAGCCTCATGACCCGCTTCTGTGCGGGAGAGGATAGCTGGCTAGCAAGAAGCAGCACCAGCGACCCAAGTACATCCGAGATAAGAGATGGAAACGGGAAGTCACGGCGCAGAAAAGAACAGCGCCGGAATAAAGAGAAAGGCTCAAAGAGCACGGCAGTCAACGCCGGATTCAAAAGCTCGCAGACCAGTTCTAAGACACAGCCTCTTAAGGATAGCGGTGGGTTGTCTAACTTAAACAAAATTTTGGGTCGGATATGTCAAATCCACAGTACCCCCGGAAGGCCTGCAAATCACACCCACAGGGATTGTTGGGTTTTTAAACAGTCCGGCCGATTAAATGCCGAACACAAGGGGCTCGACGCATCAAGCGAAGAAGATAAACCCCGCCAGCAGGGCACTGGAAAACAAATAGCTTTCCCACAAGGGGTCAAAGCAGTAAACTCACTTTATGTGATAACACGAAAAAATAGTGCGGCACTTTCTAAAAAGAGCTTCGCACGGTCCAACCCAGCAGACCATAGAGATTGGATATCAAAACCAATCACCTTCGACCACCTGGACTATTCCAGACGCGTACGAAGCGCGGGACGGACTCCCCTGATATTGAATCCCATAATAGACGGATTACAATTCACTACCGTCCTAATGGACGGAGGCAGTGACTTAAACCTGCTATATTCAAACACAATCCGTAGGAAGGGGATAGACCCTACTAAAATTCGACACAGCCGCACTTCCTTCAAAGGAGTGACGCCAGGCCCTTACGCCAAGTGCTCAGGCTCTATACTACTGGATGTCGTGTTCGGATTGCCGAACAATTTTCGGCGCGAAAAATTAATTTTTCATATCGTCCCGTTTGAAAGTGAATATCAAGCACTCTTGGGACGAAAGGCTTTTGTCCGCTTCAACGCCATACCGCATTACGCGTCTCTTACACTCAAGATGCCCGGTCGGCATGGCGCCATTTCATCGAGGTCACTTAAGGACCCCGGACTCGGTTAGACGAATCCGGACTCAGCAGGCTAGGGGCTCCCTAGCCGCATACCCCTTCACAGGGGGCTGCGCGCACAAACAATCGCGGTTTCATATAAACCTTGCTTTAATTATTTATATTTCTTATTTTACATATTTTTTCGCACGAATTGTTTCTACAACTAAACGTTCCTCTCTTTCTACAGATGAACAACGTGCATACCCGTCCAGGATAACGGCGCAACAGAGACACAGGCGCAGACGTGCAGTCGGGACCCGTGGCAAGGATTCTTTTCAGATTAAGACCCTGCGTAGACCTTTTTTACTGTCTCTTGTTGTTACTCTCCCTTGGTTTCTTCCTATAGCCAGCGAACTGGCGCTTTAGCATCGGCGCGTCGAAGACCATGCCCGTGCCGGACACTAGGGGCTTAGGGCATCTTTACGCCCATTATTATAAAGTCCGAATACCTTAGGGAGTGTTCGCGTCTCGAGTTAGGCATTATATGCATCAGCTCGAATCATGTCTTTGGTCAAATGTTGGGTTTGCCCGGCTCCTGTGTTTTGCTGCCTTACGTTCCGTATCATCCGCTAACGCGCACCGGAGAACTCTGCGATTGTGCCCGGTTCGGCTGGGCGAGCACCTCGATGAAAGCCGAAACTGATCGTCATGATACAATGAGTCTGGTCAACCACTCGATCGACTATCGGAATGTTTAGAATTCCGCTTTGACGAAGGACCGTTTCGGTCAGGCACATCGCACTTTAATCCGGAGATGTGCGGTGCCACCAGGGCTATATCGTAGCCCCACCCTCGAGCTCCACTGCTAAGTGAAAGTGATAAAGCATTATAGTCCGGATTGCCTAGTTCGCTACGCTACCACCTCCTTATAACAGGACCGAGACGTCGGATTAAGTGTGAAAACGCGCTCTTTTTGCGAACACCCCAGCACCTTGTGCGTGGGGGCTGAAGCCGAAGACTGCCATCTTTCAGGTTATACACAAGTATACATAAACGGCCGCATAGGAGAAGTTTTACTTGGACGCACAAGTATAAAAAGAAGTTATAATATAATCATCAATTTGCAAGCTAATGCGTTCATTTGAACGTTACATTCTTCGAGCACTGCGACTCTATTTTACGAGCACCGCGCATGACTTCTCCGAAGTAGTGCTCGGCAGGGAGCCGGCTTTCATCCGGACCCTGGGTGGCAACGGCGGTGGCATCCATCTCCGGATAATGCACCTTCACACGGGCAAGAGCCATCCGCGCGCCCTCGATGCAGGCCGACCTCTTCATGTCCTTTATATGCGGCACCGCTCCAAGGAATTGCTGCAGTAAGCCGAAGTAGCTCGTCGCCTTAGACCTCCCTGGCCAGACATGGGCCACGATGTCAGTTATGGCAAGTCCGGACAACCTATTTAGCTCGGCCCATTCGGCCAACCGGTCTGTCAACGGAAGGGCGCGATCCGGACTATGGAATTGAGACCAATACAGCTCTTCCGTCTTGTGATCCCCCTGGCTCCGGAAGTGCTTAACGGCATCAGCCGCACTCGCAGCTAAATCCATGTACGGATCCTCCGGACTCCATAGTCGCTCAAATTGAGCATACTTTGTATCCATAAACCGGCGACGCATCATAAAAGGCTTGCCAGCCACGATTTCTCCGGCCTGGCGCAGCTCCTCCTTCATAGCCCGCATTGCAGAGCGGGCATCCTTGGCTTTGGCGATGACCTTCTTCAGGTCTTCCCGCTCCGACAAGCGCTCCTTTTCAAGAGCCTCACTGCGGTCGGTAGCATCCTTTACTTTTGTGGCCAATTCGGCCACCTCCGCCCTGCTTAGGCAGTGCGCAGCCTTTTCGGCTTTCAACTCTTCGGCCGCCTTCGAGGCAGCTGCGTCACTCCTTCGGGCTTGCTCCTTAGCTCGAGCAAGTTCGGCCCGAAGGCTCTCCACAGCAGCAGCACCGTCTGTACAATAGCATACAGCTTATTAGATGAGGGCCTCGACCCCCTTAACTAAATAAACTGCGGAGAATTTATTTACCTTGTGACTCGTCAAGTCGGTGGTTGACAAGAGCGATGTCAGCATCCGCTACGTCAAGTTGCCGACTTAATTCGGCAAACTCATTAGTCCGGCTGGCCGTCGGACTATCCACCACCTGTATAGGGACGAAAGTATCCATTACTCGAGATTTCAAGATTTTGATCCTCGACGCGCTCGCGTTTCGACAACCTACCGAGTCTCGGGGCTACTATCTATCTGAGGCGCATTTTTATATGCAAAACTGTTAAAAGATGAAGGGTGCGTTATTATTGCCTACCTCAAATCCGCGATAAACTCATGGCGGCATTACGCAATCCGCTTTCAGCGGACGAAATCCTTCAATCACCATACGCATTAACGCACGGTGATCTTCGAAATGGGCGCCCTCTCAAGTAGATGCTTGATTCTCCGGCGGATACTAGTAGGTGCCGAACTCTCTCGCCCCTCCGGACTGGGATACCCTCCGTGATGACACTTCGGTTCGCTTTGCCTCATCTGGCGGTGCAGCGGATGGGCGTGTCGCTCTCCATCATCTCCGGAAGAAGGTCCCCCGAAGATGAACTCATCTGAGAAGGCTGCAGATCCGAACTGTGATATAAATACTTCGGTTACCTACGGAAGCACAAATGAAGGTATTTCCTTACTAATTAATTTCCTCTTTTATACTCACGGCTCGTTGGAGGGCCGATCCTTTGGTGATGATTGTGCGTCTGGATTCCCTCCGAGCGCCGGACCCCCTGGGGAAGATCTCTTCCCACGCTTAGGGCTTTGGCCTCCGGATCTTGGGCGGTCCTCTTCTCCCCGAGGGAGGGATTCTTAGTTCCTCCTCTTCAGCCGCCTTTGGGCGAAATATTAGCTCCTCTATTTTCCCCATTGCCCCTTACGAGGGAGCAACCTCCAACATTCGACCAGCCACGGGCTCCAAAGGCGGTCTCGGGGAGGGGGGCCGGACACCTTATCAGCCTTGATCGCGCCACCCATTCCTGTAAAGGACAAAGGGTAAGGATGCGGGTTCTAGAAAGGCACATAAACAGAATGTTCAGACTCTGAGCTATTTACCTGAGTATCCGGGTGAATGCGGCTTAGACCTGCATCCTCGGCTGAATCCGGACATGCCACATGCGGTCCGAAGAACAACTTGTACATCTCCACGGGTGTTGCACCCATGAAGTGTTGGAGAATCCGAGGTCCCTCCGGGTTGAACTCCCATAGGCGGAGAGGACGACGTTTGCAGGGCAGAAGATGCCTGACTAGCATAACCTGCGTCACCTTGATCAGGTCGATCTCCCTCGCTTGGAGATCTCGAATCCTGCCCTGCAACGAGGGCACGTATCCGGACGGCCCCCAGTTGAGCCCTTGGTTGACCCACGACATCAGTTGGCGTGGAGGTCCCGGGCGGAATGAGGGCGGCGGCTTTTGCCTGCTGCCCCTGGGAGCGGCGATGTAGAACCACTCCTGCTGCCACAGTCCGGGTTCCTCTTGGAAGGAACCCTCGAGCCACGGGGCATCGACCTTCTTGCTTATGGTCGCCCCGCCGCACTCCGCTTGACGCCCCCCGATCATCTTCGGCTCCACCTTGAAGGTCTTCAGCCATAGGCCAAAGTGGGGGATGACGCGGAGAAAGGCTTCGCAGACGATGATGAATGCGGAGATATGGAGGATAGACTCCGGAGCCAAGTCGTGAAAGTCCAGCCCGTAGTAGAAAAGGAGCCCTCTCACGAAGGGATCCGTCGGGAAGCCTAAACCCCGGCGGAGGTGGGATACGAAAACGACGTATTCGCCGGGCTCGGGGGCTGGCACGGCCTGCCCTTGGGCAGGCAACCTGTGTGAAACCTCATAGGCCAGGTACTCGGCCTCACGCAACTTCAGTATGTCCTCCTCCATGACGGAGGAGGGCATCCACCGGCCCTGGAGGTCGGAACCGGACATGATTGAGGATCCGAAGCGCTCGAATCTGAAGCTCGGGTGTTGGGCGGGAGCGGGAAAAGATTCGATGCGAGGTTGAAAAACAAGGGCTGGCCTTGGTCCTCCTATAAAGGGGGAGAAATACCAAGGGCCGTCTCCGTGACCGTTTGGGATTCCCCTTCGATAGAGGAGGCGTGGCGACGGGAACGGTTGGGTTACCCATGTCCGTATTGATGAGGATCCCGGAATAAGGGGAACACGATCTCTGCTTCGACAAGACGTGCCAAGGAAACCGCTTCGCTAAATGTGCTGACGTGGAATAGTAAAAAACGATTCAAACGAGGGCTTGGCTGCGGTGTGATGTCACGCCGCATAATACGTCAGCAGATTGAGCTAACTGTATATGTTTTATTCTCTCTACGGTGGAATGTGGAAATTATTTTTGCAGAGCCGGACACTATCCTGGTGTTCATTATCTTCTCCGGATTATTTAAGGGAGGAACCCGCCTTGCAATGCGAACATTGTGCACGCCCGTGCTTATCGTCATTGAAGACTGGTTCGAGGGCTCTTGAGGAGTCTGGACTAGGGGTGTCCGGACAGCCGACTATCAATATCCGCCGGACTCCAAGACTACGAAGATACAAGATTGAAGACTCCGGCTCATGTCCGGAAGGTACTTTCCTTGGCGTGGAAGGCAAGCTTGGCGTCGGATATGTGGATCTCCTACCATTGTAACCGACTCTGTGTAACCCTAGCCCTCTCCGGTGTCTATATAAACCGGAGGGCCTTAGTCCGTAGGACGAAGATACATGACAACAATCATACCATAGGCTAGCTTCTAGGGTTTAGCCTCCTTGATCTCGTGGTAGATCTACTCTTGTACTACCCATATCATCAATATTAATCGAGCGGGACATAGGGTTTTACCTCCATCAAGAGGGCCCACACTGGTAAAACATTGTGTCCCTTGTCTCCTGTTACCATCCGCCTAGACGCACAGTTCGGGACCCCCTACCCGAGATCTGCCGGTTTTGACACCGACAGTGATCCTGAAACTACTTACGTTCATACATAATCCAAAAACCGTGTTCACTTCCCGGACTCCGCCAAAAAGAGACCATCACGGCTACACACGCGATTGATGCGTTTTAATTTGAATCTGGTGTCAAGTTCTCTACAACCGGATATTAACAAATTCCCATCTGCCACATAACCGCGGGCATGGCTCTCGAAGTTTGTACCCTGCAGGGGTGTCCCAACTTAGCCCATCACAAGCTCTCACGGTCAACGAAGGATATTCCTTCTCCCGGAAGACCCGATCAGTCTCGGAATCCTGGTTACAAGACATTTCGACAATTGTAAAACAAGACCAGCAAGACCACCCCACTGTGCCGACAAATCCTGATAGGAGCTGCACATATCTCGTTCTCAGGGCACAACGGATGAGCAATCTGTACAACTAAAACCAGACCTCAAGTTTCCTTGAGGGGGCGCTGCAAAGGGATCTAGTTTGGACCAACACTCAGAGGAGCACTGGCCCGGGGGGGTTTAAAATAAAGATGACCCTTGAGTCTGCAGAACCCAAGGGAAAAAGGCTTAGGTGGCAAATGCTAAAACCAAGGTTGGGCCTTGCTGGAGGAGTTTTATTCAAAGCGAACTGTCAAGGGGGTCCCATAAATCACCCAACCACGTAAGGAATAAAATCAAGGAACATAACACGGTATGGCGGAAACTAGGGCGGCAAGAGTGGAACAAAACACCAGGCATAAGGCCGAGCCTTCCACCCTTTACCAAGTATATAGATGCATTAATTAAATAAGAGATATTGTGATATCCCAAAATAATCCTGTCCATCATGGAGCAATCTTCAACTTCACCTGCAACTAACAACGCTATAAGAGGGGCTGAGCAAACTAGTAACATAGCCAAGCAATGGTTTGCTAGGAAGGGTGAAAAGGTTAGAGGCTGACATGGCAATATGAGAGGCATGATAAACAGGTGGTAGGTAGCGCAAGCATAGCGATAGAGTGAACAACTAGCAAGCAAAGATAGAAGTGATATCGAGGGTAATGGTCATCTTGCCTGAAATCCCTCTAGGAAGAAGAACGAGTCCATGAAGAAGACAAACGGACGTAGCCGAACGAAACCTCACAATTCCGGAACGAAGCCGAAGCTAACGAGAAGAAGCACAACCGGAAAGAACCAAACAACATGGTAAACAACCATCACATAAACATGGCACGATGCACAACCAAGTATGATGCATGTCCAGTTTAATGACACATGGCGAAGCATGGCAAAGTGCAACAAACAATACTACAAGTTAAGTGGAGCTCAATATGCAATGAGTTGCATATTGACGAAACACTACATTCGAGTTATTTAGTTCGCTCTCGTTTTAGGTACACAATAATATTAAATGTTGTTAAACAGGGCAAGAGGTGAAACATAAGCAATCTACCTATGTAGGCAAGTTTAAATGAGGCCGGAAACAACAAACAACAATTCCAGAAAATCCCCATATGCATATTTTGAATTTGGTACTGTTCTGGTATAAACACAATTTTATTGTTGTTAAACATGCAAAGTAAGTGCACCATGTTAATCTATGCATTTTTTTAGACAAATTACATATATAGTTTATTAAAATTGGAGCAACGGTTATTTAGATATGAAATAAATCATTTTAACATGGCATTTATGCAAATTAAAACAAACAACAAGTTAAACATTTTAAACATGGATGAAAGTTGGATATTATGAAACTAGATGAAATTCTAAGCATTTTACATATATAAATTATTTACAAATGATGCATAGTTAATTAGTTATTAGATGCATGAACACTAGGGTTTTCTCAAAACTGGCGGTCTCTAGATAAGCTGGACAAATTCATGCAGACAGAAAAAAAAACAACACAGCCGAATCGGCTGGGTCTTTGGCTGGGGTTCTCACCATGGGCCAAAGCCCGTTCAATGCAAAGGGCTGGAGGAGGCCGGTCCTGGGCTGCTCTCGCTTGAGGCCCGAACGCGTTGTTGCGGCTAGCCAATGAGTGGGTCGATGAGGCAGGGTCGGTCAACGCGAAGCGAGGCAAGCGAGCTGCTCCTTCTCATTCTTGAAGAACAGAGACAGCAGCAGAGTTGAGCGGACGGACGGCAGAACGGCTGCCGGCGACGGGGAATTGGGCGCGACATCGAAAGGAGGCAGGCTACGGACGCGGCAGAAGGTGGGGCCTGAGTTGGCGTGGCGCAGACGCGGTCAACGCAGGCGGACGATGCGGCTGGCCGAGGAGGAGTTCGTCCCCTCGCCTGATGCAGGAGGCAGCAGGCGCGAAGCAGGGGAGCAGCAGAGGGACTTGGCGCGGGGACTTGGGGCTCCGGCGAGCTGAGAAGTCCGGCAACGACGGGGATGGTCGGGACCCGACGGATCCAAGGAGATGCAGTGGTGGTGCTCCATGAGGAAGCCCATCGCGGCGGATGCGGTTGACCCGCGACAAGGCTTGCGAGACGAGGGAGGCAGGCGCGCGCGTGTGTTCGAAGCAGAGGCGAGGACGGGATGCCGGCGGTCGGACGGAACCCGAGGCGTCGGGTCACTCTGGAGACGAGGTGGCCGGAGTTGCAGCTCCGTGGCTGCAGTGGCTCTGCAGAAACGGCGGCGGCGCAACATAAATCAGAGAGAGATGAGATGAGGGGACCAGAGGAAGGAGAGAAAGGGAACCAGGGCGGCGCTCAACTGAGACGGCGACGGTGGAGATGCTCGGGACCCTCCTGGTCTAGATCGAGCGAGGCAAGAGGACTCAGACTACAGCCATGGCGCGGTAAGCTCCTGTAGGGAAAGACAGGGAGAGAGATGGCGTGAGTGAGAAAGAGACAGGAGAAAAGGAGGATGGAAAGGAAAACAGAGGAGAGGGACACGACGGTCCTGCTGGTTGCCGGCGAGGTGTGGCTCGGGAGGCCTCGGGCACGAGGAACGGGGCTGGCTGCTCTGGTTGGTGGGATGGGGTTGGCTCCGGTTGAATCAGGAGGAAATCCCAAGGAGGAAGGAGGTTGGTCGGGTGGCTTGAATGGATCGGGCAAGATCCCGAGGATGGAGGAGACAGTGGGCGGCGGCAGGGGGGAGGCTTTGATGGATTGGACAGCTAGGTATAGGGTTAGACTGTTTATATAGCAAGTGGGTTTTGGTTAGGGGTTAACTCGGTCCGTCCGATCGTAATCGGACAGTCGAGAATAAATAGGTAGCGAGTCCAAATAAGAAAACGGAGATGTTTTATAGATGTTTGGGGATGATCCAGACCCAACGATGACGACAGTCCGGTTCGGGTTTGGGGAAGTCTTGGACACGCGCGAGGGTTCTGTGCATTGAGCAAAGAGATTAAGCGGCCAGACAAGAGGGACTCAAAAAACCCGGTTGGTCTCGGAACGGTCAACGAGGCAAGGGGAAACACGGCAACTACGAACGGATGCAAGTTTTGAAAAATGACAGCAATGAAGTGTCGATGCAATGCGGATGATGCAATGATGAGATGCAACAAGCGAATAAAACACACATCAATCACGAAGAACATGGAAGGCGTCCGGAGCATCGGTCTCGGGCGTTCTGACAAATCTTGAAAGGTATGTTGATCAGCATGATCGGCCTAAAAAGTTTGATGTCATCGGCCCCTTTCACCTTAGGGATCAAGCTAATAGCCCCGTAGTTGAGCCGCAACAGGTCTACCGTACCTAACGCAAAACCGTTCACGATCTCGTAAAAAAGATGCTTGAGATGAGGCCAAAATTTCTTGAAAAATTCCACTGGTCATCCGTCCGGACCCGGAGCCGTGTCGGTTTTCATGTCATTTAGAGCTTTGTCGATTTCCTCCGGTAGGAAAGAGAGCACGAGCCCTTCGTTCTTCTCCTACGATACATGTTTCGTTGGGTCCCACATGTCCTCACGGAGGCAAAGCGCTTTTCTTCGGCCGTCCCCAAAAGGCCTATGAAAAACTCATAAATTTGAGCCACTATGTGTTCGTTGGTTAACAGGAGGCCGTTGTCAGATTGAAGCCGTAGGATAGTACTCTTGCGCTTTCTACCGTTGGCAAACGCGTGAAAGTAACCGGTGTTAGCATCTCCTTTAGTAACCCACTTGACGCCACCACTACGGTATTCGGGAGTTGCATAATCTCATAGTCAGAGGAACATGTATAAGTCATGAAGAAAGCAATAGCAATAAAACTAAACTATCATTATGCCAAGCTAACGGATGGGTCTTGTCCATCACATCATTCTCCTAATGATGGGATCCCGTTCATCAAATGACAACACATGTATATGGTCAGGAAACTTAACCATATTTGATTAACGAGCTAGTCTAGTAGAGCCATACTAGGGACACTTTGTTTTCTCTATGCATTCACACATGTATGAAGTTTCCAGCTAATACAATTCTAGTATGAATAATAAAAATTTATCATGATATAAGGAAATAAAATAATAACTTTATTATTGCCTCTAGGGCATATTTCCTTCACTATGCACATTATATGCCATGTATTGTCGGGCCTCTAATCGACTATGATGACTCCCCCTATGTTGCAAACAAGTACAAGGCGCCACCCATATGAGTTTAACCTGAATTGAAAGTTCGGTCGTGGCTTTGAGTTAGAACCAGATATATGAGAGAGGTTCCAAGGTGTCTAGCGTCCAAAACTAGGAGCAACCCTTCATAGCTCCGACAACCTATGTATGTGAAAGCATCAGG
This sequence comes from Aegilops speltoides, assembly GCA_021437245.1. Classification (NCBI taxonomy): domain Eukaryota; kingdom Viridiplantae; phylum Streptophyta; class Magnoliopsida; order Poales; family Poaceae; genus Aegilops; species Aegilops speltoides. The sequence goes on from CM038147.1 coordinate 571,083,233, forward strand.
GGAAACCCACTCCCAAATGTAACCGAAAGGTCATGGGGTTTCTACTAAAAATGAACGTTTTTTTCTAAACTCGCTTAAAACAAGGTGAAAGTGCAACTAATCTTCGGGTGGTTTTAATAATTATAACAGCATATATGCAATTAAACTAATGCCTATTCAAAGATAGATTTCAAGAAATTTTAATGTTGGCATGGCAAGGATAGTGATTGTGGACCGCTCAAAATGCTAAGGACATGGATTGGCAAAAGCTTCAAGACTCTACATTTTTGGTTAAGTGATCCAATTGCTCAAGTGCTTGAAGATATTTCTCCAAAACCCTCAACCATTTTCTCAAAGTTCTATATGTCCAAAACACTAAAAGTCTAACTCGGTCCCACGGAAACCTACACACACGGACCGACCGAGTTACTTCAGGCAGAGCCACTAGCCAAACCCTAGAAACTCGGTTTCACCGAGATGGCATTTGGTCCCATCGAAGTGCAGTTACCAACTTTCTATAACCCATCGTTATCGTTTCCAAATTAACGAGATGAACCGATCGGAATTATTGAAAGGAGGTTACGCTTAGGTCATCAAAATCGGTCTCACCGAGTGGATTCGTTCGATCTCACCGAGAAGCCCAACGTTCAAATATTTTACACAGCTCAGTCTCATCGAGATTTCATTTTGGTGTCACCGAGTTGAGTCAAAAGATTGCAATGGTTGGATCTTTGGTGAAGGCTATTTATACCCCTCCATCCCCATTCACTCTCAAGGAGAGCCACTAGAACGAAACTACACTTTCAACATTCATTTTTTTGAGAGAGAACCCCCTACTCATGTGTTGAGATCAAGAGATTCCAACCCAATCAATTAAACCTTGATTTCTAGCATCTCCAAGTTGCTTTCCACTCCAATCCTTCTGCTACCCAAGCCAAATCTGTGAGAGAGTGATTGAGTGTTGAGGAGACTATCTTTTGAAGCACAAGAGTAAGGATTTCATCATGAACAACAACATCTATTACCTTTTGGAGAGTGGTATCTCCTAGATTGGTTAGGTGTCACTTGGGAGCCTCCAAGATCATGTGGAGTTAAACCAAGGAGTTTGTAAGGGCAAGGAGATCGCCTACTTCGTGCAGATCTACCTCGAGTGAGACTAGTCCTTCGTGGACGTAAGCCATGGTGGAATAGACAAGGTTGCTTCTTCGTGGACCCTTTGTGGGTGGAGCCCTCCGTGGACTCATGCAGTCGTTACCCGTCGTGGGTTGATGTTTCCATCAACGTGGACGTACGATAGCACCACCTATCAGAACCACGCCAAAATCACCGTGTCTTCATTGTGTTTAATTTCTCCAATCCCTCCTTTACATTCATATGCAAAGTCTTTAGTTTCCGCTGCACTACTCTTAGACTTGCATGTGTAGGGTGTAGCTTGACTTGCTAAAACTTGCCTACAACTAAAATTGGGAAAAGGATCAGTTTTATTTGGTCAAGTAGTTTAATCACCACCCTATAGGTATACTTTCGATCCTACACAAGGTCGCGGGGCAAATCCATTTTTATGCACTGATGGCAAGTCGATATGTATCACCCCTACAATTTTTTCCATGTTTCTTGCCTAAGAGGAATGAAACCATTGTTTGCCATGGCCACTTTTGGCGTGTAGTTGTTCATTTTTGTGTGCAAGATGTGGAAGATAAGCCCACTAGGATTGTTATGTGTCATAGAAACATGACATATTCTAGTAGTATAAACAACAATGATGAGTTCACTTTTTCACATGGCATTTTTTGTTTGTGTTCAATGTTTGTGTGCAAGCTGTGGAAGATGAGAATCCCATAGGATCTTGTTGTGCTCACATGGCAATTTTGTTGTTCATTGTTTTGTGCTAGCTGTGGAAGATGAACCCACTAGGATTGTTATGTGTCATAGAAACATGACATTTGTAGTAGTATAAACAAAAATGATTAGTTCACCTTTCACATGACATTTTTTTGTTTGTGTTCAAGCTGTGGAAGATGAATCCTTAGGATCTTCTTGTGTTCACATGGCACCTTTTGTAGTACTTCACATTCCTTGGAAAATTCCTTTTCATAAAGCATGGCAACTTTGATAAAAATACCACGACAAATTTAAATATGCATTTCCCATGGATTTTTTAATCATTCTTTATGTTATTTTCACATATACGGAAATTTCATAACGCAAAATTGAACATGCATTTTCCAAGGCAATTTTTTGATCAATTTTTCTGTAGTAATTCACTTTTTGGCATTTTTCATTCATAAAGCATGGCAATTTTGAGACAAATAGCATCAATTTGAATATGCATTTGCCATGGCAATTTTGAATAACTTGTTTTGCGTTATAATTCACATAGTACATGGTAATTTTAATACATAAAAGATGGTGATTTTCATAAAATAACATGCCAAATTTTAATATGCATTTGCCATGGCAATTTTGAATCATTTTTTGTATTATTATTCACATACATGGCAATTTTGGTAAAAAAGCCATGGAAAAATTGAACAATTTTGGTAAAAAAAATACCATGGCAAATTTGAACATGTACTTTGCCATGGCAATTTTTTATCAACTTGTTGTAGTACTTCACATTCTTCACAATATTTCTCTCGTAAAGCATGGAAACTTTGATAAAAATAGCATAACATGTTTTGACTATGCACTTGCCATGGCAATTTTGAAACATTTGTTGTTTTTTATTTTTGCACATACATAGCAAATTTTATTACGCAAAAGATGGGAATTTTTGGTAAAAATTCCATGGCAAAATTGAACATGCAATTGCCATGGCAATTTTGTTTACCAATTTTTGTATTAATTCACATTCATGCCAAATTACTTTTCTTAAAAGTATGGAAAATTTTATAAAAAATGCCACGCCATATTTTAGAATATGCATTTTGCCATGACAATTTTTTGAACATTTTTGTGGTTTTCACACATGATAATTTTATTATGCAAAATATGGCAATTTTGGTAAAAAAAACTGCTATTCAAATTGAACATGCATTTTGCCATGGCAATGTTTGATCAATTGTTCTGTATTATTTCACATCCATGGAATGTTTTTATAAAGCATGGCAAATTTGATAAAATTAGCGTGGCAAATTTGAATATGCATTGCCATGGCATTTTTTCATCAATTCTTTGTGTTAATTTTCACATAATGGCAGATTTCTTATATAAAAACATGGAAAAATTTCATTAAAATACCATGGCAAAATTTAATGTACATCTGCCATCGTAACTTGGGTCATAATTACTGTTTTTACATAAATGCCAAATTTCTTATACGAAGCATGATAATTTTAATTAAAATATCATGGAAATTTTTATATATCGTCTGCCATGGCAAAAAAAAACTAAATTGATGAACAACAAATTTTTATCTACAGCAACAATTTTTTCAAATGTTTTTCCATGGAAATTTGGTTTTGGTTTTTTTATCATGGTAATTTTTACACTAACGTTTTTCATCATGGTAATTTTTTCATTTTTATCACCATGACAAAATCTGAGCTTTATTTAGTCACCGCCGAATCTAAGTTTTTTAGTCACATTATCAACTAGGCCAAACTGGGCCTTATTTGTTTAGTTTTTTTAGTCACAGCAAAAGGCCTTTACAGAGAGTTATACGAGGGTTGTTCGGGCTGGGGAGCTTCTCCTACCGAAAGAACTATCGGGGTCTATAGGAATTATGGTCAAGTGTCACAAAAATGGTAGGAATTATGGATTATGCAAAAAAAATGTCTTTTAATGAAATTATTTTATGCATGAAACTTAAAGTGCTCAAATCTAAAAACAAAGTTCAGATTTGAGATCTGGACAAGAATTCTTGGAACATGGTTGCACACACACCGATTGAAATGAAAATTGCAAAAAACAATTGTATTAGCAAAAATAAAACCAAAAACTTTTGTTTAACATACATAGTGGACCGGTATACTCGCGCATGAATATCACGAAGAAATGATGTTTTGTAATAATCCGAGAAAAAATGGCGAAATCGATTGTAAGGTCTCGATTGTACATTTTTTCACTATAAATACAACGGGTGCGAATAATTTATGAAACTTCACGCGTGATTAGAATGGTTGACCAAGTTCGAACCCAAAATTTCAGAAAATTTTAAATTATCCTAGTATTCTTTTTCGAATTTTCTGCTCACGTGAGTAAGTGCATGGGACCATGTTTAGCTTGATATTTTTTATGTGAGATTTACACATTTTTCTGAGCAAAATCCCCTGGGCACGTAATCGGACGGTCGCTATCGGGCCGGCGTCCGATCGCACGGCACCACGGCCGTGTCCTCCAAGGCTTCTCCCTCCCTCCCTCCTGCCCCCACCAAACCGCCGTCGTCCGAGTACATATAAACACGACCCCGCCCAGCCCACCCCGCACGCATCGATCCACCACACAGTTCGCCACTCCTCCCTGCATCTCTACTCTTCCAGACCTCGCCGGCCGAAGCCAGCAAGCATGACGGCGAAAGTGGCCGGCTGCCGGAAGCGCGGGGCGGAGGCCTTCATGGAGGACCCCTTCGCGGCGCTCCCGCCGTTGAACACGAAGAGGGGGCGATGCTCGCCGTCCGCCGCCGCCGACGTGGCGGAGCTCGGGGTCAGCATGGACTTCGACCCCGTTGACGCGCTCCAGCTCATCTTCCCCGGCGCCGATCCACAGGTACCTACCTTGGCCGCCGTAGATTCTGCTTTTACTTCTGCTGATTCTTACCTTCTTAGTAGACCATGTACAACCATAGCACCTACCCATCGGATTGACCACAACGCCGATAAATCTGATCCCAGAACCGCCTCGCGAACCAAACGAAAAAGAGTTGAATCCTGATGCAAGCTCTTTTCTGAGGGAAAAGAAATCCTGATCCAAACTTGTGTTGAGAGAGCGCCTATTCATCAGGTAAAAATAAAATCAGCGTCAGTAAAACAAATTGACCGTCAGATCACCATCCAACGGACAGTATTACGTTGCAACTGTTGTCTTCAACCTCCAATCCTCGTGTATCCACTCCAGGCCGGGCCGCTTGCTGCCACCACGGCCGTCCGGCGGAGCTCCTGCGATCGCCACGCTGTTCCGCCCTCCAGAGCCAACCGGGCTACTCTCGCCCTGGAGCCGCCGTCTTTGACACCGGAGCTAACACGAAAATTTGACTAAACGCAATTCGGTACATGAGAATCTATAAAACCATTGTTTTAAAGCTATGGAAAGGGAAGGCAGGCACCTGCCTTGTTTTATCAATATATCCCCCTTTGAGGAAGTAGATAAATCATACTTCCTCTGTTTTATTTACTCTGCATAATATCTTTTACAGAAGTTAAACTTTACAAAGTTTAACCAAATTTATAGAAAACTATATGAACATTTACATTAAAAGGTCTATATGATGTGAAAATATATTCGATGATGATTCCAGTGGCATCGATTTGGTACTGTAAATGCTACTTTGAAAATATATTCGGTGATGATTCCAGTGGCATCTTCCCCGGCGCCGATCCGCAGGTACCTTCCTTGGTCTCTTAATAAAGCACAGCTCAACAACATCGAGTCCGAACATACAGGCTGAAAGTCTAGCCGAAAACACACACAAACAAAGGGAGCACGTGCTGAGGGCATCAGCTTAACATCAAGCTGAAGAAAAATAAATTGAAAATGCAAGCCTAATCAGGATCGGGAGGTGGGGGCAGCAGCAGCCGATGCGCCTTTGTGAAATTCAGCTGAGATCTCCTCGACGGCGTCGCGTTTCTGCAGTCGGCTATAGGCGATGTAACTTGGAAGAATCATCCACAGCAAATTCCCTCGCGGAAGGAGGACATGAATCACCCATGAGGATTATTCCTCTGTTTTGTGGGATCATTTAACCCTACACGCCGCCTCAACGGATTGCCCGCTACTTTGGATCTTCAGAGATGATGACTGAAATAAGGATTCATGAAAAAAAGTATAATGGCTGACCTAAGAAACAGTAGCACTCATATCAAAGTTGTCTGGTGAACAACATCTTGGCCAAGGTTTTTCTTGAATCATGACATAGCATTGGTTCATGTCACAATGGGGTTCATACTGTATTGCTCTGTAGGCATCTAATGGGTTATTTTGGGGATTTTTTTAGCTTCTTCGACGCTATTTCGAAGCGTCGGGAAATGTCTTGGATGCTGCAATCAGAGGCTTCAAGGATTATTTGGCATCGGGTTCATCACCGATCAATGCTGATGCGGCCTCATCTGGAGGTATGGCTGAACGAATATTGCCCGAAATTGAACCTGATCGTTTCTTCCTCATGTTGCCTGATGATGAGTATGTCAGGTGATACAGACGAGTACTAATGTTACAATGTCCATCTTGTCTAACTCAAGTTGTTCATATGTCGATGATTGTTAATCGCAGTGGCATCTGATGTGGCGGAGATGAATGCTCCGACAAACGGCACTGACTGGGCGGAGCTAATGGTCAAGGAGATGTCGGCCGCTTCAGATTTGATCGACGCCAAGAATCGAGCCTTCAGGATACTTGAATTGTTTGACAAATCTGCCGTAGACTGCAATTCTCCTGATGAAAAGCAGAAAATGCGCGAGGTAACTGATGCATCTACTGTTGATTGATACACGCCTTGTTAATAATTATGACATAGTATTTTGCTAGTCCAAGTTCAGACATGGACAGTAAATCACAACCATAAGACACCAACTGATACATGATACTGCTAAATCAAATGTTACTTCTGGGATGTTGTCTTGGAAATACCAAAGCGCTCACATGTCCTCGATCCATCCAGGAGCACAAGATACTGAAGCAGATGCTGGGATGCCTGCTTCACCAGAACGGCGTCCTCAAGAGGGCCTTTCTTATCCAGCACAACCGGCTCAAGGACTACCAGGACATGGTGCAGGAGCGGTCCCAGTTCAAGGAGATCGTCGGCAAGTACCAGCAGCAGATCAAGGCGCTGGAGGTATGCGAAACTCGTCGAAAACATATCGCCTTAATCCGCGTATCATCTCCACTAGAGGTTTTGCTTTGCTCATCAGCACTTTGCGTTGCATTTGGTTGCAGGATAGGAACTATGTGCTGTCGTTGCATCTCTCGCAGTCGGATCATCGGAGTGGCATATCTGGGCACCGCAACCCGACGTCTTCTAGGAGGCTACTGCATCCTGCTGAAGCTTATGCTAAATCCGACCGAGATCCTGAAAGTGTGGTGGTCGACGATATCATAGATCAAGAGAACATCTTTCTGTAATTTATTGTCACATCATGATGTTACTGAGACATTTGTTGTGGAGGCGAGGCACCGGCGGGGAGCGGGAGCTGGGAGGGGGCGAGCGAGAGCTATGCGGTTGAAGTGTGTACAAGTACACTTTGGTCAGGTAGGAGGTACAAGGTGGCAAACGCATCCTCTGCTTCAGTCGTTTGCTTCCGACTATCTTTTCACCCATCAACAGTTTGTGTTAATGGATTCGTTTGATTAAAAACTTAAGATAACGGGATGTCCCGAAAAGTGTTGCTAAATTTCTTCCTCGTCCATTTCATATGCCACGTTAGGGCGAGCGGACACAAAAAAAATTATTCTTCCTCTTGATTCTTTTATGGTACGTACCCACCATTTTGCCACATCAATGACCTTTCCTACCGCAGTGGGGCCCACCGTTGATGTGAGAAAATAGCTATATGTTGAAATATATTGTCCCCTCTCTCCATCAGTTTGGATGTTTGAATGGGTTGGCTGGAGCATGAATTCAATATGGTATTTGAGCCAGGAGGTCTTAATTTTAAGACCCTGCCAACGCAATCAGTATTAAAACAAATGATTCTGCGGCCTAAATAAATTCTATGTCTAAGGACTAAATAAGCCTAGACGTTAGGGGGTGTTGAAATATATTCCGACGACTGTAGCATCATGTTTCACACAATGGGCCGTTCAACATGTCGACCGCCCTTTACTTCCTTGCTCCTCTGCACACCTTCACCGACTGTCTTCTACTTAAAAGCCTAAAACACAATCAGGGTTCAGTTTTGGACATGGATTTGATAGTTGAGTGTGCTAATTTGTACATGGATTTTTTGGCCTAAATCGATGTGCTTCTCTATAGATGAAAACCTCTGCACAAAAAAGTACCCAAATCTATAATACTAAATAGATTGAGTACTCTAACACATACTTAATACATTCTTACACATCATAGTAGAGTTCAACTAATTCTTACATATCACAGTAGATTCTTACATAGTAGATAGCTTGAAGCAACACCATAGTAGAGTTCAACTAATTCGAACTTAGTTCACAAGTATACAACCATGGTCCACATTTGCTACTTCTAAACAACACCATATACATCACAAAAGGCCAGCTAAGCATGCTTCCCATGTCATGTTCATCCGGATCTTACTCTTGCTCTACATCTTCTTCATTCTGCCAAGATGTCCTGGATCCCCTTCAACTTCTGGCTATTCCTCTCCTCCGACCTTAGCAAATCAGCAATATGAAGCTTCAGTTCAGCCTTACCTCCAGTGAGCTTCTCATTACTAGGGAAAAGCCTAGCAGTAGCGCGGGTCTAAGGTGTATCAGTAGCGCGGGGTCTCGCGCTACTGATACGGCGCTACAGCTAACTTGTAGCAGTAGCGCGGGTTGAACCGCGCTACTACTATACATGGGTAGCAGTAGCGGGCTTCACCGAAACGCACTGCTGCTAATAGCTGTAGCGCTTTACCATAAGCAGTGCTACTGCTAAGAGCATGTTGCTGCTAACTCGGCCGGCGCGCTGCTTCAATGTCGGCGCCAGTGAAATGTCGCTCCGCTCTAGCCGGGCACGACTGTGGCATAGGCGCTCTGTAGAGGCGCTGGCCATTTCGGGCGGGAATCGCGCGTTGGCGATGGAGAGGGTTTTTGTGGGCCAGGGCCATCAGGAGCGGACGTGGAAGCGGTCCGGATGCCTGCAAAGCTCCCTGTGTCTGGTTTACGGGATAAAATGCATCCGGACTACTCGACGGACCGATACGGGTCCACGTTGGATGACACAACACCTCCGATCAGTGCGGTCCAGATGTATACGGGGTCCATATTGAAGATGCCCTTACTTGCTTTTTTTAATTATATAGATATAGATGAATGGATCTGTGGATGCATGGTTATTTATTGCTCGAACACGTACGGTGGTATGGTATCTTTTTTTTTGACATCGTACGGTGGCACAGTATTTGTATTAACTAGTTTCTTTAGAGGTTTGTACTAACTAGTGTGTATGTATATAGGCCGGCGTCCTTTTCCAAAACTACGATTAAGAATAAGAAGAAAAAGAAGAAAACGTGTGTGCAATGACTCGGTGGCTTGACGGCTCGCCATCACGAACTCTTTGTTGGCAGCAACTAATTAAGAAGCGCTCCTTCGGGAGTCTCGCAACGATCAGCGCCACTTGGGCGCTCTCAGTCATTCGCCACGTGTCGTGCTCTGGCTGCTCCCTCCGGATTTCATTTTATTTATTTTTTGCACACATTTTTGGCTTTTTAAACGTTTTTTTTTGTTTTTTTTAACGTTTTGGTTTTTCACCGGTCTTCCCTAGCTTTTCGACAAAAAAAATTAGCGCAAAAAAACGCATTTTTTTGTGAGAATCACGGTTTTGTTTCACGAGAGGCACGGCCGTGCCTCTTGAAAACGAAAAAACGCATTTTCTGCTTTTTTTTTTCTTTCGTGAGAGGCACAGTTTTGCTTCCGCGAGAGGCACGGTTGTGCTTTCGCGAGAGTCACGGACATGCCTCTTGGAAACGGAAAAAAAAAAACACGTTTTCTGTCTTTTTTATTTCGCGAGAGCGGTTTTGCTTCCGTGAGAGGCACGGTTGTGCTTTCGCGAGAGTCACGGTCGTGCCTCCTCAGAAACGGAAAAAAACGCGTCTTTCTTTTTTTTCCTTTGCGTGAGAGGCACGGTTTTGCTTCCGCGAGAGGCACGATTGTGATTTTGTCAGAGGCACGGGTGTGCCTCTTTCGAGAAGGGAAAAACTCGTGCTTTCGGTTCGGTTTTTTTGTTGGTTTTTTTGGTCCTTTTTTTCGTGAAAAAAAGTTCGTCAAACCTATCAACATGGGATCTAGTTTTGAAGATCTCGACGCGAGGAATCCAATGGCGAAAGCGGTTCGAGATTTGGACGCACAATTTAAGAGATAAAACATTTTGAATAAACAGATCTACGAAAAAAGAGAAAACTCACAAGTTGCGACAGTGACGCACATGCAGCGCGCCACTTGTCGCAACCTGTGGAAGTTGAAGTGATCTCCGCAAAGAGAACTTCTTAACTAGTGATTTCGCTCTTTGGCCGCCAGAAAACCGAAGATCTCTTCGGCCCACAGAACACTGAAGAGTGTCTCTTCGGCCCAAACCATGTAGTCTTCGACCCTATATACGCGACCGAAAAGCCACTTCGGCCTAAGCAAGCCTCTTCGGCCTACACAAAGACGACCGGGTCATATATTTATAATTTACAAATCAGGTCATATATTTTCGTAATTTGTTATAAAAAAAGGTAATATATTTAAAAAAAATCATATTTATGCTAGTCCAAGTTCAGACATTGACAGTAAATCACAACTATAAGACATCATCAATTGATAGATGATACAGCTAAATCAAATGTTACTTCTAGGATGTTATTCTGGAGATACCAATGTCAAACCTTTATGGCTGGTTATGCTTTCCTCGATTCATCCAGGAGCACAAGATACTGAAGCAGATGTTGGGAGGCCTGCTTCACCAGAACGGCGTCCTGAAGAGGGCCTTTCTTATCCAGCAAAACCGGCCTAGGGCCAGTTCTTTTGCAGCTTCTAGCATCTTATTGTCAAAATAAGCCGAAAGCTCAAAAGAACTTGTTTTGGAGAAGTGAGCTTAGCTTATTTCCACCCCTCTCCTTCACAATGGAAAAAAGCTGGGGGAGGGTGGCTTCCCGCAGCTTCTAACTTAAAACGAAGGGTATAGAAAAGTGTTCCTGTTGTTCCTCTTATTTACACCAAAGTTGCCACTGCCCAGTCCTCGTCCGAACTGACCCTCCCTTGATCCTCCTCCCTCTCGCACTCGATCCCCTGTCCCTCTCGCTCCCACGGGCCAGGGTTCCTCCAGCTATAGCTAGCCGCCGCCGTCGCCGGTCCCCAGCTCCTCGACGAGGCCTCTGTTTTTAAGGCGTCCCTAAGGCGTCGCTTAGGCGACGCCTAGGCGTCAGGGCGCCCCCAGGAGGCAAGGCGTCCGCCTTAGTCCTTAAGGCATCCAAGGCGTCCGCCTAGGCGCCACTCTGCCTGCCTTAGGCAAATAAGGACGCCTTAGACAGAGCTGGGTGGTTTAGGCGGGAAACAGATAATTGGGAGGGAAGGAAAGGGCGCGAAACTTTGTTTTGGCGCCAACACGTACTAGAGGGAGAGAGAGAGAGACCTGTAACCATTTTCAGTTTCCCCCCACCCCCAGGCTGGATCTGAGCTTCTCCCCCTCCATTCTGGCAACTTCCCCCTCCTCTCCGACAGATCCCCCTCCCCCTCCTCTCCTGCAGTTCCTCCTCCTCCTCCTCTCCTGCAGATTCTCCATCCTCTCCTGCAGATTCTCCATCCTCTCCAGAACTATATGGGCTCTACAACCATCAGTTGCAAGGTGTGTATGGCTGTATGCCTAGTTGCCTAATGCCTACCAAATTCTACTTAATTCTGTTGCTTACAAGTCTCTAAGGCGTCGCCTCGCCTTATGCCTTAGCGCTTAGGCAGTGAGGCGCCCCCCAATGCCTCGCCTCGCCTTACCGCCTTAAAAACATAGGACGAGGTTGTCTCCGGCGACATGGACGGCGGGCAGGCCTCCATCTCCCGCCGATGCTCCTCTCCTTCATCGGGCGCGACCGCTCCCTCCTTCCTCAGGCGCGACCGCTACCTCGCTCGGTGTGCAGCAGCACCACCACTCTGGCGGACGGCCAGGGCACCACTCCGGTGGACGGCGCCCCACTCTGGCCGACGTCCCCCTCCGGCGAAGAACCCCCGTCCCCATCGCAGTCCGTGGTTGTGAGTTGTGACCATGAGCAGCTCCTATGTGTTTTTGTTTTCAAAATTTTATCTAGATTTGCTATGAGCGGCTGCTAATGTATACCGTTTTCATACTGATTTGCTATGAGGTGTTGATTATATATGGTAGAACTAATTTTGATATAGATGTGCTGAATGTGCCTAGTACAGGATTGTTGCCCTCTGATTGCTACCATTTTATTTGCATAGAAGAAATATTGATGGCTTGTGTGTATGCTACCATTGTATTTCAATTAGAACAAATATTGATGGGAGAACCATGTAATAGTTTGAATATCTTTTCTAGTATTCATGTGTCCTTCTCAAGTACTTGTACGTGAGACGATGATGCATGTATGATATTCGCATGTCAGACAATTATCTTCCTTATGTTTGATTATAACATACTGTGCTGTTTTGAAGTCGAATTTATGTTCTTACGTGCAGCAAAATGCTGAAAAAATATCGCGATATCGTTTATTCAGAACAACAATATAATACAAGGATATTACAGACTTTTCATTAATCATACCACAGATAAGATAAAAAAACAGGCACCGAAAAGAATTGGCTAGCTAATTATTTGGAGCTTATTTTTACAAAAGCTCATTTCCAAAAGCTTATTTTTACAAAAGTTTATCTGGAGCTTATTTCCACGGGATAGCTCAAAAGAACTGGCCCTTATTTAGGTGGCACGATGACGGTGGCATGCAGCCACAGGTCGCTCTTCCTCTTCGCCGTGATCCCGAACGCCTCCGCCATGTCCAGCTCCTCCATGCCCCCGGGGAGCTCCCAGTCGAAATGGAAGAGGAGGCTCGCCAGCGCGAGCTCCATGACGGCGAGCCCGAACGTGATCCCGGGGCAAATCCTCCGCCCCGCCCCGAACGGCACGAGCTCGAAGTCCGCACCCCGGAAGTCCACCGCCGCCGCGGCCCCCTCCTCGAACCTCTCCGGCCGGAACTCCTCGGCGTCCGGGCCCCAGCTCGCCTCGTCCCGGCCGATGGCCCACACGTTGACCAGCACCATGCCGCCCTGCGGCACGTCGTACCCGAGGACACGGCGGGGCTCGCGGCACTCCCGCGGGAGGAGCAGCGGCGCCACCGCGTGCAGCCGGAGCGTCTCCTTGATCACCCTCCGCAAGTACGGCAGCTCCTGCATGGACTCCTCCCCGACACGGCTCTGCCCGGCGAGCGCGCCGCGCACCTCCGCCTGCGCCCTCCTGAGCGCCGCCGGGTTCCGCATCAGCTCCGCCATGGCCCACTGCAGCGTCGACGCCGAGGTCTCGCTACCTGCCCCGATGAGGTCCCTAATCACGGCACGGATGGTCGGGATGTCCAGAGGCACACCGCCGCCGCCGTCCAGAAGCACGTCAAGGATGTCCTCTTCTTCCTCGCGGCCGACGCCTGCCGCCTTCCTCGCGCGCTTCTCCTTGATGACGGCGTCCATGAGCCGGGACATCTCTCCGAACACCGCCTCCACCCGGCGCGCCGTCCCGCTGAGCGCACGCGCTAGGCGCGACGACGGGAACAGGTCGGCAAGGCTGAACCCGGCGGCCACCCTGACAGCTTCGTCCAGGCACGCCAGGAAGGCGTCGCGGTCCGTGATCCGGTCCCCGACCACGGCGCGCACCGCGGCGTCGGCGACGTACGTGGCGATGAGGGAGCTGACGTTCACAGCGGCTCCGGACGCCGCCTCCGCGGCCACGGACGCGACGAGGACGGCGGCCTTGGCCTCGCGAGTCCCCCGGAACGTCCGCACCCGTGGCGCGCCGAGCAGCTCCGTGGCGCAGAGCTTGCGGACGGCGCGCCAGTGCTCGCCGTGCGGCGCGAGGGCGATACCGAGGCCGTCGGCGGTGAGGCTGGCGGTGGTGTCCGTTCGCGGCCGCGTGGCGAAGGCGGCGTCGTGGGTCTTCATCACCTCCTTCGCCGCGGCCGCCGACGAGGCCACCACGACGGGGAGCTCGCCCATGCGGAGCAGCATGAGCGGGCCGTGCCGGAGGGCGAGGTCGCGCATGGCATGGTGCGGGAGCGCGCCGACGAGGTGGTGCAGGCTGCCGATCACCGGCAGCTGCCATGGACCAGGAGGCGGGTTCAGAGGCATGCCAACGTGCTTGCGACGTCGCCTGAGCTGAGCTTGACGAGTAGGAAAGGATGGCGGCGGCAAGAGGGGGTGGCGATGGTTCTCGGTGGTTGCCATGGCCTGGGCCAACCAAGCCTAGTTTATGTAGGAGCAACCCAGCAAGTAGCTGCTCCCAAAATGGTAGGTGGTGGATGCCATTGGAGCAGCTAGCAGAGATGCTTGCTTAGCTCCGTTCCAAAAATGGATCATCTTTCAGAATTATACATGCTGCTTTTCGTCAGAGCTGTCTATATCATCACCGGTTACAGCAGTTCATGCATTATTGGCTATTTCCTATTTGGAAATCATCATGTTGTCATTTTTGCATAGCTCACATGCATGTTTACTTATTTCACCACAAAACTTTACACACATATGTAATATAAATCCATATGATCACCAATAATTCGTTTCGGAATTTTTTAAAACTTAAATATGATTTTAAAATATTTAAAATAAGGTTCTCCAATACACCGGGCTTCCAAAACTCCACTTACATCAATAACTTTCTTATGTGTTTAGTTTGAGTGCGGCACGTGTATATATGCTCCTTCCTCCGTACTATCTCATTGAGAGCCAACTGAAATCATGTGCTGCCAGACCTAAAATCAAGTAGTGGCTTGATAAATCTGCTTGCAATTTTAGACAATTATAGCATAGTATTAGGCTGCCCGTAATGGTAGTACCATAGATAGTATCATGCATGGCAACTAAGCAGTTTTGATGAGATCCCATAGAATTAAATGAAGAAAGAGATGCTTGAGTATCATATCATAATATCATATCATATTAAATGATGTGTTACTTTGTGTCATGCATGGCAATAAATGTAGTACTCTATGATATCAACATATGATACTCCCTCCGTTTCAGAATATAAGGTGTATTTGTTTCTTTGCAAGTCAACCAATTGAATGTTTGACCAAGATTATAGAATAATATAACAACATCTGCAATACCTAGTAGATAAAATATGAAACTACTTTACATGATGGATCAAATCATATAAATTTCATATTGTGAATGTTGATATATTTTTCTAAAAACTCGGTCAAACTTGTACTCGTTTGACTTTTGAAAAAACAAATATACCTTATATAAAGGAATTGAGGCAGTACATACATTAATATCATATGCATGATACTAGTATATGATACTCCCCGTTACAACCAGCCTTAACAAAGGATAATTTGGCAAAGGAGATGGATTGGTAAAAAAATAACATGGTCCATTTTGGGGCAGGGAAGAAGGAATTAATCACATGTTCATGCAATGCACTATTTCCAGAATGTTATGGAATATTCTGAAATGTGCTTTTAATTTGATTGACGTGCCAGATAACAAACATGACACGCGAAAGGATAAATGATCCTTGTGTTCCTGTCAATATGTTGTTGGGTGGCTTGATAATTTCTATGATTTTGCAGAAAAAACGAGAAAGTCAATAATCTGTGAGGTGGGGGATAAGGATGTTCGAAATGATAGCAAATGAAGTGTTTAAATTGGTGCAAGTCGGGCATAACATACTTAGATTTATGAAAGTTGATTCAGGGTCATAGAGGTAATCAAGAATGTGACACCATTTTGCTTGCATCAAGGCAAAAAAAAAATGGATCAAGGAAAAAGGAGTGCTGGACTATGGATTGGAAGACAATAGACGGCCACATTATGCTCTTCATAAATGATTCTAAGGCAAGCATGCCAAGGACTCGCGGGCTAGTTACGGGGGTTTAATGGGGTGGTTATTGTTGATTGGTTGAGATTTGGTCAAATGAGGCGGGCACACCCTGAGGGGGCCAATTAAGCCGGCAATTTGACTCGGCTTATATATAAACCGAGTTTATATCACATAAGCCGAGTTTTTTGGGTACACGGCTTTAAAGTTTTTTCCTGTAGTGTGAATGACACGCAAGGGGGGCCGTGATAGTCGGCCGTCTAGTAGTATTATCGCTGTTTCAAGTACGACTTGGCAGTTGTTTGTTGCCTGATTAGAACGTGGTGTATTTAATAATTGAGTTCGGGACATGCAAAAACACCATTTCTGGACATGTAGTACACATCCACATGTAGTACTACTACTCTTGCTCATCAAGTGCAGCTCCAGCCAAAGTAATTGCTTATTGACATTTTTTACTACTAGCTGAGCAAAAGTTTATTGAGATCGTTTTGTAGCGATATATGCTGCTTTGGTTTAGTCTCCTCGTTAACAAATAACAACTCAACAAGGCACGCGGAGCTTGGGAACGAGGAGGAGATCGGAGCGCCGCCGCGTGGTGAGTCCCATGGCCTCGGCCATGTCCAGCTCCTCCCCGGGCTCCGGCAGCTCCCAGTCCAAGTGGTACAGGAGGCCGGCCAGCGCGAGCTCCACGTTGGCCAGCCCTTGGCTCTGCACGTGCCCTCCATTCAATTGCATTGAAACTTGCACAGGTTTGCCACTGTTTGCCCTTCAATCGGACTAGGAATTTGAGATTTTTTTTAACCGGTTTGCTAATTCTCATTTACGCGAGAATTAGTTGACTTTCATCAAAATTGTCCAACACACGATCAAGGGACTGAAAAATGCAAGCAAACTATTTGATCTCCTGCTGGCTCGTGGTTCTTCCTCGCCTGTGTCTTGGGGAGAGGGTTTGTGGACGCAGGGGGTCGCCGGTGTCTTTGGGAGGGGCAGATCCTCAAACTGCGCCAAGATCACAATTTAATCCATTTTATCTGTAATCCATTTGTATATTATGCTGATATACATGTTGGTGTGGGGTCAGATACCTGTTGTGTGGGCTTACTTAACAGTGAAAAATGGAAAGGAACGAAGATGTACTGACACCATGCATGAGCAAAAATGATTCATCCTGCCATTGTTTTGCTGTTCTTCGTAGTTCCTGTTTGTTCTTATCCTGTCTGTCGCTTGAAGCAAACATCCACCTTCAACACCTGGAGAATGAGAGGGGTCATCATCTGTTCTAACTGGTTCAAGCCCTTCAAAGATATGAACAAACGTTGCAGTATATTTGATTCAAAAAAGGTACATATTCGGTCAAAAGTTTTCATTTTCTTATGTATTACCTCCGTCCCAAATTACCTGTCTTAAATTTGTCTAGATATGGATGTATCTAACACTAAAGCGTGTCTAACTAGATACATCTGTATCTATACAAATTTGGGTCAACTAATTCGGGACGTAGGGAGTATTTGGTAGCGATTCGGTTTCTTCAAGTACATGCTTTTAATCTGTCGTATTATGGGGGCTCCGGCCTGTCGGGCCGACACCTCCACTAGTGGAAAAACAGGCTTTCCGTCCAGCCCCATAAGTCGCGAAGCTGTAGGAACCGCGACCAATGGGACCTTTAGTCGCGGTTCTGGAGGTGAACCGCGACCAAAGGCTGGGCCTGGGCGCTCGGTGGCCAGGCTGGTGCCGTGAGGGCTTTAGTCGCGGTTGGCCAGACAACCGCGACTAAAGGCCTTCGGCACCTTTAGTCCTGGTTTGCCGTGCCAACCGCGACTAAAGCCCTCCCTATATATACCCATCCAGCAGCCAACACTTAGCCATTTTGGAGCCATTCTCTTCACAAGTGGGTGTAGGTTTGCTTTTGGTTCCTCTTATGCACATAAGGTGTTTGATGAAATGCCCCAAGAGCATGAAACAAACATGACATGAAGTGTTGGAGCCACACTCTTGATCGCGGTTAGCAACTTGATGAACCTTTGATGTGTCAATATGCATGTGTGTAGTTCATAACAAATGCATGATGGTTAATTATATATTTTATATTATAATAATGCAGATGAATCGGCAATGGATGTACGATAACCGACTCTCCGGAGTTCACTACGGGTTTGAAAGATTTCCTCGTAGTGGCTAATGCGAACAAGCGGGGGTTTTGTTATCTGTCCATGTGTTATCTGTAAGAATGAGAAGGGTTACTCTTCCTCAAGAGTTGTTCACATGCATCTGCTTGAAGGGTTTCATGCCAAGCTATAATTGTTGGACCAAGCATGGAGAAAGAGGGGTTATAATGGAAGAAGATGAAGAAGGGATGATTTCATCGATGAAAGCTATCTTGCTCATTTCGGTGATACTTTCATGGAGGATCTTTGAAGGTGAAGGGAAGGTGAAGAAGAGGCACGTGATGATCCGTTGATGATCTTGGTCGGACCATTCTTGCATGCGGACGCCGCTCTGGCCCGAAAAGGAGAGGAGAATTTGGATCGCATGTTAGAGGATCACGAAAAGGCGCTGTACCCGGATGCGATGATGGTCGAAAAAGCTGGGCTGCACAATGGATTTGCTGAAATGGAAGGCGAGGCAGGTGTAGCTGACTCGGCATTTGAAAACTTGCTGAAAATGTTGAAGAATATGTTTCAAAGGATAACGAGTTGCCCGCCAAGATATGTCTGAAGCAAAGAAGGTTATCGCCCTCTAGGTTTAGAGGTTACGAAGATACATGCATGCATCAACGATTGCATCCTCTACCGCGTGAATCGAGAATTTGAATGAATGCCCGGTATGCCTTGCATTGCGTTATAAGATCGAGGCGATGACCACGGTGACGATGTTGAGGGCGAAACCCGAAGAGGGTTCCGCCAAGGTGATGTGGTATGCTCCTATAATACCACGGTTGAAACGTCTGTTCATGAACAAAGAGCATGCCAAGTTGTTGCGATGGCACAAAGAGGAACGTAAGTCGGACGGGGAGTTGAGACACACCGCAGATGGAGCATAATGGAGAAAGATCGACAGATGGTTCAGAGATTTTGCGGTGGACGCAAGGAACATAAGATTTGCTCTAAATACGGATGGCATGAATCCTTTTGGCGGCGAGCTCCAGCCATAGCACTGGCCCGTGACTCTATGCATCTACAACCTTCCTCCTTGGTTGTGCATGAAGCGGAAGTTCATTATGATGCGGTGCTCATCCAAGGTCCGAAGCAACCCGGCAACGACATCGATGTGTACCTAAGGCCATTAGTTGATGAACTTTTACAGCTGTGGGGTGGTGTCCGTGTGTGGGATGAGCACAAACAAGAGAATTTGACCTCTGGCGTTGCTTTTCGTAACCATCAACGATTGGCCTGCTCTTAGTAACCTTCGGGACTGTCAAATAAGGGATACAATGCATGCACGCACTTTGCTTACATGAGGCCGAAAGTGTACATTTGCCAAATTGTAAGAAGAACGTGTACCTTGGGCATCGTCGATTTCTTCCAAAATTCATCGATGAAAGAAAGGCAAGCATTACAACGGCAAGGCAGATCACCGGCGAAGCTGCGGAACGACCGGTCTTGAGGTATTTGATATGGTCAAGGATTTGAAAGTCATCTTTGGAAAGGGTCTGGCGGACAATCGGTTCGAAGGGAGCCGACGGACGCAGCCATGTGGAAGAAGAAATCTATATTCGGGAGCTAGAATATTGGAAAGTCCTAGATGTCCGCTCTGCAATCGGCGTGATGCACGTTCTGAAGAATATTTGCGTGAACCTCCTAAGCTTCTTGGGCGTGTATGGGAAGACAAATGATACAAAGGAAGCACGGCGGGACCAACAACGTTTGAAAGACCACGATGACCGGCATCCGAATGGTTTCAAGGTCGTGCCAGCTACGCTCGACCAAAGAAGAGAAGGTCATCTTTTTGAATGCTGAGCAGTATGAAGGTCCCGTCTGGATTCTCATCCAATATAAAGGGAATAATAAACATGGCGGAGAAAAAGTTCCAAAACCTGAAGTCTCATGACTGCCACGTGATTATGACGCAATTGCTTCCGATTGCTTTGAGGGGGCTCCTGCCGGAAAATGTTCCGGAGAATGGGCAAAAGGTCACATATTATGGTTACATAGAGGAGATATGGGAACTTGACTATGGACCCTCCTTTAAGGTCCCTTTGTTCCGGTGCAAATGGTTCAAGCTAACAGGAGGTGGGGTAAAGGTGGACCAGCAATACGGAATGACAATGGTGGATTTCAACAATCTTGGTTACCTTGACGAACCATTCGTCCTAGCGAAAGATGTCGCTCAGGTTTTCTATGTGAAGGACATGAGTAGCAAACCGAGGAAACGGAAAGATAAGAAAACGATCAAGACATCATGCGATGATCCAAAGCGCCACATTGTTCTTTCAGGGAAAAGAAACATCGTGGGAGTGGAGGACAAGACAGACAAGTCAGAAGATTATAATATGTTTGCTGAAATTCCGCCCTTCAAAGTGAACACCGACCCAAGCATTAAGTTAAATGATGAGGATGCTCCATGGATACGGCACAATCGTAAGCAAGCAGGGACACAAGGGAAGAATTGATGTGTAATAATTTATTGTACCAAACTTTGTATTTGGTCCATGAACTAAATGATGTATCAAACCTTTTGTAAACCTTCAAGGGATTAGTTTTATTTTTCTGATTTTTTTGATATATAATTGTATTTTTAAGATTTTAAAATGAATTAGTTTTATTTTTCTGATTTTAAAAGGAAAAAGGAAGAAGAAGAAAGAAGGAAAAGGAAAAAAACAGAAGAAAAAAGGAAAAAGCAGAAGAAAAAAAACAAGCGAGAAGAAAAAGGAAAAAGCAGAAGAAAAAAAAACAAGCAGAAGAAAAACATAAGAAAAAAACAAATGCAGAAGAAAAAGCAAGAAAAAAGGAAAAAGGAAGAAAGGAAGAAAAAAAGAAGAAAAACAAGAAAAGGAAGAAACAAACAGAAGAAAAAAAAAAGAAGAAAAAGGAAGAAAAAACAGAAGAAAAACAAGAATTTAAAATGAATTAGTTTTATTTTCTGATTTTTGATATATAATTATATTTTTAAGATTTTAATAACATAAATAAATAAGTAATTAGAAACTTTAATAGGAAAAATAATTATCATAAAGTAAAATAAATAAGTAACTAGAAACAAAATAAAATAAAATAAATAAATTTTTTGTTGTAAGTAGAAACAAAACAAAATAAATAAAGCAAAAATGAAAACAAAAACAGGCAAAAAATAAAGCAAAAATGAAAACAAAAACAGGCAAAAAACAAAAAGCAGGGTACCCTTTAGTCGCGGTTGGGGCGAGACCCATGAACAAAGGTACCCTTTAATCGCGATCCGCCTCCCAACCGCGACTAAAGGGTCTTCTGTGAGGAGCAGCGGCAAAACCCTTTAGTCGCGGTTGGGGAGGCGGACCGCGACTAAAATACCTTTAGTCGCGGGTCTCGTCGCCAACCGCGACTAAAGAAACTATAAATAAAGCCTCGGCGCCGCCCGCCGTTTCTCGCTTTGTTAAATCTCTGCGCGCCTCGGCCGCGCCGCCGTCGCCCTCGCCCTCGCCGCCGCCGTCGCCCTCGCCCTCGGCGCCGCCGCCGTCGCCCTCGCCCATGTGCGCCTTGCCATTGCAACCTCGATCGCCGCCGCCCTTCGCCCCTCGCCCTCGCCCTTGTGCCTTCCCAACCGCCGCCCGCCTCCGTTCAGCCGCCTCCGTCGCCCTCGCCCTCGGCGCCGCCGCCGCGCCGCTCGCCCTTGCATGCGCCGCCCGGCCGACCTCGATCGCCGCCCGCCGTCGCCCTCGCCCTTGCCCTTGCCTCCAGAACAACCGCCCGCCGCCTCCGTTCGACGCTCGCCCGCCGCCGCGTTTGGCCCTCTAGGTTAGTTAAACTAATTAACCTAATTAATCTATTAAACTAATTAACTTAATTAAATTAACTTAATCTGTTAAACTAATTAACTTAATTAAATTAACTTAATCTGTTAATTCTAAAATGTCCTAAAACTTTAAAATTAGTATAAAATAACTTCGTAACTCGGATGAAAATACTTTGTACATGAAAGTTGCTCGAGCAGCGAGGCGAATCCGGATCGCAGCCTGTTCGACCGCCACACCTCCCTAGCATAGCAAACCTGCAACTTTCCCCCTCCGGACCACACTGTCCAAACGCAAACACCGGGATACTTTCCGGATGTTTCTTCGTCGGTACCACCTCTTGCGCGTTAGGGCACACCTAGCACCGCCGTCCTCTGCCGCCCGTCTCGCGCTCTACCGCGACACCCTCTCCCACCCTTCCTCGCCCCTCCTTTTGCCACCGCCCTTCGCCACCGCCACCGCCACCCCCTTCTTCACTTAATTAATTTGTTTTACTACATGTTTTCGGGTGACATAATGGCGGACGATAGAGTGACCGATTATGGACAACTATGATCCGGACGGTGAAGCACATATGTTCGGCATCATAAACGGCGATATTCAATATGTGCCGACCGGAGAAGAAGAAGATGATATCTCTTCTTATTATCTGAACCTTGACGGTGAAGATGAAGGGCACCGTCAGCAAGATGATGCCGAAGAAACGTCGATAAACGACGATCTTCAAATGGAAGTAGCAACCACCTCCGGCACCGAGGTATATATATACATTGAGCCTCGGTGATACAAACTAACTGATTTGAATAAATATGTGTGTACTAACGCAGCGACTCTCTTTCTTATTTTAGCCCTCGGCCGGATCGTCGAAACAATCGAGTACGTCGTCAAAGCGTGGCGCAACCAAGACGATGAAACAAGGAGAAACATGCACCATCGCGGTTGTCGACAGTGCAACCGGCAGGCCGCTGGAGCCCCGCAAGAACGCCACCAAGTTTGTCAGCCAATGCGGAGCCATTGTTAGAGACAACGTCTCGATCACCGTCGAGAGTGGAATGAGCCAAAGAAGGCGCGAATTGATGGTTTCACTTTTGTCGATAAGAGAACAAAAAAAGATTGCTTCAAGAAGCTTATGGAACATTTCGTTCTACCTCCGGAATACAACAAATTCGATGAGGAGGGTAACAAGATTGAGGAAAACAAGGAGAGGAGGAGGCTAGTCAAACAGTTCGCTCTTCATAAGATGGCGGCGCATTAGGAAATTCAAGCAAAATCTAGCCCGTGACTTTGTCAAGCGAAACAAGACTCCGGTTTCAAAGGACAATATGAGAAACTGAAAGATGATTGGCCAGAATTTGTGAAGCAAAAGAAATCGGAGCAGTTCATTCAAATATCGAAAAAATAAGGAAAATCGCGCTAAGAAGGAGTACAATCATGTTATGGGGCCAGAGGGTATCGCATTTGGGTGCCTAGGTTCGAGAAGATGGAGAACGAGCTGAGGCGCGAGAATCCGTCCAGTGCGGAGGATGGGACCCAAGGGCCAAAAGCTGGTGAAATGCGGGCATGGGGAACGCTGAACCGGAGGCAGGGGAGTGTGTTTACGGGCAAATTAATTAAACCCACCCAAGCCCTTATTGGCGCAATGAAGGATGCTCAGCAGGGAAGATCAAGTTCAACAGAGAGAACGACGCTACCGACAAAAGCCCTCGGGAATCCGAACACGGAGGGCGTGTCACGAGGCATGGGGCACATTCCGTGGAAAATAGGGTTCCCCGAGCGATGACCCGTCTGATTCTGAAGCCGTAAGAGAAAGATGGATCGGGAAGCGGATGTTGTGGCGCGGTTGGCATCGGAAATGGAAGTGATGAAGAAAACCATGAGTGTACTAGTAGCGAAAGAGATTCAGCTCGGGTGCGGCATGAAGATCATCCAGCGGATCTCGGAAGCCAATGACGGAGAAGCGGCGTGGCTTCCACGGAGGCCCCACCGGCTGGTGCGAGATGCACCGACGATCGAAATTATGCACGGAGCCTCTGGTGATCGAAATTACTGCACGGAGCCTCCTCGCTACCCGTGGGCGATATAAAGGAGATGAAAGAATGTCATCTGTATTATCCTATCGGGAACATGTCCATGAAGGTAGCCATCGGCGATGCTTTACCATGTTTACAGGAGCACTCCACCACAACAACCCCATTAAAGATGGCTATGCTCGTGTCACGGTGGAGGACATAGTCCAAGGATTTGAGGGCACGGAGATTGAAATTGCTACACCAAGGGAGAAAAGACTTGGAGATGTCAAGCGCCATTACATTCTATGGCAAAAGAAGTTTATCAAGTTTCGAGCGAGGCGCCAAGGACAACAAGTCCACCCCCTACGGTGGTGGTGGTGGCGGTGGCGGTGGTGGTGGTGGTGGTGGTGGTGGCGGTTCACCTACACCTCCGTCACATCACCGACGCCGCCCCCCATCCTAACGTCCGGCGGTGATCATCCGCCGCCCCGATCCTCGTCCGGCGGGTGATCGACGCCGCCCCCCAATCCACCTCGGCAAAGAAGCGAAGCAGTCTGGATTATTAACCCGGACCCTTATGTACCTAAGACCACAAAGGTGCGGAGCCATCATGAAGCCTCTCCCCACAAGGCCTTGGGAGCGTAGTGCCGAGGAAGTCGGCAGCGGCGCGGCTGCTGATTTGGAGAAATGGAAGGCGGACTGCAAGAAGAAAAGAGAGCCCGAGCCCAAGCCGGTATTTTCGATGAGCAAAAGAAGTGGGCTAAGTCATTTTGAGCACACCGTCCCAAGCCGCGAAGAATCGCCTAACGACTATGCACGTGAACTTGCGAGCAGGCACTCATGTTCAAGGAGAACAAAGAGCGGAGAAGGCGAAAGTAAAAAAGCGGAAACAAGTTGCCCAGCTCGGGAACAAAGTAAACAATCGATTGCCCGCTTATAGTGGAAGCCTTCGTCCGGATGCCCCGAGATCATACAAGCTGCGGCAACTGAGGATTAGTATGAACGAGTGCGAGAACAAGCGGCCAACTTAGGTATTACTCTTCGTGAACTATTAGACCTTGATGAGTTGCCAAGGAGGTAGTAATTACATATGTCAAGAATGGGCCTCTCGTCGAGCTGCTTGCAGAAAAGGATCTACGACCAAATGAAACGTCTGCTGAATTGGTACAAGGGTTACATAAAAATAAAAGCGCCAAAGAATATATTTATGCGGAAGTTAGACATGAGCATCACTTCAAACATTACTATGTACAAATTGCCTTGAGTGAATTGTTCCAGCTTTTCAATCTGCTTGAGCTCGACAAATCTATCATCGGTTGCTACGTTACGTAAGTGATTTATTAATTTCTACCCCATCTCGTTCATATTGCCTGCACTATATATATGTCCTAACTATATTGTTGTGTCCTCTATTATACATGCGTAATGAAGATTAAGGAATGCGAGCAAGGAACATCCATGATGTTGGGTTCATTGACCCACACATCGTTAATGATATTGTGTTGAAGCATTACCCGCCGACGTGGAGGCGGACACTGGCGATTTCTTACAAAGCAGGAACTCAAAAGTGATATTCTATTTCCTTACCATTTTGGGTGAGTGTTTCATCTTGAGCACATTCTCTTTTGTTTACTCCATGCATGGTATGTGGCGGCTAATCGATGAGTTATGCATGACGTCTTGTGCATGTATCGTGTCCGCAGTTCCACCGGATTCGCTAGTAATTAAAGTTAACACCTCGAATGTCTCGTCCACGACTCTCTGAATAAGGATCCAAAGCTTTGGGGCGACATGAGAAAA
Source organism: Aegilops speltoides (assembly GCA_021437245.1). NCBI lineage: Eukaryota > Viridiplantae > Streptophyta > Magnoliopsida > Poales > Poaceae > Aegilops > Aegilops speltoides. Next base: position 571,108,791 of record CM038147.1, read on the forward strand.
ATGCTGCGAAGTAATTATTTTCATTCATTTGCGCTCTATATCGATCGGCCTATTTGGTTCATTTCCTAATATCAAGTAACTAATAACTCTCTTGTTCATTTAATTTTCTTTGCCTCGTAGGGTTTGGAGACGGTTCAGTAGATACAAAGGTCGGTGAATTCAAAAAGAGCTAGAATTCAAATTGTTAAAGCCTAAGAATCTTTGGGGATATTCAGCCACCGTTGACCAATCTATGTGCATACTATATGCGTGAGAGGATCCGAGATACACCTCTGGCGGGTTGATCCGAGTGATACCAATGCTCGGAGGAATAACCTCCGGTGGATGCTTAGTCGAAGCTCGCTTCCGACCACTTCAAGAGGAACTAGCTGGATGGTTCGAGGGAAGTCCTCCATCCTAAAGGAGAACACTATTACGAGGGCGTAGAAATTTATATGGATTAAATCATGTATGGAAACTTGTTCAAAATTGTATATGGTCATCCGATGATATTGAATATATATTGTATATTCCTCTTGAATTCTTTTGGTTCTAATTTCAAATTTATTTGAAATTGTACATTCATATGCATGTATGTAGTACCGTAGAATATATGAAACTCCTTCAAAATTAAAATAAAGCACAAAAGAAATAAAACAATACAAATTAAACAGAAAACAGGTTAGGGGGCCTAAAACCCTAAACCTGCGGCCTTTTAGTCGCGGTTGGCGGAAGAACCGCGACTAAAGGTCCTCCGCCCGACGGCCACTTTGGCGCCCGTGGACGGGCCGTTAGTCGCGGTTCTTAAGCAGCCGCGACTAAAGGTGGGGGGCTTTAGTCGCGCTTAGTTGGTCGCGGTTGCGCAGCCGCGACTAATGGCAGTTGCGAACCGCGACCAAAGGCCTTTTTTCCACCAGTGCTCCGATTGTACATCTTATAGTGGTCCCAAGAACAGGTGCCACTGAGTACAACGTACTGATAATAGTAGCATCTGTGTTTTGAATTTCGGCCGAAAAAATGGATTTCGGCCATCTCGGCCTAGGGCGAAATCTGTCTTCGGCCGAAATTGGTCAAATTTGACAAATTTTGGTGAAATTTTAGTCAAAGTTTGGTCAAATTTCGGCCGAAATTTTTGAAAATGGCCGAAATTCGGCCATCTCGACCTGCGGCGAGAAAAATCTCACACCGAAACTCAAAACACAGAGTAGCACACATCCACTACAACACGAATAAGTCTTAGATAGGGGTGACCAACAAGGGTCTAATCTTACATATATAGGTAGGCCATAAGGCAACTACTTATTCAACAGTGAAGCGAAACAACGACGGTAACTTGAACCCACATAGCGAGCCACGACCTACAAGCAAGCTGACTGGGGAAGCGGCCTAGTTCGCATCGACGTCCTCGAAGTACCCATCTTCATAATCTGCATCCTCCATTCCTGGCCAAGTTGATAGCTGGGGACAAGCAAGGTGAATACGTTTGAATGTACTCGCAAGCAACCCAAGGAATGTAATAGCAGAATATTCATGCAAGGCTCGGTACAAAGGAAAGACTTCTATACTACGTTTAGCAGTTTGCGGAAAGCTGAACTTTTATACACATGACCTACTTTTGAAAACAGCGATGCTCATGGTATCATATTTAGTTGACAGTTAGGGCATCTCCAATAGTTGTAAGATAGGTGTTGGTAAATTTGCCACCTAGGACATAGTGATGATGTGGCATGCATTAAATGTGGAGAGAGAGCAAAGTTGTATGTAGATTAACCAACAACCTTTGCACAAGCTCCAAGATGAAATAGAGAGCAACCACATTTATTGTCCCACCATCTATTGGATAGCTTACATACAACCCATTGGAGTAGTTGTATGATAGCTTGTTGGTTGATGACATGGACATTTTACCAACAAGACTAACATACAATCTGTTGGAGATGCCCTTATGTTAATAATAAGAGGCACATCATTCCCATTGAGGAAACTCAGAGCAACATTAGTGATATCATATTTAAATAATGGACAATGTTTTTGCTAAAAACCTCTAGTGTGAAGCCAAGCCTTAGAGGGGCCCATTGATTACATACCTTTTTTAATCCCCAATCCCTCAAAATCCAGACACAACTGATCATTCATACAATCTGAAACTCTAGAAGGAACCACCTGTTATACAACATTGAGGTCAGCCAAATCTTGCCTTAAATAAGGTTTCAGAGCAACTCCAACGGGCCGACCCAATCAGACGGCGCTTTTGTTCGTTTTTTGTCCGTTTGGGTCGGCCGCCCGCTCGGCGTCCACCCTTTTTTAGATTTGGGTCGGCAGCGCCCAACGCGCCGACCCATTTCATGACCGCGCGCTTTTAGATCATGCCAGCGGCCATGTCGTCGCCCTGGTTTTGGTGCTCCAGCGCGCGGGAAAGGTTCGCGCGCGGGGCGAAATCGGCCTTGCGCGCGCTGGCTTTGGCGCTCCAGAGCGCGGGAAAGGTTCGCATGCTTGTTTTGGCGCGCCGCGGCCGGCGCTTGTTATAAGAAGGCGCTCCCTCCACACTCAGTCCGCCGCCCACTCGTCTCGCCCCCTCTCATAAGCCTCGCCGCCTGTGCGCCACCATGTCGATGCGCCGCCTCGGCGCTTTGGATTTTCGCGGAGTCCGCGAGCGCCTCTCCATCACCTTCTCCGTCGAGATCCTGTTTGGCAAGAAACGCATCATCCTCGGCACCTTCGACACCGCAGAGCAGGCAGCCCGCGCGTACAACGCGGCGGCGTGGTGCCTCCGGCGGCCTAGTCGGAAGATGAATTTTCCCGACGTGTCGAGCCAGCAGGCGCAGGATTTGGCGCCTCTCCCGCGGCTTTTCACCGACAAGGATCGTCGCGTCCACCGGAGGCAGCAGCGTCTCCTCGCCATCGCCAGGATGGACGTGCAAACCTTGGTGGTGTGGCGCGGACACTTCCCGCAGGACATCGTCGACGAACGTCAGTTCTATGAGCAGAGGAGGACGAAGAGGAAGGCGAGGAGGACGGAGCGAGCCGCCTATCGGGAGGGCAAGAGTGCGCGGAAGCAGGCCGCTCAATTGAGACTGAAGCTGCAAGAAACATCGGGGTGGGACTTCAAGGACGAGCAGGCTGATGATGCCTATATTCAGACGTCGGAGGAGGACATTACCGAGTCAGAGTCGGAAACCGACGAGTAGTTGATCTTTTCTTTTATCTGTGTACGCAAGAACTATCTATGTATCCCTTTTCATCGGGAAAAAATGGCCGACGGCGTCGGTGACGAAGTAGGCGGTGGAGGGTGTGCGCGCGCGGGGAGGAGAGAGGGCGAGCGTGTGCGTCCATCTTGTGTCCACGCCGACGCAAATCCTGCTCAAAAATGGGTCGGCAGGCGGACGAAAGCGGACGCGCTTCCATTTGGGTCGACGCATAGGACCGACTTTTCTGTCTGCGCCGACCCAAACGAACGGCGGCGGACGAAATGGGTCGCCCCATTGGAGTTGCTCGGAAAAAGTTTAAAATAAACCTTGAATTTGTAGACACAAGCTAAATCGAACCCTAAACTTTTAATCCCTGAAATCAGCGCATCGAACTATTTAATCCCAGTCTATTTTAAACCTTGAGCGTATTCCCAAATAGAGACAGCAGGTTGAACCCGGGATAGAAGGCCACATTATGCTCTTCATAAATGATACTTTTTTTTGCGGGTAACTTGGTAAATGTTTCTAGGGCAAGCAGACCAAGGACTCTATCTCAAGTACCACTTGGCATTTGTTTGTTGCCTGATTAGAACGTGGTGTATTTTTAAAAATTGAGTGCTTGCTGGTACTCCTGCTCATCAAGTGCAGCTCCAGCCTCCTTAGGGCATCTCCAGCCGTTGGCCCCCTAGGGGGCGTCTAAAAGCGCCGCCTGGGGGTGAGCCGGCGCAAAGAAAGGCCCTGGGGGCGAGTCGTCGCCCAGCCGTCGGTCCTCAGGGCCGTCCCCAGGCGAGTGTTTAAAAAAAAGGCCGTTCGGCGAAGTTATGATAAAAGAGTAGTTAAATTTCGGCTAAACATGGCGAATTTTGGCCAAATTCGCGCATTTTCATTACATTAAGCTAATCTAAAAAAGAAAGGGGCTGAAGTCGTCACCGCCATCACCGCCATCGTCGTCGTCGGCCTTCTCCTCCTTGACGCGGACCCCTCGGCTGGACCCAACGTCGCCATGGTGGACTGGCGGCGGCGCGTCGTCGTCGTCGTCGCTGTCGCATAGGACGACGACCCCGTCTTCGTCGCGGCCGCGACGGCGCTCGGGAGGGGCTGAACGGCGGCGAGGGGGTGGGCGGGCTGTGGGTACAGGAGAGTGGAGTGGAGGCCGCCGGCTTTTATAGCCGGGCCGCGCCCGTGTGTGGCGTCGCGAGGAGGGCGTCGGCGCCCGTCCGTGAAGCGCCGCCGTGAAGGAATCAATGGCAAGGCTGCGGCGGCAGCCTTGCCATTGATTCCCGAGAACCGAGGCCGTTAGGTGGAGACGAGGCGCCGAAGTCGCCGACGCTGCTGGCCAGCGGCTTCTTCGCTAAAACAACTTCGCCCAGGCGTCCCCAGCGTGCCGGGTTCGGGCTGGGTCCGCCGGCGCTGTTTTCGGCCCAAGCCGGCGAAAATCGGGCTCCTGGGGGCGCGACTGGTCTGTTTTCTCGGCGCCGGTGCGAAAAAATCGCCTGGGGAGGCCTTATTGGTGGCGCGGCTGGAGATGCCCTTACTCACATTTTTGACTACTAGTTGAGCAAAAGTTTATTAAACTCGTTTTGTACCGATGTGCTCCTTTGCTTTAGTCTCCTCCGTTAATTAACAACTCAACAAGGCAGAGGCACGCGGAGGTTGGGAACAAGGAGGAGATCGGAGCGCCGCCGCGTGGTGAGTCCCATGGCCTCGGCCATGTCCAGCTCCTCCCCGGGCTCCGGCAGCTCCCAGTCCAAGTGGTACAGCAGGCTGGCAAGCGCGAGCTCCACGTTGGCCAGCCCGAACGCCACCCCCGGGCACATCCGCCGCCCGGCGCCGAACGGGATGTACTCGAAGTCCGTGCCCTTGAAGTCCACGCCGCTGCCGTCGAACCGCTCCGGCCGGAACTCCTCGGCGTCGGCGCCCCAGCTGGCCGCGTCCCGCCCGATGGCCCACGCGTTGACCAGCACCATCGCCCCCGCCGGCACGTCGAACCCCAGCACCCGGCACGCGGCCCGGCACTCGCGCAGGATCAGCGTCGCCGGAGGGTGCAGCCGGAGCGTCTCCTTGATGACCAGGCCCAGGTAGCGGAGGCTCCCCAGGACGTCCTCCGTGACGCGCCCGGCCACCTCCCGCCGGACCTCCTCCTGCGCCTTGCGCATCGCTCCCGGGTTCTTCACGAGCTCCGCCATCGCCCACTGCAGCACCGTCGCCGACGTCTCGCTCCCCGCCATGAACATGTCCTGTCCCGAAAACAGAGAGAAAGTCAGTAGAGTAGCTGCCACGTGGTGGGAAGAAGAGATGAGCTCACGATGATGACGGTCTTGATGTCGTCGTCGGTGAGGGGAGGATCGAGCTCGCCCTCCCTCTGGATCCTGAGGAGGACATCGAGCAGGTCCTCGTCGTCGCCGGCGGCGACTCTGTTCTGCTGGTGCTCGCGGACGATGGCGTCGACGAACTCCATCATCTCGCGGCGCTCCCGCCTAATCCGGCGCGGCATCGAGCTGACGAGCATCGCCAGCCGTGACGACGGGAAGAGGTCCGGCAGGCACTTGGCCGGCACGAGCTTCATCCTCCGCACCAGATATTTTCCCTAATCCCGAGTCCGGCTAGGTGCAGCTATCCGTGTTCAAGTAGTATACGTGTTGGCCATCTAGTCCGTCTGGATACGTGCTCTAGCTAGTATAAATATAGGTGTACCCCTACCCTTGTAACCGTGAGTTGATCAATAAAACACAAGGCTCGATATGAGCCTTTGGCAATAATCGGCCAGCCTCCTTGTGTGTGCGTACGTGTGTGTAGTCCAGGCCGGCCGGCTGCTATATACGTGCGTGTTCGACGTAGGAGTTCGTGTACGAGTGCAACTTGCCGGGCTACGTAGCTAGCTGTGCTAGCTTGGATCGATCGGGACGGATCGAGCCAGCTTGGGCAGAAACCAAGTCAGTCAGCGTCGCTTCGCTTCGTCGTCGTTCGTTATCGGTCGTATCGCCGTCGTCGGAAATACTCGGCGTCGGGACTGGGCCAACAATTGGTATCTAGAGCAAGGTTGATCTTCTAGTAACGGGAGATCATGTCGGACGACGAGAAGGACAAGACCAAGCAGCTGGTGGAGTACTCCGGTGCAGCTAAAGTAATTGTTGCTCCGGCGAGTTCGTCGTATCCACAGTTTGATCGCGAGAACTTCGGGGTCTGGAAGGCCCTCATGGAGTGTGGTCTCCGCGCCAACGAGCTATGGGACGCGATGGATCCCGGAGGCGACGCGTTCAAGAAGGAGGAGCCGAGCACGGAAGGATCGGCGGCGGGCGTCGGCGATTTACTCGGTGATGCCGATGGATGTCCTCAACACCTAATCGCCAAAGAAACGGCGAAGGAGGTGTGGGATACGTTGAAACTCATGTTCGAGGGACACACCCGTGTCAAGCAAGTCAATCTCCAAACTCTCCTAAGGAACTACGAGACTTTGGTCATGGGCGATGATGAGTCCGTGGATGCGTTCGCTTCACGGGTGGCTACTCTCGTCAATCGGATTCGCACGCTTGGAAGAACTCCGACAGAGGCCTCGGTTGTCCGCGGTTCTTGCGTGCAGCCCTCCCGGTACCTGCAAATTGTCACGGCGATCGGCGGTCGTCGATCTCGCGACTCTCTCCATCGGCGATCTTGTCGGACGGTACAAGGCTCACGATGGCGGATGCGGTACAGTCTTGGGGCGGGGAGGAGCAGCGAGCTTGTGATGCTCACGAAGCGCGATGGGGCGCCCTAGAAAAACAAGGCGGATCCAGGAGCAGCAGCAAGAAGAAGGGGAAGCAGCGTTCGGAGAGAAAGAACTTCGCCGACTCGGACGACGACTCAGACAATGAGGCTGCACCACCACCGAGGAGAAAGTTTGACATCAGGAAAGTGAGGTGTTATAACTGTGGACTCCTCGGCCACTTCAAGGCTGACTGCGAGGAAGCACCGAAGCAGAAGGCGCTCATGGCCCAACAAGGAGATGATGGTGACATGATGTTGATGAGCGAACTCGTGGACGAGAAGGATCCAGACTCACAAGCGTTGACTAAAGAAATTGTCGAGCTTGCGGAAGAAAAAGTTTGCCATCATGATCATGATTCGGAAACTCGTGTCAAAGCTACAGATGCAGGGGATGATTCCGAAATTTATGTCGATGTTATGGGCATAAGTGCCAACTTTGCTGGAGCGGATGCAGCAATAGCAGCGTGTGCTGGACCATGGAGAAGTAATCTTTGTGCTGTTCAGAGGTCCGTAGGTGGCCACAAAAATAGCACTGGACATGGTGTCTCGCTGAGTAGGCCGAAAGCACCGGCCGCAGGCACCAAAGCTGGATCTCTGAAGGTACAAGGAGCCATGCAAATAATGTCGTCTCCGAAGGCACAAGAGACGAGGACAACGCCACCTACACCTGTACTGTTACAACCGGTGTTACACCCATATTCGGAGAAGACTCTTCGGACGATTGACCCGGCAAAAGTGAAAGGGAGTGGGCAATGGTGTCTAGAAAGTGTCGAGGAACTGGTGGGATATGTCGACGTGAATACGAAGGAGTGTTGGCGTCAGGCTATGGAAGAAGAGTTGAGGTCGATCCACGACAACAATGCATGGGAATTTGTGGATCTTTCCAACAATGAAAAAGTCATGGATCTCAAGTGGGAATTTATGATCAAGAAAGATGTCGATGGGTCTGTGAAGCACAAAGCAAGGCTAGTAGCCAAAGAGTATGTGCAAGAGGATGGTGTGGACTTTGAAGAAGTGTTCGTTCCCGTTGAAAGGATGGAATCGGTGAGACTACTCATCGCTCTCGCGGTTCAGGAATCATGGAAGATACATCACTTGGATGTAAAATCCGCGTTTTTGAATAGCGAGTTAGAAGGAGATGTGTATGTGAATCAGTCACCGGGATTCATCAAAAAGGGAGAGGAACACAAGGTACTGAAGCTACACAAAGTCTTGTACGGGCTACGGCAAGGCTCTCGGGCGTGGAACATCAAACTTGATCAGACGATGATTTCTCTTGGATTTGAGAAAGCCCCACTAGAGCACGCGATGTACAAGAGAGGTGAAGGAAGGGATCGTCTACTAGTTGGCATCTACGTCGACGACCTGTTGATAACTGGAGCAGATGAAGAGGTGACTGCAAAGTTCAAGCTACAAATGAAGGAGCTTTTCAAGATGGATGATCTAGGCCTTTTGAGTTGCAACCTCGGGACAGAGGTACATCAAAAACTAGAGGGGATCACACTATGCCAGGAGGCATATGCATGGAAGGTACTTGAAAGCCGAGGCATGAAAGATTGCAATCACATTGTCGCTTCAATGGAGCCTCGTCTTGAGCTAAGCAAGAAGGAGATGGTGAAACTACTCGGCTACAGTGGTAGTGACAAGGAAGAAATTGTTGGCGACCGTAAATGTACCGCGAGCGTGGCATATTTCCTTGATGAAAGCGTAGTAAGTTGGCTATCACGAAGACAGAAAGTGGTGACATCGACTTCAAGTGAAGCAGAGTGTCAAGGTGTGTGGCTAGGACAGCTACAAAGTGATCTCATGGATCGAGATCCGGAACAAGTGGTGCTCAACGTTGGCAGTGAGTCTACGTTTTTTCTACGTGAGGATCCAGTGCGGCATGATAGGAGCAGGCACATTGATACGATGTATCATTATAAGAAGGATTGCGCGGAAGAAGGTAAGACGAAGGTCAACTATATTCGCACCGATAATCAGCTGGCGGACATCCTGACTAAAGCTTTGGATCGAGAGAAGATCCTGGAGATGCAAAGAAGAATCGGCGTCGGAGCTGTGACATGATGACGTCGTGATTAGGGGGTGAATGTTGGAGTTAATCCCGAGTCCGGCTAGGTGCAGCTATCCGTGTTCAAGTAGTATACGTGTTGGTCATCTAGTCCGTCTGGATACGTGCTCTAGCTAGTATAAATATAGGTGTACCCCTACCCTTGTAACCGTGAGTTGATCAATAAAACACAAGGCTCGATATGAGCCTTTGGCAATAATCGGCCAGCCTCCTTGTGTGTGCGTACGTGTGTGTAGTCCAGGCCGGCCGGCTGCTATATACGTGCGTGTTCGACGTAGGAGTTCGTGTACGAGTGCAACTTGCCGGGCTACGTAGCTAGCTGTGCTAGCTTGGATCGATCGGGACGGATCGAGCCAGCTTGGGCAGAAACCAAGTCAGTCAGCGTCGCTTCGCTTCGTCGTCGTTCGTTGTCGGTCGTATCGCCGTCGTCGGAAATACTCGGCGTCGGGACTGGGCCAACATCCAGCAGCCGCAGGAACGCGGCACGGTCCGCGAACCGGCTGCCGATGACGGCGCGCACCGCCGAGTCCGCCACGCACGCAGCGATCCGCTCGCTCAGGTTCACCGCCGCGGAGCGAGCCAGCTCCGCGCCAGGAGCGGAGCAGCCGGCGATCTCCTCCAGCGCGACGGGGCGAAGGAGCGCGGACGCGGCGGGCGGTGAGGAGCTCCAGGTGCAGATCCGCGAGCTGCCGCCCGCACGCTGCCGTAGGGCGCGGCGATAACGCCGAGGCTGTCCCCGAGGAGGACCCTCCCCGTGGGCGTCATGGGGCGGCCGGCGAAGGCGAGGTCGTGGGTCCTCAGCATCGCCCGCGCGGCGTCCGCGGAGGAGGCGACGACGACGCGCAGCTCGCAGAGCCGGAGCAGCATGAGCGGGCCGTGGCGGCGCGACAAGTCCCGCATGGCGCGGTGCGGGAGCGCGCCGGCGAGGTGGTGGAGGTGGCCTATGACCGGGAGCGCCCACGGCGACGGCGGCTGCCGCCGTCGGATTCCTCCGTTCTGACGCGAGGGCGAGCAGACCAGGTAGAGCAAGGAGACGATCGCGAGCAGAGGAAGGAGTACGTAGAGAGGAGGAAATACTGCTGGTTCAATCAGCTCGGCCATGGCCATGGCTCGAACGAGCTACAGTACTTTTTCCTTTTCTTGTTTCGAATGCAGCTCGATCGAGCTAGCTAACGCTGCAGCAAAACCTCACTTCTATAGTTCTTCTCAATTGTATTAGGCCATGTTTGTTTCATAAGTCCTAGGACTTTTTTACGAGGCTCAGGAGAGGGCCTGTCCGGCGATTGGAGGCACCGCTGCAACGAACCGAGGCAGGGCGGCGACGGGGCGGCGAACCGAGGCGGGGCGGCGACGGGGAGACGACAGGGTGAGAGGCGGGCGGCGACGGGCGAGAGGCGGGCAGCGACGGGACGACAACGGGCGAGAGGCGGGCGGCGACGGGGCGAGAGGCGGGGCGGCGATGGGGCGAGAGGCGGGGCGGCGGCGTGCAGGGAACGAGCCTGGATCGACGTGGGGTAGGTCCGGCCCGGGATAAGTCCCAATAAGCTCCTCCCTGAGAATCTTATTTGATAAGTCGCAAATCACCACAATAAGTCCCTTCTATTTGGTTCAGATGGGACTTATAGGGACTTAAAAAAATCCCTAAACCAATAAGTCCCTGGAAACAAACACCCTCTTAGTTTGAATCTTATACTACTGGTAGGAAACTACTAGCATCGAAATAAATGTCGAAAATTACATCCATGACTCTGCACGTGCCCTCCATTCAATTGCATTGAAACTTGCACAAGCTGCAACTGTTTGCCCTCAATTTTTCCGACGCAGACACTCATACATACACACATACATCCAACACACGCACGCATGCCTTACCTATATGATCATCTCCCAGAAACTGAGACGACACATCATCTTCTTGGGATTGACGAAATCGTCACAGGCGTCTTCGTAGTCGACGGAAAGGTCTCCCCCACTGAATGCACATCGCCAAAAGTCCTGAAACAAATCCAAAAAAATGCGAGCATCAATCGACCATATGTCACTGTCAACCTTGTGACACATGTTCTCTTGTGCCATCTTTCTCCTGTGCAACACATCCGTAGTCCACAGGGAGTGGCCTATACAGGAAAACTCTGATTTTTTATGGCACTAATAAACTCCAAAGTGAAGTCCAGGATTTCTCTTCCTTTGCATTTCGGATGATCCGCTCCTCTCTTCTAACCAGTTTTCTCTCTGAATTTTTGTTTGGATCATATGTGAAACTGACAGTAAAGCGGCCTTTTTTATGCGGATGTCAAGCCCAGCAAGCAGTTGTATTTCTTGTGCACACCAGAATCTTTAAAATCTCATCTGCGTCAAAAGGAATGAAGACGGAACGAACCAATTCCAAGTAGCCATCGGTAGATCCCGCAATTCAGATACTTTTGTTGGCGGGTCAGGGACAAGAGATATAATCGGTGGAAGTGATGAACTCTTTGGTATCCAATTGTCTACCCAAATATCAGTATCTTGGCCACTACCTATTCTGCGGATAATTCCTTGCTTCATAATGTCTCTTCCTTCTAAAACTACGTGCCACACTTGCGAGGCCGACTTCCAAGTTCAGCATCAAGGATATTACCATTGGGGAAATATGAGGCCTTGAGAATTCTGGCACTCAAGGATGATGGTTCCTGTAAGATTCTCCGTGCCCGCCTTGCTAGCAAGGCCAGGTTGAACCCCCCCCCCCCCTCCCAAGTACTTCGGTCTTGTCATAACCTCCCATGATGCTGGTTTTCGCTGTCCTTGGTTGGGTTGCAACCCCACCAGAACTTGCGAACGATAGAATTAATATGATTGCATAAACCCCTAGAAAGTTTAAAGCAAAACATGGAATATACTGGAATTGCCTGGGCAACCAATTTGATAAGAACATCCTTTCCTCATGCTGATAATGATTTGCCCTTCCAACCTTTCACCTTATCCCAGACACGGGAGCTCAGATATTTGGAGGTCCCTCTCTTTAAATGTCCCATGTCGGTAGGCATTCCCAAATATCTATCACTCAAAGATTCATAGGGACCTGCAGGTATCCCTTAACCACGTCCTTCACAATATGTGGCATCCCTTACTGAAAAATATTGACCACTTATCTTTGTTAATTCTTTGACCAGATGCCCTGCAATACATATTCAATATGTTTGACACCTCTTCTGCTCCATTTACACTTGCCCTAAAAAATAGCAGGCTATCATCCACGAATAAAAAGGTGGTTCACCGACGGGGCCGAAGGTGCCACCTTAATGCCGATGAGCTGGGATGACTGGTTTTGAAACTTTAATAGGCACGAAAGGCCATCTGCTGCCAATAGGAAAAGATATGGAGAGATTAGATCACCCTGCCGAATACCACGTGTGGGCTTGACCTCCTCCAACCCGCTTCCATTAGAAAGAATAGAGAAAGGAACTGAACTCACCATGTTCATAATTACTGGTATCCATGGTGCCACGAGACCCAGTCTCTCCATAATTGCTTTTGGCTACCTCTATTCTACTCGGTCGTAAGCTTTCATCATGTCCAACTTGAGAGCACAAAAAGTATTATTCTTCGACCTATTCCTCTTCATAAAATGCAAACACTTGTAGGGATGTTAGTTATAAGCCTCCCTGGAACAAGCGTCGACCGTTCCTTAGATATGATATCTGGGAGGATCACCTTGAGCCTGTTTGCTAGCACCTTCGAAGCTATCTTATACATTGCACAAGCTAATAGATCTAAACTGCGACAACAAAGTGGGATTTGATACCTTGGGGATTAGTACCAACATAGTGTCGTTAATGCACTCCGGGTTCTCCCCCCCCCCCCTAATGATGCCGAGTACTGCCCTGGTGACAGCAGCACCACAAATGTCCCAACGATGCTGGAAGAAGTGCGTGGGGAATCCATCAGGTCCAGGAGCCTTTGTGGGGAACATCTAAAAAAGCGCCCTTTTTAATTACCTCTTCCCCCTCATGTGGAGCCATCAAAACTTCATTCATCGCTGCTGTAACATTTGGCAGGAACTTGAGCAAGCGCTTCGTCCACTCCCTGAACCCCTTCCGATGTGTACACTGTTTTATAAAGCTCCAAGGCCAGCCGCCGCATCCCGGTGCGGTCCTCCGTGAGCTGCCCATCATGTTTCTGCAGCGCCTTGATCAGGTTTTTCCGTCGGCGAATTGACGCGCAGAGATGGAGAAAGATGCGTGTTTCGATCGCCCCTGCCGATAGCCACTCGACACGTGATCGACCTTTGGCGCCACAGAAGCTCCTCGCGCCTTCACAGCTGAATCAACCTGTCATTAATTTTTATTTCTGCATGATTTGGACCTGTCCTTGAGAGTTGAGACATCACTTCGCAGCCTGTCCACATACATCAACAGCGTCCCGGAAGCCTTGATTGAACTTGCGTCTGACTCTGACTAGCAACGTTTTTTTTTTTTGAGAAAAGAGAAAATGAGTAGCAGCGAGGGTGATTTGAAATTCAGCGGCTTAAAACAAAGCCCAGCAGAACCGAGAAAATAAAGCCCAACAGCCCACGGGCGCGTCCTCCGCCTGCTCCAACCCTCGCCGCCGCTCTACTGAACCCTCATCCCCTCCCCCTCCCCTCCCGCCGCCCTAAACCCATCAAACTTTCCCCCTCCGACCGCGCCGCCTCTCACGCCGCCGCCCTCGCCCACTCCGCCCCGCCACTCCACCTCCCCGCCCCGTCGCTCCCTCCGCTCCGCCGGCCTCCCTCACCGCGCCGTCGAACCGCCGCCGCCGTTCTTGGTTGGCTTCCCCACCCTGCCCGCGTGGACGAGATGAGCGACGACGTGATATGGCACTGCATCCGCCACAACCACTGCAGCTTCATGGCCAAGTGAGCGCCCGCCCTCCCTCCCTCCGTCCCCCTTCCTGGCGCTCTCTCTCCGGGTCTGATGAAAAAGGTCTCTGCTTTTTTCTTTCTCAGGATCGAGACGGGGATATTCTGCCGGAACCCCTACAACGCCACCGGCATATGCAACCGGAGCTCCTGCCCGCTCGCCAACAGCCGCTACGCCACCATCCGGGACCACGACGGTATGCATATTTCTCTTCTCCTTCTCCTTCTAATTAACCACCGGTTTTGCGTGATTCAGTTGGCCCCAGTGAGAGTTCAGTCACAATAGATACTTGGGCAGTCAATAAGTTCCATTGCCTTTGTTGTGGACGCTGACATGGTAAATTCAGTTATACCCTGTCAGGAGGACAATTAAGTGTTTGGTGAGTTGCTTAATGTTTTAATTAGAACAGTGGAACTAGAACTCAGCAGAGCTTGAGTTCTATGAGACATTAAAGGAGTCACCGATGCATGATTCAGAAAACAAGTTTTTGAAAGAAAAAAATTGTGGCCTGTACATCACAAACATGATGACTGAAGCAGCTATCCATTTCATGCCTGATCACCTGTGATGTCCAAACATTGCTGTTCTACAACCAGTTGTCATCATGGTCTGCAGAGGCTAGAGTGGCTTTAACTGCTGGATGCTTCAGCTAGCTGCGGCTTTAAATACCGTGGTCTGCATGCTTTAGTCGTTGTGCTCTTGGTTCTTCTTTGTAGGGAGCTATGCTTATCATCAGAAACTCTTGGTGATGCTGTTGTTCTTCTTTTTCACTTTGACCGGTCATGCAGGTGTTTTCTACTTGTACATGAAAACTGCTGAAAGAGCTCATCTGCCAAAAAATTATGGGAGAGAGTCAAACTACCCAGGAACTATGAGAAGGCAATGGAAATCATCGACAAGCATCTCGTATGCATTTCTAGCTGCTGTGCTTTGTTACTCCATCTGAACGTGAGTCTAGTTAGCCTTAATTATGGCACCTCTTTTGTTTCATTGTGCAGGAATTTTGGCCCAAGCTACTTGTGCACAAGATCAAACAGCGTCTGACAAAAATGACTCAGTATCGGATAAGAATGAGGAGACTCCAACTTAAAGTGCGGTAAGCACCTATTGTCTTTGTACACACACAACATATAGTCCGTGACAGTTATTTGCTCCTGAATTCTCGGTGTGACCTGATAGTAGTAAATGTGGATATATTTCTTCGATGCTACATCATATATGATCGATGGAGGATGTAGTAATTGATTCATGTTCAATTTTCTGTGTGGCACTGTTCTGTTTGCTATTCTTATATGGTTTGCTAAAATGGTAGAATAGAAAAAAGGAAATACATTTGAGATTATAACAGAGGAGATATAATGTATAAAAGAAAATACATTTGAGATCCTAATAGAGGACATAAATTAGGATCGTCACAATGATCATGTGACAAGGCTTATTAGGTATGCTAAAGTTGCTACATGTTGAGCCCACAAACTTATTGGTAGATCCTCTTTGTTAGGGTTTACCCTGTGTATTATTTTGTGTGGTTCACTTTGGCAAACGTCGGTTGCGAGTTAATGTAAGTTTGTTTGTCGGTTTAACCTCAGTTAGCGGATACTCTTTCCAGCCCTGGTGACTAGCCCTCACCAGCACATAACTTCAGTGTTTCATTATGTGAATCTGGCATAATCCAACCCTATCTTGTCAAACCCTTTGGCCCCAAACCTCGCGTAGCCAACTGTAATGTTCCGTGCAGTCGATTGTCTGATTTCTTTTCCTTCCTCGACACACTTGACAGAGCAAGCTTTTGGGCCTGATAGATGTTACGGCCTTAATTGCGAATAATGATGACCTACAAAGTCAGAACATGCACCAACAGGACAGAAAAGAAAGAAATGCCTGGCCTGTGTAGGGAACAGGACCAGCTCACTGTTTGCCTTGCAGCTTATAACGTTCTACAGTTCCAGTTTCTGAGGTCTTGATGTAATATTTGGCTATGTGTTCTGCTCTGCCATCAGATTGCTTGATTTTTGTATGGAAGGTACTAGGCATCGACCATATATGCTGGCAAACATCCCCTCATGGCAGTCTCGCACCCCACCCCCTCCATCGCACTCGTCCCTTTTCCTCCAGCAGCCTCATCCTCTCGCTCTTCATCCTTCTGCTCTACTGTTGTTTTGTTGAAGGGCGGCGTCCTGCTCCTTTGCCTGTCTTTCCCCTACTCCCGCTCCACTGCCGTAGCAGCTATCAACGTCCCTCTAGGCAGCAACCAGCCTTGCCAGCACTGCTCATCAGTCTCGCTGGTACAGCACCACCTCCACTCCATGCTTTCCCCTCTCCAGCTTCTTCCTTTCATCAATCAGGTGCCTTGGCCTGCGTAGCTTAGTAAGACTAAAGCCCAAACGTCTTCAAATTGGTTGTTTTCTACATTTAAAATATTAATAATGATATTATGTCGATTGCAAACCTGTTTGTGGCAGTACAGAAAAAACAGAGAAATTGACTAGTGATGACTTGACTTGATGGTATGACATTTGTGCCATTAACATGTAACCAGGTTCAGTTACATGCTGATTCCTTTTTTTTGCAAAAAAAGTCGCATGGTGATTCATCTTCTTGATGTTCATACTTTTACTGCTAATTTTTGACACTGAAAAAGTTGCTAAACATATTCTTTTGCTCTTTAGAGAGAAGATAATGACAGTTCCCAGGAAGAAAACTCAGCGCGATCTCCGTAGATTGGAGAAAGCTGAAAAGGCTGCTCAACTAGATAAGGTTATTTTTTCTGATAATCTCTATCACTTTACTATTAATACATTGCCATGTTCTAACATCTTCCTTCTACCGGTCAGAGTATTGAAAGTGAGCTAAAGGAACGTCTGAGGAAAGGTGTTTATGGTGAAATATATAATTTCCCCTTCAAGCAGTTTGATACTATCCTTGACATGGAAAAGGATGAGTTGGCTCCTGAGATAGAAGAGGAAGAAGTAAGCACAGTACTGAGTATGAGAACGAGAATTAAGCTAACTGTGCTATGTTCTTACTGCTCACAAGCTTTCCTATATATTGTGGATTTATTTGCCAATACAGGAAGGTGAGATAGAGTATGTTGAAGGCGATGATATCGAGATGGGTGACATGGACGATATGGAAGATTTTGAAGGCTTTGGTGATGAAGATGGTAAACATTTCCCTTATTTCTGCTGATTTTAATTGGGCATGTTATAGAGTGCTCTGACTTGCGAAGATACTTCTCCTTTTTCTGTGTTCACTGGATAATGTAAAGAAGCTTTACTTTTTCTGAATTATGGCCCTTGAAAATTCATACCGATTTGTTTAATACGATTGCTATGTGGATATTCTCTTGGACAAAATGGTTACTCAGTATAGTAGTGCCAACTACGAATCTAATCTCCATAAAAACATAAAATAATTGCAGATGGTGGAGATGAAGATGATGATTTGGATGAGCCAGCAACAAAGAAGCCGAAGTTACCAAGCTCCGATTCAAGGTCAAAGATTGGGCGGAAGTCTACGAAGGTTATCACAGAGGTAAATTGGTTGTTTCAGTATGAATATTCTTGATACCATGATACACGACCGTGTCGCCTAAAAACATAGATAAAATCAAGCACATCTTATTACATTGTCACATACTATTTGCTGCCCAACGCATAAACATAGATAAAGGAATCAGTATTATGCTTTCCTCTTTATTTACATTGTCGAAAGTTCTATGGGTTATCTCTTCATGGGAGAAGCTTTTTCCCGTAGCATGCATTTCGGGGTGTAACATTAGGTTTTCTTTTCAAGCGATTCCATTGTCCGGT
The DNA here is from genome assembly GCA_021437245.1 of Aegilops speltoides. NCBI lineage: Eukaryota > Viridiplantae > Streptophyta > Magnoliopsida > Poales > Poaceae > Aegilops > Aegilops speltoides. The sequence continues at coordinate 571,126,465 of CM038147.1, forward strand.
AGGTTGTGTCTGAACTAGCAGAATTTCCTGCTGGAGCATAATTTGCTTCTCTCCTTTCCGCAACAGGTGGAAGAAGACGAGGACAGGGGTAGCAGGCAAAGGACGCGAATGTGATTCACCTGGCACGGCTTCAGTAACATGCTTGGTGTTGATGATGGTGTACTTTAGATAATTTTGCCTCTACCATCTGATGGTAATCTGTAGAATTCATATGTTGGTTATTTTGCGGCGAACATGGAAGGTGACATGAGCTGTGACTTGGAACAATGTTGTACTTGGAGCAGCGTTCAGTGTCTCAGATCAGAACCAGTTTCGTGCGAAGCTGTAGCGAGTGTAAACTGTTAATGTTAAGTTGTGTAATGGGATGCTTTTGAATTTACAATTGCCCAGGCAGGACAGGAAACTACCTGACTCAGTACAAGGTTTTATTTTTTTTGCTATACATCGGATTAAGCCGCGCAGGGTAAATAAATCATGATGTACATTCCTCACCCTGATGTTAACACCCAAAATTAAGCCTAGAACAGTTCCATTACATCTCTGAGCAGAGTAGGCTTCAACCGGGGGCACTTGTTTTGATCAGAGTAACAACCTCAACCGTGCTACCATTGCTACAGCCTTGAGAGAAGAATGTCATGATGCGGTGGCGCCGTAGGCCTGGGAGTACCAAATGGAAACAAACGCGCGGAAATCACCACAGACATGTAAAGCAGAGCGTACATCTAAACGGGGAGTTCAACCGAGCTGAAAGATTTCACGGCAAAGTGGCAAAATTTGAGAAATAACAGAGCAACTTTTGCAAGTCAATAAAACAGTTAACACCATTACACAACAGGAGTTATCACTAACTCATTCTCATCACACAAAAAAGGAGAAGGTGGAAAAACAGCCTGCCATGAAATATGCCTTTTATTTTTCGGATTTCTTAGAAATGTTGGCAACCCGAAGCCCCGCAAAGCAGGAAATCGTCTTGGAAACATCTTTGGTAGGCCGAAAGATACCCCTTTCTCTCATACGAAAATGCTAAACACACTGGACCATTACGGGACTTTCCATACAATTCTCTCCGCCCCCCTGATTTTCACCGGGGTGGGGCCCCTCCCCTTAATCAGATAGATAATTGCCATGTCAAGTTTAGCCCGTAATGGTCCCGTAATCCTCCGTTGATGTAGCATTTGCTCTCTCTCATATTCCCCCTTGCAGACGCTTCTTTAAATAGTAGGGTTTTTCTCTACCAATATTCTAGAACACGCTTGAGATGATGGTGCACACCCCACTTGGCCATGCGTGGCCTTTTAATCCCTCCCCATCAATTGGGCGAGCTTTCTTCCTGTTGCGTCCAACAGCAAACGAACTAAGTACACCCACACAAGCTGTCAGTGTCACCCATCCTTACAGACGTACCGAAAACGTTTCCTGCCATGTCTTCTCTCAATCACATCACACACCAGCGCACATGCACGGCTGTGTGCCAAACTCCTAATCACTTCCCTTGTTCTTGGCCTAAAGCATGCAACCATTTAAATTAACTAGTGGTTGGGGACCGCCATTGCGGGCCGCTTGAAAGAAAGCTATGCACACATCATCATCATGTCAAAAAATTTAAAAAATATTCTGGTGGACATAACAACCATCTTAAAAGGAAAACGAAAAACCTAGAAAAACTTCTCTAAAAAAATGTCTCCCTACCTTCTAAAAAATTTCTAAAAAATACTTTCTTACCGTGACCAACCAGCATGCGCCACATGGCGTAGCTGGTTGGCCACCATTCTAGCGCCTCTTAATGAGTTTAACTAGTGGCTGGGGCGTGCCATTGGCACGCCTCCTAAGCGTTCTTGTGCGCACTTATCTAGTTCACACACGTCAGTGAGTCTAGGTTGATCCTTGTGGCACTTATATACAATAAAAGTTATTTAACTACGGATGAATATGCATCTTTGCTGATTTTAACCTCTCGATGAGTTTGATAATATATTACAAAAAACTTGCTATTATAAGCATCACGCGTGCTCCTCCGTCGTCCTGTGGGCACGAGTCTATTGGTGTACTTGTGAAGGTGCATATACAGCCCAGAGGAGCACGAGTTGTTCAAACAGTAATAGAATTAACAGAAGTGCAGTAGCAAAGCGTTGAGTCATCGGGCATAGCAGGCTAATAGGTCTATATTAACAGATAGGTGTCAGTCTTACAAGAACAGATGACAGTGCAAACCAACAAATGCACTTCATGAAAGAAGAACACAATACAATCATGTTCATAGGTGTGTCCATGGATTAAAGATGGTTTTGTTGAATACTAAATGAACTGAGTCCATTCTGTACAAAATGAATAATAGATGAAATGAGTTCATAAGTGTGTCCATAAAGGCATTTTCACATCTTTGACAATTTAAAATGAGTTCATTGTAGCCAATGTTGACAATTCAAACATATGAAGGGAATTCTTGTAAGCAATGTGTGAAGAAAAACATGGAGTGCCTGTGTTTGTCAATCTGGCTGGATACTGTGTTCAATGTTCAAACCTAGTAAAGTACTCTGCTTCAGTAGTCCAACATATTTCGAGATCCACATCATCATGATGTTTCTAAGCGACTAATTTTTTTCATCTTAAAAAAATTAAAGGCGTCATTCCATACAGATGATTAATAGTGCGGGACCACGGCCGCCAGCGCCTGGATTGGCTGGTGGTGCCGCCGGTCGGGGCGGCGCGGCGCCTAAGCCGCCGGCGACGGGGGTGCCGGGGTCGGTTGGTCAACAGCATAGGCCAGCACCGCCGCCTCACCTCGTCGCCAAACCTCCGTCTGGGGCTGTGCAGACACATGTGCCTCCTCAACCCGGAGTGAGCGGGGCTAATGTCGCGCCACAGGGGCAATGGGGAGATGATGGATTCAACGCCTATGGGGCGGGTTTGCACCGTGGTTCGTCGTCGACGAGCGGTGGTCGAGGTTACGCTTGGTAGAGCGACGGTCGGCAGAGAGACCGTTCTTGGGTCCCCAGGGTGGTTTTGTTGAGGGGGCTTCTGGCCCGGGATTTAGACAGCGAGGAGGTTTCCGCGGTCATCGTGGTGGTCGAGGTGGCCGGTACCGACCACAACAACCTCCCCCACCTGTTGTCGATCAAATGGTCGTTGATGGGCCTGTTGAGGAGACGATGCTGTCAGGTCAAGCTTTGGAGGTGGTGTCGGCCCTAGCTAATGCCGAGTTACCCGGGGGTGACACCATGTTGACTGTGTCAGTGGATGCTTCAGATAAGGCTGATTCAGAGAGAGCGTCCAAATGGGCGCGTAAGAAAGAGAAAATGATGTGCTATCGATGTGGAGGCAAGGGTCATTTCATTGCTGAGTGTGTGGCTGAGCTGTGTGGCACTTGCGGCAAACCGGCACATGATACGGGGGATTGTCCGTTTCTGCGAGATCAGGCACCGTCTCTCATGATGTATGGAGTGTACTGCGCTGAACTAACATTCTTTGAGTCTCCTTCTGAGAGCGAGGCTCCTGACGAGACCCTGAGTTTGACTACTGGGATAGTAAAAGTTACCAGAGGAGAGGCCTCTGAGGCACAGATTGTGCAGAGGCTGAAGGAGTTAGCTCCAGGTGACTTTCAGTGGGAGCTTGTTAATCTTGAGGACAAATTGTTTAGGGTTGAGTTCTCTTCTATGGAGGATCTTCAGCGACTTCTGAGTTTTGGGATGTGCAAAGTGCCGGGTACTGATGGTGTGCTTGAGTTCCATGAGTGGAAGAGAGTCGAGCCTCAGGGTAAGCCTTTGACTCAGGTGTGGCTGCGTTTCTCTTGGGCCCCATCGAAGCCCATGTAAGATGCTCGGGTGGTGGCTAGTTTGGGTATTCTGGTGGGGAGACCGGAGCGAGTGGATATGGATTTCACCAGAGCTCACGAGATTGCTTGACTGTTGGTCTGCGTGCTGGACATTGAGTATATGCCTGAGGTGGTCAAGTGGGCATATCGAGGACAAGTATACACCCTCGCGATTGCGTTTGAGGATGAGACTTTGTTCACTGAGGCGGCTAACGGGACTGATTCTGATATGCACGAGGGAGACGACGGCTCGGGGCTTAAGGAGGCACCGGTTGATGATACTGAACGAGAGTCATCTACCGCACCAGGAGTTGTATCTCATACGTCAGGGGATGGGATGGCACCACCCTCTTTGATGCCTACGACCACTCTCAGATTCGGATCTTTCGAGCCTGCCTTTGCACCCCCGAAGCTCTGGAGTGAGCGGGTGGAGTCCGATGAGGTGTTTGAGCAAACACTACCTGTTCTGGCTTTTGATGATGTTGTGAGTCCAGGTCTGGAGGTTTTGCCGCATTCGTTCAGGTGTGAGGAGGAGGAGGTCCCCTCCCACATGCTCATTCCTGATCCTCAGTCTGAGTGTGTGATGGACGAGGTCTCCATGGTGGAGATTGCTTCTTCGGGAGGGGGTCCGAGGCAGGTGGCCTCGGTACCTTCCTCTCCTATTGCCAGGGCGGCGATGCAGGCGGCGATTGAGCTTTCTGGAGGAGGCTCGGGGAAGGTGGCCCCGGGGCCCCATCCTCTTGGGGCGCCCAGAGAGGACAGCCCTCTTGGGGCGTCGGTGTCTCCTGATGGCCGGAGGACGGGGGTGGACGGGGAGCTCGGGCAGGTGGCCCAGGCTCCGCCATCTCCCGGCTTGGCGCAGTCTCCCTGGGGTGCGACAGACGTCGCCAGTGTCGTTGAGCGCCCCTTCACTTTTCGGTGGTCCAGCTGGATCGTCGATGGACGACGACCAGGTACGTGTTCGGGGTGAGGCAGGAGGCCTCACAACGAGCAGGGCCACTCGGGAGGAGGTGATTGCATTCGGTGGTATTCCGGACCCGGTCTCGGAGGGACGTCAGCTCAGCAGCCATCTCCGGGATCATCCAGAGGTGGACGACATTCAACAGTGGTGCGCCGTGAGGGCGGCCAAGCTTCATGACGTTGAGGTCACTACTGGCATGTCAGTCAATGTTTCTAATTCTATTTTGCATTTCTCTAATGCTGAGATCATTAAAAATGCAAACCAGATAGGAATTTCACTAGGTAGTAATGATAGTGAAATTTCAACCTCTGTTAATGATATGTTGGACTTAGAGGCTGAGCGGGTTTTAGAGATGATTCGTAACCTAGCGGCGGTTAAACCCAATGAATTATTCTGAAATTGATGCTTTGAGGGTTAGGGTGCTCGATCATTTTTGTGCGGATCTTGTTCCACCTCCTCATGAGCCTGAGGAGGAGGATGAGGGTGGGGAGAAAGTTGTGGTTTTTGCTTCTCAGCCTGGTTGTGAGGACCAGCGGGAGAGTGCGATCATTCCTAAGCGTAAATGGAAGCGGAAGATCTACCCGGATTCCGCAGTGCGTAGGAGTGCTCGGATACGGACGACTAAAAAATTCCATGATGAGATATGAAAGGAATCTTTTGGAATAGCAGAGATCTAAAAGACTTGGCTAAAAGAAGGTTTCTTGCAGAGACATCTTTAGAACATAGTGTCGGTGTCAAAACTGGCGGATCTTGGGTAGGGGGTCCCGCACTGTGCGTCTAGGCGGATGGTAACAGGAGACAAGGGACACGATGTTTTTACCCAGGTTCGGGCCCTCTCGATGGAGGTAAAACCCTACTCCTGCTTGATTAATATTAATGATATGGGTAGTACAAGAGTGGATCTACCACGAGATCAGAGAGGCTAAACCCTAGAAGCTAGCCTATGGTATGATTGTTGTTCGTCCTACGGACTAAAACCCTCCGGTTTATATAGGCACCGAAGAGGGTTAGGGTTACACAGAGTCGGTTACAATGGTAGGAGATCTACGTATCCGTATCGCCAAGCTTGCCTTCCACGCCAAGGAAAGTCCCATTCGGACACGGGACGAAGTCTTCAATCTTGTATCTTCATACTCCAGGAGTCCGGCCAAAGGTGATAGTTCGGCTATCCGGACACCCCCTAATCCAGGACTCCCTCAGTAGCCCCCGAACCAGGCTTCAATGGCGATGAGTCCGGCGCATAGATTGTCTTCGGCATTGCAAGGCGGGTTCTTCTCCAAATCCTGTGTACCTGTTTGAATAGCATCCGACTTCTTGTAAATATTGCGCTCCTCGGCTTTCACGCCCAATAATGGCCATCTTCCACGTGTCGAATGAATGTGAAAAGCCAGGATATTTTTACATTATACCCCCCTAGCTGCGCAAATGAGCTGCCTATAAAAGAGACGGGGATCTAGATCCGAATCACACCATCCTCCCTTCGCGAGCATTCATCAGAGCGCATCTGACAGAAATCCATTCTATCATGGACAGTCGACGCGGCTCCTCCTCTCGCCCTTCCAGCCCCAGCCTGGAGATTGGGAGAGATGCTCCGTCCTGCACAGCAAGTTAGTGGCGCTCCAAACCAAGGTATTTCTTCCCCCAACCTTCATGGTTCCGGTTCGAGCCGGACTTACCACCTATGTGGGCGGAAAGCAAGCGGAGAGCGTCCCCAGCCCCTCCAAAGGAGAGCGGGTGTGCCTTATCTATTATTTGATAAGAGGGCTCGGATTTCCAATTCATCCGTTTCTCCGGGGGCTCCTGGAGTTCTACGACCTCCAGTTGCACAACCTTACGCCTGCCTCTATTTTGCATATTGCGGGCTTCGTGGCCCTTTGCGAGCTGTTTTTGGGCATCGAGGCTCATTTTGCGCTGTGGAAGAAGCTGTTCTGCCTTGTGCCCCGTTCTCAAGAGGGGTCAATATATCAAGTGGGTGGAGCCGAGCTATGGCGCATCGCCGGGACCGGATATCTATCCGGAACCCCGAAGAAGGCGTCTGAAGACTGGCCTTCGGAGTGGTTTTGTATAGAAGATGCCCCCCCGCCGGACCCTGTTCGGATTGGCCTTCCTGAGTTCAATAACGCTCCTTTGAAGAAACGCCTAAGCTGGCGTCCACGGAGCCCTCAGAAGGAAAATGACAGGGACGTCCTTTACCTGATGAGCCGAATAAGGTTGTTGGCTCATTCCGGACTGACCATGATCGGGGTCATGGCCACATGCATTATGCGGGGGGTGCAGCCGCTCCAGTATAGAGGCCACCCCATGTGGGATTTCAACGGGGAGAATGATGCCACCCGCTGCGGCCGTAAGGGGCCGGGATCGGTCGCCGATCTGATGAAGACCTTGTCCGCGTTGTACAAGGGAGAAGAGGAGGATTTTCTCCGTGTCAATCCACATGATGGATTTTCTATGTACAATCCTCCAAGCTGGGTAAGCGGACATTTATTTTTGCCTATCCGATCCATACTCCCATAGTCAAGTATCTCATTTTGTGATTTCGGCGCAGGAACTGCGCCGGGCCGTAAAGGATATAAACAGCCCGCCTCCACAACCCGAGGATCCGGAACGCTTCCTTGATCCGACCTCCCATGAGGATCCGGACATATCGGTGGAGCTGATCGATGGGGTATTTCACCAACTGAGCATCGATAATGCCTTGGTCGCCATTACGGCCGATTACCCCGGAATACTTCCAGCCTCTCAGGTAACTGAGACCGAAGTCCCAATACTTTGAAAATGACCCATCCGTGCTTGTTTTTGATCACCATATACCAATGGTGTTTCGCAGGGGGCGCCCTTGAGGTGGAAGGCCGAGCCTGCGGTGGCTAGCCAACAAGGGACAGCACGGCCCAGCAGGCTAAAAAGAAGTGCAGTACGGATCGAAACTCTGGCGCAACGGTATGGCGTGCCACCTCACTCCTAGGCTTTATTCCTGGGAGACATACTAACACTCGTGCTTTTTCAGGAAGAAGAGCTCTCGCCAGACTGTATCCGGAGAGGTTGCCAATCAATCCTCCGCTCGCCAGGCTCCAAAGCCAGGTCCAAAAGCGGAGACGAACACGAGGCGTGCGTCGGATGCTCCTCCGACAGAGGATGCCGACAGGTTATCTGCCACCAATTCCGAGGTGGAGAGTGCCATGAATCACAGGCGTCGCCGGACAGTTCTTCTCGATGCATGTTTCTCCCCAGAGGCGTTGGATGCCTTTAATTCGGGAGATGCGCACCTCCGTGCCGCTCTTAATGGTCTAGCCAGAGCCATGGAGTAGTATGTAAAAGACATACGAGTGAGAAAATTTGACAGTTATATATGCCAGTAGCTCCCGAGACTTGAAATAGTTAGAAAACTGATTTAAGGATCATTTATTGTGCAGGATCTTACAGAAAAGAATACCCAACTGTCCCAGGAGCCGGAGGAGTGCAAAGCCCAACTTGAGGCCGCACTAGCCGCATCGGGGGAAGGCAAAGAGACCCCCTCTGGTAATATACGCTTCAAAAGATAAATAACTTGTGAAGTGCGGCGTGTGTAGAAGTCTGACAATAATATTGCAGATGGCGCCGAAATAGATCCAGACAAGCAACAGCTCATGCGCCGGTTAAAAGCCGGCGAGAATGTGCTTACAAGGGTGAGGCAAGAGAAAAATAATCTCCAAGATGCCAACACCCGGCTGGGTGAGGAACTAAAGGATGTTCGTTCCCAGCTGTCTGACTCCGTGAAGGAGAATCGGCGGCTTCGACGCGGCATTTTTAGTAAATGCTTGAGCGAACTTTGAAAAAGAGTTCGACGAGGAAGTCCACTAATAGAGGTTTGTCTGTAGGTATGCTCACAGACGGTCCTGCAGAGGAGATGCCCGGTTCTACGGGTGACCTTCTTCCCGAGCTCTTGCAACTGCACGAACGAGTTCGGCAGGTGATGAAAGACGTAACCTAGGCCTTATGGCCATCTATCTCCCTGCTCGAAGGCCTTGGAGAGCTTGCAGAGAGGCTTCAAGGAGCGCGGCGGCGCTTCCGATTATGGAAGATATCGGCCTGCCGTCAAGGTGCCAGGGAGGCCTCGGTCATGGTGAAGACGCGGTATACGAAGGCTGACCCAAACCACATGGCCAAGGTCGGACCTGCGGGGCCCGATGGGAAGGAGATCCCTGTGAGCTTAGTGTACGGCCAAGTAGAATTGGCCACAAAGTATTTCCAGCAGGACTGTAAACTAGACAGCCTAATAGATGGCATTGAAGAGGAATACAATCAGTCGAATTGACTATGTAATTTAAGATGACATGAAAAATTCTTTCTAGCCGGATTGTAGATCGTTTGTCATAGCGGACCTTTTCGCTTCAACCTCGGGAACCAATAGTCCGGAGTGTGTCCGAATACCCTCGCGGTTATATAAGAACCGGGGCATGTGTGGATACCAGGCGTATGGGTCATTAGTGCTTTATCAGACAAGTGCCCAACTAGTTATGTTATATTACATGGTTAGTAAAAAACATCTTCCAGGGAGAATAGTTTTGTTAGGGGTTCCTTTCCCTGGGAGGCATGCCCTAAAGTGCATGCCCGGACTGCAAAAAAAGCAGAAAAACATCTGGGGGCAGAAAAATAGGTATTAAATCGTCTTTTTGTTCACCGACCGAATATTCCCTTAAGAATGCTAGCTTACGGCTTCACCCAGTTTGAGGTATAAATCCGGCTGACCTGGCAGTAACAATCGCAGAGGTGCTCCCTTTACCACCTAGCCGAACAACCGGGAACGTAGGGGTAAGCATAGGAGCCAGGCAACCCAGCTTGGCCAAAACTTAAGTCATATCGATGCATATAATGGTGAATAAAAGGTACATGCAGAAGTATGACACATGTATTGGGTATGGAGCCCGTATAAATAAGCTTCTGTTAAAGAAGCCCCCAGGTATAATGAGCATGAATGGCGCTTCAAGTGTGTGCGAACAATGCACAAACAAGCTTTCAAAGGCTGTAAATAAAAAGGAGGGAGAAGGAGAGAAACATAAGACAGCTAATATGTAAAATATAGACGGAGGAAGGAGACGAACTCAGAATCCGGCGCTAGGCGTAGAATCTTCGGAGAGGGGCTGTGTTCCATGGGTTCGGCTCGAGTCGGTTATCCGATGCATGTTGCAGACGGTACGCTCCTCCGGTCAGGACTTGGTCGATGATGAAGGGACCTTCCCATTTGGGCTTTAGTTTGTCCTTTTTCTTGTCCGGCAGGCGTAGAACTAACTCGCCAATGTTGTAAGTTTTGGCCCGTACTTCTCTGCTTTGATATCTTCGAGCTTGCTGTTGATAGAATGCGTAACGGGCTTTTGCCATGTCACACTCCTCCTCCAATGCGTCCAGACTGTCCTGCCGATCGAGCTCGGCTTCTCTTTCTTCGTACATGCGCATGCGAGGTGAGTCATGAATTATATCGCAGGGCAGAACTGCCTCTGTGCCGTATACCATAAAGAATGGTGTAAATCCGGTGGTGCGATTCGGAGTGGTCCGCAGCCCCCAGAGTACGGAATCAAGCTCCTCTACCCAGTGCATGTTAGATTCCTTGAGGGACCGCACCAATCTGGGTTTGATGCCGCTCATGATTAGACCATTTGCTCGCTCGACTTGACCATTAGTTTGAGGGTGATAGACTGAAGCGTAGTCGAGCTTGATGCCCATGTTTTTGCACCAGAGTTTAACCTCGTCGGCCGTAAAGTTCGTGCCGTTATCAGTGATGATGCTATGGGGGACGCCGTAACGGTGTATGACCCCTGATATGAAGTCTATCATCGGTCCGGATTCGGCTGTCTTAACAGGCTTGGCCTCTATCCATTTGGTGAATTTATCCACCATGACCAGTAGGTATTTTTGCTTGTGAGTTCCTCCTTTAAGGGGTCCAACCATGTCAAGCCCCCAGACCACGAAGGGCCAGGTGATGGGTATAGTTTTGAGGGCGATGGGTGGCATGTGGCTTTGATTAGCAAAGAGCTGGCAACCGACGCATCGTTGGACTAAGTCCTGAGCATCTGCCCGGGCCGTCGGCCAATAAAATCCTGTACAGAAGGCCTTGCCTACAAGGGACCGGGCTGCAGCGTGGTGCCCGCCGAGTCCGGCATGAATTTCAGCCAGAAGGTTCCGCCCTTCCTCTTTGGAGATACACCTTTGAAGGACTCCGGTTGTGCTTTTCTTGTAAAGCTCTCCCTCATGGACCTTATAGGCTTTAGATCGCCGCACTATGCAGCGGGCCTCGTTTTGGTCCTCGAGAAGTTCCTGCCTGGTTAGGTAGGCTAGGAATGGTTCCGTCCACGGGGCAATGACTGCCATTATTACGTGGGCTGAAGATGTTACTTCGTTGGCAGAACCACCAATTGTGTCAGAATGTTCGGCGTCGGGCAGTGCGGTTGGGTCCGGGTTGTTATTTCCGGATTCTCCCTCCCATAGTATGGATGGCCTGAACAGCCTCTCTAGGAAGATGTTGGGAGGGACGGCATCGCGCTTTGCGCCAATGCGCTGTCACGTCGCTTCTGGTTGTTATCCCGGGCTATATGGTGAAATTCGAGCCCTTCAAACCGAGCTGACATTTTTAGGACGGCGTTGCGATAAGCTGCCATTTTCGGATCCTTGGCATCGAAGTCTCCATTTATTTGGGATATCGCGAGGTTCGAATCCCCGCGCACCTCTAGGCGTTGAATGCCCATGGAGGCTGCCATCCGGAGGCCGTGTAGAAGGGCCTCGTATTCGGCTGCGTTGTTGGAGTCCGTATACATTATCTAGAGTACGTATTGAACCATATCTCCGGTTGGGGACGTCAAAACGACGCCAGCCCCCAGACCGGCCAACATTTTGGAGCCGTCGAAGTGCATTATGCAGTTGGAATATGCGCCGTACTCTTTAGGGAGTTCGGCTTCAGTCCATTCGGCGACGAAGTCGGCCAAAACTTGCGACTTAATAGCTCGCCATGGCTTATAGGTTATGTCGAACGGGAGGAATTCAATGGCCCATTTGGCAATCCGGCCCGTCGCGTCGCGGTTGTTTATAATGTCGTTAAGAGGTACTTCAGAGGCTACTGTTATCGAACACTCTTGAAAGTAGTGTCGCAGCTTCCGGGATGCCATGAACACCGCGTACGCTATCTTTTGATAATGCGGGTACCGTGACTTGCATGGAGTTAGGACAGTGGACACGTAGTAAACTGGTTTTTGAAGGGGGAACCTGTGTCCGTCCGTTTCTCGTTCGACAACGAGCACTGCGCTCACAACTTGATGAGTTGTCACGATATATAATAGCATTGGTTCGCCCATGTTGGGCGCGGCCAGGACCGGGTTTGTTGCCAATATGGCTTTTATTTCTTTGAGTCCGGCTGTGGCGGCATCCGTCCACTCGAAGTGTTCGGTGCGTCGGAGGAGGCGATAAAGAGGTAACACCTTTCCTCCTAAACGGGAGATAAAGAGGCTTAGAGCCGCCACACATCCCGTCAATTTTTGTATTTGTTTGAGGTCCTTTGGGATATCCAATTGTGACAGAGCTCAGATCTTGGCTGGGTTTGCTTCAATTCCTCTACTAGATACAATGAAGCCCAAGAGCTTTCCGGCTGGTACACCAAAAACCCATTTTTCCGGGTTAAGCTTAATGTCATATGTTCGGAGATTATCGAACATGAGCCTCAAATCGTCTACTAGAGTTTCGTTGTGCTTGGTTTTGACGACCACATCGTCTACGTATGCCTCCACTATTTTGCCGATCTGGTTTGCCAGAGATGTCTGAATCATGCACTGATATGTTGCGCTGGTGTTTTTGAGCCCAAAGGGCATTGTGTTGAAGCAGAATGGGCCGTATGGGGTGATGAATGCCGTTGCGGCCTGGTCGGGCTCTGTCATCTTAATTTGGTGGTAGCCGGAGTATGCGTCGAGGAAACACAATGAATCGTGTCCTGTGGTAGCGTCGATAATTTGATCGATGCGGGGGAGTGGGAAGGTATCCTTTGGGCAAGCCTTGTTGAGGTCCTTGAAATCGACGCATAGGCGCCAGGATTTGTCCTTCTTTGGTACCATCACCAGGTTTGCTAGCCAGTCTGAATGTTTTATATCTCTGATGAATCCGGCCTCCAATAATTTGGCTAGCTCCTCTCCCATGGCCTGTCTCTTGGGTTCGGAGAAACGCCGAAGAGCCTGTTTGACTGGCTTGAATCCTTTTAGGATGTTTAGGCTGTGCTCGGCCAGCCGGCGTGGGATTCCTGGCATGTCTGAAGGGTGCCAGGCAAAAATGTCCCAATTTTCGCGTAGGAATTCTCGTAGTGCGGCGTCTACATCAGGGTTTAATTGTGCCCCGATGGAGGCCGTTTTTGTAGGGTCCGTTGGATGGACTTGGAATTTGACTATTTCGTCCGCTGGTTTAAAGGAGGTGGACTTGGATGTCTTATCGAGTATCACATCGTCCCTATTCACCATGGAGCGCAGCGCAGTGAGTTCTTCGGCCGCTAGGGCTTCGGATAGTGCCTCAAGGGCCAGTGCGGCTGTCTTATTTTCGACGCGGAGTGCTATGTCCGGGTCACTAGCAAGAGTGATGATTCCGTTGGGCCCGGGCATTTTGAGCTTCATGTACCCGTAATGGGGTATAGCTTGAAAAATTGTTAATGCCTCTCGCCCTAATAGAGCGTGATATCCGCTGCTGAACGGGGCCACTTGAAACCTGACCTCCTCGGACATGTAATTATCCGGCGTGCCGAATACCACATCCAGTGTGATTTTTCCTGTACAACATGCTTCCCGACTGGGGATTATTCCTCTAAAGGTTGTGCTGCTTCGCTCAATGCAGCTCCAGTCTATTTCCATTTTTCAGAGGGTTTCCTCGTAAATGAGGTTCAATCCGCTGCCACCGTCCATGAGTACCTTTGTGAGGCGAAAGCCGTCCACTATTGGACTGAGGACCAGTGCGGCTGGTGCTCGGGCTATTCGGAATTTAGGTTCGTCACTGGCATTAAAGGTAATAGCCGTGTCACTCCATGGGTTTATTGTTGCTACTTGGTAGACTTCGGCAAGGCTGTGGAGTGTTCGTTTCCGCATATTATTTGATGCGAACGTCTCGAAGACTGTTAATACCGTACTGGTATCCTTGGGCTGGTGCTCTGGAGCTAGAAGCTCTTCGCCACTTTTGGCCACCTACCGTAGTATCCAACATGCTCTAAGGCTATGAGTTGGAGTGGCGCCCTCTGTACTATGAATTTTGCAGGGTCCATTGAGCCATCCCTCCAGTACGGTTCCATGCCCTATAGAGGGTTTTTGCTTTCTGGTATTTAACCCAGGTGCCTGGCGATGATGCACCCTTTTATTTCGGACTGGGGTTGTATTCAAGGCCGGATTGTCCCAAAAATTGATTTTGGTTTCCCAGGCGCTTTCCATCTCACAGTACTTACTATGGACGCCAAGTCAGCGAAGCGTGTAATTTCATGATGACTTACGGCATGGAGGATTCCCTTGTCCGTGCAATTTTTGCGGAAGAATGTAATCGCGTCCTCCTCTCGGCAGTCCTTTATCCTGTTCATAACCAGGAGGAATCTGGCCCAGTAATGGTGTACTGTTTTTGTGGGATCTTGCCGGATTTGGGATAGATCGCTTGTGTTTGGGTGGGCGGGTGGAATTAGATCCGGAACCCCGTCCAATCTCAGGCTCAGGGGCCAAGAAGTTTCCAAACTCGGAAGCTTGGGTTCTTGGATGTTGTCCAATGCATCTAGCCTGCTGCCCGACTTTAGGTTCAGGGCTTGAGTTACGTCCTTCCCTCCGCGGGAATCCGGCATGGAGGGATCGGGAATCCGGACATAGCTAGTCCTTAAAATCGAGAAAGGGTCGCCGTATTGCTCCTCAACCACGACAGCGTGGTGGGTAACCTGGGGAGAATTGATCTCTCTCAGATCGGTTTTAGGCCCAATCTGATCGTAGTCTGGAGCGACTCCCAGGGCGGCGATGCGATCCAAGAGCTCATTTACGGAAGAGAGCTCCATCGGATCTAATTGCTCGGCAAGTTCCGAGCTAACATGAAGATTGCTTTCGATGACCCGAGAAGTCATCGTCGGTGCGGTGGCCGGACAGGCGGTCATAAGGAAACCGCCTAGACGGAGAGTTTGGCCGATAGCCAAAGCTCCTTTAGCAATGGTGCCGTCTTTAAAGACGGGATGAGGCATCCTTCCTGATGGCGACGGCATAGAGTAACTCTCAATGAAAGCACCAATGTCGGTGTCAAAACCGGCGGATCTCGGGTAGGGGGTCCCGAACTGTGCGTCTAGGCGGATGGTAACAGGAGACAAGGGACACGATGTTTTTACCCAGGTTCGGGCCCTCTCGATGGAGGTAAAACCCTACTCCTGCTTGATTAATATTGATGATATGGGTAGTACAAGAGTGGATCTACCACGAGATCAGAGAGGCTAAACCCTAGAAGCTAGCCTATGGTATGATTGTTGTTCGTCCTACGGACTAAAACCCTCCGGTTTATATAGGCACCGAAGAGGGTTAGGGTTACACAGAGTCGGTTACAATGGTAGGAGATCAACATATCCGTATCGCCAAGCTTGAATTCCACGCCAAGGAAAGTCCCATCCGGACACATGATGAAGTCTTCAATCTTGTATCTTCCTACTCCAGGAGTCCGGCCAAAGGTGATAGTTCGGCTATCCGGACACCCCCTAATCCAGGACTCCCTCACATAGCTTGGACTTTATCGCATTGTCGGAGACTGGCAGAGATAACTTTTCGCCACAATTTCTCAATACCTTATCGGGCGGTATTGATTTCGACTGGCACTGTCTTCCACCGCGAGGAAGATCAGGGGGGATCTTACTCGGGGTTAAATGCGAATCCCTAGAAGTCCGAAGTGTAGTCATGGGAGATTTTGCGGTAAAGTTTAGGGCGAGGTCGAAGGCGGATGGGTTTAACTGCGCTTTCATGGCGGTATATGGTGCCGCATAGCCCGAACAAAAACCAGAGATCTTGGCGGATCTGGTTAGGATTTGTGGCTCTGAGCAGCTGCCTATCCTGGTGGGGGGTGATTTCAATATTATAAGGAGGCGAGATGAGAAGAACAATGATAATTTTGACGACAGATGGTCATTCATGTTCAATACCATTATTGAAAGCTTGGATCTGAGAGAGATAGATGTTTAGGGCAGAAAATTTACCTGGGAGAACGCGTTGCCGAATCCAACGATTGAAAAGTTGGATCATATACTGGCAAGTGTTGAATGGGAACAGAAGTTTCCCTTCATCACGGTTCAGGCTCTCTCTCGGGGTATTTCTGACCACACGCCTTTATTTCTGGATTCTGGTGAGGCCTCCCACCCGGGAAACAAGAACTTGTTCTCGTTTGAGCTGGCTTGGTTTGAGAGAGAAGGCTGCCTTGATCTCGTACCCAGAGAGTGGGCTAAGGATGCAGGAGGTAGAACTGCGCTTGAGCGATGGCAGAATAAGATTAGACACCTGAGAAGTTTCCTTCGTGGGTGGGCTAAGCATCTTAGTGGAGTTTATAAGGTTGAAAAGGAATGGCTACTCAACCTTATTCAGTCCTTAGATGTAAAAGCAGAAACTACGATTCTGCCAGCCGCAGAGCTCCATGCCAAGCTTGACGCTAAGATGAGGCTGAAAGAGCTTCTTCGTGAAGAAGAATTAAAGTGGGCTCTGAGGGCCAAGGTCCGAAGAGTGGTCCAGGGGGACGCGAACACTCAATTCTTCCACATGATCGCCAATGGCAAACACAGGAAGAAGAGGATCTTCAGCTTGAACAAGATGAAGGAACGATTATTGGTCAGGAGAACCTAAAACTATACATCACTGAGTATTACAAGCAGTTGTTTGGACCCCCAGAGGTTAACTGTGTGTCTCTGAATGAGTCTAGGGTTGAGGATGTGCCTCAACTTACTACTGTTGAGAATGAGATTTTAACTGCTTCTTTTTTCTGAAAAGGAGGTGTTCGAGGCCATATCACAGATGAAAAATAATAAAGCTCCTGGCCCGGATGGATTCCCGGTTGAGTTTTATAAGAAGTGTTGGCATATTATTAAAGGGGACCTGTTGCCGATGTTCCATGATTTGTTCTCAGGACAGCTTTAGATCTTTCAACTCAATTTCGGGACCATAACCTTGCTTCCTAAGAAAACAAAGGCTGTGAGAATTGAGCAATTCAGGCCCATCTGTCTTCTAGATGTTAGTTTCAAAACCTTTACCAAGGTTGGAACGTTTAGGCTCACACGGATTGCGCGTGCTGTCGTGCAGCCTACTCAAACTGCTTTCATGCCAGATAGGAACATCCTCGAAGGGGTTGTGGTCCTTCATGAAACGCTCCATGAGATCCACACGAAAAAACTTAATGGAGTTATTTTCAAGGTGGATTTCGAGAAGGCGTACGATAAGGTCAAATGGCCTTTCCTTCAACAGGCCTTACGCATGAAGGGTTTTGATGAAGCTTGGAGATGCCAGGTAGAATTTTTCACGCAAAAAGGGAGTGTTGGAATTAAAGTGAATGACGATATAGGTCATTATTTCCTGACACACAAGGGCCTGAGACAAGGTGACCCCATGTCTCCTATCTTGTTCAACATTGTGGTTGATATGTTGGCAGTCCTGATAGGTAGGGCAAAGGAGGCCGGTCAGGTGGGTGGCTTGGTGCCTCATCTAGTTGATGGTGGCGTGTCCATCCTGCAGTACGCTGATGATACAATCATCTTTATGGACGACGACCTAGCAAAAGCGAGAAATATGAAGTTGGTGCTATGCTTATTCGAGCAATTGACGGGATTGAGGATTAACTTTTATAAAAGCGAGTTGTTCTGCTTTGGTAGAGCCAAGGAAGAACAAGAGGTTTATAGGCAATTGTTTGGGTGTGAATTGGGGGCTTTACCTTTTACGTACCTAGGAATACCCATTCACCGGCGTAAGCTAACTAACAGTGAGTGGAAATGCATCGAGGATCGGTTTGAGAAGAAACTGAGTTGCTGGAAAGGAAAACTTATGTCATATGGAGGACGAGTGATTCTTATTAATTCGGTGCTTACAAGTATGACAATGTTTCTCTTATCCTTCTTTGAAGTCTCAGTTGGAGTCAGGAAAAGACTGGACTTCTATCGATCCCGATTTTTCTGGCAGAGTGACGAACTAAAGAGAAAATACTGTCTCGCCAAGTGGGATATCATCTGTCGACCAAAGGACCAGGGGGGGCCCTAGTATTGAGAATCTTGAAGTCAAGAATAGTTGTCTCCTGAGTAAGTGGCTTTTTAAGTTGTCAGTTGAGACCGAAGCAACTTGGGCGCAGATTCTCCATAGTAAGTATCTGCAGTCCAAAACTTTGTCCTAGGTGACAGTGCGACCAACTGACTCGCTGTTCTGGAAGGGGCTTATGAGAGTCAAAGCTGCCTTCTTTCATAGAACAAAGTTTATTGTCGGTGATGGTAATACCACTCGCTTCTGGGAGGATACGTGGCTTGGTGATACGCCTTTGGCGCTCTAATATCCGTCCCTGTATCGTATTGTTCGGCGTCGTGATGCTCTTGTTGCAACGATTATGCAGTCTGTCCCTCTTAATTTGCAATTTCGAAGGGTTCTTGTTGGTGACCGATGGGACACATGGCTTCAGCTGGTGAGTAGACTAATGGAGGTTCAGCTAACTCATCAGCCAGATCAGTTGCGCTGGAAGCTTACTAGGTCCGGAGACTTCACAGTCAAGTCGATGTATATTGATGTCATCAATTCTAGTGTTATTCCAAGTTCCAAACACGTTTGGAAAGTCAAAGTCCCTTTGAAGATTAAAGTGTTTATGTGGTTTGTGCATAAACAAGTAATTTTAACAAAGGATAATTTGATTAAGCGCAACTGAACAGGATCTACTAGGTGTAGCTTCTATGATCGGGATGAGAATATCAAGCACCTCTTTTTTGACTGCCCGTTGGCGAGAGTCTTGTGGCGCACCGTGCAAATTGCCTTTAACATTACTCCCCCGAATTCGGTCGGTACGTTATTTGGAACGTGGCTTGTTGGGATAGAGTCTGAAACAGCTAGACACATTCGTGTAGGAGTATGCGCGTTGTTATGGGCAATTTGGAACTGCAGGAATGATTTGGCTTTTAACAGAACAACAACTATTCATTTTTTGCAGGTTTTATTCCGGGCTACAGAACAACAACTATCAGGTGGTCCTTACTTACTCCGGCGGAGGCCAGGGAGCGTTTGGTTACTGGATCTGTCCGGTGGGACATGGTAGCGCGGGATATCTTCAACCGGTTTGGATGGCGGTCATGTAATAGGATAGGCAATTAGTTTTCCTATCTTTTGTTATGCCACCCGGTTGTGGCTTTTGGGTCTTTTGTTATTGGCGTTGTGGCTCTGTGTGAGCTGGCCGTTTTCTATTTTGCTTTGAGACATTAAGACCTTGTTGAACCTCCTTTTTATTTATATATGTGTTCGTATGCATCGTTCAGATGCAGAGGCCGGGGTGTCCCCCCTTTTCGAAAAAAAGATGATTAATAAACGATTCTTCTTTTGGAAGGGAAGAAAAATGTCTCATTTGAAATATCACATGTCTGTTTGTTCAAGAGCTAGTCTCAGACTAGTTATACATTTTTTGCACCACAAGACATCATTTCCTAAACTCTAAATCTTAAAGTGATAGAAACGAAGTGAAATCCCATAACAGGCATACACAGGAATGTAATAGTGGATGTTCTCATGGTGAGCTTAGTAGTTAATTAAATAAACAAGCTCATCCTCCTGTTTGGTTCTTGCTGCATTGCGGTGGCCGCGCCACTCCCTCTCTCTCTGCAAGCCTGGTGAGCATCCCGTCCAGGCCCGCCCCAGACCATATCTCCCTGCAATCGATTACAGAACAAAATAGATTCATAGTGAGCACTTCAAAGTTAGAATAACAGACTCGGGAATATAGCAAGGAATAGCAAGATATATGGATGGAAATCAGTACCAGCAAATCTTCAGCTACAACAAGTTCATTCAGCAATTGTACTATCTTAAATAATTAGTTCTATGTTCTAACCACACATGTAAAATAAAGTATCAACCTCTAAGAAAATTATTTATTTCCCTAAGCTGGCAGAATCAAAACTAAAAGGGGGTGCATCTAGAATCTATTTAAGTTGATGCGCACAGATGTTTCAACCTCTAAGAAAATAATTATAATAAGTCCTAGCTGTAGTAAATACAGTGCCTTCTTAAGCTGGCGCTAGGGGATGTGTCAATCGCAAGCATAAAGGTTCTTCAGCTGAATAACTTCCACAAACAAATAGAATGGCAGCTTGTATGCCAAAACCTCGTGTTATGTACCATGCAGGGACGGAGCCAGGTTTTGACCATAGGGGGGGCAAAGACAATGGCATAAGAGATTTTTTTCCCCTTAGGTTAACCCGCTTTCCACTAATTTCTTAACAGAATTAACCAACATGTTATAGTGATAAGAGGAAAAAGAGATGCAAATCTGAGCACTGATAGATAGACAACAACGACATGATCGAGGTAATCTATGGAATTTTGTTAGTTGCATAATTTCTTATTAGGAGCTTGCATATCAATTAAATTAAGGTCCGGTTATTACCTTGGTTCTGGGCATCCTGTTATTCACCATTTCCTCTAAAGGGAGATGCTTGAAACATTAACCACCTGATGCACAGAGAATAATTATTAGAGATAATGTATTAAGAAGTTCTAAATGTTTGAAATTAAATAATTATTGCTTACCTCATGGTGGCATCAATGGAAGTCTTTAGCCTCGGTTAGGATTAGGTTGGTTCGCTTCGCAAGATTGCACAGCAGCATCATGTTTTGATGGTTGAGAACTTGAATCAACTTGTTTGAAAAATTTGTGAATCGATTCGGCCCTCTTCCTCTTCATGTATACACAAGCACAAATAAATAATTGGAAACTTTATAACTGATGATTCGACTCTCTTCCTCTTCCTCTTCACATCTGTGATTGGATCAAGATGTTTGTATGATTATACTTTTATAGTTTTTATTAGAGGCATGAACTAATCCGATGTAAACATAAATTACCTTTTTTCCTTAAGGTGTTGCCGCTCAAGTGCATGTCCGGGCTGCCGGCAACCGGCAGCGTGGCCGTGGATCGGCACAAGGGCGCCTGCCTGTCCCGGCGTCCCCTTTCCCTTTTCCACTTCTTGATGGCGGCGCGATGGAGGGATTCGATCGGAGCGGCGTGGAAACGAACAGACTAGCATCCATATCGATACGTGGCTTAGTGGGGTAATAACTAACAGGGTCTCTTCGCTTTTCACGATGGCCTGCTTGGCATTTGTGTGCTCCATATGGGCTGTACCTGTTAGATGGGATGAGGATTTCTCAAAAAAAGTTACATGGGCTGAGGATTTCTAAAGAAAAAGGCTATATGGGCTGAGTATTCACGTTAGTTATCAAGGTCGAGGGAGACAGGGGGGGCGAAGCAGTTTACGTACACGTACGTAGGCAGAAATATTACGGAATAGTCGATCCCTATCGAGGGATGACTCGATCGTCCCCCCCTTAATCCGTCCCTGGTACCATGTAGAGTTTTCCCTACACAAAAGAACCACCAGATTGTTATTTGTGTAACGCAAAAAAGGAAACAACACAGAAAACAATCCTTCGCATCCTTGCAAATGTTGATAATATCAAATGAGGCGGGTAGGCATCCCTTTCCAACTTAAAACGTTTGTTCTTTGGAGGAAGATCTTATTTAGCGCCTTCTCGGTCTCTTACATAAGTTACAAAATCAAACGATAATGACTTCTTTTGTTTGGCTTTGCTGCATGTCTGAAATGCTCTATGTGCTGCCTGCTATGTGGGTATGCTGTTAAACTTGTAATCTCTATGTTCAATGGATAATCGGTCTACTAGAAGTTGGCGGGTTATGTGTTGGAATGTTCGGGGCTTAAATTCGATGATCGTCAGCATGCTGTTCGTAATAAAGTGGATGAAAGTCGCTTCATTATCATGCGCAAGAAACAAAAATGGAGTATATGGACTCCAGAACTGTCAGGAAATTTTGCCCTACTCGTTTTGACTCTTTTGCTTATAGCCCTTCTATTGGGGCTTCGGGCGGAATTGTTGTGTTATGGAACTCCTCTATCCTTACAGGGAGATTAATTGAGGTCAAACAGTTTGGCGTAATTGTGCACTTTACGTCCAGACATAACAATGAACAATGGACGCTTGTTACTGTCTATGGGCCATGTCGTGGCCAGGCAAGGGATGATTTTGTGGACTGGCTTTATAACCTTTCCATCCCTGACTCTGAAAATTGGCTTATTTTGGGAGATTTCAATTTTATTCGATCAATTGAGAACAGAAACTTACCTGGTGGCGATGCTAATGATATCTTCATTTTTAATGAGATTATTGGCCATCTTGGCTTGCTTGAGTTGCCTATAAAAGGGAGATCCTTCACTTGGTCGAATATGCAGGATAATCCTCTACTAGAGCAGCTTGATTGGTTTTTCATTTCCTCAAACTGGATCACTTGTTACCCCTCCACCCAGGTGTTGCCTCTGGCTAGGACTGCTTCAGATCATGTGCCTTGTGTGGTAGCCATCAACACTTCCATCCCTAAATGTAACATTTTCCGCTTTGAAAATTATTGGGTGGAGTTGCAGGGTTTTATGGACTGTGTGTCTGCCTCATGGTCTTCTGCTTCTAGCAAAACCAACATCTCAGCCAAGATTGCTGGCAAATTTAAGTCCTTGAGGAGGGATCTTAAGAGTTGGCACATGAATGTTTCCAAAATGAAATTATTAATTGCTAAATGTAATAGGGTGGTTCTCATTCTGGATTGTTTGGAGGAATTGAGGCCACTTTATAGGAATGAGTTCAACTTTCGTACTCTGGTCAAGTTGCACTTGGAGCATCTGCTGCACCTTCAGTTTCTGTATTGGAAGAAGAGGTGCACTATAAGATCTATTAAAGTTGGTGAGGAGAACACTAAATTCTTTCATGCTATGGCTTCTGAAAGGTTTAGGCATAACTCCATTGCTTCTCTGCGTTTGGATGATGGTACAGTTGTCTCTGATCATGAGAAAATGGCTGCTGCTCTTTGGCAAAATTTCAAGAACAGGATGGGTACTAGTCATGGTATTGACATGTGTTTTGATCTTTCTTCCATCATGCATAGAGTTGAGGGTCTTGACTCCCTCACTAAGATGTTCTCCAAGGAGGAGATGGATAATACTGTTAAAAGCATGCCCGTTGATAAGTCTCCTGGGCCAGATGGCTTTAATGGGCTATATTTTAAAAAGTGTTGGTCAATAATCAGCAAGGATTTCTATGAGTTGGCTTCTGCTTTTCATGAGGGGTCTGTGAATCTGGAGAATATCAATTATTCTTATATCACCCTGGTTCCTAAGAAGAGATCTCCTGAGTCTGTTAATGATTTTAGGCCTATCTCTCTTTCTGGTATGGGGGTGAAGTTTCTTTCTAAGATGGCTGCTAACAGGCTGCAGCAAGATATCACAAGATGTTTGCATAAAAACCAATATGGTTTTATCAAATCCAGAACCATTCAAGACTGTGTTGCTTGGACCTTTGAATATTTGCTCCAATGTCATCAGTCAAAGAGACCCATTGTCATCCTAAAGCTGGATTTTGAGAAAGCTTTTGATTCTATTGAACAGGAGGCCATTTTCCAAATTTTGAGGCACAAGGGTTTTAATGATAAGTGGATTTCCTGGGTTAAACAGTTTTTGGCTTCTGGAACTTCCTCTGTTCTGCTTAACGGAGTTCCTGGGAAACAATTCGCTTGTAAAAAAGGAGTTAGGCAGGGTGACCCTCTTTCTCCACTCCTGTTTGCCATTGCTGTAGATCTGTTGCAATCAGTGGTAAATGATATGCATCAGAAAGGACTGTTACAGCTTCCTATTCCATGCCATGATAAGGAATACCCAATTATCCAGTATGCTGACGACACACTCATTATTATGCCTGCTGAGGAATCTCAATTGCTCTCCTTGAAGAAAATACTACTCCTCTTCTCTAAGTCCACTGGACTGCATGTTAACTATCATAAGTCTTCCATTCTTCCTATCAATGTGGATTCAGTGGAGATTGCCAGACTTGCTGCTGTTTTTGGTTGTGTGGTTGGCACCCTTCCTTTTACTTATCTTGGGCTTCCTGTGGAAATTACAAAACCTAAGATTTTGGACTTAATGCCACTGGTTGATAGTATGGAAAGGAAGCTTTCTGTTAGCTCTTCCTTCCTTGCTCATGGTGGGCGCCTGCAGTACTTGATCTCTGCCCTTTCTTCTGTGCCAATTTTTTTCTTGTGTAGTCTGGATTTGCCTCCTGGTATTTTAAAGCAGCTTGAAAGAATTCAGAGGCAATGTCTTTGGAGGAAGTATGGACAAGATTCTGGTCAGTCTTTGGCTGCTTGGGGTTTGGTTTGTAGACCAAAGAACAAAGGAGGCTTGGGTATTTTGAATCTGAAGCTGCAGAATGAGGCTCTACTCCTTAAACATGCTAGTAAATTCTACAATAAAGTTGATGTGCCCTGGGTTCAGCTCATCTGGAACACTTACTATCATGATAGGGTTCCTCATGCTACCATCATTTGTGGCTCTTTCTGGTGGAGAGATATCTGCAAGTTAATGGATAAGTTCAGGATGGTCAGTGCAGTGCATGTTAATAAGGGGGACACTATCCTATTTTGGTCTGATTCTTGGTCTTTGGGGGACACTAATACTCCTCTTGAGCAGAGGTTTGCTAGGCTTTTTTCATTTGCCATTGATCCCCTAATTTCTGCTGCTGAGGTTTTTGATTTGATTGAGCTCACCTCCTTATTCCATTTACCACTCTCTGAGAGAGCCTTCGGAGAGTTGCAGACTTTACAAAACCTGCTGCTGCTATCAAACCATGATCCTCAGCTTAATGATACATGGGTGTGGAAGGAGGATGGCAAGGGATATTCTGCCAAGAAATACTATTCTTTCTTGCATAGACACATTGTGCCCAACCCACTCTTATCCTGGGTGTGGGCTAGCTGCTGCACTATGAGAATTAAGTTCTTTGCTTGGATGCTGATTATGGATAGGCTGAACACTCAGGATATGCTGGAGAGAAGACACTGGAATGTATCTGATTCTAACTTATGTGTTCTATGTCCAACACAAGCCAAAGAGGATAGAGATCATCTATTCTTTCAATGTAATTTTAGTTGTAGGGTCTGGAATTATCTTCAAATCAACTGGATGGCTGGAGATGATATGATTGCCATTGCTTATCATGCTAGAAGGGACTTTGCTAAGCCTTTCTTCTCTGAAGTGGTTTTCCTAACATGCTGGAACATCTGGAATGTTAGGAATGACAGGGTTTTTAGGAATATCCCACCATCTTTTCGTAGATGGAGGTCTTCTTTTATTCTAGACATTTCCCTCCTAGTTCATAGAATTAAGCCTAAGTTCAAGGAGGATCTGCTTAGATGGATTTCCTTTTTGCCTCCTTGAGGTGAGTTTCATGTTTTCTTTCTTATTCATTTTGGGCCTGTTAGACCTTGTAAATTGTGTACATTTGTAACCTTTTCTTGAAGAGCAATAAAATTACTGTGGGGTCAATACCCTACAGTTTCAGGTCAAAAAATAAAAGTCAGATCCTAAAAGAAACAATCAAAGAACACAACAGTTAGACAGGAACAGAGATTGCAATGTTAACAAACATGTTGAGTAACTTATAGCATTGCTATCTTGGCATAGTATAACCACCATCAGACAAGTAAAACATGAGACTATTAACTGAAGCGACAAGACTCATCTGGTACTTCAGTAGAGAAGGGTTCTTCTGCGGTAGCAGCTACATCTTCTGACGCTTATTTATCAGAAGGAGCAACTTTGTTGTTCTTGCCATGCATTGCCGACAAGTCATCACAATCAAGCTATTCCTCTAGCCAAAGAGAAATGCACAAAAAATTCCATCTATCACCAAACAGAAAGGCACCATCACAGTCGTTATGTACAGATTACTAACTAACATTCTTGTACCTATTGAAAAATGGACCAAAGACCAATAAGGATCCCTAGTCATCAAAGAATTAGTTGTAGAAAGAAACCATCTATTAATCAGTGATGCCCTTATCATATAGTAGAATCAGCCGAGGATTGCTACAAGCACCAAAGGACAAACAACATAAATCACATCAGTTAAGTGTAACTAAAATCTTTCCTGCATAAATAAAAAGCACCATCTGAGTCTTGAAGCCAAACTACTAAACAGTGGAAGATGTCATAGCTATTTGTTGTACCAACATTATAATGGCTACCAGAACCATGTCAATGCAAGACCAAGAATAACATAGAACTCAATTTATCTAAAGGGCACACAAAGTCAACATGTCATTACTATTCTCTTTACTATTTTGATTTGACTAAAAACTAAAGCAGTTCAAACCTAATGGAACAAATAAAAACTGCAAGTTACACATATCATAGTGTGCTAAAACTTGAAAGGAAAACAAGAGAGGATTCACACCTGAGATTCGATTGTTAGGGCTGTCATTGTCACATCCCTAGTTCTGGTATGCACTAGGCTAGCCCTTCATGTGTGCATCATGTTTAAATTTTATTTAAGTTGAAATGGGGATTTCTCAAACCCTGGCACTAGATCAAATCAACTAGGTTCAAACAAAAATATTCTCAATGAACCCAAAATGCTCTTCAGAGAAGTTCATTATTTTTGGATTGGTCTAGAACCTCTCCCAAAAATGGTGCACATTTTTCTAGGCCATTCTGGATTTTTGAATTAAATCATATGGTATTTGCATTTGGGCATTTAATTGCTAAATAATATTTTAAATGCTCAAATAATCACAAACTGAAATGTTTGCTGTTGGAAATATTCCAAACAGTGACATTGAGCAGTTTCATGATTTTTGGAAATGCCCTGGCATTCTTATTAAAGCCAAACACAATTACAGAAAATAGAAAATGGAAATAAAAGGAGAGAGAGGTTACTCGGCAACTTACTCAGCAGCCCAGCTGGCCCAAAGATCAGAGCGAGGCCCAGCCCACTGTGGCATGGCGGTCGTCTTCAACCCCCCGCCAAGAGGCGAGGCGTGTCGACGCGCGAGCGATCGCCGTGGCCACCTCCCTTCTTGCTTCCTCTCTTCGCCGACCCTTCTCGAGACGCCACGGAGACGCCCAAACCTCTTGGACCCCTCTCACTCTCCCTGTGCTTCTCCTCCTCCTCTGTTTCTCTCTCCCGCGCAGCCCGAGCGCGGCCATCACCGCCGAGCACCACCGCAGCCATAGCCGGCCCCGTGCCTCTCCGTGCTGACCCTGTCGTCCGCCTCGACATCGTGAAGGTTTCCCCTCAACAAGCACAAGCCTGGATGCCCTGCAGCACCGACACCACCATCATCTTCCTCCTCGGGCTCCAACCACCACTGCCGTTGATTCGCTGCATGCAGGATGCCCCCGAGGCCGCCCAGCTTCTCTCCGACCTCGCAGTGAGCTCCTTATCCGAACCCCTCTCTTTTCCCTCGCATTTGCGATCTCCAGGACGCACCGCCATGGCCGAGAGCTCGTCTCCGCCGCGCATGTCATCGTCGCCGTTCTAGCCGCCTCCGATTGCGTCTGAGCCCACCCTCGTCCTTAGCAAGCCCCCAGGAGCCGAACGCACCCACTCACTTGTCCTGCCGTGCCCCGTAGCGCCGTCTCGAAGCACCTACGAACTTCGGCGGCCGCCCGGCTCGTCGTCGCCGCCGCTACACACACCCACAGCACACCACGCGGCCACCACCGGATGCGCCGCACTGCCAGCAACCCATAGCCGCAAACCGCGCTCGAAACCGTCCCGTGTAGCGCCTTCCCGCAGCATCTCCGTCGTCAGCTTTGGTCGTTGCCGACCGAACTCCGGCGATGTCGACGTGGCTCATCATTAGCCACTAACAGCCCCACTAATTAAGCTTAGAGACACTAACAGCTAGGCCCCATTGTCTAACTAAACATAGCTTAATTTCTGTTTAGTTTTAATTAACCTCAGTGGGCCCACGCATCAGCTTTGACCAAGCTGACGTGGCCGTTGATTGGGCCCACATGTCAGCGGCACTAACCAGCCCCAGTCACTGACCAGTGGACCCCACTGGTCAGGTTTGACCTGCAGCAGCGCCTGTTGACCTGCTGACATCACAGTGACGCAGTGCTTACGCAATAAATCATTTACTGGATTTATTTTATTCGGGAAATTCCAGAAAATGTTATAAACTTCAAAAATTCATATAAAATCAACCGTAACTCAGAATGAAATAAATTATATATGAAAAATGATCAGAAAAATCGAATCTATCCATCTGTACCATTTTTATGCATGTTAGAACAACTTATAGATGCTGTTTAGCACAAATCATATAAATGGCATTTAAACCTTCACATATGGAGTTTGGATTTGAATCTTGGATTCAAACCAACTTCATTTAACTTGTTGCTAGTTGCATTAGCTCAAACCACAGCATTTTGCCATGTCATGATCATGCATCATATTGTGCATTGCATTGATTTTGTTCTTCCTTGTTTGCCGGTATTTGCCCCCTCTCGGTAGACGATGTTCCGACGTTGTGATCGTTGACACTGATGAAGACTCAATGCTATCTTCAGAAGTGCCAGGCAAGCAAAATCCCCTTGTTCATTCCGATACAATCCCACTCTCTCGCTACTGCTCTCTTTTACTGCATTAGGACAACAACGACATATCTGTTACTTGCTGCGGTAGTTGAACCCCTTTCCTATGCATGACTGTCATTGCCACAGTAAATAGATGAAACCCACTAGCATGAGTAGGAGTTGTTTGAGCCCTGATGTGCCTACTCATTCATGCTTGTTTGTCATGCCTGCTACTGCTTAGAGTTGAGTCAGGTTTGATTCATCGGGGATGAATCGGAGATGTGTGAACATGTCCTACTGTGTGTGAGCTAAGTGTGTGAACACGATTTGGTAAAGGTAGCGGTGAGAGGCCATGTAGGAGTACATGGTGGGTTATCTCATTGAAACCGTCCTCAGGAACTGAGTTCCGTGTTTGTGATCCATGAACAGCTACTACCACACATTGGAATGCCCCTCTCGACTTATTAATCAACTCGATCTCTGTCCAGGAGTTGCAACTAGTTTCTGTTGTTTGTAGGTAGTGCTAGTAGTCTACCAAGTGGCACCCGGTATAGGTGGGCTTGGGACAGACTAGGCACAAGGGCCTTGTACCAAGTGGCACCGGATGGTGGGCTTGGGAACCCTGCACACATCGTTTGGGGCCGTGAGCGACACCCCGGCCGGATCTCCTTGCGGATGGAACCCGAATAGGCGATAAACCTAGACGAGAGACTTGTGTGGTTAGTCAGGTCATGGCTGACTCCCTCGCCAGGCTTCCGCTTGAAGGTTGCCGAGATACATGACGTGTACATGGCGGTAAGTGGCGAGAGCGTGTGTGAAGAAGTACACCCCTGTAGGGTTAATATGATCTATTCGAATAGCCGTGTCCGCGGTAAAGGACTTCTGGGTTGCCTGTACAATTCATAGACAAGTGAAAGTGGATACTCTAAAATGCGCAAGATAAGCATGAGTGCTATGGATGGCATTCTCGTAGGGAGACGAGAGCGGATCCATAGTGGTGTATTGATATGGTGAATATGTGGACTCATGTGCGCCACCTCAAAAGAGTTACTTGCAATCGTAGTTCAGGATAGGCACCGAGTCAAAGCTGGCTTGCTGCAGTCAAACTCCACCACCCCGCTTTGTTGATAATGATGCATGTGTAGTTAGTTCTGATGTAAGTCTTGCTGGGCACATTTGTACTCACGTTTGCCTATTTTATGTTTTGCAGAGACTTCCGTCTCACTAGTAGTTTCACGTGGACTTCGACGTTTAGCTTGTTACCTTAGCTACGATCTTGTGCCCTCGGTAGGATCTGGTAGATAGTCAGGCTTCTCAGCCTTTTTCATTTGTAGATGTCTGTACTCAGACATGTTAAGCTTCCGCTTATGCTTTGACTTGTATGCTCTGAATGTTGGGTCATGAGACCCATGTTTGTAATATCTCGCTCCTTGGAGCCTATTGAATAAAATACTTGAGTCGTAGAGTCATGTTGTGATGCCATGTTGTATTTGCACATATCGAGCATATTGTGCGTATGTTATTGAAATGCTTGGTATGTGTGGGATCTGACAACCTAGTTGTTTATCCTTGGTAGCCTCTCTTACCGGGAAATGTCTCCTAGTGCTTCCACTGAGCCATGGTAGCTTGCTACTGCTCCGGAACACTTTGGCTGGCCGGCATGTGTCCTTCTTCATTCCTGTGTCTGTCCCTTCGGGGAAATGTCACGCGGTGTCTACCAGAGTCCTGTTAGCCTGCTACAGCCCAGATTCTCTGGAGTCCTGCTAGCCCAGCTGCTACAGCCCGGATTCACTCGCTGTTGACCGACACATTCGTTGTTGGGTCATGTATGCCTTTCCCTGTAAGTTAGCGCCACTTTGGGTTCATGACTAGTCATGTCAGCCCGGGTTCTTTGTCATATGGATGCTAGCGACACTATCATATACGTGAGGCAAAAGGCGCAAACGGTCCCGGGTCTGGTAAGGCCACACCCATGGGAATACCGTGCGTGAGGCCGCAAAGTGATATGAGGTGTCACATGCTAGATTGGTGTGGCATTGAATCGGGGTCCTGACAGGTTTGGTATCAGAGCCTAACTGCCTGTAGGATTACCAAGCCAAACTGGTCGAAGTTGAGTCTAGAAATTCTTTAGTTATATATGGGAATTGATTGTGGGAAGGAACGTAAGGCTCTTTTACTCCTTATATCTTATGCCCTTCTGATCCGAGTCATCCTATCTGAAGGAAATATGCCCTAGAGGCAATAATAAAGTTATTATTATTTCCTTATTTCATGATAAATGTTTATTATTCATGCTAGAATTGTATTAACCGGAAACATAATACATGTGTGAATACATAGACAAACATAGTGTCACTAGTATGCCTCTACTTGACTAGCTCGTGAATCAAAATGGTTAAGTTTCCTAGCCATGGACAAAAGAGTTGTCATTTGATTAACGGGATCATATCATTAGGAGAATGATGTGATTGACATGACCCATTCCGTTAGCCTAGCACTTGATCGTTTAGTATGCTGCTATTGCTTTCTTCATGACTTATACATGTTCCTGTAACTATGAGAATTATGCAACTCCCGTTTACCGGAGGAACACTTTGGGTGCTACCAAACCTCACAACGTAACTGGGTGATTATAAAGGAGTACTACAGGTGTCTCCGAAGGTACATGTTGAGTTGGCGTATTTCAAGATTAGGTTTTGTCATTCCGATTGTCAGAGAGGTATCTCTGGGCCCTCTCGGTAATGCACATCACTATAAGCCTTGCAAGCAATGTGACCAATGAGTTGGTTACGGGATGATGCATTACGTAACGAGTAAAGAGACTTGCCGGTAACGAGATTGAACTAGGTATTGGATACCGACGATCGAATCTCGGGCAAGTAACATACCGATGACAAAGTGAACAACGTATGTTGTTATGCGGTTTGACCGATAAAGATCTTCGTAGAATATGTGGGAGCCAATATGGGCATCCAGGTCCCTCTATTGGTTATTGACCGAAACGTGTCTCGGTCATGTCTACATAGTTCTCGAACCCGTAGGGTCCGTGACGCTTAACGCTTTAGCTGATTTATATAGTATTATATGAGTTATGCATGTTGGTAACCAAATGTTGTTCGAGTCCGGATGAGATCATGGACATGACGAGGAACTCCGGAATGGTCCGGAGATAAAGTTTGATATATGGGATAATAGTGTTTGATCTCCTGAAGGGTTCCGGAATTCACCGGAATAGGTTCCGGATGTTTCCCGAAATGTTTGGGTACGAGAACACGTTATTTGGGCCAAAGGGGAAAGCCCACAAGGTTTTTGGAAAGCGCAAAGGAAGTTTTGCAGAGTCCAGGGCGCGACGCCAGGTCCTCGGCGTCGGGTCCGACGCCGAACCTGGCGTCGCCCCGAGTCCGAGAAGGACTCTTGCCTTTCGGGTGAAACCGACTTTGTGGAGACTTTTACTCCAAGTTTCGACCCCAAGGCTCAACATATAAATAGAGGGGCAGGGCTAGCACCAAAGACACATCAAGAAACACCAAGCCGTGTGCCGGCAACCCTGTCCCCTCTAGTTTATCCTCCGTCATAGTTTCCGTAGCGCTTAGGCGAAGCCCTGCGGAGATTGTTCTTCACCAACACTGTCACCACGCCGTCGTGCTGTCGGAACTCATCTACTACTTCGCCAGTCTTGCTGGATCGAGAAGGCGAGGACGTCATCGAGCTGAACATGTGCAGAACTTGGAGGTGCCGTGCGTTCGGTACTTGGATCGGTCGGATCGTGAAGACGTACGACTACATCAACCGCGTTGATAAACGCTTCCGCTTAGTGATCTTCAAGGGTATGAAGATACACTCCCCCTCTCGTTGGTATACCATCACCATGATCTTGCGTGTGCGTAGGAATTTTTTTGAAATTACTACGTAACCCAATAGTGGCATCCGAGCCTAGGTTTTATGCGTTGATGTTATATGCACGAGTAGAACACAAGTGAGTTGTGGGCGATACAAGTCATACTGCTTACAAGCATGTCATACTTTGGTTCGGCGGTATTGTGAGATGAAGCGGCCCGGACCGACATTACGCGTACGCTTACGCGAGACTGGTTTCACCGTTACGAGCACTCGTGCTTAAAGGTGACTGGCGGGTGTCTGTCTCTCTCACTTTAGCTGAATCGAGTGTGGCTACGCCCGGTCCTTGCGAAGGTTAAAACAGCACCAACTTGACAAACTATCCTTGTGGTTTTGATGCGTAGGTAAGAACGGTTCTTGCTCAGCCCGTAGCAGCCACGTAAAACTTGCAACAACAAAGTAGAGGACGTCTAACTTGTTTTTGCAGGGCATGTTGTGATGTGATATGGCCAAAGACGTGATGCTATATTTTATTGTATGAGATGATCATGTTTTGTAACCGAAGTTATCGGCAACTGGCAGGAGCCATATGGTTGTTGCTTTATTATATGAAATGCAAATGCCCTGTAATCACTTTACTTTATCACTAAGCGGTAGCGATAGTCGTAGAAGCAATAGATGGCGTAACGACAACGATGCTACGATGGAGATCAAGGTGTCGCGCTGGTGATCACGACGGTGCTTCGGAGATGGAGATCACAAGCACAAGATGATGATGGCCATATCATATCACTTATATTGATTGCATGTGACGTTTATCCTTTATGCATCTTATCTTGCTTTGATTGACGGTAGCATTTTAAGATGATCTCTCACTAAAATTATCAAGAAGTGTTCTCCCTGAGTATGCACCGTTGCCAAAGTTCGTCGTGCCCGCACACCACGTGATGATCGGGTGTGATAAGCTCTCGTCCATCTACAACGGGGTGCAAGCCAGTTTTGCACACGCGAATACTCAGTTAAACTTGACGAGCCTAGCATATGCAGATATGGCCTCGGAACACGGAGACTGAAAGGTCGAGCGTGAATCATATAGTAGATATGATCAACATAGTGATGTTCACCATTGAAAACTACTCCATCTCACGTGATGATCGGTTATGGTTTAGTTGATTTGGATCACGTGATCACTTAGAGGATTAGAGAGATGTCTGTCTAAGTGGGAGTTCTTAAGTAATATGATTAATTGAACTTAAATTTATCATGAACTTAGTCCTGGTAATATTTTGCAAATTATGTTGTAAGATCAATAGCTTGCGTTGTTGCTTTCATATGTTTATTTTGATATGTTCCTAGAGAAAATTGTGTTGAAAGATGTTAGTAGCAATGATGCGGATTGGATCCGTGATCTGAGGTTTATCCTCATTGCTGCACAGAAGAATTATGTCCTTGATGCACTGCTAGGTGACAGACCTATTGCAGGAGCAGATGCAAACATTATGAACGTTTGGCTAGCTCAATATGATGACTACTTGATAGTTTAGTGCACCATGCTTAACGGCTTAGAATCGGGACTTCAAAGACGTTTTGAACGTCATGGACCATATGAGATGTTCCAGGAGTTGAAGTTAATATTTCAAGCAAATACCTGAGTTGAGAGATATGAAGTCTCCAATAAGTTCTATAGCTAAAAGATGGAGGAGACTCCCTCAACTAGTGAGCATGTGCTCAGATTGTCTGGGTACTACAATCGCTTGAATCAAGTGGGAGTTAATCTTCCAGATAAAATAGTGATTGACAGAATTCTCTAGTCACCATCACCAAGTTAGTAGAACTTCGTGATGAACTATAATATGCAAGGGATAACGGAAACGACTCCCAAGCTCTTCGTGATGCTGAAATCAACGAAGGTAGAAATCAAGAAAGAGCATCAAGTGTTGATGATTGACAAGAACACTAGTTTCAAGAAAAAGGGCAAAGGGAAAGAAAGGGAACTTCAAGCAGAATGGCAAGCAAGTTGTCACTCCCGCGAAGAAGCCTAAAGCTGGACCAAAGCCTGAAACTGAGTGATTATACTGCAAAGGAAATGGTCACTCGAAGCGGAAATGCCCCAAAAATTTGGTGGATAAGAAGGATGGCAAAGTGAACAAGGGTATATTTGATATACAAGTTATTGATGTGTGCCTTACTAGTGTTTATAGTAGCCCCTGAGTATTTGATACTTGTTCGGTTGCTAAGATTAGTAACTCGAAACAGGAGTTACGGAATAAACAGAGACTAGTTGAAGGGGAAGTGACGATGAGTGTTGGAAGTAGTTCCAAGATTGATATGATCATCATCGCACACTCCCTAT
This sequence comes from Aegilops speltoides, assembly GCA_021437245.1. Lineage (NCBI taxonomy): Eukaryota > Viridiplantae > Streptophyta > Magnoliopsida > Poales > Poaceae > Aegilops > Aegilops speltoides. Next base: position 571,161,062 of record CM038147.1, read on the forward strand.
ACTTTCGGGATTAGTGTTAAACCTAAATAAATGTTATTTGGCATTTGCGTTGAGCATGAATATGATTAGATCATGTTTATTGCAATATGGTTATTCATTTAAAGTTAAAGAATAATTGTTATTCTGTTTACATGAATAAGACCTTCGATGGTTATACACCCAATAAAAATAGTTTGTTGGATCTCGACCGTAGTGATACACATATTCATAATATTGATGCCAAAAGATGCAAAGTTAATAATGATAGTGCAACTTATTTGTGGCACTGCCGTTTGAGTCATATCGGTGTAAAGCGCATGAAGAAACTCCATAAAGATGGATTTTCGGAATCACTTGGTTATGAATCATTTGATGCTTGCGAACCGTGCCTTTTGGGCAAGATGACTAAAACTCCGTTCTCCGGAACAATGGAACAAGCTACTGACTTATTGGAAATAATACATATCGATGTATGCGATCCAATGAGTGTTAATGCTCGTGGCAAGTATCGTTATTTTCTGACCTTCACAAGATGATTTGAGAAGATATGGGTATATCTACTTGATGAAACATAAGTCTGAATTAGTTGAAAGGTTCAAAGAATTTCAGAGTGAAGTGGAGAATCATCGTAACAAGAAAATAAAGTTTCTGTGATTTGATCGCAGAGACAAATATTTGAGTTACGAGTTTGGTCTTCAATTAAAACAATGTGGAATAGTTTCACAGCTCACGCCACCTGGAACACCACAACGTTATGGTGTGTCCGAACATCGTAACCGCACTTTATTGGATATGGTGCGATCTATGATGTCTCTTATCGGTTTTACCACTATCGTTTTGGGGTTGTGCATTAGAGACAGCTGCATTCACGTTTAAAAAGGGCACCATCTAAATCCATTGAGACGACACCGTATGAACTATGGTTTAGCAGTAAACCTAAGCTGTCGTTTCTTAAAGTTTGGAGTTGCGATGCTTATATGAAAAAGGTTTTCAACCTGATAAGCTCGAACCCAAATCGGAGAATTGCGTCTTCATAGAATACCCAAAGGTAACTATTGGGTACACCTTCTATCACAGATCCGAAGGCAATATCTTTGTTGCTTAATATGGATCCTTTCTAGAGAACGAGTTTCTCTCAAAAGAAGTGAGTGGGAGGAAAGTAGAACTTGATGAGGTAATTGTACCTGCTCCCTTATTGGAAAATAGTTCATCACAGAAATCTGTTCCTGTGACTACTACACCAATTAGTGAGGAAGTTAATGATGATGATCATGAAACTTCAGATTAAGTTACTACAGAACCTCGTAGGTCTTCCAGAGTATGGTCCGCACCAGAGTGGTACGGTAATCCTGTTCTGAAAGTCATGTTACTAGACCATGATAAACCTACGAACTATGAGGAAGCGATGATGAGCCCAGAATCCGCGAAATGGCTGGAGGCCATGAATCTGAGATGGGATCCATGTATGAGAACAAAGTATGGACTTTGGTGGAGTTGCCCGATGATCGGCAAGCCATATTGTATAAATGGATCTTCAAGAGGAAGACAGATGCTGATAGTAGTGTTACTATCTACAAAGCTCGACTTGTCGCAAAAAGGTTTTTGACAAGTTCAAGGTGTTGACTACAATGAGATTTTCTCAACTATAGCGATGCTTAAGTCTGTCCGAATCATGTTAGCAATTGCCACAATTTATGAAATCTGGCAAATGGATGTCAAAATTGCATTCCTTAATGGTTTTCTTAAAGAAGAGTTGTATATGATGCAACCAGAAGGTTTTGTCAATCCTAAAGGTGTTAACAAAATGTGCAAGCTCCAGCGATCCATCTATGGACTGGTGCAAGCATCTCAGAGTTGGAATATACACTTTGATAAGTTGATCAATGCATATAGTTTTGTACAGACTTACGGTGAAGCCTGTATTTACAAGAAAGTGAGTGGGAGCACTACAGCATTTCTGATAAGTATATGTGAATGACATATTGATGATTGGAAATAATGTAGAATTATTCTGCAAAGCATAAAGGATACTTGAAAAAGAGTTTTTCAAAGCAAGACCTCGGTGAAGCTGCTTACACATTGAGCATCAAGATCTATATAGATAGATCAAGACGCTTGATAAGATTTTTCAATGAATACATACCTTGATAAATTTTTGAAATAGTTCAAAATGGAACAGTCAAAGAAGGAGTTCTTGCCTGTGTTGCAAGGTGTGAAATTGAGTAAGACTCAAGACCCGACCATGGCAGAAAATAGAAAGAGAATGAAAAGTCATTCCCTATGCCACAGTCATAGGTTCTATAAAGTATGCTATGCTGTGAACCAGACATATTGTATACCTTGCTCTAAGTTTGACAAGGGAATACAATTTTGATCTGGGAGTAGATCACTGGACAGCGGTCAAAAATTATCCTTAGTGAGAACTAAGGAAATATTTATCGATGATGGAAGTGATAAAAGAGCTCGTCGTAAAAAGTTACAACGGTGCAAGCTTTTACACCGATCCAGATGACTCTAAGTCTTAATCTGGATACATATTGAAAGTGGGAGCAATTAGCTAGAGTAGCCCCGAGCAGAGCATTGTAGACATAGAATCTTTGCAAAATACAAACGGCTCTGAATGTGACAGACCCGATGACTAAATTTCTCTCACGAACAAAACATGATCATACCTTTGTACTCTTTGGGTGTTAATCACATAGCGATGTGAACAAACCCTTTGAGTGTTGATCACATGATGATGTGAACTATGGGTATTAATCACATGCAGATGTGAATATTGGTGTTAAATCACATGGCGATGTGAACTAGATTATTGACTCTAGTGCAAGTGGGAGACTGAAGGAAATATGCCCTAGAGGCAATAATAAAGCTATTATTTATTTCCTTCTTTCATGATAAATGTTTATTATTCATGCTAGAATTGTATTAACCGGAAACATAATACATGTGTGAATACATAGACAAACATAGTGTCACTAGTATGCCTCTACTTGACTAGCTCGTGAATCAAAGATGGTTAAGTTTCCTAGCCATGGACAAAAGAGTTGTCATTTGATTAACGGGATCACATCATTAGGAGAATGATGTGATTGACATGACCCATTCCGTTAGCCTAGCACTTGATCATTTAGTATGCTGCTATTGCTTTCTTCATGACTTATACATGTTCCTGTAACTATGAGAATTATGCAACTCCCGTTTACCGGAGGAACACTTTGGGTGCTACCAAACGTCACAATGTAACTGGGTGATTATAAAGGAGTACTACAGGTGTCTCCGAAGGTACATGTTGAGTTGGCGTATTTCGAGATTAGGTTTTGTCACTCCGATTGTCGAGAGGTATCTTCGGGCCCTCCCGTAATGCACATCACTATAAGCCTTGCAAGCAATGTGACCAATGAGTTGGTTACGGATGATGCATTACGTAATGAGTAAAGAGACTTGCCGTAACGAGATTGAACTAGGTATTGGATACCGACGATCGAATCTCGGGCAAGTAACATACCGATGACAAAGGAACAACGTATGTTGTTATGCGGTTTGACCGATAAAGATCTTCGTAGAATATGTAGGAGCCAATATGGGCATCCGGTCCCGCTATTGGTTATTGACCGAAACGTGTCTCGGTCATGTCTACATAGTTCTCGAACCCATAGGGTCCGCACGCTTAACGTTTCATTGACGATATAGTATTATATGAGTTATGCATGTTGGTAACCGAATGTTGTTCGAGTCCGGATGAGATCATGGACATGACGAGGAACTCCTAATGGTCCGGAGATAAAGTTTGATATATGGGATAATAGTGTTTGATCTCCGGAAGGGTTCCGGAATTCAGCAGAATAGGTTCCGGATGTTTCCCGAAATGTTTGGGTACGAGAACACGTTATTTGGGCCAACGGGGAAAGCCCACAAGATTTTTGGAAAGCGCAAAAGGAAGTTTTATGAGTCCGAGGCTGACGCCAGGTCCTCGGCGTCTCGGGTCGCATAACGGGAACCTGGCGTCGCCCAGAGTCCGAGAAGGACTCTTGCCTTTCGGGTGAAACCGACTTTGTGGAGACTTTTACTCCAAGTTTCGACCCCAAGGCTCAACATATAAATAGAGGGGCAGGGCTAGCACCAAAGACACATCAAGAAACACCAAGCCGTGTGCCGGCAACCCTGTCCCCTCTAGTTTATCCTCTGTCATAGTTTCCGTAGCGCTTAGGCGAAGCCCTGCGGAGATTGTTCTTCACCAACACCGTCACCACGCCGTCGTGCTGCCGGAACTCATCTACTACTTCGCCAGTCTTGCTGGATCGAGAAGGCGAGGACGCCATCGAGCTGAACGTGTGCGTAACTCGGAGGTGCCGTATGTTCGGTACTTGGATCGGTCGGATCGTGAAGGCGTCGACTACATCAACCGCGTTGATAAACGCTTCCGCTTAGCGATCTTCAAGGGTATGAAGATACACTCCCCCTCTTGTTGCTATACCATCACCAGGATCTTGCGTGTGCGTAGGATTTTTTTTGAAATTACTATGTAACCCAACACTATCTTTCCTACGGGGTTAAGGAACTAGGCTTTCTTTTCTTTCTATCAGGATCACATGTTACTAATCCATAGACTTATAGGATTGATGATTTCAAGCCTTAGTTCAGTTCCTACTATTTCTGTATGTTGACAGTTGGTCTTGGAACCTTGATATTATGATGTCGAGTGGTTATGCCACCACTTTGTAGGTTGTCTCAAATCTTTTTCGAGCATTTACAGCCGTTATGCTGTCCGAGTCATCCCAGGTTTCTACATAGTCTGATGCATTTGCAAATCCTTTCCCTCTGGTTTTGATGTTCCTTTGGGCCAGATTAACCACACTAATCAGTGAGTTGAGGTGCTCTATTGCCTCGACATATATGTTGGAGTTATTATTATGACCCTAGGTGTCTAGAGTATCACCTAGTAATCTAGACATGTTTTGTGTTTCCAGTGTGATCATTCTGGCCATCATTCTCGAAAGCATCCTGTGATGCAATTTAGTTAGTAGGTATTCTATTCCTGGGTTTTTGAACCCGAGATCCACCCTACTCACCTCATGTTGATAGTGTTTGCTCGTTCCTTTAGGATATTAGTAACCTTTACGGTAGTCCTCGAGGTCCGTGGTATATCGTTCTTCCAAATACCATGAACCATTCTTGGCAAGGAGTTCTTTTGAAACAAAAGATCACAACAAAAGTGCTCTCGATGAGTTCTCGATTCTATGTTGTGACTCTGCCAGTCCTACCTCTCTGCATGGATTGTCCGGAAGAAATATGTTGAACTTGGCTCGACATACTAATCTATGCATCCACAACTCAGAAAGATATATGTTCCTTTGAGTTGTCCCTCTCTTTAGTTGTATTCCGACCTCGTCTATCAATTGATAGTCAAGAGTATGCGTGCATTCGTTCATCGATGCCTTTTACTCATGTGGTCCGTCAAGCCATTCTATTCGAATGACTAGGAGAAACAAACTCCAGAACCTCATCCATATCCAGGATTGGGTCAAAGTAGTTGTACTCCGCAGATCAAAATGCTAATCTAGCTTTTGTTCTGTTCTACCTTGTAGTATTATCATCTTTATACCGAGAATGCCTTGGGAATGGCACACCATCCTATGAACTCTTGATATAGTGATACTCTCTCCATCATTAATCATTTCTCGGTCCCCATGTTGTTGCAACCGGAACGCCGACAAGTGAATCGTGATGTATGAAATCTATACTCCTTGCAACTCTGTTGCTAGGTAGTTAAAGGACAATAATTTCCTCCTTAGCATGTTGATTATTGAATCACCACCCTAAGGTTGATTGTGCTACCTAGTCCTTATTTCCGGTGCACTCTTCGATCAATGAGTTAGGATTGTGTCAATCCCTCGCTCTTTTGATCATATTGTCTTGTTCTCAGAATGAGTTATCTCCTTGTCATGTTAGCTGGAGTTCTCAGAACAAGACGACAAGACAAAGATGGTGATCGAATCAACGCCCTTATGAAGTGCAACCTGGATCGAGAAGATTGTGATAGTTTGTGTCCCTCTGTCTTCTTACCTCATGCTTGAATCTCGGGACGAGATTCTTGTTTTGTGGGGGTGAGTTGTCACATCCCTAGTTCTGGTATGCACTAGGCTAGCCCTTCATGTGTGCATCATGTTTAAATTTTATTTAAGTTGAAATGGGGATTGCTCAAACCCTGGCACTAGATCAAATCAACTAGGTTCAAATAAAAGTATTCTCAATGAACCCAAAATGCTCTTCAGAAAAGTTCATTATTTTTGGATTGGTCTAGAACCTCTCCCAAAAATGGTGCACATTTTTCTAGGCCATTCTGGATTTTTGAATTAAATCATATGGTATTTGCATTTGGGCATTTAATTGCTAAATAATATTTTAAATGCTGAAATAATCACAAACTGAAATGTTTGCTGTTGGAAATATTCCAAACTGTGACATTGAGCAGTTTCATGATTTTTGGAAATGCCCTGGCATTCTTATTAAAGCCAAACACAATTACAGAAAATAGAAAATGGAAATAAAAGGAGAGAGAGAGGTTACCTGTGCAACTTACCTGGCAGCCCAGCTGGCCCAGCATTGTAGCTGAGGCCCAGCCCACCAGGGCGAAGCGGTCGTCTTCAACCCCTACCAGTAGGCAGAGGCGTGTCGACGCGCGAGCGATCACCGTGGCCACCTCCCTGCTTGCTTCCTCTCTTCGCCGACCCTTCTCGAGATGCCACGGAGACGCCCGAATCTCCTGGACCCCTCTCACTCTCCTTGTGCTCCTCCTCCTCCTCTGTTTCTCTCTCCCGCGCAGCCCGAGTGCGGCCATCGCCGCCGTCCGCACCACCGCAGCCATAGCCGACCCCGTGCCTCTCCATGCTGACCTTGTCGTCCGCCTCGACATCGTGAAGTTTTCCCCTCAACAAGCGCAAGCCCGGACGCCCTGCAGCACCGACACCACCGTCGTCTTCCTCCTCGGGCTCCGACCACCACTGCCGTCGATTCGCCGCATGCAGGACGCTCTCGAGGCCGCCGAGCTTCTCTCCGACCTTGCAGTGAGCTCCTTATCCGAACCCCTCTGTTTTCCCTCGCATTTGCGAGCTCCAGGACGCATCTCCGCCATGACCGAGAGTTCGGCTCCACCGCGCATGTCGTCGTCGCCGTTCTAGCCGCCTCTGATTGCATCCGAGCCCACCCTCGTCCTTAGCAAGCCTCTAGGAGCCGAACGCAACCACTCACTTGTCCTGCCGTGCCCCGTAGTGCCGTCTCGAAGCACCTCCGAACTCCGACGGCCGCCAGGCTCGTCGCCGCCGCTGCTACACACACCCACAGCACACCACACGGCCACCTCCGGATGCGCCACACTGCCAGCAACCCATAGCTACAAACCGCGCTCGAAACCGTCCCCTGTAGCGCCTTCCCGCAGCGTCTCCGTCGTCGGTTTTGGTCGTCGCCGGCCGAACTCCGGCGATGTCGACGTGGCACATCATTAGCCACTAACAGCCCCACTAATTAAGCTTAGAGACACTGACAGCTAGGCCCCACTGTCTAACTAAAGGTAGCTTAATTTCTGTTTAGTTTTAATTAACCTCAGTGGGCCCACGCGTCAGCTTTGATCAAGCTGACATGGCCGTTGACTAGGCCCACATGTCAGCGGCACTAACCAGCCCCAGTCACTGACCAGTGGACCCCACTGATCAGGTTTGACCTGCAGCAGCGCCTGTTGACCTGCTGATGTCACAGTGATGCAGTGCTTACGCAATAAATCATTTACTGGATTTATTCTTATTCAGGAAATTCCAGAAAATTTTATAAACTTCAAAAATTCATATAAAATCAACCGTAACTCAGAATGAAAATAAATTATATATGAAAAATGATCAAAAAAATCCAATCTATCCATCTATACCATTTTTATGCATGTTAGAACAACTTATAGATGCTGTTTAGCACAAATCATATAAATGGCATTTAAACCTTCACATATGGAGTTTGGATTTGAATCTTGGATTCAAACCAACTTCATTTTACTTGTTGCTAGTTGCATTAGCTCAAACCACAACATTTTGCTATTTCATGATCATGCATCATATTGTGCATTGCATTGATTGTGTTCTTCCTTGTTTGCCGGTATTTTCCCCCTCTCGGTAGACGATGTTTCGACGTTGTGATCGTTGACACTGATGAAGACTCAATGCTATCTTCAGAAGTGCCAGGCAGGCAAAACCCCCTTGTTCATTCCGATACAATCCCACTCTCTCGCCCTTTCTCTCTTTTACTGCATTAGGACAACAACGACATATCTGTTACTTGCTGCGGTAGTTGAACCCCTTTCCTCTGCATGACCTGTCATTGCCACAGTAAATAGATGAAACCCACTAGCATGAGTAGGAGTTGTTTGAGCCCTGATGTGCCTACTCATTCATGCTTGTTTGTCATGCCTGCTACTGCTTAGAGTTGAGTCAGGTCTGATTCATCGGGGATGAATCGGAGATGTGTGAACATGTCCTACTGTGTGTGAGCTAAGTGTGTGAACACAATTTGGTAAAGTAGCGGTGAGAGGCCATGTAGGAGTAGATGGTGGGTTGTCTCATTGAAACCGTCCTTAGGAACTGAGTTCTGTGTTTGTGATCCATGACCAGCTACTACCACGCATTGGAATGCTTAAGTGCCCCTCTCGACTTATTAATCAACTCGATCTCTGTCCAGGAGTTGCAACTAGTTTCTGGTGTTTGTAGGTAGTGCTAGTAGTCTACCAAGTGGCACCGATGCAGTGTGGGCTTGGGACAGACTAGGCACAAGATGGCCGGTGTACCAAGTGGCACCGGATGGTGGGCTTGGGAACCCTGCACACATCGTTTGGGGCCGTGGCGACACCCGGCCGGATCTCCTTGCGGATGGAACCCGAATAGGCGATAAACCTGGACGAGAGACTTGTGTGGTTAGTCGGTCGTGGCCAACTCCTCGCCAAAGCTTCCACTTGAAGGTTGCCGAGATACATGACGTGTACATGGCGGTAAGTGGCGAGGCGTGTGTGAAGAAGTACACCCTGCAGGTTAATATGATCTATTGAATAGCCGTGTCCGTGGTAAAGGACTTACGGGTTGCTGTACAGTTCATAGACAAGTGAAAGTGGATACTCTAAAATGCGCAAGATAAGCGTGAGTGCTATGGATGGCGTTCTCGTAGGGAGACGAGAGCGGATCCATAGTGGTGTATTGATATGGTGAATATGTGGACTCGTGTGCGCCACCTCAAAAGAGTTACATGCAATTGTAGTTCAGGATAGCCACCGAGTCAAAGCTGGCTTGCTGCAGTGAAACTCCACCACCCCCCTTTGTTGATAATGATGCATGTGTAGTTAGTTCTGATGTAAGTCTTGCTGGGTACATTTGTACTCATGTTTGCCTATTTTATGTTTTGCAGAGACTTCCGTCTCACTAGTAGTTTCACGTGGACTTCGACGTTTAGCTTGTTACCTCAGCTATGATCTTGTGCTCTCGGCAGGATCTGGTAGATAGTCAGGCTTCTCAGCCTTTTTCATTTGTAGATGTCTGTACATAGACATGTTAAGCTTCCTCTTGTGCTTTGACTTGTATGCTCTAAATGTTGGGTCATGAGACCCATGTTTGTAATATCTCGCTCCTCGGAGCCTATTGAATAAAATACTTGAGTCGTAGAGTCATGTTGTGATGCCATGTTGTATTTGCACATATCGAGCATATTGTGCGTATGTTATTGAAATGCTTGGTATGTGTGGCATCTGACAACCTAGTTGTTTATCCTTGGTAGCCTCTCTTACCGGGAAATGTCTCCTAGTGCTTCAACTGAGCCATGGTAGCTTGCTACTACTCTGGAACACTTTGGCTGGCCGGCATGTGTCCTTCTTCGTTCCTGTGTCTGTCCCTTCGGGGAAATGTCACGCGGTGTCTACCGGAGTCCTGTTAGCCCGCTACAGCCCAGATTCTCTGGAGTCCTACTAGCCCAGCTGCTACAGCCCGGATTCACTCGCTATTGACCGACACGTTCGTTGTTGGGTCATGTATGCCTGTCCCTGTAAGTTAGCGCCACTTTGGGTTCACGACTAGTCATGTCAGCCCGGGTTCTTTGTCATATGGATGCTAGCGACACTATCATATACGTGAGCCAAAAGGCGCAAACGGTCCCAGCCTGGTAAGGCGACACCCATGGGAATACCGTGCGTGAGGCCGCAAAGTGATATGAGGTGTCACATGCTAGATTGGTGTGGCATTGGATCGGGGTCCTGACAGGTTTGGTATCAGAGCCTGACTGCCTGTAGGATTACTAAGCCAAACTGGTCGAAGTTGAGTCTAGAAATTCTTTAGTTATATAAGGGAATTGATTGTGAGATGGAACGTAAGGCTCTTTTACTCCTTATATCTTATGCCCTTCTGATCCGAGTCATCCTATCTTTCCTACGGGGTTAAGGAACTAGGCTTTCTTTTCTTTCTATCAGGATCACGTGTTACTAATCCATAGACTTATAGGATTGATGATTTCAAGCCTCAGTTCAGTTCCTACTATTTCCGTATGTTGACAGTTGGTCTTGGAACCTTTATATTATGATGTCGAGTGGTTATGCCACCACTTTGTAGGTTGTCTCAACTCTTTTTCGAGCATTTACATCTGTTATGCTGTCCGAGTCATCCCAGGTTTCTAAATAGTCTGATGCATTTGCAAATCCTTTCCCTCTGGTTTCGATGTTCCTTTGGGCCAGATTAACCACACTAATCAGTGAGTTGAGGTGCTCTATTGCCTCGACATATATGTTGGAGTTATTATTATGACCCTAGGTGTCTAGAGTATCACCTAGTAATCTAGACTTGTTTTGTGTTTCCAGTGTGATCATTGTGGCCATCATTCTCGAAAGCATCCTGTGATGCAATTTAGTTAGTAGGTATTCTATTCCTGGGTTTTTGAACCCGAGATCCACCCTACTCACCTCATGTTGATAGTGTTTGCTCGTTCCTTTAGGATATTAGTAACCTTTACGGTAGTCCTCGAGGTCCGTGGTATATCGTTCTTCCAAATACCATGAACCATTCTTGGCAAGGAGTTCTTTTGAAACAAAAGATCACAACAAAAGTGCTCTCGATGAGTTCTCGATTCTATGTTGTGACTCTGCCAGTCCTACCTCTCTGCATGGATTGTCCGGAAGAAATATGTTGAACTTGGCTCGACATACTAATCTATGCATCCACAACTCGTAAAGATATATGTTCCTTTGAGTTGTCCCTCTCTTTAGTTGTATTCCGACCTCGTCTATCAATTGATAGTCAAGAGTATCGTGCATTAGTTCATCGATGCCTTTTACTCATGTGGTCCGTCAAGCCATTCTATTCGTAATGACTAGGAGAAACAAACTCGTAACCTCATCCATATCCGAGATTGGGTCAAAGTAGTTGTACTCCATGAGATCAAAATGCTAATCTAGCTTTTGTTCTGTTCTACCTTGTAGTATTACCATCTTTATACTGAGAATGCCTTGGGAATGGCACACCATCCTATGAACTCTTGATACAGTGATACTCTCTCCATCATTAATCATTTCTCGGTCCCCATGTTGTTGCAACCGGAACGCCGACAAGTGAATCGTGATGTATGAAATCTATACTCCTTGCAACTCTGTTGCTAGGTAGTTAAAGGACAATAATTTCCTCCTTAGCATGTTGATTATTGAATCACCACCCTAAGGTTGATTGTGCTACCTAGTCCTTATTTCTGGTGCACTCTTCGATCAATGAGTTAGGATTGTGTCAATCCCTCGCTCTTTTGATCATATCGTCTTGTCCTGAAAAGCAAGATTGTTCTCGAGCTTAGTAACATATCAGTGGTTCGTGATTTTCCAAATATCTTCTCGAAAGTACTACCAGGTTGTTCCCTGACCGTTATGTTGAGTTCGTGATCAAGTTGGTTTTTGAAACCACCCTTTCTCCAAGAATCTATGTTGGATACCCTGAGCTAGTTGGTTAAGCTAAACAACAACTTGGAGAGTTGGAAGATAAAAGCTTGTCCGACTTAGTTCATCTCTAGGGGATATCTTCTCTCTCTGTGTGTGTGTGTGTGTGTGTGTGTGTGTGTGTTGAAGAAAGATGATATTCTCATCGATTGGTCCTCGTGATCAGTTGTTGGATCTGTTGTCTTGTCAAAACTTTGATTTGAGTGTGGGCTATCGTCAAATCAAATCAGAACCAACGATGTTCGTAATGTTGTCTTACTCGCGGTTGTTCCTCGAGCATACACCATTATATCTTTTGGGTCTGACCAATGCTATCACCTTGTTCACATAGTTGTGGAATTCCATCTTCATGGAAGTACTGATGATTTGTTGTTGAGCCCATTGACAATATTTTCATCTTGTCCATGATTCATGTCGAACATCTAAGTAGTGTTGGAAACTTGTGTAATCATTTTCTTCATGCCCCGTTCATGAAGTATATGTTTGGATGAAAGAAGTGACTTCCTTTGATTCACGTGCATTTGATGCAAGTTGCTGCGGTGAATTCGAGAAAGTTTGTTCTTGCTTCCTCTGTAATCATCCCAAGTCAGTCATGCATGTGCGAAGTATTCTATGGTCTGATAGACTGATCATCTTCATTCCATATGTATCCCCTAGCACACCAAGCCACTGATTGATTTGTTCAAGGAAAGCAAGTTCCTTCTTAAGAGCATGCCTTATGCAAGGACTTCAATATCCTCGATTATGGTTCCCCACTTGAACTCGGTAGTGTTTTATTATAAGACTACTATGTGGTCATGTTTGTCTGGGACAACGTGTTCACATGTGTGTAGCAGAACCAGCTCATGTTTTGGAGCTTGCTATCGTAGCTCATTTCCCGAGAACCTCGCAACGTCATCTCGTCGATTTGTGTTGCAAACTTTCATTTTTCTTCCTATACTTGATGAGTCTGGATTATTCCGACACCAACCAGATCTGAATCTCAGGCAAATATGATGGTTGGAACGTTTCCCAAGAACTATAATAATGGTCTCTCTGTAACCCGGTAAAGTGGATGTCGTGGCCAACACATCCAGCCGGAAGACCCATTATTGTAGTCTCTTGATTGAGGAAGTTGGCCACCTCCCCATAAGGATTTTGTAGGATTTACTCCAATAAGTTACTCCTTATGGATTCTTGTGCTCCCGAAGTCGGACGTTTTACTTGATGTTCTAGTTATCAAACCATATCTATAAATGGGTTGTGCTAGCACATCAAAGAGAACATTAGAAGCGGAGTGCTAACTGTCTCTCGATCGATCATCCGGATTTTGATCCCTTGGCCTCGCTAAGGTGAAATTTGAGAAGGTGTTATCTTCCTTTGCATCTGCATCCTCCATCACCATTCATCATGGTAGTAAGATGTGTTGCCAGGATCCTCGACACGGATGTTGGTAAGACCTTGATGAATATGGAAATGCTCAAGTTCTTGAGAGCATGCACAAGCGCTAGGTGTTATCATCGGCACTAACTGGGATTGCTCTCAGTTTCCTCAGTTATGCTATAACTTTTCAAACAGTGGATTCACTCTCCACTGTTGAGCTTTTCCCCAGTTACCAAAATCATCCATTACGTTGTCTTCAACAAGGTAATCCACATCATCCATACTAGTCCGAGTATGCCATTCTACCGAACCCCTCCAAACGATCGCTCGAGAATTGCCTTAGGCTGGTATAAAGAGTTTCGATGATCTCTGAATCAAAGGTAATTATTTTTGCCACCTAAGAGGATATATCTACAAGTCACCATCCCTAAGGTGTCTCGTTGTGGTATCATGGCAACTCAACTCCTTGCTATGTGGACAACCGTTCACCACCCTCTTACTTGTGGAATTGTTGTCTACCTAGTAAACCCTCGTCATCTGTTCCACTCCATCCCTCTAGATGTGTGCTTCGTGTCTCAGTCCGAGAGATGTTGCTATGTCTCATTCCGTGAGTTAATCCTGAGTTGTTCGATCTTCGAGAAGATCGATCCTTCTAGAGTCTCCTTCTCTCCTTGTCATGTTAGCTGGAGTTCTCAGAACAAGACGACAAGACAAAGATGGTGATCGAATCAACGCCCTTATGAAGTGCAACCTGGATCGAGAAGATTGTGATAGTTTGTGTCCCTCTGTCTTCTTACCTCATGCTTGAATCTCGGGACGAGATTCTTGTTTAGTGGGGGTGAGTTGTCACAACCCTAGTTCTGGTATGCACTAGGCTAGCCCTTCATGTGTGCATCATGTTTAAATTTATTTAAGTTGAAATGGGGATTGCTCAAACCCTGGCACTAGATCAAATCAACTAGGTTCAAATAAAAATATTCTCAATGAACCCCAAATGCTCTTCAGAAAAGTTCATTATTTTTGGATTGGTCTAGAACCTCTCCGAAAAATGGTGCACATTTTTCTAGGCCATTCTGGATTTTTGAATTAAATCATATGGTATTTGCATTTGGGCATTTAATTGCTAAATAATATTTTAAACGCTCAAATAATCACAAACTGAAATGTTGGCTGTTGGAAATATTCCAAACAGTGACATTGAGCAGTTTCATGATTTTTGGAAATGCCCTGGCATTCTTATTAAAGCCAAACACAATTATAGAAAATAGAAAATGGAAATAAAAGGAGAGAGAGAGGTTACCTGTGCAACTTACCTGGCAGCCCAGCTGGCCCAGCACTGTAGCTGAGGCCTAGCCCACCAGGGCGAAGCGGTCGTCTTCAACCCCTGCCAGTAGGCAGAGGCGTGTCGACGCGCGAGGGATCGCCGTGGCCACCTCCCTTCTTGCTTCCTCTCTTCGCCGACCCTTCTCGAGACGCCACGGAGACGCCCGAACCTCTTGGACCATTCTCACCCTCCCTGTGCTCCTCCTCCTCCTCTGTTTCTCTCTCCCGCGCAGCCCGAGCGCGGCCATCACCGCCGTTCGCACCACCGCAGCCATAGCCGGCCCCGTGCCTCTCCGTGCTGACCCTGTCGTCCGCCTCGATGTCGTGATGTTTTCCCCTCAACAAGCGCAAGCCCGGACGCCCTGCAGCACCGACACCACCATCGTCTTCTTCCTTGGGCTCCGACCACCACTACCGTTGATTCGCCACATGTAGGACGCCCCCAAGGCCGCCGAGCTTCTCTCCGACCTTGCAGTGAGCTCTTTTCCAAACCCCTTTGTTTTCCCTCGCATTTGCGAGCTCCAGGACGCATCTCCGCCATGGCCGAGAGCTCGGCTCCACCGCGCATGCCGTCGTCGCTGTTCTAGCCACCTCCGATTGCGTCCGAGCCCACCCTCGTCCTCAGCAAACCCCAGGAGCCGAACGCCCCCACTCACTTGTCCCACCGTGCCCCGTAGTGCCGTCTCGAAGCACCTCCGAACTCCAGCGGCCGCCCGGCTTGTCGCCGCCTATGCTACACACACCCACAGCACACCACGCGGCCACCGCCGGATGCGCCACACTGCCAGCAACCCATAGCCGCAAACCGCGCTCGAAACCGTCCCCTGTAGCGCCTTCCCGCAGCGTCTCCGTCATCGGTTTTGGTCGTCGCCGGCCGAACTCCGGCAATGTCGACGTGGCCATCATTAGCCACTAACAGCCCCACTAATTAAGCTTAGAGACACTGATAGCTAGGCCATGTCTAACTAAACATAGCTTAATTTTTGTTTAGTTTTAATTAAACTCAGTGGGCCCACGCGTCAGCTTTGACCAAGCTGACGTTGCCGTTGACTAGGCCCACATGTCAGCGGCACTAACCAGCCCCGGTCACTGACCAGTATCATTTACTGGATTTATTCTTATTCAGGAAATTCCAGAAAATGTTATAAACTTCAAAAATTCATATAAAATCAACCGTAACTCAGAATGAAATAAATTATATATGAAAAATGATCAAAAAAATTTAATCTATCCATCTGTACCATTTTTATGCATGTTAGAACAACTTATAGCTGCTGTTTAGCACAAATCATATAAATGGCATTTAAACCTTCACATATGGAGTTTGGATTTGAATCTTGGATTCAAACCAACTTCATTTAACTTGTTGCTAGTTGCATTAGCTCAAACCACAAAGTTTTGCCATTTCAGGATCATGCATCATATTGTGCATTGCATGGATTGTGTTCTTCCTTGTTTGCCGGTATTTCCCCCCTCTTGGTAGACGATGTTCCGACGTTGTGATCGTTGACACTGATGAAGACTCAATGCTACCTTCAGAAGTGCCAGGCAAGCAAAACCCCCTTGTTCATTCCGATACAATCCGCTCTCTCGCTCCTGCTCTCTTTTAGTGCATTAGGACAACAATGACATATCTGTTACTTGCTGCGGTAGTTGAACCCCTTTCCTCTGCATGACTGTCATTGCCACAATAAATAGATGAAACCCAGTAGCATGAGTAGGAGTTGTTTGAGCCCTGATGTGCCTACTCATTCATGCTTGTTTGTCATGCCTGCTACTACTTAGAGTTGAGTCAGGTCTGATTCATCAGGGATGAATCGGAGATGTGTGAACATGTCCTACTGTGTGTGAGCTAAGTGTGTGAACACGATTTGGTAAAGGTAGCGGTGAGAGGCCATGTGGGAGTACATGGTGGGTTTTCTCATTGAAACCGTCCTCAGGAACTGAGTTCTGTGTTTGTGATCCATGAACAACTACTACCACACATTGGAATGCTTAAGTGCCCCTCTCGACTTATTAATCAACTCGATCTCTGTCCAGGAGTTGCAACTGGTTTCTGTTGTTTGTAGGTAGTGCTAGTAGTCTACCAAGTGGCACCCGGTATAGGTGGGCTTGGGACAGACTAGGCATAGTGGCCCGGTGTACCAAGTGGCACCCGGATGGTGGGCTTGGGAACCCTGCACACATCATTTGGGGCCATGAGCGACACCCCGGCCGGATCTCCTTGCGGATGGAACCCGAATAGGCGATAGACCTGGAGGAGAGACTTGTGTGGTTAGTCAGATCGTGGCCGACTCCCTCGCCAGGCTTCCGCTTGAAGGTTGCCGAGATACATGACGTGTACATGGCGGTAAGTGGCGAGAGCGTGTGTGAAGAAGTACACCCCTGCAGGGTTAATATGATCTATTCGAATAGCCGTGTCCGCAGTAAAGGACTTCTGGGTTGCATGTACAGTTCATAGACAAGTGAAAGTGGATACTCTAAAATGCACAAGATAAGCGTGAGTGCTATGGATGGCTTTCTCATAGGGAGACGGGAACGGACCCATAGTGGTGTATTGATATGGTGAATATGTGGACTCGTGTGCGCCACCTCAAAAGTGTTACTTGCAATCGTAGTTCAGGATAGGCACCGAGTCAAAGCTGGCTTGCTGCAGTGAAACTCCACCACCCCCCTTTGTTGATAATGATGCATGTGTAGTTAGTTCTGATGTAAGTATTGCTGGGTACATTTGTACTCACGTTTGCCTATTTTATGTTTTGCAGAGACTTCCGTCTCACTAGTAGTTTCACGTGGACTTCGACGTTTAGCTTGTTACCTCAGCTACGATCTTGTGCCCTCGGCAGGATCTGGTAGATAGTCAGGCTTCTCAGCCTTTTTCATTTGTAGATGTCTGTACTTAGACATTTTAAGCTTCCGCTTGTGCTTTGACTTGTATGCTCTGAATGTTGGGTCATGAGACCCATGTTTGTAATATCTCGCTCCTCGGAGCCTATTGAATAAAATACTTGAGTCGTAGAGTCATGTTGTGATGCCATGTTGTATTTGCACATATCGAGCATATTGTCCGTATGTTATTGAAATGCTTGGTATGTGTGGGATCTGACAACCTAGTTGTTTATCCTTGGTAGCCTCTCTTACCGGGAAATGTCTCCTAGTGCTTCCACTGAGCCATGGTAGCTTGCTACTGCTCCGGAACACTTTGGCTGGCCGGCATGTGTCCTCCTTCGTTCTGTATACATCCCTTGGGAAATGTCACGCGGTGTCTCTACGAGTCTGTTAGCCTGCTACAGCCCAGATTCTCTAGAGTCCTGCTAGCCCACTGCTACAGCCCGGATTCACTTTCATTGTTGACCGACACGTTCGTTGTTGGGTCATGTATGCCTGTCCCTGTAAGTTAGCGCCACTTTGGGTTCATGACTAGTCATGTCAGCCCGGGTTCTTTGTCATATGGATGCTAGCGACACTATCATATACGTGAGCCAAAAGGCGCAAATGGTCCCGGGCCTGGTAAGGCGACACCCATGGGAATACCGTGCATGAGTCCGCAAAGTGATATGAGGTGTCACATGCTAGATCAGTGTGACATTGGATCGGGGTCCTGACAGTCATCAACTTCACAATTCACACCTGAGATTTGAGTGCAAGGGATGTCATCAACTTCACAATTCACACCTTATATTCGAGTGCCAGGGTTTCATCAACTTCGTTTTGTTATAGAGAGAGTACTATGCATCAACGGATGGTGATATTGAATAATATGACTTGGAACTAACACAAAACAAATGTATGTGCATGAATGACTATCAGTTTCACCACTATATCAACAAAATAACTCAGAAAACATTATGGTATTCCTCACCAAATATAAAGAATTACCATGCAAGAGAATGGTTGGAAAATCTATAAATGGATTTGTTTGGAATGCGGGAGTTTTTTCCAATCCTTGCGGGATTAGAACTATTTCCTGTTGAATTATTGTGTTTCAAACAAGGCCAAACATGAGATCAATAAGATTTTAACTTGTAGATTTAGAGGTTGTCAATATATAAACAATAGTATATTCTATAAATGCTAGCAATCAGCTTCGTTCACCTTCCGTGCATCTCATCTAGTCGTGCTCAACACAGCTCTATAGTCCAAGATATGCAAACAGATATATTGTTTGGATTATTGAAAATTGATCCTGCTGTTACCTGCTAGCATGTTGACTAATTGAGGACATGTAGAGGTCCAGAGAGAGTACATATAACAGTAAAGTGCAACTTTATAGGGCCATGACTGGGGAACTGCAAGCAAGTTGAGTTGTTGACTGTACTCATTTTTGAAAATTCCAGTTTATTTCTAAAGAGCAAGCAACATCGAGCACCCCTTAACGGGCCTACCACTGAAAGTATCACAATAGGTCACATGAAAATGATAATAGGTTTAACAATGTTAGTCTTATGCCAATGAATATAATAACTATCCATTTTTTGTTAAACCTATTCTGCTAAGGAAACAAGAGTATCAGGAAACAGAGGAGACAAGAACAAGGTTGTGGACAAGGCAACTACAAGAATCGCCAACCTGTAAACCCAAGAAGAAACTTGCAGCTAGATCATCACCTGCAAATTGGAGCACCAGAGTAGTCAAAAATTTATGAGGAGATGACTAAAATAAAGAACACCAGGACGCAGCATAACAGAAGACCAAAGAACGGGGAAAAGATCGCATCTCTGTGGAGGAACAAACCAAAAAAACAACGGAAACACTAACGCCCACACGTGTGGGCGTTTGCATCTCCCCCACACGTGTGGATCCGCGTCCATTTGTGGGTGCACGAATCTTGGCATGTTTATGGTGCTGCTACCTCTTGAGCACTGCGTTGGTTTTCCCTTGAAGAGAAAAGGGTGATGCAGCCAATTAGAGTAAGTATTTCCATCAATTTTTGAGAACCAAGGTATCAATCCAGTAGGAGGCCCCTCAAAAGTCCCACGCACCTACACAAACAAACAAGAACCTCGCAACCAACGCGATAAAGGGGTTGTCAATCCCTTCACGGTAACTTGTGAAAGTGAGATCTGATAGAGATAATATGATAAGATAAATATTTTTGGTATTTTTATGATATAGATTGGAAAGTAAAAGATGCAAATAAAAGTAGATGAAAACTTATATGATAAAAGATAGACCCGGGGGTCATAGGTTTCACTAGTGGCTTCTCTCAAGATAGCATAAGTATTACGGTGGTTGAACAAATTACCGTCGAGCAATTGATAGAAAAGTGCATAGTTATGAGATTATCTAGGCATGATCATGTATATAGGCATCATGTCCGCAACAAGTAGATCGATGATTCTGCATCTACTACTATTACTCCACACATCGACTGACTCCTGCCTGCATCTAGAGTATTAAGTTCATGAAGAACAGAGTAACACATTAAGAAAGATGACATGATGTTGAGGGATAAACTCATGCAATATGATATAAACCCCATCTTCTTATCCTCGATGGCAACAATACAATCGTGCCTTGCTGCCCTCTGCATCCTTTGGGAAAGGACACCGCAAGATTGAACCCAAAGCTAAGCACTTCTCCTATTGCAAGAAAGATCAATCTAGTAGGACAAACCAATTTGATAATTCGAAGAGACTTGCAAAGATAAGCAATCACACATAAAATAATTCAGAGGAGATTCATATATTTCTCATAGATAAACTTGATCATAAATCCACAATTCACCGGATCTTGACAAACACACTGCAAAAAGAGTTACATCAAATAGATCTCCAAGAAGATCAAGGAGAACTTTGTATTGAGATTCAAAGAGAGATAAGAATCCAT
The DNA here is from genome assembly GCA_021437245.1 of Aegilops speltoides. Classification (NCBI taxonomy): domain Eukaryota; kingdom Viridiplantae; phylum Streptophyta; class Magnoliopsida; order Poales; family Poaceae; genus Aegilops; species Aegilops speltoides. The sequence continues at coordinate 571,181,547 of CM038147.1, forward strand.
CTAGCTAATAACTATGGACCTGAAGGTCTGTGGTAAACTACTCACAACTCATCGGAGAGGCCTTGGAGATGATAGAGAGGCCCTCCATGGTTGATTCCCCCTCCGGCGGAGCGCCGGCTAAGGCTCTAAGATGGGATCTCGTGGATACAGAAGGTTGCGGCGGTTGATTAGGTTTTCGTGGTGCTCCTGGATGTTTTCAGGGTACGTGGATATATATAGGAGGAAGAAGTAGGTCGGTTGAGCCACGAGGGGCCCACGAGGGTGGGGAGCACATCGGGCACCCTCGTGGCCGCGTCGTTCGCTTCTTGACATCCACTCCAAGTCTCCTGGGTTGCGTTTGTTCCGAAAAGATCGCTCCCAAAACACGGAAATAGGCAAAAAAAAACAGCAATTCGGGCTAGGCCTCCGGTTAGTAGGTTAATCCCAAAAATGATATAGAAGTGTAAACTAAAGCCCATAAACATTCAAAATGGGTAATAGCATGGAACAATCAAAATTATAGATACGTTGGAGACGTATCAGTGCCACATAGGACTGGGCTGGTGTGTGGGCATTCACCCGGTCGCCCACACGTCCGTTTCACCACACAGAGGGGCCGGTGTGTGGGCGTTTAGCAGTTCGCCCACATGCCAGTTTTCACGCACAAGGGCTGGTGAGTGGGCATTTGCCATCTCGCCCACGCGCCCGTTGTTGGTGTCAAAACCGGCGGATCTCGGGTAGGGGGTCCCGATCTGTGCATCTAAGGCTAATGGTAACAGGAGGCAAGGGATACGATGTTTTACCCAGGTTCGGGCCCTCTTGATGGAGGTAAAACCCTACTTCCTGCTTGATTGATATTGATGATATGAGTATTACAAAAGTTGATCTACCACGAGATCGTAGAGGCTAAAACCTAGAAGCTAGCCTATGATGATTATGATTCTGTCTCTCAGGACTAAACCCTCCGGTTTATATAGACACCAGAGAGGGCTAGGGTTTACATGGAGTCGGTTACAAAGAAGGAAATATAATATCCGGATTGTCAAGCTTGTCTTCCACGCAAAGGAGAGTCCCATCCGGACACAGGACGGAGTCTTGAGTCTTGTATCTTCACGGTCCAACAACCCGACCAAAGTATATAGTCCGGCTGTCCGGATACCCCCTAATCCAGGACTCCCTCAGTAGCCCCTGAACCAGGCTTCAATGACGATGAGTCCGGCGCGCAGTTTTGTCTTCGACATTGCAAGGCGGGTTCCATCTCCGAATACTCCAAAGTAATTACCAAACACTTAAATCATGTCCGGATCTGCAAGACGACTTTCACATACCACCGCAGAGAGAATGATATTTCACAAATATAATCTGCTGACAACTCTAGATGAAGTGACACGACAAAAATGGTCGAGTCATTATTGAATCGTCTTCCCACAGCCAGCTACCGCACATATCGAGGTGGTTTCCTCTTCACGTCTTGTCAAAGCAGAGATCATGTCCCTTTATTACGAGATTATCATCAATACGGGTATGGGTAGCCCAACCGCACCGCTAATTGCGGCGAGTGGGGAACGAGCAGGTTCCACCAGGCAAGTGGGGAGGCGCAAAAGCTTTTACCGCCTCTATAAAGAGACAAGGTCTCTTCCTCTTTACCCACGCCTTTCCCTTCCGCTAGTCCATTCCCCTCTGCTCGAGCCCTAGCGCCTAGGCACTCTTCTCCACCGAAGAGAGGTCCTCTGAAGATGTTCGGATCTGGAGCAGGAGGCAAATGAATGGCCTATACCGTCCAGGAGAGGGATATCAAAAAGCTCCGAGAGGCCGGGGTACCTGGCCAAGAAAATCGGCCACCGTCTTCCACGGTCGGGACAGATCGTCCCCACTCTGGAGCCCCACGAGAGGGTCGTGTTTCTCCCTCATTTTGTCCACGGGCTTGGGTTTCCCCTTCACCCATTCTTTCACGGCATCATGTCTTATTATGGGACTGATTTTCATGATCTGTCCCCCAATTCTTTCCTTAAAATCTCGACGTTCATCGTCGAGTGTGAGGCTTTTCTCCGTATTTCACCCCACTTTGGCTTATGGCTGAAAATCTTCAACGTGAAGTCCAAGGTGGTGAATGGCGAGCACGCCAAATGCGGCGGCACCATGGTGAGCAAGATGCCCAAGGTCGTATGGCCAGCAGGCACATTCAATGTTTCCGTCAAGGAGTGGTAGCAGCAGTGGTTCTATATCACCGAACCGCGCAGTAAAAAGTGGGCCGCTGCTCCCGAATTCAGATCCGGAGCCCCACTGCGGCTCACGTCCTGGCCCGAGAAGGGCCTGAACTGGTCCTCATCCGACGAGCTATCACTGCTCCAAACGCGCGTCCAGAGCATGGTCGACAAGGACGTCAAACTCGTCAACATAGTCCAGGTGATGTTAGTTCGCCTGGTTCTCCCTTGCCAGCATCGAGCCTGCAATTTGTGGGAATATGACCCAGCCAAGCACCAGACCCTACGGGAGCTTTATGGCTCCTCCCACAAGGACATCTGGAAGGTGCTCTTCAAGTCCGGCAAACCGTGGCCGGGCTTCGCCGAGGACCGCGGGTATCAACTATCCCGTTCTGCAAGTCTGGTAAGTCATTGTTATGCTTTGTCCATCCGTGTTTTAGCCGGCATATCCCGAGGGAGACGCACTTATCATGCTTTCTATAATAATCCCAGGAATGGACGAAAAAGGTGGAGCGGATACACTGTCCGGCCCCACTGCCGGAGGAACCGGCCGGACCTCTCCTAACGAAGATGCTGGTTCCAGCGCCTTACGAGGCGCCGAAGAAAGAGACCTCCAAGAAGGTCGAGAAGACCCGGAGTGGCCTCCGTCGTCGCGATGCTTCGGACACAAAATCCGAAGACTCCAACAACCATCCTTCCTCCGAAGATGAAGAGGAGGAGGAAGAAGGTGAGTCCCCCATAGGGGGAGGGAAGAAAAGGACGGCTTCCTCATCCCTGGAGGCCGAATCGCCAAAGAGGAGGAAAGGTTCCCTCCCCGACGCATCCACCACGGCCGCTGATAGCGGCCCGGAGTGGGATCCCAGGGCCCAACCCCTGGTAAAGTCGTGAGTATACGAAACCCTCACACATCTACGTGCCCAGGGTCATTAGGACAGTCCTCATCAGAGGTCCCACGCCGGACAGTCCTCGTCGGAGGATTCACTGAGCTCAGATGCCCTGGAGAGCGAGACGCCTCCAGAGGCCCCTTCCCCGAAGCCTCGGCACGACACCGAGGTGTCGTCTCAGCGGGACCCGGACCAAGGAGGGCATATCTCTGGGGCCGGATACACGGGAGCAGCGGCTCCCATGCGTGTCGACGGCGGGGGCGATCTTAGGTTCGGACCGTAGCCGGACACGTTCCTGGAGACCTTTAAAGCTCCAGGATCGGGCGAACAACCACTTTTGATGGAGGGAGGCTTGCCCACTCCGCCAGCAACCTTTGTCCAAGCAGAGTTGCTGGGCAGCCTATCGACAGCGCTAAGGAGCACGACCATCGTTGATGAACATCGTGCCCTCATGGGTGTGGTGATTGAAAAGATTCAGTCTGCTGAGAGCAGACTGAATGAATCCTGCCTTAGCCTTATAAAAGGCTTTATGGTATGTTTTTTTAGAAACCTTTGGGAGATTGTCATAGTATGAGTAGTAGCCCGTGATGCACTGTCCGGCGAAAGAGAGAGAAAGCTGGACAGGGGATCAAATCTTCCGCTTTGCAGGAGACTCAGTTAATGACGTGTATCCCTTTGTTTGAAAACAGGCGTCTACAGAGATGACCACCGCTCATAATGCGGAGGTGTCCGGACTAAAGTAGAGTCTGGAACGGGCCGAAGAGGAACTTGGCCGCGTGAAGAAGCAGTTGGAGGACAAGCAAGGTATGTCGAAACCTTTTGCTAAGTTGAGCATGAATTAGAAGTTGTGCCTGATGAAGATATTTGTATTGTATGCTCTAGGAGAGAGTGCTGAAATTGAGGCACTGAAGAAGGCTATGGCCGAACCAACGAAGGCCGCCATCGAGTAGGCTCTTCGTGAGAAGCACGAGGCCAGGGTCATTGAAGCGGAGCAAGAGCTCCAGGAGGCCGTGGAGAAAAACGAGACCTTGGAGTAGAGTCTAGAAGGAAAGAATCCGAACTCGCCCAAGCTCTCCAAGCTGCAGATGATGCTCGGGAAGAAGCCCGAGATGCTCCGAAGGACATTCAGGAGGCACGGAAGGTTGCGGCTGGTAAGGCCTTTTGTACTCAAGGCCATTTTTATGTAGTAATGGGAGGAACTCTAAGCGACAAGCTGAATTCTTGTTTCTCCAGGGGCGTTTGCAGACCTGCCACGCAGCATATCAGATGCTGCCCAATTCTACCGGACTAAGGAGAAGAAGTTTGCGGAGAAGCATTTCTGGTCGCAGTATTTGGTGCCGAATTATCCGGTGCCTTTTATCGATCAGCTAAAGCAGCTGGTCAAATTGCACCAGGCGGCCGAGCTAGCCATGAAGGACTTGGTTGTCCGGCTGTGGCCCGCGGAGCCAATTCCAAGCAGTTACTTCGGACTCGTAAAGCGGATTGGTGGTAGTTGTCCTTGGCTCGATGTCATTAAGCGGTCGGTTTGCATAGAGGGTGCATGCATGGCGTTTGCCCGTGCGAAGGTGCACTGGGGGAAGCTTGATGCTGAGAAGCTGATGACTGAGGGACTGATGACCGACTAGTATAGGGGATCTATCGTAGTCCTTTTGATAAGTAAGAGTGTCGAATCCAATGAGGAGCGGAAGTAAATGATAAGCGGTTTTCAGTAAGGTTTTCTTTGCAAGCACTAAAATAGTAGGTGATAGATAGTTTTGTGATAAGATAAATAGTAACGAGCATAAAGTAAATAAAGTGCAGCAAGGTGGCCCAATCCTTTATATAGCAAAGGATAACCCTGGACAAACTCTAATAATGAAGAAGGAGCTCCCGAGGACACATTGGGAATTATCGTCAAGCTAGTTTTCATCATGTTCATAAGATTCGCGTTCGGTACTTTGATAATTTGATATGTGGGTGGACCGACACTTGGGTACTGCCCTAACATGGACAAGCATCCCACTTATGATTAACCCCTATTGCAAGCATCCGCAACTACAAAAAGGAGTATTAAGGTAAACCTAACCACAACATTAAACATATGGGCCCATATCAACCCCTAACGAAGCAACGCATAAACTAGGGTTTAAGATTCTGTCACTCTAGCAACCCATCATCTACTTATTACTTCCCTATGCCTTCCTCTAGGCCAAAATAATGGTTAAATGTCATGTAGTTGACGTTCACATAACACCACTAGAGGAGAGACAACATACATCTCATCAAAATATCGAACGAATACCAAATTCACATGACTACTAATAGCAAGACTTCACCCATGTCCTCAGGAACAAACGTAACTACTCACAAAGCATATTCATGTTCATAATCAGAGGGGTAATAATATGCATAAAGGATATGAACATATGATCTTCCACCAAGTAAACCAAATAGCATCAACTGCAAGGAGTAATCAACACTACTAGCAAACCACAGGTAGCAATTTGTGGTTTTGATACAAGATTGGATACAAGAGATGAACTAGGGTTTTGACATGAGATGGTGCTGGTGAAGATGTTGATGGAGATTGACCCCCTCCCGATGAGAGGATCGTTGGTGATGATTTCCCCCTCCCGGAGGGAAGTGTCCCCGGTAGAACAGCTCCGCCAGAGCCCTAGATTGATTCTGGCAAGGTTCCGCCTCGTGGCGGCGGAATTTCGTCCCGTAAGCTCGCCCATGATTTTTTCCAGGTGAAAACCCTTCATATAGCAGAAGATGGCAGCCAGAAGCCCACCAGGGGGCCCAGGAAATAGGGGGCGCCCTACAGGGGGGGCGCCCCCCTGTCTCCTGGACAGGGTGTGGCCCCCCTGGCCTATTTCTTTTGCCCAATAATTCTTATTAAATCTGAAAAAGTTGTTTCGTGGAGTCTCGTGTCTTTTGGGTTGTGCGAATAGGTTTCAACGTTTGCTCCTTTTCGGCCAAATTCCAGTTACCAAGCATTCCCCCTCTTCATGGTAAACCTTGTAAAATAAGGGAGAATAGCCATAAGTATTGAGATATAATGTGTAATAACAGCCCATAATGCAATAAATATCGATATAAAAGCATGATGCAAAATGGACGTATCAACTCCCCCAAGCTTAGACCTCGCTTGTCCTCAAGCGGAAGCCAAAATCGAAAAATATGTCCACATGTTTAGAGATAGAGGTGTCGATGAAAATAAAATACGGACATGAGGGCATCATGATCATTCTAATAACAGCAACATATATGGATTTTGTTATATGATTTCTTATGTTCAAGTAATAAGCAATTCACAATGTCAAGTATGGTTCAAAAACTTCATTGGGAACTAACAAACTATAATCTCAGTCATTGAAGCAATTGCAATTTATCGTAACATCGGAAAGTATCAATAATAGAGCTTTTCAGCAAGCTCACATACTAAACTATCTCGTTGTCTCCTATAATTGTTAACACTCACGCAATACTTGTGGTTATAGAGTTTCAGCCGGACACTGAGAAAGATAGGGGCTTATTGTGTTGCCTCCCAACGTATTCACCTTTAGGTGATGTCAACAATAATAGCCTATGCCAACTTACATCCAATTGGATATATATATATATATATATATCATGATCTTTCAAACACGAGGAGCTCGCCAAAGGATAAAATGAAAAAGGAAAAAATGAGGATCACCTTGACTCAAGCATAAGGTAAAACATAAAGTAAAAGATAGGCCCTTCACAGAGGGAAGCAGAGGTTGTCATGCGCGTTTAGGGTTGATGCATAAAGTCTTAGTGCAAAAGAACGTCACTTTATATTGCCCCTTGTATGTGGACCTTTATTATGCAATTCGTTGCTTTTATTACTTCCACAGCAAGTTCGTACAAAGTTTATTTTCTCTGCACTAATAAGTCATACATATTTAGAGAGCAATTTTTATTGCTTGCACCGATGACAACTTACTTGAAGGATCTTACTCAATCCATAGGTAGGTATGGTGGACTCTCATGGCAAAACTGGGTTTAAGGATATTTGGAAGCACAAGTAGTATCTCTACCTGGTGCAAGGAATTTGGCTAGCATGAGGGGGAAAGGCAAGCTCAACATGTTTGGAAGGTCAACGACAATATACTTTAACTGAGATGTCGGAAAACATAAACCATTACGTTGGCTTCCTTGTCCAACGTCAACTCTTTTAGCATGTCATACTTAATGAGTGCTTCACAATCATAAAAGATGTCCAAGATAATATATTTATATGTGAACCCCTCTTTCCTTATCACTTCCTATTAATTGCAACGATGACCAAGGCTACGTTCATCAACTCTCAACATTTTTTATGCCTCATACTTTCTATGTGTGAAGTTATCACTACCCATAAGATCAATATGAACTCTTTTGTTCTTTCTACTTTTTCAAGATCATAGCAACATAGCAAAGCCCTTGACTCAACACTAATCTTTATTATAGATAGCACAAGGACTCGATTACAAAAAGAGATCACAACGAAAAACTCAAAACTACTTGATATCAAAACTTTGAACTAATAGATCAAGATACTACTAAAAGGATCGAACTAAATAAGGCGGTAAAGATAGAAGTGTGATGGTGATACGATACCGGGACACCTCCCCCAAGCTTGGCAGTTGCCAAGGGGAGTGCCCACACCAATGTGATTAGTTCTTCGGAGGTGGTGAAGTAGGAGTTGTTGATGATGTAGGCTTGGCGTCCGTCTTCCAAGGCATAGGCTCTCCATCATAAAAGGATGATCGAGTCTCCGGGATCCTTAAATCTGCAGCCAAACTCATTCGCTTGAATCTATATTCATACTCACAGTTCTGGTTTTGCAGGTCATAAATCTGGGCTTGGAGGTGCTCGATTTTCTCCTGAAGCTTGAAGATGGTCTCACCAATGACTTTGGTATCCAGCTTGTGGTTGTTGGTGAACTCCGTGATCATCATCTGGTTGGCGTTGAGTCCACGCTCCACCATCCCTTGACACTTGAAAACTTCTTGCTCCATAGCTTCGAGCTTTGTCTCCACGCTCCCGGTACGCCTTGGTCCCTCCACATCGCGGATGTGCAACACCCCCTCACGCATATCAATGGTTTGAGGGTGATGCAGCACCTCCGCAAGATAGGGGTTAATGAACCTCTCGAAAAACTTGTCCTTGGGAGCGATTGGAGACGACATGGTGCTCTAGATCTGAAACGGAAACAACTCGAAACAAAAACAGAGGATATTGCGTGATATGGTGGTCAAAACCTTCGGGAGTATATATAATGAATTTTTACCCACCAAAATACGTAACATACAAGAAAACGGAGTCCAGGAGGCACACGCGGTGCCCACGAGATAGGGGGCGCGCCCTACAGGGGGGGGGCGCCCTCCTCTCTCATAGGAGCCTCGTGCCCCATTCGGACTACTTCTTTCTTCCTAAAATCCTTAAATAATCCAAAACTGATAAAAATTGCCATTAGAGTTGTTTTGGAATCGATTTACTTACCGTACCACGTACCTATGCCTTTTCGGAGTCTGGAACGTTCTGGAAAGGGTCTCTTATGTATTCCTCAGGGGTTATGGTTTCAATAATATTAGTTTCAACATTGATAGGATTACCTGAAATATAATGTTTAATTCTTTGGCCATTTACCACCCTCGGATTTGTGCCTTCAAAGTTGTTGATTTTTATAGCACCAGAACGATAGACCTCCTTGATAACGTAGGGACCCTCCCATTTTGAGAGAAGTTTTCCTGCAAAAAATCTTAAACGAGAGTTGAACAATAACACATAATCTCCTACGTTAAATTCACGCTTCTGTATCCTCTTATCATGCCAGCGTTTGAATTTTTCTTTCAAAAGCTTAGAATTCTCATATGATTGGGTTCTCCATTCATCAAGTGAGCTAATATCAAATAACCTTTTCTCACCGGCAAGTTTGAAGTCATAATTGAGCTCTTTAATAGCCCAATATACTTTATGTTCAAGTTCAAGAGGTAAATGACATGCTTTTCCATAAACCGTCTTATATGGAGACATACCCATAGGATTTTTGTATGCATTTCTATAGGCCCATAATGCATCATCAAGTTTTTGGACCAATTCTTTCTAGATCTATTCACAGTCTTTTGCAAAATTAATTTGAGCTCTCTATTTCTCAACTCTACCTGACCACTAGACTGCGGGTGATAAGGAGATGCGATTCTATGATTGACATCATACTTAGAAAGCATCTTACGGAAAGCACCATGAATAAAGTGTGAACCACCATCAGTCATAAGATATCTAGGGACTCCAAACCTCGGGAAATAACTTCTTTAAGCATTTTAATAGAAGTGTTATGATCAGCACTACTAGTTGGAATAGCTTCTACCCACTTAGTAACGTAATCAACAGCAACTAAAATATGTGTATAACCATTGGAGGCAGGAAAAGGTCCCATATAATCAAAGCCCCATACATCAAATTGTTCAATAACAAGAAAATAGTTCATAGGCATTTCTTGACGTCTACTAATGTTACCTATTCTTTGACATTCATCACAAGATAAGACAAACTTACGAGCATCTTTGAAAAGAGTAGGCCAATAAAAACCAGATTGTAGTACCTTGTGTCCAGTTCTGTCTCCGGCGTGGTGTCCTCCATAGGATTCGGAGTGACACTTGCGTAGGATTTGTTCCTGTTCATGCTCAGGCACACAACATCTAATAATACCATCTACTCCTTCTTTATAAAGGTGTGTATCATCCCAGAAGTAATATCTTAAATCATAAAATAACTTTTTCTTTTGCTGGTATGTGAAACTAGGAGGTATATATTTAGCAACAATGTAATTAGCATAATCAGCATACCAAGGAGCAAAGACGAGAAGCATTGACAACCGCTAATTGTTCATCGGAAAGCTATCATTAATAGGCGTTGGGTCATCAAGAACATTCTTTAACCTAGACAAGTTGTCTGCAACGGGGTTCTCAGCTCCCTTTCTATCAATAATATGCAAGTCAAATTCTTGGAGCAAGAGAACCCATCTAATGAGTCTAGGCTTAGCATCTTTCTTTTCCATAAGATATTTAATAGCAGCATGATCAGTGTGAATAGTAACTTTGGAATCAACAATATAAGGTCTAAACTTATCACATGCAAACACAACTGCTAAGAATTATTTTTCAGTAGTAGCATAATTTCTTTGGGCAATATCAAGAGTCTTACCTGCATACTGGATAACATTCAATTTCTTATCGACTCTTTGCCCTAAAACAACACCTACAGCATAATCACTAGCATCGCACATAATTTCAAAAGGTAAGTTCCAGTCAGGTGGCTGGACAATAGGTGCAGTGATCAAAGCCTTCTTAAGCGTTTCAAATGCTTCTACACAATCATCATCAAAGACAAAAGGAATATCTTTTTGCAACAAATTAGTCAGAGGCCTAGAGATTTTAGAAAAGTCCTTAATGAACCTCCTATAAAAATCGGCATGACCAAGGAAACTTCTTATACCTTTTATGTCCTTGGGACATGACATCTTTTCAATAGCATCAACTTTGGTTTTATCAACTTCAATACCTCTCTCGGAGATCTTGTGCCCCAAGACAATGCCTTCATTAACCATAAAGTGACACTTTTCCCAATTCAGACGAGACTAGTGTCTTCGCATCTCGCAAAACTTCGATCAAGGTTGCTCAAACAATCATCAAAAGAGGATCCATAGACGGAGAAGTCATCCATGAATACCTCACAAATCTTTTCACAAAAATCAGAAAATATAGCCATCATGCATCTTTGAAAGGTAGCAGGTGCATTACATAAACCAAAAGGCATACGTCTATAAGCAAAAGTACTAAAAGGGCAAGTAAAAGTAGTTTTAGATTGATCCCCCGCTGAAACAGGTATCTGAGAGAAGCCAGAATAACCATCTTGAAAGCAAAAATGTGTGTGTTTGAATAGCCTTTCTAGCATTTGATAAATAAATGGTAAAGGGTAATGATCTTTCTTAGTGGCTTTATTTAACTTACGGAAATCAATTACCATCCTATAGCCTGTAATAATTGTATGCGGGATCAATTCATCTTTATCATTAGGAACAACGGTAATACCTCCCTTTTTAGGGACACAATGGACAGGGCTTACCCATTCACTATCAGCAACGAGATAAATAATACCTGCCTTAAGGAGTTTTAGTATCTCCTTTCTTACCACTTCCTTCATTTTGGGATTTAATCATCTTTGAGGATCTCTAACTGGTTTGGCATATTTCTCCACTGAGATTTTGTGTTGACATAACGTGGGACTAATGCCCTTAAGATCATCCAGAGTATATCCAATAGCAGCTCGGTGCTTCTTCAGAGTTTTCAATAATCTTTCTTCTTCTTTTTCTGAAAGGTTAGCACTAATAATAACATGATATATTTCGTTTTCATCAAGATAAGCATACTTAAGATTATCAGGTAATGGTTTGAGTTCAAACACGGGATCACCCTTGGGTGGAGGGGGGTCCCCAAGAATTTCAACGGGAAGGTTATGTTTCAGCATGGGTTCTTGTTTAAGGAACACTTCATCTATTTCTTCCCTTTCCTTCATAAACATACCGTTTTCATGGTCTAGCAAATATTGTTCTAACGGATCAGTTGGAGGAACAACAATGGAAGCAAGACCAATAATTTCATCCTTACTAGGTGGTTCCCTTTCACGGGGTTGTCTACTAAACTTGGCAAAATTAAACTCATGAGACATACCATCTATGCCAACAGTGACAACCTTCTTTTTACAATCAATCTTAGCACTAGCAGTATTCAAGAAGGGTCTACCAAAAATAATGGGACAAAATCATCTTGTGGGGAACCAAGAACAAGAAAATCAGCAGGGTATTTAGTCTTCCCACACAAGACTTCAACATCTCTAACAATCCCAATAGGTTTAATGGTGTCCCTATTAGCAAGCTTAATAGTAACATCAATGTCTTCTAATTCAACAGGTGCAATATCGTGCATAATTTCTTTATAAAGATCATAAGGTATCGCACTAGCACTAGCACCCATATCACATAAACCATGATAAAAATGATATCCTATTTTAACAGAAATAACAGGCGTGCCTACAATAGGTCTACGTGTCTTAGTATCGGGCCTAGCAATATTAGCAGTTTCACCACAAAAAGAAATAACATGCCCATCTAAATCCTCATCCAAAAGATCTTTGATCATAGCAATACCAGGTTCAACATTAATTTGCTCAGGAGGTGTATAGGTCCTAGTATTACTCTTACGGATAACAGTCGAAGCTTTGACATGATCTTTTATCCTAACAGGAAAAGGAGGTTTTCAACATAAGCAATAGGAATAATGGGATCACTATATGTAATAGTCTTCTCTTCGACTGTAATAGGTGCAACTACTTTAACTTCAACAGGAGGATTATATTTAAACCACTTCTCTTTAGGGAGATCAACGTGAGTAGCAAAAGTTTCACAAAAAGTAGCTACTATCTCAGAGTCAAGTCCATACTTAGAGCTAAATCCACGGAAAGCATCGGTATCCATAAAAGATTTAACACAATCAAACATAGGTGTCATACCTGACTCCTTACCATCATCGGAACCCCAATCTTCAGAGTTGCGTTTAATTCTTTCCAATAAGTCCCATTTGAAATCAATAGTCTTCAGCATATAGGAACCAACACAGGAAGTATCAAGCAGGTTGATTATCAAGAGAAAGCCAAGCATAAAAATTCTGAATAATCATTTCCCGAGAGAGCTCATGATTGGGGCATGAATACAACATTGACTTAAGCCTCCCCCAAGCTTGAGCGATGCTTTCTCCTTCACGAGGCCAGAAATTATATATGTAATTACGATCACGATGAACAAGATGCATAGGATAGAACTTCTGGTGAAATTCCAACTTCAATCGCTTATAATTCCAATATCTCGTATCATCACATAGCCTATACCATGTTATTGCATCTCCCTTCAAAGATAAAGGGAAGACCTTCCTTTTGACAACATCATCGGTAATACCTGCAAGCTTAAATAATCCACAAACTTCATCAACAAAGATGAGGTGTAAGTCGGGATGGAATGTACCGTCTCCTGCAAAAGGATTAGCTAGCAGTTTCTCTATCATACCCGAAGGAATCTCAAAGTGAATATTTTCATAAGGTTCAGTAGGTTGAGGAGCATCTCTTTGCTCTTCTGGTTGGGGTGAAGATACCCCAAACAAGCCCCTCAAAGGATTAGTTTCCATAGTAGCAAGTAACAAAAAATTTCAGCACACTATATAAATGTTTCCTTACCAAGTTCCACTCACCAAGAGCACTACGCTCCCCGGCAACGGTGCCAGAAAAGAGTCTTGATGACCCACAAGTATAGGGGATCTATCGTAGTCCTTTCGATAAGTAAGAGTGTCGAACCCAACGAGGAGCAGAAGGAAATGATAAGCGGTTTTTAGTAAGGTTTTCTCTGCAAGCACTGAAATAGTAGGTGATAGATAGTTTTGTGATAAGATAAATTGTAACGAGCAAAAAGTAAATAAAGTAAATAAAGTGCAACAAGGTGGCCCAATCCTTTATGTAGCAAAGGATAAGCCTGGACAAAATCTAATAATGAAGAAGGAGCTCCCGAGGACACATTGGGAATTATTGTCAAGCTAGTTTTCATCACGTTCATAAGATTCGCGTTCGGTACTTTGATAATTTGATATGTGGGTGGACCGACACTTGGGTACTGCCCAAACATGGACAAGCATCCCACTTATGATTAACCCCTATTGCAAGCATCCGCAACTACAAAAAGGAGTATTAAGGTAAACCTAACCACATCATTAAACATATGGGCCCATATCAACCCCTAACGAAGCAACGCATAAACTAGGGTTTAAGCTTCTGTCACTCTAGCAACCCATCATCTACTTATTACTTCCCTATGCCTTCCTCTAGGCCCAAATAATGGTGAAGTGTCATGTAGTCGACGTTCACATAACACCACTAGAGGAGAGACAACATACATCTCATTAAAAATCGAACGAATAACAAATTCACATGACTACTAATAGCAAGACTTCACCCATGTCCTCAGGAACAAACGTAACTACTCACAAAGCATATTCATGTTCATAATCAGAGGGGTAATAATATTCATAAAGGATATGAACATATGATCTTCCACCAAGTAAACCAAATAGCATCAACTGCAAGGAGTAATCAACACTACTAGCAACCCACAGGTACCAATTTGTGGTTTTGATACAAGATTGGATACAAGAGATGAACTAGGGTTTTGAGATGAGATGGTGCTGGTGAAGATGTTGATGGAGATTGACCCCCTCCCGATAAGAGGATCGTTGGTGATGACATTGGTGATGATTTTCCCCTCACGGAGGGAAGTGTCCCCGACAGAACAGCTCCGCTAGAGCCCTAGATTGATTCCACCAAGGTTCCGCCTCGTGGCGGCGGAGTTTCATCCCGTAAGCTTGCCCACGATTTTTTCCAGGTGAAAACCCTTCATATAGCAGAAGATGGCAGCCCGAAGCCCACCAGGGGCCCAGGGGAGATAGGGGCGCGCCCTCTGAGGCGCGCCCCTGCCTCTGGACAGGTGTGGGCCCCTGGCCTATTTCTTTTGCCCAATAATTCTTATTAAATCTGAAAAGTTGTTTCGTGGAGTCTCAGGTCTTTTGGAGTTGTGCAGGATAGGTTTCCAACGTTTGCTCCTTTTCCAGCCAGAATTCCAGCTACCGGCATTCCCCCTCTTCATGGTTAACCTTGTAAAATAAGGGGGAATATCCATAAGTATTGAGATATAATGTGTAATAACAGCCCATAATGCAATAAATATCGATATAAATGCATGATGCAAAATGGACGTATCAGGGACCACCGGAGGGTAAGGAGCATTGCAAGCCCGAGTTACTATGAAGGTGTCCTGAAAGGAGCCCGCCTTGTGGCGGATCAGTGTACCAAAGACACTATATTTCCCTGAAGGCAGTTATGCCGTCCTTTGCAATGCGGGATAATGGCACTGTTATTTTTTTATTGCCTGTTATATGAACATTTTTTCTTCCTGCGCGACCGTTTTAGTATATATAAATCCTGAGAGTTGGTCAGTCGTCGGCTTCTGCCCCCATGTAAAAAAAACGGGGGTGTTCGGGACATACCTAAACACTCTTTATCCCATTTTTGGGTCCTTGAAGGAGGTGTTCATCACCGCGAACTAGGCAATCAGACTATAGGGCTTTATCACTTTCACTTAGCCATAGGAATTCGAGTATGGTGGGCGCAGCCCCTGGTGTTTGGAAGACCGTACTAGGGGCTCTATCGGCGCCTGATCGGAAGACCGATCCGTCGCACTTTGCATTTATAATGGCATTATGCGGAATAAATCTTTAAAGATTTTACAACCTCTCGAACAGCTGACCAGCTCTCGCCGTATCATGACAGTCAGTTTTCGGCTTTCTCTACTGAGGTGCTCATCCAGAAGAACCGGGACACAATCACAGTAGTTCTCCCAGCTCTACCTTAGCGGATAGAGCGGAACGTAAGGTACCAAAACATGGGAGCCGGGCAAACCCAACTAATGACCCAAGACATGATTCGGAGCTGATGCATATAGTGCTATAAGTTCGGGGTGCCGAGCGACCGGAAAGGTGGCCGGACTTTGTTGCGATATTATGGGTATTATGAAGCCCCTCGCATAGTGGGGCATGACACGATGTACGGGTGCCGTTTATGACAAAAAGGGGCGTCAATGAGGAATGACGGCCGGTAAGTGTTATTTAAGTCTATGCATTGTAGTAGAGTGACATGTCTATGCATATGAGTATAGTTTATGATCATAAAAAAAGTTGTTTTGGCGGAACCTGTCGTGGCCGGACTGGAGGAGGCTGTGTGTGGATCCGAAGTGTATCCGGACTGTCTCCTTTTGGGGGGGGGGGATTTACTTATGTGTTCCCGCCTTGTGCGTCCGACCTGATTACACGTCGTAAGTCCTGTTCTGCGCCAAAAGTCAGTCTGTAAAGACAAATGCTTAAAGTAGCTACATTTCATGCTGTGGTTGAACCGCGGGTGCCTGATCGGAGCCTGGCTTAACCAGGCTATCATGCCATAAAGTACCTCGGACTCCTCAGTTGGTGTCCGGGTAGTTGGCTACCGAATCAAGATTTGATAAGCGGGCACGACTCGCTATTCCAGCAACGATAATATGATTTCCACTCTGAGGGTGGGGTTCGGCTTTGCCCATAATTGTGACTATGTCACGTGGGACTGGCCTAATGTTGTACCCCATTGAATCTAGCCAATGTGGTTCGTCCCGATAGTATGTGGTAGTTACTGTATAAGGGGACAATGCCGAAGACTTATTCTTCGACGTGGTATTTGTTTGGTGATCTAAAGACAACCACTAGTGTGGTGGGCCTCTAAAACTTGGCCTTTGTACCTGGGATCTTTTAGAAGATGTTATTGGTAGTTTTATGCCCGTGGGGGCTCGTGTAAGATGGAGCCCACAAACTATTGGGTCAATAACGAATGCAATTAAATTCCTATGGTTGATGTTGTCCGGACGGTCGATGTGATCGGAGATGACCGGCCGTATTTTTGTACTGTGGAGGATCTTTCTCTGACCTTGCCATGTTTGGTCGGTCTTTCGTTGTTTGAAACCTCCTTTCGTTGTTTCCGGCACGTGACCGACCGTTTTGTTTTGAGGATCCGGCATTCTCTATTGGTATGCTTGGCCGCCCTTCTAGGGGTACCATGAATTTCACATGGTTGATCGAGTGTGCTGCTCGGGCCGGATGGGCTTCCCACTCGAGCCGGACATAGTTTGGCCAAGAGTCTTCTGACAAAGAGAGAGACTTTAATGAGTTCAGCATGTCGCCAAAGGGCGAGTGCTGGAAGATATCCGAAGCGGTGAACTCTGTTACCGGAGCCCAACCCAATTCGACGGGCTCGGGGGTGCGCGGACTAGAACCTACAGCCCGGACACGGGTCCGGGGGTCCGGTGTCACAGGCTTCATTGGGGATGAAGTCTGTGTTCGGCTCTACCACCGATGAGTGTGCGGCTTTCGGGGCAGGGTCCATCCACCCGTCCTCAGATGACACAATTTGCCCCGGATTTAGGTCCGAAGCTCCTCCAGGTGCGATATCCCGAGTATCGTCCGCTGAGCCGTGCTCGTCGTGACTGTTCGACACTTCTGGCATAGGCCCGAATCCATCGAAGATCAAGTCTCCACGAATGTCGGCCATGTAGTTCAAGTTTCCGAGCCTGACCTGATGGCCAGGGGCGTAGCTGTCGATTTGCTCTAGATGGCCAAGCGAATTGGCCCGCAGTGCAAAGCCGCCGAATACGAAGATCTGTCCCGGGAGAAAAGTCTCACCCTGGACTGTGTTGTTGATGATTGAAGCAGCCATCGAGCCTTGCAGCAACGACACAGAGGAACTCTCAATGAAAGCACCAATGTCGGTGTCAAAACCGGCGGATCTCGGGTAGGGGGTCCCGATATGTGCGTCTAAGGCTAATGGTAACAGGAGGCAAGGCACACGATGTTTTACCCAGGTTCGAGCCCTCTTGATGGAGGTAAAACCCTACTTCTTGCTTGATTGATATTGATGATATGAGTATTACAAGAGTTGATCTACCACGAGATCGTAGAGGCTAAACCCTAGAAGCTAGCCTATGATGATTATGATTTTGTCTCTAAGGACTAAACCCTCCGGTTTATATAGACATTAGAGAGGGCTAGGGTTTACATGGAGTCGATTACAAAGAAGGAAATATAATATCCGGATCGCCAAGCTTGTCTTCCACGCAAAGGAGAGTCCCAGCCGGACACGGGACGAAGTCTTGAGTCTTGTATCTTCACGGTCCAACAGCCCGGCCAAAGTATATAGTCCGGTTGTCCGGATACCCCCTAATCTAGGACTCCCTCACCCGTCTCCTCTCCCACACCCAAGCTGCCAATTACCATGTGTTTTGCAGTGTACATGGCAACTGCCCCTAGTGTGCGTGTAAGCAGATAGCAATTTTTTTTACCCGAACATGTCAGTTGCCCTGTGTTTTGCAGGGTACACGGCAACTGCCTCTAGTGTGCTTGTAAGAAGATGGAAACTCTCTCTATACCAGAACATGTTGTTTTGTCATGTCTTTTTGCAGCGCTACGTGGCAACTGCCTAGTGTTAGTAGGTGGCAACTCCTAAGGTTTTCAAATCATGACAACTGTTGTAAACCGGACCATACATGGCAACTGCTTAGTGTTAGTAGGTGGCAACCTCTAAAGTTTTCAAATCATAGAAACTATAGTAAACCAGACCATACATGGCAACAACTGCAATTGTCCAAAATGGCATCTCGCACTTGACCTGAGATGGCAACTGCAGTTGAGCAACCATGGCAACTGTAGTTGTCTGACATGGCAATTGTAGTTCAGCGACATGGCAACTGTAGTTTAACGGACATTGAAGAGGGTCCGGACCATGGCAACTGCGGGGACGCGTGCTGACTGTCCCGTGGGGCGTCGGGACCATGAGGTAGGTGGCTGAGAGAGGCCGTGTGGCAGTTATCCATTTTGCCCACACGTAGGCGTGTAAGAGGGCCTGCAAGGGAAAAAAGGCGTGTGGGCGCTAGTTGTTTTGCCCACACATAGGCGTGTGGGTTGGTCCTCTTAGACACCACACAAAACGTGTGGGCAGACCCCTTTAACGCCCACACGTGTGGCAGTTATCGTCGTCCAAGAAAAAACGAACTAGGGGTCCATGGCAGCCTCTTGCGATGTGATTCCCGGACTACTCCTGCAGCTGCACCCAGCGGGCCTCCCTCAACTGCCGGCCCGCCCGAATCCGTCGCTCCACCAACTCTACTGCTTCCGCCTATAGGTGCCAGACTTGCCACAGCCTTATGCCCCCGCCCTGATCCAGCCGTCATCCGCTACTGCACCTCCGATGCCAGGCGCCAACCTATTGTGTGTGATCCAACTAGGTTCTTGTCCTGTAGACGGTGTTGAGGCGCACATCAGAACACAAATGAGATGAGTCGGAGGAGGTGCTGACAACCGCATCGATCTCGTCCGGGTTGTGCTCATCCTCCTGCGCCTTCCTCGGGACAAGGGCTCTCGGCACCTCCTACCTTCCAGCTTTTGCTGCCGCCTTGCCGTGGGGAGGAGCAGTGCCTCACCTTACTATGAGGGAGGCCACCGAGAGGAGAAGATCTGTCGGAGAAGCCATCCTTCCTTCGATGGCCAGCGCTGAAGGAGTGATGGGGCGGTGGCGGCGGTTGGGAGGTCGTGGGGAGAGGAAGCACTTGCGTCGGGAGAGCAAGAGGGGTGGAGCTGCCTTTGTTGGGAAGGAAACGTCCGATGAATGGAGGTGGGGCGTGGGGCTCGATGAGCTTTTCCGTTCCCATTCACTTCGTCTCTTTTTATCTCCGCACAGTAAAAACCGATCGACGTGGCCATCACTAGCGGTCGCCCTTTACTCGACTATTAATGGGTTTGATGACTAATGCCACATTTCACTCATGGGATATTTTGGTTCCCTTAAAACTAGGGTGGTTAGTGGTTACCTTGTGAGTTTTATGTGCTCTGCACTGCCAAACCGGTCCAAAAGACCCCTCTTGTCCCCCCCCCCCGCCTCTGCCGCCGACCGAAGCCGCCAGAGCAAAGCCCCTCGACTGGCTGGCGGCAGGGGATCTCCTTTCCCCGTCTTGGTAGTGGTGGGCACGGGGCTGCCATCCTGGGCGGTGGCGTCGGACTTACACGGGGTCTTACGGCGTGGCAGCGCTTTCTTCGGTCGGCAGCATGCTGCGGTGCGGCGGCGTTTGGGAGGGTGCTCGGCCGCGTGGTGGCCGGCGTCCGGCTTTGGGACTCTGGCGGCTCAAGGCGGCTCCCTTCCTTCCCCGTCGCAGGCGCGCTGCGGTGCACCTCGGTCAGCGGCGGTTCCGATGGCGGTGCAACTCCGGGTGGTGAGGAGGCGGCGGCCCGCCAACTTGGCTGCGGCGCCCTCCCGACCCAGATCTAGGCCGTTTTGGGACGCATCTGGGTCTGGGTGGGCCTGGCTCGGATTTGCCTGTGATGGCTCCGGCGGACGGAAGTGCGGCTCGTGCGGGGGGTTGCAGGGACGGCGGCGTGCCCACTGCAGCGCGGGACGGGAGCTTCACGAGCCCCTTTGGGGCTCGGTCGGACATTGGGGCCTGGTGTGCTCCTCTTGCTGTGTACGGCTAGTGACCGCCGATGGCAGTGGAGGTTGTCCCCTCCCGCGTTGCTGTTGAATCTGCCGCTCCTCGTTCGGGGTTGTTCCCTCTCGGCCCCGCCGGCCCCGCCGCTTACCATGGTGAGACGGCGGTGGTGATTCCAAGACCGTGGTGGTGCATGTTGGTGAGCGACAAGTTTGGTAGAGCGTGACGGATCGGCCAGGGTTGTGGGAGTTTGGCGGACGGGAGAAATCCCTGTCGGCTCGGCCGACACCGACGCAGTGACGCCCGCGGACTGTTCCTTCCTGAAGGGCATCGGTATTCCCCTTCTGCACGCCCCTCTACGGACCGGGGGAAATCCTAGGACCAGTCCAGGCAGCAGCGTCGGCATCCTCGCATTCCTTTCTGAAGGTGTTGCTTGGTATGCGGCGGTCCAAAGTGCTTGGAGCGTCGTGGAAATTCTTCGGAGAGCGCAGCGGTTGCGGGTCATCATTGTTTTTGTTGATCCAACTCTGTTGTCATCAGTTTCATTTTTCTTTCTTTTTTATTTCTTTTGGACGTGCTTGTGTTGTTTGCCCCAGCATTGGACTCACATATGTATCGGGTGGTTGTTATATCTATAATAGCTTGGCGAAAGCCTATTTCGAGAGTGGTTACCTTGTGGACTATATGGACAACAGCGTGCAGAAAAGCCATTCATTGGGTGCCTTCCATAGCCCTTTTTTTACACACAATTTCGTTCAGTCCAATATACCGTAACTCGAGGAGCTTACTGAACATCCAAGGGATGCAGAAAGAGGCGCCATTGGGCCATCCGTCGAGACAGTCAGGGATTGTACTTGGGTTCCCCGGCGGTTGTTTTCATGGGCATATATGATCCAAGATTCCAAGTACGCTAGAGTCCCTTGCTTGCAGCAAGCAAAGATGCTAGGTGAATATTCGTCGCTCCAAGGGCTATGCATCACGTTAAGGTGGTGATCGAGGGCCTCAAGTATGGCACCCTAGGAACTTACGTTGTCATTATTAGCCATTTTGTGGCCTTTGTTGCATGTAACTTCGCTCATGAGATGCCGAACTAAAATTATGAGCTCACAATCTTGCAAACTATGCTACTTCAGTAGGCATAGGCCGCCACTTGTGGCTGGGCCTTCCGTATGGCCCTCTATATGTACTGATAAGCATTGATACTGATCATTAACACTTGGCGGGATAGCCTTAAAACGGTATCAACGTACGGATGCACGGTGCCAAATTCCCATACTATTTGCTTTTCAAGGCGTCAAGGAAGACTACCGGGGGCTACTGATAACAACCCGTTCACAAACAATTTCTTGTACCTAGATTACGATCGATCAATTTATATCTCGCATGAGTACGATCGCTCAAACGTCCACCATAATATGTACTAGCTATAGTACAAGAGTTAAGTGTAGTAGTACATGACGTCTTGATCTTCTTGCGCATGCACATTATGTGTAGCAATTGGGTGCAACAGTAGCTAGTAAATTATATCTCTACTCCTAATGGAGCAGTTGGTAGTCTCGCTTCCAGGTTTTTTTTCGTCCCACCACTTTCGTCCGGCTTTTTTTCGTAGGTTAACCGTCGTAGATTTTTTTCGATGCTGGTTTCTTATTCACCGGTTTATTTACCCCTCAGCTCTTTCCTTGCAAATCAGCACTTTTCAAACGTGCACGCAATCACGGATCTAAATTTACTAACTTATCCAAATCAACCGATATCTTCCATTATTGCAAATTTCTTTAGGAAACAAATAATAGATTTTAAGGAAACAAATAAAAGATTTTAAAAACGCATCATACTTTACTAACAATCACTAAAAATCAAATCTAAATTAATTAACCTTACCTTAAATCACTCAATCACTTTAATTAGAAAACATTTTCTTTTCAAACTGCAGTTGGTAGTCTCGCTTCCAGGTTTTTCTTCGTCCCACCACTTTCGTCCGGGTTTTTTCGTAGGTTAACCGTCGTAGATTTTTTTTGATACTGATTTCTTATTCACCGGTTTATTTACCCCTCAGCTCTTTCCTTGCAAATCAGCACTTTCCAAACATGCACACAATCATGGATCTAAATTTACTAACTTATCCAAATCAACCGATACCTTCCATTATTGCAAATTTCTTTAGGAAACAAATAATAGATTTTAAGGAAACAAATAAAATATTTTAAAGACGCATCATACTTTACTAACAATCACTAAAAATCAAATCTAAATTAATTAACCTTACCTTAAATCACTCAATCACTTTAATTAGAAAATATTTTCTTTTCTAACTGCACCCCGCTTAGTGTGCACATAACAATCCGAAGTAATTAGAATCACATGATTGAATCCATTTATTTAGAGCAACATGATTGAATTCATTTATTAACAATAATCCTCACCAAAATTGTGTTTAGCAATTTTAGGGGGCGGACCAAAACTCTGCCATCCGCTCGCCCACGTTTGTTTAGGTACAGGAAAAAATGGCATAATATATGAAAACAACACGACCGGGGCGGCGGCGCAATCTTCGGGGATAGGGGATCGGAGGAGAAGGATTGGCCTGGCAGCATGATCGGGGTGCTTCCCCGCGGCCGCGGCCGTCCTCGCGATGCCACCTATCCGAAATCAACGCTGGTTTCGTCCGGGTTTTTTCGTAGGTTAATCGTCGTAGATTTTTTTCGATGATGGTTTCTTATTCACCGGTTTATTTACCCCACAGCTCTTTCCTCGCAAATCAGCACTTTCCAAACGTGCACACAATCACGGATCTAAATTTACTAACTTATCCAAATCAACCGATACCTTCCATTATTGCAAATTTCTTTAGGAAACAAATAATAGATTTTAAGGAAACAAATAAAAGATTTTAAAGACGCATCATACTTTACTAACAATCACTAAAAATCAAATCTAAATTAATTAACCTTACCTTAAATCACTCAATCACTTTAATTAGAAAACATTTTCTTTCCTAACTGCAGTTGGTAGTCTCGCTTCCAGGTTTTTTTTCGTCCCACCACTTTCGTCCGTTTTTTTCGTAGGTTAACCGTCATAGATTTTTTTTCGATGCTGGTTTCGTATTCACCGGTTTATTTACCCCTCAGCTCTTTTCTTGCAAATCAGCACTTTCCAAACATGCACGCAATCACGGATCTAAATTTACTAACTTATCCAAATCAACCGATACCTTCCATTATTGCAAATTTCTTTAGGAAACAAATAATAGATTTTAAGGAACAAATAAAAGATTTTAAAGACGCATCATACTTTACTAACAATCACTAAAAATCAAATCTAAATTAATTAACCTTACCTTAAATCACTCAATCACTTTAATTAGAAAACATTTTTTTCCTAACTGCACCCCGCTTAGTGTGCACATAACAATCCGAAGTAATTAGAGTCACATGATTGAATCCATTTATTTAGAGCGACATGATTGAATTCATTTATTAACAATAATCCTCACCAAAAGTGCATTTAGCAATTTTAGAGGGCGGACCAAAACTCTGCCATCCGCTCGCCTGCGTTTGTTTAGGTACAGGAAAAAATGGCATAATATATGGAAACAACACGACCGGGGCGGCGGCGCAATCTTCGGGGATAGGGTATCGGAGGAGAAGGATTGGCCTGGCAGCATGATCGGGGTGCTTCCCCGCGGCCGCGGACGTCCTCGCGATGCCACCTACCCGAAATCAACGCTGCTCCCTGCCGTCAGCCGAGGCGACGCCGCCTGCCCTCCTTCCCACGGTCCGCTGCCGCGTGCAGCTACGGCGGGAGGAGTAGCGACAGGGCCGAGGTCCTTCATGCGTTCCAGGATGGAGGCCATGATTTCGTCGAGGTCGTTGCTGCCTCCTACACTCAGAGTTTGTCGCCGAGATCGAGGCAAGCATGAGGAGTTGTGGCCACCGCCATGGTCACCCCATCGTAGGGGATGGAGCGCGTCATCGGCCTACAGCTTGTGGAGATCACTATTGCTCTTCAGGTCGCGTGGTGACCGGATCTTGCCGATGTGTCCCTCCCCAACGACCTCCTCTTCGCCCGGTTGGCCGGCATGGATCTCGCCACTGCTGCCCTCAACTTGCCTCGAGCTCGACGGTCAGCCACCATGGATCCCCCAGCTGGAGGGTCACGTGAACCAGCCGTCCTCCCATGCTGCAGCGGCGAGAAGGTGACTGGCTCTCCGTACACGAAGAGTGGAGTTCAGTCAAGTACTTATATACTTGGCCTCTACTGCTGATCCATGTACATGGAGAAGAACAGACAACCGCTCATTCATGCTTCGTTCCACTCCTTTGCGCTACATTGCTGGAGGTGACATTTTCCTATCTTTCTATGTTGTAACAAGCCTGCTGCCTGCATAGTTAATGGATTTTTTATTTAAATTTATCGCTGCTTAGTGCTTTGTTGCAATTGTTCACCCAAGATTCTTATATATAATCTGAGCGTATGTAGGCATACTTAGTTTTGCTATTCCATTTTTTCTGGCACATAGAAATAAGAGTATTGTCCAGGTTAGGTATTCAATTGAGTATGGTATTTGGATTGCTATCAGAATGTCTTTTCTATGCATGTGATTTCTCACATCTGGTTATAATATTTGTGAAGACGTGCATTGCACGTGCACTTGGAAGCGGGCCCATGGCCCGCGCTGGACGGCGCCGACGCCGACCCGAGCCACCTCGTCCGCGTATTCTTGGAGCTGTGGCTGGTCGATTTACATGAAATTAATTCCCTCAGTTCTGGTGGCAAATATAATACACATAATCCATATTGTTATGCACTAGCGTGTATGTGTGAAATAGATGAATTATGGTTCCGTACCCAATAAGATGGATATGTGTGTGTGTTAGAGAGAGAGGGAGAGGGGGATAGAGAGTGAGGAAGAGGGAGGGAGAGTGTGTGTCTGTGTGTGTGTGAGGATTTGATGGTAAAAAAGATCGCCAATGTCGTAATATTAAACTCTTAAAGTTAATGTGGCCCCGTTGCAATGCACGGGCGTTCTTCTAGTGCTTACTTAAGAAGAGAATGTGATAGGCGACTTCCGTCCAAGATGCTTAAAGTGCCGACAATGGTATGTTTTAGGTTGTGCTACTAAAATATGAATAAGAGTATTCGTATATGGGTGTAGTTTCTAGAACCTTAACAATCGGAATCTTAATAAGTATTATTAGTAAGTGTAACCAAGATGGTCATGTTTATTGTGGTGGAACCTGGTCAGCTGAGTTCAAGTCCTAGACTAAGTATGTGTGCTCGTCCTCCTCTGAATTTATTTCATGATTTAACGCCTTTTTTGTGTGAATGGTAAGCATGCGTCCATCTAAGGTTGTAGCTGCTAGAACATTGACATTAACATGGGCATAATCCCTATTCAAATTGACACATGCACGACCACACTCAAATTAACACATGATTAACATAAACCTTATTCACCTAATAAAAATACCTAATTAACCTAACCTAAAACCAACATATGCATGACTACACTCAGGCAAGGCCATATTAGAATTAACAAATGATTACCCTATAGTTAACATAATATAGCCAAACAGATTAAGCAACTAATTAACCTAAACGTAAACACAATTAACATAACCTAACAAAATCATTGCATAATTAAATTTTTTTGGAATCATTGCATAATTAGTTGAATTTAATAAACTATGGACAAATTAGCACAATATAAAAAATTCATCAGCACAAAGGCTGGTACCTGGTAGTACAATGGATGGGGGACGGGCGGACGGCTACACTTGGCCTATATCGTGCGCGGCAGGATCGACCTCCTGGTCCTCCTGGCCAGGGTGTGCAAAACCGAACCCAAACCAAAAACCAAATGAAAAAAACCTAACTAAAACTGAAAATTCATTTTTTTCAGGTTCTGGTTAAGATTTCAATTTGCAAAACAGCAAACCACATAATCAATTCAGCTTTTCGATTAAAACCGAAATAATTCGGTTAAACCAAACAAAACCAAGAAATCCTAGAGGTTTCCTGGGCTAATCTGTGTCCTTAATTTATTGTACCATTGCTTATATATATCTTCCCAAATTCATCAACTAATTTCTTGTAGCTGATAACATCTATCTATGGTATGTTCATGTACCATTACTCTGGCTAGAACTACTCAACTACTCCGATGGTGGTACATGCAGACTGCTGTTAATTCAACTAGGTACAACTCGTCCCTTTTTACTACTCTAACCTGAATTATCAATCGAGTTAGAGCATCTCTAGCAGACCCTGTATAAAGCCGCGACCCGCAAAATAACCATCAAAATACGGGTCAGCGTGGAAAATGCTGCCCGATCAGACCCCGCAAACGCGTCCAACCCATAAAAAAATTTGCGGGGCCCGGCAAAAATACGCCCTCAACCTTTAGATTCACGGGGTGGGAGGCCAACCCGAGCTTGCCCCCTATCCACAGCGAGATTTGGCGCGAGGGAAATTTCCGCGCGGCCGTTCCTGCTCCTGCCCCCCTCGGCCGCCATTGCCCCGCCACCGCCCGCTTCGGTCCATCTTTCCCGGCCGTTTTTTGCCGCCATGGAAGCCTCCGAGCCGTCCCTGTCACTGTCGAGGTCGTGCACACGCAATCCCCTCCGGCAGATCTCGTCACCGGCCATGTCGCCCCCGCCGTTGCTCAAGGCACCACCGCGCCTGCCCTCAAGCGGCTGGGCAACATGGTCGTGCAGGGTGGGAATCCGGTTGGCCCCGCCGGGAAGGCACGCGCGCCGGGCGCCGCCGGCACCGCGCGATCTGCCCGGCCGCCGGCGGAGAAGGTGGGCAAGGTTTCGAGCGTGAAGCGCAAGAACGTTCCTACAAATGGCCGGTGCCTTCATCCAGTCCCTTCGCCCCGGCAAGAGGTTCCCCAGCGATCCCGTTCAACGGTGCTGCTTCCAACGCAGGTGAGGTGTTCGACGAAATGGCCGAAAGGTATGCGTCTTCGATCCCTTCTATTTGCATTGCTTTTCGCCATTGTGGTAGCTCGTGACTTGTTGTCACTCACTATAGCGGGTGGTACGAACAATGCCACTGTCGAGTTCGTGAACATGTTGGACACCAATACCGTCGACATCGATCAAGCCCCATTCGCTGCTTTCGATTACAATGAAATGGAGGGTGGTGTAGATGATCACAGTGGTGAAGATGAAGTGGATGAGGTAGATGAGGGGGCGTATGAGCAAGCGCAAGGAAAAAAAGCGTGAGATCGAAGAACTACACGATCTTGGAAAATCAAATCTTGATCAAGGCTTGAAGTGCGGCGTCTCTTGATGCTTGCATGGATACATCTCAAACCGCCAAGAGGTATTGGCAAAGAATCGAAGATCAATACTTCCGCATGATGGGAAAGCATCCCAATAGGACTCCACGGACCTTTCGGCCACTCCAAGGTCATTGGGACGTGATCAAGCCGATTTGTATCCTTGGGCTGCTATCTTGGAACAAGTTCGCGATGCACCTCCAAGTGGAACCGTGCAATCTTACTATGTGAATTTGTTTTCATGTCCCAAGTTGTGCACATCATCTGTATCACACGAAATGATTGCATCATTTGACTTTGTTTTAGTTGTATAGGAAAAAATTGCCCAACAAAGATACAAAGACATGGAATCTTCCGAAGGCAATTTTTTTAAACTAGAGCATTGTTGGGACTTACTCAAAGAGTGCGAAAAGTGGAAGTTGATTGACAAAGAATCCCCACCGGCGATGCTTTCGGTGCCGGAGTTGGAACAAGTGTTGATGATGGATTCAGGGGCGGCGATGGCATCGATGGAGGTGGTGCGGAGTGAAGATCATGACGATGGATGAAAAGCGACCAAGATGATGATGGACGTGGTCGTCGCTTTTGCATGAAGTTCTTTTGCGTTTGTCGTACCAAACTATGATTTTATTTGCGCGAATTATGTTTTATTGTTTGAATTCGAACTCAATTGTCAGAATCGCTGTCAAATTCGCTTATCGGGGGTTTTCGGTTTGTGGGTCGACGCGGGCTGCGGCCAAGCAGATCCCGCGTAGCCGACCTATAAAAGATCGTATTCTGCGAACACTAGTAGAAAAAGAGGCTTTCCGTCCAGCCCCATAAGTCGCGAAGCTGTAGGAACCGCGACTAATGGGACCTTTAGTCATGATTCGAGGTGAACCGCGACCAAAGGCCTGGGCCCAGGCGCTCGGTGGCAAGCTGGTGCACGTGAGGGGCTTTAGTCGCGGTTGGCGAGACAACCGCGACTAAAGGTCCTCGAGCTGGCCCAAGGCCTTTAGATCATGGTTGGCGAACCACCGGGATTAAAGGTTAGACCTTTAGTCCCGGTTGAGTTCAGCAACCGCGACTAAAGGCCCGAACCTTTAGTCGCGGTTGGCGAGACCTTTAGTCCCGGTTGGTCCGCCAACCGCGACTAAAGGGATTTGAGGCCTCATTTTCAAACTCTACCCCCGTGGATCGCCTTTTCAGTTTTCAAAAAATAAAAGAAAATGATGAAAATGTCAAAAAATAAAATAAAATAAGTTTTCCATGTGATTTGTGGTCTAGTTGTTGGGAAAATTTGCCAATGTGAATTTCGGCTTTATTTGCAAAATCTCTAGAATTTAGTAAAATGGGCATAACTTTTGCATACTAACTCGGATGAAAAAGTTTTTATATGAAAAATCATCTACTCGAAAAGTTACATCCGAATTTAACCGGGGAACCCGTTAAACATTTTAGAATCCCCAAAACCTAACAGAAAAAAAAAGATACGGGGCTTTTAAGTTCGAGAGGCAAAAAATTCAAAAATTTCAAATTGTGGTCAAACTGTGGTCAAACAATGGTCAAACTAATTATTCTAGAATATTAGTGTTACTAAATAATTATTTCAGTTTTTTAAATTTTGGTCAAATCTGGTCAAACTGTGGTCAAAAATGGTCAAACTAATTATTCCGAAATATTAGTGTTACTAAATAATTATTGTTTTTAAAACAATAGTTTCAAACTCAAACAGTGAAATGTGTCACTTCATGCTCAAGCTAAATACCGAGGGTTAATAGAATTGACATCCTACTATTGTCGGAAAACAACAAGTGCGACTTGGAAACGAGGAGAATAGAACCCGGAAGTTAAGCGTGCTCAGTGGGGGAGTGGGAGGATGGGTGACCGTTCGGGAAGTTAGATGATTTGGAATTATGAGGGTGATTAGAGATTAGAGGATAAATTGAGCAGTGATGAGGGGTGGTGATTAGAGATTAGAGGTTAAAATAGTTCGAAATTTGAAAATAAAAAAAATGAAAAATTCGCAAAAAAATTCAGTAAAAAATTTAAACCTGGAGGAGGCTTTAGTCCCGTTAGCCACGAGAACCGGACTAAAGCCTTTAGTCATGATTCAGAAGAGGCCGCGACTAAAGGGGGGGGTCTTTAGTCGCGCTTATCTGGTCGCGGTTGCGCAGCCGCGACTAAAGGCCTTTGCCAACCGCGACTAAAGGCCTTTTTTCTACCAGTGGAATATCCTTTTACGGGTCCGTTTTGCAGGGTCTGACTCTGCCGCCGACCACGCCGGCCCGCAAAGCCGTTTTTCCGCGAATATATATCACATTTGATGAATATAGAGTCCCAGTAGACTGGATTTCCCATTTGGGTTATGTCCGTCACAAATTATAGCATTGCACACATATATCCTGCTATGATTCATCAACTAATTTCTTGTAGCTCATCATTGCAATCTACGTACGTTTCATGTAGAACCATTATTATGGCTAGGCCTACTCAACTACTCCACTGGTGGTGTGGACTGCTGTTGTTAATTGACAACTTAACTATCAGTCGACTTAAGCATAGAGAGTGACCCGGTCTTTATTCACGTATATAATGTTCAACCGAACTAATTCCTTACTACTAAGCATCTATTCGTCTCTGTGCCGGCGCAGAGAAGAGAAGACGCACTCCCCGGCCATGGGACAACAAGATCAAGATGTCATGTGATACTATGCCAAAATTAGCACAATCTAGAAAAATCATCGGCACAAAGTCTGGTAACCGGTAGTACAAGGTATTACATACATTACAATGGAGGGGGGGACGGGCGAACGGCTACACTAGGCTTTTAGAGCATGGTTAATAGTATAGCCAGCTGCTGGCTATAAGCCAGTGTCATGTCATCTACAGTCCATCTTATAGTCAACATGTACAATAGTGGATCAATAGAGTGTACTACTTTTTTATTATGTGGCTCACCTTTCATTCCACAAAGTGTCTAGGAGCACGTGCTAGAGCTGGCTCTTCACAAAAAGCCCGCTTACCTTCTCTCTCATCTTCTCTTTTCTCCGACTAAGCAAAAATATACTAGTTTATTCCTTATAGCCCGCTGACTCAGCTCTATTGTACTTGCTCTTATCGTGCGCGGCAGGATCGGCCTTCTTATCCTCCTGGCAGTGTGTGCAAAACCAAACCCAAACAGAAAAAAACTAGGAAAAAAATGAAACTGAAACTGATTTGTCTATAAGCTCCCAGTGCATCATAAGAACTAGAAAAATGGGGTTCTTTATCTTTTCTGTATTTAGAATTATTATTATTATTGTAATTTACTTTTAGATTTGGATAGTTTCTGCAGCTATTATATCATTCAGGTTTCAGTTTGCAAAACAGCAAACTGTACTCATTTCAGTTTTCGGTTTAAAATCGAAATACTTCGATTAAACCAATGAAAACCAAATTCCCACATGTTTCCTCGGCTATCTCTCTTACGTGCTAACCTCTCTCCTTAATTTCTTGTACCATTGCTTGTATATATCCTCCCAGATTCATCAACTAATTACCCGCAAAAAAAAATCATCAACTAATTTCATGTAGCTCATAACTGCAATCTATGGTACGTTGTTTATGTACCATTACTCTGGCTAGCTAGGCCTACTAAACTACTCCGATGGTGGTGCATGCTGACTTAATGAAAAACTAGGTACAAGTCGTCCCTTTCATTAAACTGAATTATCAGTCGAGTTAGGCATAAAGAGTGACCTGGTCTTTTTTTTATTTGACCCGTTCTTTATTGACGTATAATGTTTGCATGATCTTTCTAACAATTCCCTCCGTTCTAAGTCAAACTTTGTAAAGTTTAAATAATTTTCATATTTTTGAAAAATCGCACACACCGCTGCAAGGAATCATCAATCAAATTAAGATTGACACGGTGCAATGGGCAGAAGCAAGTCTAGGTCATTTTGGTCGTGCATTTCTCCCTCTCTTTAATATAATACATGCAGTTGTCCTGCATGGTTTGAAAAAATACATTTAAAAATATAAACATCAACATACTGACGACGCACACTATGAAAATTAGTGCCATGACGCATTTTATACTACTACCTAGGTCCGGGTTTATTAGGCCCCCTTGCATTTTGGGTCCAAGTTTGACCAAGTATTTAACAAAAATATGTAAAATATATGGTACACAAAGTATATTGTTAGATTTGTATTTGAAAAAGGTTTTCTATAGTATAATTTCGATGACATATAATTTATATTTTATTAATTAAATTCATGGCCAAACTTTGGCTCAAAATGGAAGGGGCCTAACAAACCCGGAGGAGGGAGTATCTTTTTGTGTTGCACTCTCACTGCTATATATAATGTTCCGGTGCAGAGAAGAGGAGATGCACTCATCTCAAGCCATGGCGCAACAAGAACTAGATGTCACGTACTACTACAGTTACCTCTTCATGGCCACCGTCCTGCTACTCCCCTTACTTCTCATCTCTATGTTCAAGCCACGCAAGCATGGCGGCGAGAACCTTCCCCCCGGACCATGGCGGCTGCCGGTCATCGGCAGCATGCACCACCTCGTCGGCGCGCTCCCCCACCACGCCATGCGTGACATCGCCCGCCGGTACAATGCTCCGCTCATGCTGCTCCGCCTGGGGGAGCTTGACGTTGTTGTGGCATCCTCAGCCGGTGCAGCGAGGGAGATCATGAAGACCCACGACGCGGTATTCGCCACACGGCCGCGGACCGCCACCCTCCGCGCCATCACGAGAGACGACCTCGGCATCACCCTTACACCGCACGGCGAGCACTGGCGCCGCCTTCGCAAGCTCTGCGTCACGGAGCTACTCAGCGCGCGGCAAGTCCGGTCCCTCCGGGGATGCCGCGAGGCCAAGGCCGCCGCCCTAGTCTCCTCCATCATCTCGTCGCTATCGTCTTCGTCGGAGCCTGTGAATGTCAGATCCCTCCTCAGCACCTACGTCACCGACGTGGCGGTGCACGCCGTGGTGGGCGAGCGGAACGGGGAACTCCGAGATGAGTTCCTGAAGCGCCTCAACGAGGGCGTCATGCTGGCCGCCGGGTTCAGCCTCGCCGACCTGTTCCCATCGTCGCGCCTCGCACGTGCTTTTAGTGGATCGACGCGCCGGCTGGAGGCGATATGCCACGATATGAGCCGGGTCATAGACCACATCATCGAGGACCACCGCACGAGGAGGTCGGCCGGCGCTGGCGGCGAGGAAGAAGACATCGTGGACGTGCTACTGAGGATCCAGAGCGATTGATTTTCGACCAGCCGTCCACCCCGAGATTAGGAAAGTGTGCAGTGTCTTTGTGTTTCCTTGGATTATTGTTACGTGAAAGATTAGGAGATGTACCATGGTTGATAACATAATCTTATCTTTAGTTTTGCATTTATTCAGAGATGATAAAAAAAATGTCTATAATGGATAATCTCTTAGCCTTATTTTCAACAACAAGCTATTCCTAAAAACGTGAAGAGACTTTTTATGCCGAGAGATCATCTCTTGTCTCCCTTTACGAGTACTTTCACTGTCACCTCATTATTTATCCTACGTGACACTCGTAAGCCTAGATAGCATCATTATACATGCCCTTAGAGAAACTAGACCCATCCACCCCCCACTCCCCGAAATTCAAGGGCGGAGAGATTATATGTTGACTACGGGATGGGCCTCCATGCCACCACAACTAGCCCTTCCGTTCATGCGTGGGGCGACCACTCTCAGGAAAACGGCATGCAAAAATTTGGAAAGGAATATAGAGCACGATCGGAACCTGACTTGTGCAGAACGCTTGGCGCATGTGACACGTGCATATGAAGGTATTAAACTCAATACCTTTTGGCTTTGATAACATATAGAATTTGCATGCATGGGTATTTTCACCGAAAACTCAAACTGATGGAAAAAAGGGCAATGCACTTATACTTCAGCACATGCATCTTTCAGCCAAAACCTCTCAGAGTTAAGTTCTTCTTTTGTAGGATCTGGTTTCGGGAGGTAGTGAGACCACGGCGACAACACTCCAATGGGCCATGGCGGAGCTCATGCGGAGCCCGGCGGCGCTCCGTAGGGCACAAGCAGAGGTGCGTGGTGCCCACATCAGGGAGAGCCGCGTCCGTGAGGAGGCCCTGAAGGAACTGCACTATCTGCATTTAGTAATCAAAGAGACGCTTCGACTACACCCAGTGGTGCCGTTTCTCCTCCCACGGGAGAGTCTGGAACCTTGCCGCGTCCTCGGCTATGACGTGCCCAAGGGCGCCATGGTGCTTGTCAACGCATGGGCAATCGGGCGGGATTCGGCGAGCTGGGGCACTGATGCCAAGGAGTTCCGGCCAGAGAGGTTCGAGGAGGCTGGTGACGCAGCGGCGGACTTCAGAGGAACAAACTTCGAGCTCGTGCCTTTCGGCGCTGGCAGGAGGATTTGCCCTGGGATAACGTTTGGGCTTGCGGTCGTGGAGCTCATGCTAGCGAGCCTGTTGTTCCATTTCGACTGGGAGCTCCCTGGAGGAGGCGCCGGTGGGCTAGACATGGCGGAGGAGCTCGGGATCACGGCGAGGAGGAAGGGCGGCCTGTGGTTGCATGCCACAATTCATGTGCCGGCTCCTAATCCATAAATATTCAACCATGGGGTTATCCATACTCTTTCTTGTCTTCGCACCTAAATAAAATGAGCTGGAGTAGTACGTCTTTAATGCTTCATCATGTGAGCCGGGGTCTAAGTTGTTAATTTATTGTATGCGTTTTAATGTTATGTTACAAAAAAAGATTGTATCACATGGACTCGATGCACTCTGGTGCTTTGTCATGTTATCTATCGTTTGAGTAAGGCTCTTTTTCTTTGAAGGTCAAAGGCCATATATATTAAGAGCACTAACCCTTAAAAAACATTCTTACAGAATTTGAAAAACGGTTTTGCTAAAGCTCAGGTAGCTGGGTTTTAATTTGGTCCCATTCACCGCCACAACCGTCTGATCGAATTGCGTCCAAACTCGTGCTGGGGTTTGGTGATGGCAGGAGCAACGCGGGCACGCACGGCTGGTTCATTTTCATTTCACCAGCTTGTTAGTATTCGGGTTGTGCCCGTTTCCTTGGGCTGTCTTCCCCAACAGTACATTAAAGAGGTGTTCAAAAAAAAAAGTACATTTAAGAGAGGAATGGAGTCACCTTGGTCAATCATGCCATCGACCGGTCAGGTGAGCAATTTTCTTTTTATTTTTGTATGTTGTCCTATATCCTTTCTATATTTTTCAGGGCCGGCCCTGTGTTTCCAGAGGCCCTAGGCAAACTCGAAAACATGGGCCCCTTGTCCTAAGACCATCTATATGTAATTATGTATAAGAATAAACTTTGAACCACATCTCTTTAGTTAGAGATTTGACTATAATAATTTTTGGACAATGTCATATTACGACACAAATACTAAAAATATAGCAAAATGAAAGTAACATGACATGACTACCTTAAATAAAAATCAAATTCGACTGACTCCATTGACAAAAATAATACTTCGGTGCTTCAAAAAAAGTTTTTTTGGGCGTTTCTTCATGGAAAGTCATTAAGGGCACAACCAAGATCAACATTGTCCAAGATATCCTTCTCAATGCCGCACATAGCCAAGTCATTCAATCTGTCTTGCAACATAGTTGACCTCCCAATAGTTTCAGTTTAGAGAAATTCTTTCAGCTGAGGCTATAGACACAGGCGCTGTTAAGAGGATCCCATAAGCAAGAGAGACATTTGGATAGCAATCTACGTCCATAACAAACTGAAGAATCTCAAGGGCTGACATCAAACTATCTGGCAAAGTTACCTGCAACACTTTCAACTCAGAGACAAAATCATCAAGATCAACATCAGATGAGTTATCATCAGAAAAAGCTTTTGCAAAAATAGTGCAACATTCCCATAGATTGCTATCATCCAAGGACTTCAGACTTTTTGAAGTTGAATAAATACCCAAACACCTTTTCAAATTTCTTCAACTAAAAGAGACTAGTCAATGAAAGAATTGCAGTGTCAACGATGACTAGAAAATTATGAATAAAAAGGATACAAAAAATTAGAAATCTATACATCGGATGATTGAAACCCTAGACGTGTAGATAGAATGACAGAAAATTAGGATGGATCATGGATAGATGAATAGTTGAATATGTACTAAAGAGTTAAAAAACTTCTGAAATAGGGCTTAGGGGGGAATCGGGGATGGATCAGGTCATCAGGAACATGTACATGGATGGATTCTTGTCTCAAAAAAGATGTGCATGGATGGATTCATGGATACGTACCGTGTAGTATACGTATTGCCACCTTGCCGGATGCGGGATGGCCGCGCGGCGCGCGTGGCGACGACGACTAGCGGCGGCCAAGGAGCCGAGCGACAGGTCGACGAGAGGACGAAGTCACGAAGAGGATCTGACGAGCGACGAAGGCACACGACGAGATCTTTGATTTGTTTCAGCAGCAAAACGAGCGGCCGTGGGGCCGTGCCATGCATCTGGCTGGCGTGACGCTTCACCTATCGCTTCATCATCTGTCATGGAAAATACAAAGAACACCAGAAGTACAAAAAGATAAAACCTTCTCCGTAGACCTCCTAGCAATGACTACAAGCACTGGAGCGAGCCAAAAGTTGCGCCGCCGTCATCGACCCTCCTTTACCAAAGCGGGGAAAACTTGCTGTAATAGACAGTCGGGAAGTCGTCGTGCTAAGCCCCCACATGACCAGTGTACCAGAACAAGAACCGTCATCGATGAAGAGAAGTGTAGATTGGAAGGATCCAACCTATAGACACATCAACGAAGACGGGATCCAAGCAGATCCACCGAAAACCAACACCGACCAGATCCCTCAACATCCACCAGAGACACACCCCCACACCCTTCGGCAAGGCTAGATGAATTGCCGGGACAGGGGCTAAGCACTGATAACCTTATTCCAT
The DNA here is from genome assembly GCA_021437245.1 of Aegilops speltoides. Lineage (NCBI taxonomy): Eukaryota > Viridiplantae > Streptophyta > Magnoliopsida > Poales > Poaceae > Aegilops > Aegilops speltoides. The sequence goes on from CM038147.1 coordinate 571,217,965, forward strand.
CTTCAGGAAGTCGCCGCCTCTCCTTTCTGATTAGGACATAAACCCTAAATGAACTAAAAAACATTTCAAAGAGGTAAGGGTCCATCGTTCCTCCATGGCTCTAGGGCCACCAAAGACGATCCGGACCGACGGCAGCACCGACTGTAGGTAGAGCAACCCTAAGCTTTTTTGTTGAGAGAGGAGGTGCCAGTTGCATTGAATAGATGAATATTGGACTTAATTGTGAAAATATGTTGAAAATAAAAGAAGTCGAGAAACCATAGAACATTTTATTTTGTCATATCTCGAATCTCGAAAAATATTTTTGCTGACTATACCATGTTGAGCATTATTCAAACAAGTTAGGCCTTTTTTTCAAGGTGCAGGTTCTGTATTTCTTGGCTTTTTATCTTTCAGAAGTAGTCTGATATGTCATTTGCATTCCAAAGTCCTCTTGTTAGCTTGAGCTCAGGTGAGCTCGGGTGAAGAGCAAAATCATAAAAAATAGGGAAAATTTTCCAAAAAACCAAGATTTTTTGGTAACAAACATGTATGTGTGTCTCACATGTCACATGCAGGAAGATTTTCCAAAGGAATCACATTAGTGGATTTGTGGGAAAAAAAGTTGATGCTCCATAATGCTTCCAGAAACAGTCTTTTTCTCCACGTATGTGATTCTATCATAAAAATCTGCACGCATGTGAAACACACATCAATGTTTGTTTCCAAACAGATTCAGAGTTATTTGAATTTTTCTTTCTCTTTTTAAAGATTTTACTGTTCACCTGAGCGCACATGGGCTTGAGCTAAGAAACTCCATGTACATTTATATTGGACATCTGAGAACAGGAGAAAGTTTTCTGACAATTTCCAAATGCTCAGTCATGCATTGATTATACCAGTCCCGTGGTGACCCTCGTAGACAAACTTTAAAAATGTTCATTAGCTTCGACATTGAGCGGCAGTGATAATATTTTTTTCCTTCTCAAATCTCGGGCTTGCGTTCATATGCTACTGTAGCTTAAAACATTGTGCCAATCTATTTGTTTCAGAATGTGCGCAGGCCTGCACAATGTTGGAGATGTGTTGTATATTTGGTACAAGATAGGTTACAACTAAACCTCGATGGCGGAGCCGGAGACGGGCGACACATCGAAGCTTGCGAGGCTTCACCAAATCAGTTCGTGGTTTGTGAATGTGAGGTTGGGTCCGAAAAATTATGGCGACTGCTAGGCGCCGGCGCACCGGCCGAAATTTCGGCCGGTCGGCCCCAGCCGTAGGATTAGGCACCCTCCAACCGTTAATCCCCGCATCATCATTTCCGTTTCGCATCAGGCTCTGCGTTGACCAGCAACTCCCATCCATGGTGGACTCTGTGCTCGCCGCTGCCGCCTGCCGGTGCTCATCCTTAGCTGCCCGTGTTTGCTGGCCAACGGCGCATCCGCGCTCGTCGCCCCGGCCGCCCGTGCTCGCCGGCCATCCACTATCATCCACTCCCCGGCCTGCTGCGTCCTATGCAGTACGGAGACGTCGTCGTCCCAAGCATCATGTGGTTGTTCGTAGTGTCGCCGGCGTGGTCATGGGAACCTCGGCCGCCGGTTCCAGCATCCCGAGTTGCCCGTGGTAGTAACTTCGATGCCATCTGAAGCCGGTGCTGGTTCCAACAAAAATAGATGCTGGATGTACCAAATTACATTGCTGGATGCAGCTCCGTCATGCCGACGCTCGACTACTTCCAGCAAATAAAAATGTCGCCCGTAGCAAATTTATGCACCGCTTGTACACATTTTTCCAACCTGGTTGCAGCTCTCTCGCACCGACGGTCGACTGGTTCCAGAAAAAGAGATGCTGGATGTAGCAAAAAACATTGGCTCCAGAAAAAGAGATGCTAGATGTAGCAAAAAAATCGTTGGCTCCAGCAAAAATCAAAGCCAGTGGGAGCAAAATTGGTGTCGATTCCCAGCAAAACAAAAAGATAGTGGTAAGAAAAAAAGATTGCTGGTTCCAGCAAAAATCAAAGACAGTGGTAGCAAAAATTGGGGCTGGTTCCAGCAAAACCGAGATAGTAGTAGCAAAAACAAGTGCTAGTTCCAGCAAAAACAAATCCATGGTAGCAAAAAATTGAGCTAGTTCCAGCAAAATCTAAAGACGGTGGTAGCAAAAATTGGGGCTGGTTGCAGTGAAAAACAAACTAGTTCTAGCATCTTCAACCCCGTGGTTGTAGCACTCCTCACAGTCAGTCCCAGCATCTGGCCGTCATTGAACGTACCGCGCCGTGGCCGCGAGCTCCCCTCGATGTGCTCGATGGTGGTCTGCCGCAAACCGAGCTCGCTCTCCTTCGAATCCATGGCGGATTGCCGCAGGAGAGGAGAGAGGGAGATAGAAAAGCTCAGTCTGTAGGGGATTAATGGCGGATTCCCTGCAGGGCAGAGGGACGAGGGGAAAGGGAAGCGGCGATGCCTTTGAACGATGTGATAAGGTATGGGTGGACGAGATGCTTCTGTGCAATGCGACAAGGTACGGGTGCCTGGTCCCATCAGCTTTTGGCATCACAAGTGACACGGACCGGCGGAAGCTTGGGCCGCTCGTCCGTTTATAAACGTTTCCCAAAAATTATATACAAACGTGGGTATGTTTGGTCTTCCTAACTGCATCTATTTTCTGATGCACTTCCACTGCATGATGTTCAGGCGCAGAGAAGAGAAGATGCACTCCAGCCATGGCACCGCAACAAGATCAAGATGTCACATACTACTACAGTTATCTTTTCATGGCCACCATCCTAATACTCCCCTTCCTCCTCATCGCCATGTTCAAGCCATGCAAGCACGATGGCGAGAATCTTCCCCCGGGGCCATGGCGGCGGCCGGTCATTGGCAGCATGCACCACCTCATCGGCGCGCTCTCACTCCACGCTATGCGTGACCTCCCGCCGGTACGACACGCCACTCAGGGGAGCTTACCGTCGTTGTTGTCTTGTTGGCCACTGCAGCGAAGGAGATCATTAAGACCCACGATGCAGCATTCACCACGCAGCCATGGACTGCCAGCCTCCCCGCCATCACAACATACGACTTCCTCATCTCTTTTGCATGGCACGGCGAGCACGGGCGCCACCTCAAAAAGCTATGCGTAACCGAGCTCGTCAGCACACGACAAGTACAGTCCCTCTGGGTATGCCGTGAGGCCAATGCCGCCACCCTAGTCTCCTCCATCGTCTCGTCGCTATCGTCTTCGTTGTGAACCTCAGCTCTCTCCTCACCACCCGCATCACCGACTTGGCGTTTCACCAGGCAAATGTTAGTGGTGCCGTTTGATCTCTATGCACGGCGCCATAGGTACTTAGACTAGTGATGGCGTTTGACCCCTATGCACGCCATAGGTACTTAGACTCGTGGTGGCGCGGCAATTCCTGACACGCCATCACTAGTGTTGGCAGCCTACTACCTCAAATAATTTCACTTCTTTCTCCACAAAAATTTCTCCATAGCTTGCTGCTCTTAGTTTTTGGTCTTCCCCTCGTAGCTATGTTGTCAGTGATGGATCCACCGGAGCTTGTAAAATCGGCACCAGCCCCACGTGCGAGCCGACGTCAGCCAAGAGTGTCAAAACTATTATGTATCCAGAATAGTGATGTTGTTCTCCTAATTATTGTCTTCAACTATTTCATTATGAATAGTACACAAAATGAACTAACATAAAATAAATATAAAACAATCTGTATAGACAAAAGTATATTAAAAATAAACCAAAAACATAAATATAACTATAAACATAAAACAATGTGTATTAAAAAAATAAAAAATAATAATAATAAATATAAAACATAAATAAATGAATAAATAAATATACATAAATACAAAAGAATATGCATATAAAAATTAACTTTAAAATAAAATAAACATAAATACAAAACATGTATATAAAAATAAACTAAACTAACTAAAATAAACATGAAATAAAATAAAACATTAACCTAATTTTTATAAAAACAAAATAAAATAAAGTAAAGTAAAGAAAAAAAAAGAAGTAAAATACCTACGGCGTGGGCCAGCCAACGAAGCACCGAACCTGCCACCCCATAACACCGCCCCACACACTTCCCCACTCCTATCCATTCCGATCCCTTTCTACCCCACCCCGGCACCACCCGCCGCTGCCATCGCCGCAGCAGCGTTACTCCGCCAACCTCGCCGACTGGACGCCGTCTCCACCGCCGGCGCTGTGGTCTTCACTGCCTCCACCACCCAACACCCCCGTCGCACCAACGCCTTCGTCAACGTCATCATCTCTAACGCCATCACCCTCGTCATTGCCCCGCCGCTCCATCGTCGCCGCCCCGCCAATGGCCGGTTGCCGCCGGTGTTTTTTTGGTGTGTATAGATGTTCTTGTAGGTTGTAGTGTATTTTTAGTGTAGATTGTAGTGTACTTTTAGTATAGTTTTTAGTCTAGTGTTAATGTAGTTTTGTATAGTTTGTAGGTATTTCGATGTTTCAATGTAGGTTCTAGTGTAGTGTTGTAGTTTTAGTTGTAGGTCGAATTTTGTAGTTGTGGATTATATTTAGTTGTAGATTTTACTGTTATTGTAGTTGATGTTTTAGTTGTAAATTTTTATAGTTGTACACTGTAGATTGTAGTTTTTGCAGGTATTCGTGTGGTCAATATGTCCAATCATGGCGAATTTTCTTAGTAACTATAGAATATTATTTTTACTAACTTGTTAGGTATTGCCACCATCATAGACAGCACCGACGTACAGTGCTAATTTACTATAGTGTTCAAACTATCTCGAATATATGAACCTAGCTATATGTGTTATGTTCGTCACTTCGGATCACGAGTTTGTTTATTTTGCGAACATGAATGCAGTAAATGGATCCCCCGTGTGCGACCTGTGGCGCAGTGATACCTGTGGCGCAGTGATATGCCAGAAGGACATGAAGTTCTTCATAGATCTTCCAGATGACTTCCTAACTAGGATGGTATGTTTATGTTCAGCATGTCGTGACTGAGTTACATAAAACTGCGTCCAAAATTTCCTAACTGGCTTTCTTTCAAGTTTGCTCAGGTCGTCCCTTGCGGGACAAGGCATGACTTTCTAGAAAAGTTCAGCCTTGGGCTTGTTGCAAGGGTCAGATTTCATTCTGTCCTCGTGAATATGTTGAAGGCCAGGAACTTAACTTGTCCCGTCACCGACGAGCCAGCCGTAACTATTTCGGTTACCCTTGTTGGACAAACCTTGTAGTTGATGGTGGGATGGAAGCTGGGGAGAGAGCCATGTTCTACATCAAGTATGATCGTGAGAAGATCATGGTGTACTACATGCCCGCTCACAGCTCTAGTTGGTTTACCTAGAGTATGACCCTTAGTGCAACCACTGAAGAGTCTTGATATTAGACATGGTACCTGCTCGTATTATGCTAGCATCTCTTTGAACTTCCATTGAACATGTGTTATGCCTGCTATGTTAATTAGTTCTTCGTTGAACTTAAATGTTGTCATTTTCCTCTATTTTGTACTGTCAAACTTTATTTTATTGCTTCTGTTAAATTGAATTATGTTGTCATTTGGCTGAGAAAGCGCAGCTGTACAACTTTTTTATACCTGAGAATCATATTGGTGGCATGGCACCAACATGGATGTCACTGGTGATGAATATTACTGGTGGCGTTGGACACGTGCCCCATCAGTCATACCATTGTTAGCGGTGACGCCACCACTAATTTTTAACAATGATGCCATATTGGTGGTGTTGAGTGTCCGCGCCATGAAAGCCCTATTGCCACATCACCTCTAGGCTTTTCTGCGCTAGTGATAACATGACCATAGAAGATGAGAGAGGCATGCCTAAGAACTTTCGAAACATCTCCAATGAGGATCTTGTTGAGCCGGAGCACGATGCAAATAAGATACAGAGATTCCTCGCAGCGAATCACAGAATTGAGAACCCAAAAGTTTTTACCCATCTTCAAGATGGTGTTGTTTAGCATTAGTGGCATCTCCATAGCACTTCATAGTTGTGCTTTTGTCATGCTATTTACTTCATTTGAGCCCATCCGTTTGTTTGAATTTAAATAATTTGGTTTGTAAACTATGAATTATAATATTCGTGAATTGTGTGAACCTTAATTATTATGTTTAGATTTATATATGTGCAAATATGTAGTTGAAATATATTATATAAACTAAAATTAGAAAGATTTGGCATTTTTTTACTCTGTTAAGTTTAGGGGATGGGTTAGAAGCAACACTTCATTAGAGGAGCAAATGTACTCCTCTAAAGGATACTCGGCCATTTACTCCTCTAAATTAAGTGTCAGTTAGAGATGCTCAAAGATGGTTTCGGACCAAAGTATATTCAAATTACAAGTTTCCCGACCAATTCGTTGCACTAAGTTTATATGTACCAAAATGTTCCCACCGTGCAAGCGTTCATGTGCCACCAGTGAAATTACCTCTATAATTATATATCCTCCCAAATTCATCAACTAATTTCTTGTAGCTCTTTATGACAATCAACGTACGTTTCCTGTACCATGATCATGGTTAGACCTGGCCAGCTACTCCAATAATGGTGGTGCGAACTGCTGTTAATGAAAAACTAGGTGAAAAAATGTACAAGTCGCACCTTTCACGTACTACTTAAACTGAAGGATCTCAGTTTTACACGTGATATGCCAATCAAATGTTATGAAGTCGTCATTGGTGCTCAGTAGATCTTGTTGGGTTGTTTGTGACCTTGTTGGTAGTCGATTGTTTTTTTTTATGAAAAGGCCTTCATGGCTAGCTTTATTCACATCAAATAATGCTTACATCATCTGCTAAAAAAATTTAGCAATAAACACATGAGGTGCATCCACCCACAAAGACGGATTGTTTGCACGACTCTAATGAGATAGCTCATGAGCAATTACATTATACTCTCTATTACGATGCTCAATAGTAACCTTTCGATCTCTCTAAATAAAACTTTGCAACTCTCCAATATAGGAGCTGCAGTCATTGAAAGTCCTTCTTTTAGCCTTAAAGCTTCCACCACATTATATTGTCCATTCTTACGAGAACATTGCTACATCCTATTTTTGTATATTTGAGCCCTTCAAGTAACGCATCAGCTTCTACAGAAACAACGTCGGCTGACTTTCTAAAGTTGGTTGTCGATTGTTTGGGTTATGTTCTGTAACAATTCGTCCATAACTATAGCACATTGCTATCCTCCCATTCATCAACTAATTTCTTGTAGCTCTTTGTGAAAATCAAGATACGTTTCCTGTAGTATTCTTATCGTTTCCTGTAGTAGTACCATTATTATGGCTAGGCCTGCTCAACTATTCTGATAATGGTGTTGCGGAATGCTGTTATTGGAGAACTGAATGACCAGTCGACTTATATAATGTTCAACCAAACTAATTCCTAACTACTACAACCCTCTATTCTTTTCTGTGCCCGCGCAGAGAAGAGAAGACGCACTCCCCGGCCATGGGACAAAAAGATCAAGATGTCGTGTGCTACTACAATTACCTCTTCATGGCCACCGTCCTGCTACTCCCTGTCCTCGTCATCGCCATGTTCAAGCCACGCAAGCACGACGGCGAGAACCTTCCCCCGGGGCCATGGCGGCTACCGGTCATCGGCAGCATGCACCACCTCATCGGCGCACTCCCGCACCACGCCATGCGTGACCTCTCCCGTCGTTATGACGTCCCGCTCATGCTGCTCCGCCTCGGGGAGCTCAACGTCGATGTGGCCTCGTCCACCGTTGCGTCGAGGGAGATCATGAAGACCCACGACGCGGCATTCGCGACGCGGCCACAGACCACCACCCTCCGCGCCATCACGACAGACGACCTCGCCATCTCCCTTGCGCCATACGGCGAGCAGTGGCGCCGCCTCAAAAAGCTATGCGTCACCGAGGTACTCAACGACGCGCGGCAAGTCCGGTCCCTTCGGGGAAGCCGCGAGGCCAATGCGGCCGCCCTAGTCTCCTCCATCGTCTCGTCGCTATCATCTTTGTCGGAGCCCATGAACATGAGCTCCCTCATCACGACCCACGTCACCAACTTGGCGGTGCACGCATTGGTGGGCGAGCAGAACGAGGACCTCCGCGCAGAGTTCCTGGAGTCACTAGTAGAAAACCACCAATCAGTCCCGGTTCGCAAGGGCCTTTAGTCCCGGTTCGGGAACCGGGACTAATGGGTCGTTACTAATACCTCAACCCATTAGTCCCGGTTCAAACACGAACCGGGACCAATGAGCCTCCACGTGGCCCTGTGCGCCGAGCCCAGTCAGGGGGCCTTTGGTCCCGGTTGGTGGCTCCAACCGGGACCAAAAGGCGTCCACGTGTCTGCATTCCAAAGGGCCTGGTTTTTGTTTTTTTTGAAAGGAGGGGGTTGGGGGTTTTGGGGGTTTTTGGGGGGGTTAATTTAGGTGTTTCTGTTAGCTAGCTAATTAATAGAGAGAAGTGTCCTCTCTTAATTATGTCCGTGCTTGCTCGATGCTACGTAGTATATATACATAAGTGATCGAGAGAACCATTCAGTACAGAAGTTCGTCATGCATACCGAGAGAAGTGATCGATCGACCTCTCCTTCTACGAGAGATTGGTCGAACAACAAGTTTTACTGGCTACATACATGTACAATCTATATAAGATCTCTTAATTACAAACCACTAGCATTTGAATTCAAGTTCCACATGGTATTCTCCGGCTTTACTGATGACGTGTTCAAGAAAGAATCCTGCCAATTCCTCTTGAATTGCTTTCATGCGGTCTGGTGGTAGGAGTTCATCCCGCATCTGCCATGTCTAATTAATTTGAAGAAGGGGGTTAATTAATACATATATATGAATGAAACTCAACAGAAATGATGGTGTAATAAAATGAAATTGCGAATATTATTGCTTACGCACTTCATATTGTCTTCTAGAGTAGCCCCGCTTGTTTTTCAATGTCGCGTTGTGGATGAACTCGCACACGTAGTATCCACAGAAATCATTCCCTTCCTCCTGCCACAAGCACTTTACGAGAAATAGAGGTCAATCAAACTGATAATGAAGCATTATATAAATGGCATTGATGAAAGTATAGCTATAGAATCAACGGGAGATGCGCGCCAGTAGTACTTACTTTCGGGTATGTATATCGCAGCTCCTTCGGCAGTCCCGGAGCTTGTGCGGTGAACTGTTTCCAAACCCTGCAAGACAAAGAAAATATTTGTTATTACTTGAGATATCAGGAAATGAACAAAAGTTGCCGATATGGTGCGATAATGATCGATTGAACTTACTTGCTGAGCATTTCAGTCATGTCCGCATAGGTGCTGGGATCTTTCCGTCTGAGTCTAAGACGGTTACTAGTCCACGCCAAGCTTAATCTCCGAAGAATATAGTGGAACCTGCACGCATGCATAACTCATCAATTACATTAACCTCGCCGAGTAATAAGGAAAACCGAATATGCACACGACAAGTAACACTCACGGGCCGTGGTAAGGAAAGAGTATGGTATCTTTGTTTTGATTTTTGATCAATGATTGTAGCAAGTTGTCCTCGGCCTCTTCGCGTGCTTTTCAACCAGAAAAACATCTATGATATTTGTGTTAATGAACCCAATATCATAGATTTCATTTTTTTGCACTCGACGATCTTCAATCTGCATAATATATTGAGGATAATTAATTATAAATACATGCAATGAAAGAGCCGAGCTATATATAAAGACTAATGACAGAAATAGTACTTACAGCAGTAGCAAAAGACCATTAATTTATCGAGGGCCTTTTGATTGAAGAACTCAAGAACTCCTCAAATGGAATAGACATCAGATCATTTGAAACGAGGTCGTGCTCCTCTTTAATATTCAGATACAAAGTGTTCGTCCCCTCGGACTCTCTGCAGGTTTTCATGTACCAACTGTGGAATCTTCGCATCATTGTTGTCGAGACTTTTCATCTTTGACGAGAGGCTTCCCGTATCAGATCGAATAAGTCCACCTCCATGAAATCAGGAAGTGCATCGTCAGCAGGTAATCTTCAAGATTGCCATAACCGCCACCGTCCCGGAGGATTAGACACATTCAGCGGGGGCACGATTGCTGTGCTTGTTCGCCGAGCTGGGCAATTTTTTTCCCTTTGCCCGTTGTTCTTTTAACCTTTATCGCTGATAGTAGTTCCCACCGCTTGGCTTGGAGATATGTCTGCTCAGAATGCGCTCATAGTTGGTTCTCGGCGGAGACTTTGGTGGTTTCCTCAGGGCATTGAGAGTGCGCTTTGCTTTCACCGGATCGACCTTCTCCTCCGGAGGTGGATGTATCTTTGCTTTAACCCCTTCAAAGAACTCATTCACTTGGGTCTGCACGATCGTATCGTTTTCCTCCTTGCTCCTCTCATACGGTAACTTCTCTACAGGCTTTAGAGGTGGACCATATCTGTATTGCCTCTCTCTTCTTGTGCTGCTAGACGCCGGAGCAGACGGAGCGGCTGCGGCGTCTGTCTTCCTTCGTGCTTGCTTACGAGGCGGAGGAGAAGGACTACGACGCGTCGGAGCAGCCGGGCGGGCGGGTCTCTTCCGCCCTTGCTGGCGAGGCGGAGAAGGAGGAGGCGGAGTGCCGCCACGCGCCGGAGAAGGGGGCGGAGTGCCGCCACGCGTGCCCTGATCTTCACTCGCCAGAGGAGGAGGCGGTGGAGGAGGCGGAGTGCCGCCATCGTGCCCCTGATCGCCACTCGCGGAGGAGGAGGCGGTGGAGGAGGCGGAGTGCCCCGACTCGCGGATGAGGAGGAGGAGGCGGAGGCGCCCAGTTCGAAGGTCGATGAGCTCCTTCCGCCATAGGCATGGAGTCTTCAGAGCGTAACCCAGCCTAGTCTCCCCTTCACCGGTAGGGTGCTCAAGCGAGGTCCTCAAATCCTCCGTTATTTCATCAACCATCACCTTAGCAAATCCTTCCGAATCGGTGGCAGTGATAAGTTGTGCGGGTCCACTAGGATAAACTTGGCCAACAGCCGCCTTGACCTTCAAATTCATGCATCGCGCCATAATGTGGCAATTTTGAGACTCCGTGATACCATCCACGGGATAGCTGGCAGAGCCGTCAAGACATGCTCCGCTGAAGCAGCTCGGTGGAAGCAACGCTGCTTCGCGCTGAGATGGCGGGTAGCTTCGGGAAGCTTCGCATGTCGTTTGTTGCGATCTGCTGCTTCGCGTTCCTCTTCTCGATCCTCTAGCCCCATTACCCTTCCAAGCAGCGCCTGCATTTGGTCATGCTCCACTTTCTTCCTCCTCTCGTGGGTTTTGTAACCCCTGCGTCCGGAAAACCAACCTTCCACGGAAGCGAGCCTGGCGTGCCTCGTGTCCGCCCAGGTGCTCGGGATTCCTAAGGGCCATTGTGAGCTCGCCCTTCTCCCTGCTTGGAAGGAACGCCCTCGCTGCGCAGCATCAATATATTGTCGAAGTTTCTTGACTGGTGTTTGCAGTTGCTCGCTCGTCCATCGACACCGCCTCTGTTATAGGTCCAAGGTTCCGCCAGCCCGAAGAACCAAGTCCGCAACGGTCCGCCAGCGATCGCCTCTCGGTTCGATCCCTTTTCAAGCAGATCATGCTCAGCCTTGGACCACTTAGGCGGGCTTTGAGGTAGCCACCGACCCGTGCGATGGTGAAGCGTCTTCTTCGCAGCATTTTTCTTGTTTGTCTCCGACATCTTCTTACTCTTTTCCGATGTCATGTGGGCCACAAATGCGGGCCGATGATCTTTGATCTTCTCATATTTGCCGATGAATTCTGGTGTCTCTTTTTCTTGACAAACTGGTTCAGCTCTTTCCTCCACCTCCTCATTAGGCCAGCCATCTTCTTAAGAGCACAAGACTTGATTAATTGCTCTTTAACTGCTTCTCCGGATCCTCCTCTGGCGGTAGGGTGAAATTTGCCTTCAGCTCATTCCAAAGATCTTCTTTCGCATATCATTGACATAAGACACCTCAGCGTCTTCATCCTTAGCAGGCTTATACCATTGCTGGATGCTGATCGATCCCGTCCCTAACAAGAACCCCGTGACCGAAAGCGAAAATGCCTTCTTTGTCTGTTGGGTTCAATCGGTTCGCCGTCGGGCGCGATTTCTATGATCTCAAACTTTTCATCCGAGCTCAACTTTTTCTTGGGCCTCGCCTCCGCATCAAGTTGTGCTCGATCCGGAGGGCTAGAAATTATAAGGAAGAAAGACGACAGACTTAATATGTGTACATATACCAAAACAATGGATGCATCAATTAACTTGTCGACAGCTTAACTAATATATATATACCTGGCGGACTCGGTTCGGTGACTCGGCTCGCACGGTCTCCTTCGCCTTGTACCTCCATTGTGTCACCGAGCCATCATGAACATAGTCCTCCTCTTGTACCGCACTAATGAGTCGGCCATCATAATCATAGCCCTCTTCTTCATCCATCGACCAACGGTGTCGATGAGAAATGACGCAACATCATCACTTCCATTTGCGATTATTTCCCCAACATCGCTTCTGCTTTCTTCGTCTCGGGAGTGCTCCATAGTTTCGCAAATATTGACAACATGTCAATTATTATTCAACATCGCTTTCTCTCTAGGGTTTGGGTGTCCTCGAGAGTTTTGGTCGAGCGAGAGGGCCGAGGGGGTGCTGCAGTTGTATCTAGAGGGGTTAATTATATCGACAACGACGCGACATACATATACATATCGGGAGGGGTATCGGTACCACCCCTCGTGTTTAAGTTTCTTCTTTCTCCTTTCCTTTCTTTCTTCTTCTCCTCTTCTTTCTCTTCTTCTCCCTCGAGAAAGGAAAATAATTAAGGAAAAGGAAGAAAGAGGAAGAAGGAAGAAGGAAGAAGAAGAAGAAGTAAAAGAAGAAAAAAAGAGGAGAAGAAGAAAGGAATAGAGGAGAAGAAGAAAAATAGAATTTCTCCTTTCTCCTCTATTCCTTTCTTCTTCTCCTCTTCTTTTCTTCTTTTTCCTCTTCTTATTTATTTCTCCTCTTCTTCCTCTCCTCTTTTCTCCTTTCTTCCTCTTCTTATTTTCCTTTTCCTCTCATTCTTTTAGTATTGCTTGTTTTAAAAAAATGTTCAAATAGAAAATTCCAAAAAAAACAAAGGTTTTGCCTAATGCATTGTTCATATGAATATACCAACATTTGCATATTCTACAATAATTAATATCAACAAAAAATCTGTGAACAGAAAAAAACGAACTTTTCTAAAAATCTATCTTTTGCATATATATAGCCACATATGAACAGAGCCGCATATATACATACACATATATGAACAGAAAAAAACTAATAAAATGAAACATATACATAACATATATGAACATATATACATACACATACACATATATGCATTATATGAACAGAAAAAAAACTAATAAAATGAAACATATACATAACATATATGAACATATACATACACATACACATATATGCATTATAGAACAGAAAAAAAAATAATAAAATGAAACATATACATAACATATATGAACATATACATACACATACACATATATGCATTATATGAACAGAAAAAAAACTAAATTAATAAAATGAAAAAAAGCCTGGCGGTGCGGGCGCGTGGCTCACAGCGGTGGCGGAGCGCGGGGCGGGCGACGACGACGGCGACGGCGACGGGCGCGGGCGCTGGGACGGCGACGCGCGGAGTTCTCGCGGCGACGCTGCAGAGCTGGCGGCGATAACGGCGAAGCGCTGGGAGGGAGGACGGCGACGACGACGGGCGCGGGCGACGGCGACGGCGATGGCGACGGCGGGGCGGCGGCGGCGCTGGGCAGCTGGCGGCGCGATGGCGTTCGGCGCTGTCGGGGGGCAATGTGGCGATGAACTGCAAAACTGCAAAGTGCCACTTATATACAAAGCGCGTTGGTCCCGTTGGTGGCACCAACCGTGACTAATGCAACCTTTAGTCCCGGTTGGAGCCACCAACCGGGACCAAAAGCCTCAATTTCGCAGCCCAAAGGCGGAAGCTGCGCCTTTGGTCCCGTTGGTGGCTACAACCGACTAAAGTCTCTTTAGTCCCGGTTGGTGCCACCAACCGGGACCAAAGCCTCAACGCCGCGCGCGGGGCCAAAGTTTAGTCCCACTCGCTAGTTGAGAGGGAGCGCAGTGGTTTATAAGCCCCACCGCCGCCCTCTTGAACTCCTTTGAACTGCAGCTTATGGGCCTACTTGCTCCTTCGTTGCTGTTGGACCTTCGGGCCTTCAAGGGCCTGAATCTCGCCCAAATAGGGATACCAGTCGATTCAGCCGTGGCGCCCAAAGAGGTGGCATTTTTTTTTCTTGCTTTATTTAATTTATTTTGTTTCTACTTACAACAAAATACTTATTGTTGTTTTTTGTTTTGTTTTCTGCATTATTTATTTTCTTTTGTTTTTGCTCTATTTTTAAATCTTTTGCTTCTAGTTTTAGGAAAATTATAAACTTTCTGTTAGTGCCATTACTAATTTTCAAATTTGAAAACACTTTTTTTTGTTTTCTTTCTTGCTTTATTTAATTTATTTTGTTTCTACTTACAACAAAATACTTATTGTTGTTTTTTGTTTTGTTTTCTGCATTATTTATTTTCTTTTGTTTTTTGCTCTATTTTTTAAATCTTTTTGCTTCTAGTTTTAGGAAAATTATAAACTTTCTGTTAGTGCCATTACTAATTTTCAAATTTGAAAACACTTTTTTTTTGTTTTCTTTCTTGCTTTATTTAATTTATTTTGTTTCTACTTACAACAAAATACTTGTTGTTGTTTTTTGTTTTGTTTTCTGCATTATTTATTTTCTTTTGTTTTTGCTCTATTTTTAAATCTTTTTGCTTCTAGTTTTAGGAAAATTATAAACTTTCTGTTAGTGCCATTACTAATTTTCAAATTTGAAAACACTTTTTTTGTTTTCTTTCTTGCTTTATTTAATTTATTTTGTTTCTACTTACAACAAAATACTTATTGTTGCTATTTTTAATTATTACGAGGGCGAACCATAAGACATTTCAAATGAACTCTGAAAAAGTTGAAAGTTGGCATGGTATCATAAATTGACCCACACATAGCATGTGCATGTACAAAACGAACAATGGTATCATACTCATCAGTTACAATATAATGGTATCATAAACGAACAATAGTTGCGGGAGAAAGTCTTCACTTTTTCTTCGCTTGTGTCATTTGCTTATTGCGCCAGAACCATGGATAATCTTCATCGCTTATCGATGTGGGGTCAGCCTTGACTTTAAAGGAGGAATTTCATGAAACTTTTCATAATCTTCGACATGTCTGTCTTTGTCCTCCACTCCCACGATGTCCCTTTTTCCCGAAGAACTATGTGGCGCTTTGGCTCATCGTATGATGTATTTGCTTCCTTATCTTTTCTCTTTCTCGGTCTCTCGGACATGTCCTTCACATAGATAACCTGTGCCACATCATTGGCTAGGACGAACGGTTCGTCGGTGTACCCAAGATTTTTCAGATCCACTGTTGTCATTCCGCATCGTGGGTCTACTGCACTCGCCTCTGACAGATTGACCCATTTGCACTTAAACAAAGGGACCTTAAAATCATGTCCGTAGTCAAGTTCCCATATGTCCACTATGTAACCATAATATGTGTCCTTTCCACTCTCGGTTGTTGCATCAAAGCGACACCGCTGTTTTGGTTGGTGCTCTTTTGATCTTGGTCAATCGTGTAAAATGTATTCCCATTTATCTCGTATCCTTTCCAAATCAATACGGTCAAAGATGGTCCCTCGATAACAAGTACAGCTCCTCACAAACAGTGCTGTCACCTCGATACGTGCTTCCAACCAACTGCTGAAAGTCCCGATGTGTTCACATGTAATCCGATCGTCGCCGACCGCTCCGGTGTTTGAAGCGCAGATCGTTCTTGTGTTCATCGACATACGGGTCACCAAGGTAGAGTTCAGAGAACTGTAGTGGGCTTGAGACCAAGAATATCCGTCCTCGCATATTATTGAGTCCTTTCCAAGCGTGCCTTTTCCAAATCAGTCTCCCCTCATACCGCGATTTAGGGAGACCTATCTTCTTAAGGCCAGAATGAAGTCAACACAAAACCCGATGACATCCTCTCGCTTGATGGCCCATGGAGATGCTTCCTTCGGCCTAGCGCGTTACGGACATATTTCTTTAGGACTCCATGAACCTCTCAAAGGGGTACATATTGTGTAGAAATACGGGCCCGTAATGACAATCTCGTCAACTAGATGAACAAGAACGTGCGGCCATGATATTGAAGAAGGATGGTGGGAACACCAGCTCGAAACCGACAAGACATTGCACCACATCACTCCTTAGCCTTGGTATGGTTTCGGATCGATCACCTTCGAGATATTGCATTGAGGAATGCACATAGCTTCACAATGGCTAATCGGACGTTTTCGGTAGAAGCCCCTCAATGCAACCGAAGCGCTTGCGTCATAATCACATGGCGGATATGAGACTTTAGGTTCTCAAACTTTTTCTCCGCCATATTTATTATTCCTTTTATATTCGACGAAAGCCAGTCGGGACCTTCATACTAAGCAGCATTCAAAGAAGATTTCCTTCTCTTCTTTGGTAAGAGCATAGCCGACAGGACCTTCATACTACTTTGGAGGCATGCCGTCTTTTTTCGTGCAAACGTTGCAGGTCCTCTCGTGCCTCAGCTGTATCTTTTGTCTTCCCATACACGCCCAAGAAGCCTAGCAGGTTCACGCAAAGGTTCTTCGTCACGTGCATCACGTCGATCAAGAGCGGACCTCTAGGTCTTTCCAGAGGGTAGGTCCCAAAATATAGATTTCTTCTTCCACATGGGTGCGTGTCCTCGGCGTCACTCGGAACAGCTAGTCCGCCGACCCTTTCCAAAGATTACGTGTAAATCATTGACCATAGCAAGTACGTGATCACCGGTACGCATGGCGGGCTTCTTCCGGTGATCTGCCTCGCTTTTGAAATGCTTGCCTTTCTTTCGACATTGATGGTTGGTCGGAAGAAATCGACGATGGCCTGTACACATTCTTCCCGCAGCTTTCCGGTATATACTATCGGTGTCAAGTAAACAGTGCGTGCATGCGTGGTATCCCTTGTTTGTCTGTCCCGAAGGTTACCGAGAGCGGCCAATCGTTGATGGTCACGAACAGCAACGCCTTTAGGTTAAATTCTCCTGTTTGTGCTCATCCCACGACGTACACCGCTTCCATTCCACAGCTGTAAAAGTTCTTCAACTAATGGCCTTAGGTACACATCAATGTCATTGCCGGGTTGCTTAGGGCCTTGGATGAGAACTGCATCATAATGAACTTCCGCTTCATGCACATCCAAGGAGGAAGGTTATACATACATAGAGTCACGGGCCAGGCGCTGTGATTGCTGCTCTGCTCCCCGAAAGGATTAATGCCATCCGCGCTTAAAGCAAACCATACGTTCCTTGGCTCACTTGCAAACTCATCCCAGTACTTTCTCTCGATTTTTCTCCATCACGACCCGTCGTGGTGCTCTCAACTTCCGCCTTTCTTACGGTCCTCACTGTGCCATCGCATCAACTTGGCATGCTCTCCGCTTCGAACAGACGTTTCAACCGTGGTATTATAGGAGCATACCACATCACCTTCGCAGAACCCTCTTCCGGGGGCTCGCCACAACATCACCGTGGTCATCTCGTCGATCTTATACCGTAATGCACCGCATACCGGGCATGCGTTCAGATCCTTGTACGCACCATGTAGAGGATGCAGATCATTAGGGCATGCATGTATCTTCGCACCTCCAATCCTAGAGGGCATACGACCTTCTTTGCTGCGTATGTACTTGTCGGGCAATTCGTTATCCTTTGGAAGCTTCTTCTTCAATATTTTAAGTAGCTTCTCAAATCCTTTATCAGCACAAGATTCTCTGCCTTCCACCGCAGCAATTCCAAAGACGGTACCTAGCTTTGTGTTGCCATCTTCGCAATTGGGGTACAACCCTTTTTGTGGTCCTCTAGCATGCGATCGAACTTCATCTTCTTTTTGACTTTCGATTGCGTCCTTGCATCGACAATGACCGGCGGAGATCATCATCATCGGGCACATCATCTGGTTCCTCTTGATCTTCAGCAGCTTCTCCGTTGCAGATCATCGCACATCGTCTGGTTCCTCTTGATCTTCCGAGCATCATCGTATTCAGGGGCACATAGTTGTCATCGTACTCTTCTTCTTCGCCGCCTTCCATCATAACCCCTATTTCTCCGTGCCTCGTCCAAACATTATAGTGTGGCATGAAACCCTTGTAAAGCGGTGGGTGTGCAGGATTTTCCGGTCGAGTAAGACTTCAGATTCCCACATATAGGGCATGGACAACACATAAAACCATTCTGCTTGTTTGCCTCAGCCACTTGAGAAAATTATGCACGCCCTTAATGTACTGGAGGTGTGTCTTGAACCGTACATCCATTGCGGTTCATCTGTGTGCATTATATATAATTAAGTGTGTCAAAAATCATTAGAGATCATGAATAGATAATTAATTAAGTGACCAAATTAATAGAAGTTCATCATCACATTAAAACCAAAGTACATACATAGTTCTCATCTAACAACATAAAGCTCGCAGAGCATCTAAATTAATTAAACCATACACTGAAACTATGTAAAACATTTCAATGCGAAACAAATGTGATCATAATCGCAACCAATGTAACAACTGATCCAACGACATAATGATACCAAGCCTCGGTATGAATGGCATATTTTCTAATCTTTCTAATCTTCAAGCGCATTGCATCCATCTTGATCTTGTGATCATCGATTTACATCCGCAACATGCAACTCCAATATCATCTTCTCCTCCTCAATTTTTCTAATTTTTCCTTCAACAAATTGTTTTCTTCTTCAACTAAATTTAACCTCTCGACAATAGGGTCGGTTGGAATTTCCGTTCAACAACCTCCTAGATGAATAAAATCTATGTCACGTTGGTCGGCATAATTGTCATAAATAATAAATGAACCAATAGTTATGAAAAGATAATATATACCACATCCGAATCATAGATGTGACGAGGGCCGACGGGGCGGATACCAAAACCATCGCACTATATAAGATGCAATAATAAAAGTAAGAAAATTATACAAGTATATATCTATCTAAACATACAAATAAGAATATTTTTCCTTTCGAAAGAAGATAAGAACAAGAGGCTCACCACGGTGGTGCCGCCGATGAGATCGGTGCGGGTGATCGACGACGTTGAAGACGGGATGGGGCGTGACGGACCGCTAAATCTAGACAAATATGGAGGAAAATGGAGCTTGGCGGTCGAGCTTGGAGAGGAGAAACCTTAAGTAGTGTGGCTCGGGCATTCCATCGAACACCTTGTGTGCATATGAGGTGAGCTAGAGCACCACCAAGCCCTCTCCCCTCGGCCGAGAAAAACAGAGCAGTGTGCTCGCTCTTGCGCTGGGGGTATATATAGGCACCACCATTGGTCCCGGTTGGTCGCACGAACCGGGACTAAGGGTTTTTTTGGTCCGGTTCGTGCCACGAACCGGACGAATGGTTGGGGCCAGAGTGGGGATCATTGGTCCCGGTTCATCCCACCAACCGGGACCAAAGGTCCAGACGAACCGGGACCAATGGCCCACGTGGCCCGGCCGCCCCCGGCTCACGAACCGGGTCCGATGCCCCCATTGGTCCCGGTTCTGGATTGAACCGGGACTAATGGGCTGGACCGGCCTGGACCATTGCCCCCTTTTCTACTAGTGAGTGCCTGGACGAGTGCATCAAGCTGGCCTCGGGATTCAGCCTCGCTGACCTGTTCACATCGTCGCGCCTTGCACGAGCGTTCAGTAGGTCAATTCGCCGGATGGAGGCCACCAGATAAGCCAGCTCATTGGCCGGATCATTGAGGAGCATCGCACGAGGAGGCCGGCTGGTGTCGGCGACGAAGAAGACATCGTGGACGTGCTACTGAGGATCCAAAATGACGGTAGCCTCCACATGCCTCTCAACGCAAGAACAATCCGTTCTGTGATTATGGTGGTGACGCTCGCGTGCACCGAAGTGGCCTTTGCCTAAAAGGTTCAAGCCAAGTACTCTTAGCCGAGAACTACGCTCGGCAAACTCTCTGCCGTGTGGGAAACGACTTGCACCGAGTTTTCCCGGCACTCAGGAAACTCAGAAATTCCAATAGTGTATGTGTCAAGGTTACCGAATGAGGCAATTTTACCGAGGGGGACTGGTAAATGTGGTTACCACGGTTATCGAGAAATACCAAAAAATACCGAGAATATTTCGAGCGAATTTTATAGTTGAATTTTGAATTCAAATAAGTGAATGAACGAATATTTGAACTAGAGAACTCCCAAAACAGGAACTAGGTTGCTACCAACATGCCAGAACCAACTCTCATGGCATTAATTAGATCCTACGTACTTTACTGTAAATCGAGTGTTTAAATTTAAAATTTTCAAAAAAAATGGTATTTTTTGCTCGGTATGGTGATTTATCGAGGGGCACGGAAATACGCAGTAACCATGGAAAATCTTGAAATTTCGACCGGTAACCAAAACCTTGGTATGTGTGCAAATATGTAGTTGAAATGTACTATGTAAACCAAAATTAGAAAGCATGCAATTTTTTTTACTCTGTTAAGTTTAGGGGATCGGTTAGAGACGACACTTTTTTTAAAGATACTTCTGTAGAGGAATAAATGTAGTCCTCTAGAGGGTACTCGGCCATTTCCCCCTCTAAATTCTAGGGGGTCGTTTAGAGATGCTCTAAGATGGTTTTGGACCAAAGTGTATTCAAATTACCAAAGAGTACAACTTTTTGCGACCAGTTCGTTGCACTTTGACGTTTATATGTACCAAAATGCTCCCACCGTGCAAGTTCGTGTGCCACCGGTGCAATTACCTCTATGATTATATATCCTCCCAAATTCATCAACTAATTTCCTGTAGCTCTTTATGACCATCAAGGTACGTTTCCTGTAGTACCATTATTATGGGTAGGCTTGCCCAATTACTCCAATAATAGAGTTGCTGAATGCTGTTAATGGAAACTTAGGTGGAAAGGTACAAACTGCACCTTTTCACGTACTCCCTCTGTAAAGAGATATAGAAGTGTTTAGATCTCTATAGTGATCTACATGCTTTTATATTTCTTTACAGAGTGAGTACTAATTGAACCGAAGTATCTCAGTTTTAACACGTGGGTATGCCAATTAAGTACTATGAAGTTGCCAATGTGCTCAGTAGGATCTTCTTAGAGTTGTTTGTGATGTTGTCGGTTCTTGATTGTTTGGTGGATTATGTCCGTAACTATATATTGTTGCTCATATATGAATTTTGATTTTGCTAACCACATGTTCCATGCGGTGTTGCTCATATATATCGTGCCAAATTCATCAACTAAATTCCTGTAGCTCATAATTGCAATCTATACGTACGTTTCATGTAGAACCATTATGATGGCTAGGCCTACTCAACTACTCCAATGGAGGCGCGGACTATACATCTCTTCTGTGCCGGTGCGGAGAAGAGAAGACGCACTCCTCGGCCATGGCACAACAAGATCAAGATGTTGTGTGCTACTACAATTACCTCTTCATGGCCACCCTCCTGCTACTCCCCTCCCTCCTCATCGCCATGTTCAGACCACCGCGCCCGCGCAAGCACAGCGGCGAGAACCTTCCCCCCGGGCCATGGCAGCTGCCGGTCATCGGCAGCATGCACCACCTCATCGGCGCACTCCCGCACCATGCCATGCGTGACCTCGCCCGCCGGTACGACGCCCCGCTCATGCTGCTCCGCCTCGGGGAGCTCAACGTCGTCGTGGCCTCGTCCGCCGTCGCGTCAAGGGAGATCATGAAGACCCACGACGCGGCATTCGCGACGCGGCCACGGACCGCCACCCTCCGCGCCATCACGATAGACGACCTCGCCATCTCCCTTGCACCGCACGGCGAGCAGTGGCGCCGCCTCAAAAAGCTATGCGTCACCGAGGTACTCAGCGCGCGGCATGTCCGGTCCCTCTGGGGATGCCGCGAGGCCAATGCCGCGGCCCTAGTCTCCTCCATCGTCTCTTCGCTGTCGTCTTCGTCGGAGCCCGTGAACCTCAGCTCCCTCATCTCCACCCACGTCACCAACTTGGCGGTGCACGCATTGGTGGGCGAGCAGAACGAGGATCTTCGCGCAGAGTTCCTGGAATGTCTGGATGAGGGCATCAAGCTGGCCTCAGGGATCAGCCTCGCTGACCTGTTCCCATCGTCGCGCCTTGCACGTGCGTTCAGTAGCTCGATTCGACGGATGGAGGCGTTAAACCACCAGATAAGCCAGCTCATCGGCCGGATCATTGAGGAGCATCGCACGAGGAGGTCGGCCGGTGGCGGCGAGGAAGGAGACATCGTGGACGTGCTACTGAGGATCCAGAATGACGGTAGCCTCCAGACGCCTCTCAATGTCAGAACAATCGGTTCCGTGATTATGGTAAGATCGAACTCGAACTTCTTCGCTTTGGATCCAGAATGAAGCTAAGCCCCATTTAGCCTTTTTCATTAACTCATGAAAAAGTTAAAATAAAATGAGGCATCATATATGATATATCACATATGATTGACTTCAGACATGTTCAAGCATAAAAAACAAGGTACACCTAATCAAGCGTTCTAATTCAATAATAGATGTCTGCATCAGTGCATCATAGGAATATTTTATATAAAATCATAAGGAATAATAATAAATTTGAATGACGCTGTAACGTGATTTCAAAAAGCTAGCTTAGAAAATAGTGGCCCCCGAAACTTAGCAGCCCTAAATTTTCCAAAATTTAACGCTATAGTAGGAATAGCGAGCTATTAGGTTCATTTTTAATTTAGTGCTGGAAGTGCATAGTTTAGTTGGAGGCTGCTCCAAATGCCATAGTGACGCCATGGCGGGCTATTTAAAATAATTTGATACTTGAATGCATGCATCTCACTTGAAAAGAAATTATTTCAGCCAAAACATCTCAAGTAATTAAAGTTCTATTTTTTGCAGGATATGTTTTCGGGAGGAAGCGAAACCTCGGTGACAACACTCCAATGGGTGATGGCAGAGCTCATGCGAAGTCCTGCGGCTCTGCGGAGGGTGCAGGCCGAGGTGCGCAGCGCTTTCGCTGGGCAGACCTGCATCAAGGAGGATGCCCTGCATGAGCTGCGTTATTTGCATCTAGTAATCAGGGAGTCGCTTCGCTTACACCCGGTGTTGCCGCTGCTTCTCCCGCGGGAGTGCCAGGAACCGTGTCGTGTCCTCGGCTATGATGTGCCCAAGGGCGCCATGGTGCTCGTCAACGCATGGGCAATCGGGCGGGATGTAGCAAGCTGGGGCGCTGATGCCGAGGAGTTCAGGCCAGAGAGGTTTGAGGAGGCTGGTGATGCGGCGGCGGATTTCAGGGGAACGAACTTCGAGCTCGTGCCATTCGGCGCCGGTAGGAGGATGTGTCCTGGGATCACGTTTGGGATTGCGGTCGTGCAGGTCATGCTAGCGAGCCTGTTGTTCCATTTCGATTGGGAGCTCCCTGCAGGAGGCGCCGATGGTCTAGACATGGCGGAGGAGCTCGGGATGACAGCCAGGAGGAAGAAGGACCTGTGGCTGCATGCCACCGTTCACGTGCCTGCTCCTAATCCATGAATATTCAAACATGGGAATGTCTTATATTATAGCCTTTCTTGTCCTCACAGCTAAATAAAATGGGTCGGAGAAATAAGTTCTTAATTTTTCATTATGTAATCCGTGGTCTAAGTTGTTTGTTTATTGTGTGTGTGCGCAACCCGGAGAAGGCAACCCGGGCAAACAGTCAAGGAACACAAATCTCACACACTCCAGGCCAAGCCTAGACAATCTTCATCGGTTAGAACTGGAGCCAGAGGGCCAAGACGTGCAAATATGTCGTCCGCTTCGCAACCCAAATTAACTTGCAAAAGAAAACGTTGTATACGAAAAACCACATTGTTGTTGCCCAACGGAGACAAATCCTAATTTTTTTTCCTAAACATACCACCATTGAACCGAAGTTCTGGACCCCACTCCTTCCTATCATCGTAGCGACAAACGAAGGAAGAGGCGTTTCTTCTCCGGTGCTCCCCGGCTGAACGCGAGTGGGAAAAACACAAGGACGGTCCAGATGCGTCGATGCCAGTTCGTAACGAGGGGCACGATGGTCATTTCTGGTGGGCGTAGAGCGCGCGTAGACCAGTCGTAGAGCCCTGTATGAGCCCGCGCCGGCCCGTGTACTATTGTACGTCGGACGTGTACGTATATTATACGCCGCCGGTTGCGTTTCCCCGCGGTCATGCGCGTGGACGTGTGCGTGGATAGTTTCCAAAAAGAGGCCCCAATTATAAGAGGAGGGGAACGGGCACCGGCCGCATCGCCCACCCCATTTCCCCCAAATCGCCTCCCTCTCCCTCCTCTCTCCTCTGCCTCATCGTCTCCCTCACCGGCCACCCCACCTACTTGCTCACCACCACCGCCTCCCTATCTTCTCCTGCTTGCTTTTGGCTCAGATGGAGCAAGGCCATGGCGAAGCCGCCGTCGCGGACGGAGATCTGCAGAAAACGGGCACGGAGACCGTGGCAGATGTCGTGCAGACCCTCGTCGGCGGTGCGGGTGCAGGAGGTGCTGCATCCCCACTCGCTGGATCGGTCGCTGCGGCGGCGGATCTGGAGGAGAAGAAGGTGGCTGTGGCGGACTCCGTTGTGGCGGACTTAGCCGTGCCGGAGCTTGGCGTGACGGCGTCGAGCGGCCCTTCTGATGGACCTGCGGAGGCCGGCGGCGAGCACGTGGACCTGCAGGTAATCCTTGCCAGCAGTCCCCTCCGTTGGTAGTTACCCCCGTTAAGCAGTAGATTTAGGTGTGAGGTTTTTTTGTTGTTGCTAGTTGCTGCATCCCCTTATGATAATTAGGGTTCTTATATGTTTGATTGATTTATAGTGAAGGTTAAGTTTGGATTCTGTGATTGAATCATCCAGTAGATAAAGTAGTTAGGGTTTTTTAATGAGATGTTTAGTTGGGGATTTTTTGTATTGGATTCAATTAGAGCCACAGATATGTAGAATCTGTGATTGAATCACATTCAGTAGATGTAGTAGTGAGGGTTTTTAATTAGATGTTTTGTTAGGTTTTTTTTGTATTGGATTCATTTATAGCCTCTGATATGTAGAATGTGTGACTGAATCACATCCAGTAGATGTAGTAGTTAGTGTTTTTTAATTAGATGTTTAGTTGGGGATTTTTTGTATTGGATTCAATTAGAGCCACTGATATGTAGAATTTGTGATTGAATCACATCCAATAGATGTAGTAGTTATGGTTTTTTAATTAGTTGATTAGTTAAGGTTTATTTGTATTAAATTCATTTATAGACAGTTATATATAGAATCTGTGATTGAATCATCCAGTAAATGTAGTAGGGTTTTTTTAATTAGATGTTTAGTTAGGGTTTTCTTGTATTGGATTCATTTATAGCCAGTTATATATAGGATCAATGATTGAACCATCCAGTAGATGTAGTAGTTATGGTTTTTAAATTAGTTGATTAGTTAAGGTTTATTTGTATTGGATTCATTTATAGACAATTATATATAGATTCTCTGATTGAATGATGTAGTAGATGTACTAGTTAGTGTTTCTTAATTGGATGTTTAGTTAGGTTTCTTTTGTATTGGATTCATTTATAGGCAGAGATAAATGTAATTAAATGGTGTGACTGAATGATGCAGTAGAAGTAAGAGTTATGATACTTTTATTAGATGTATGAGTTAGTTGAAGGAAATATGCCCTAGAGGCAATAATAAAGTTATTATTTATTTCCTCATATCATGATAAATGTTTATTATTCATGCTAGAATTGTATTAACCGGAAACATAGTACATGTGTGAATATATAGACAAACAGAGTGTCACTAGTATGCCTCTACTTGACTAGCTTGTTAATCAAAGATGGTTATGTTTCCTAACAATGAACAAAGAGTTGTTATTTGATTAACAAGGTCACATCATTAGTTGAATGATCTGATTGACATGACCCATTCCGTTAGCTTAGCTCCCGATTGTTTAGTATGTTGCTATTGCTTCCTTCATGACTTATACATGTTCCTATGACTATGAGATTATGCAACTCCCGTTTACCGGAGGAACACTTTGTGTGCTACCAAACGTCACAACGTAACTGGGTGATTATAAAGGTGCTCTACAGGTGTCTCCGAAGGTACTTGTTGAGTTGGCGTATTTCGATAGGATTTGTCACTCCGAATGTCGGAGAGGTATCTCTGGGCCCTCTCGGTAATACACATCACTTAAGCCTTGCAAGCATTTCAACTAATGAGTTAGTTGCGAGATGATGTATTACGGAACGAGTAAAGAGACTTGCCGGTAACGAGATTGAACTAGGTATTGGATACCGACGATCGAATCTCGGGCAAGTAACATACCGATGACAAAGGGAACAACGTATGTTGTTGTGCGGTTTGACCGATAAAGATCTTCGTAGAATATGTAGGAACCAATATGGGCATCCAGGTCCCGCTATTGGTTATTGACCGGAGACATGTCTCGGTCATGTCTACATTGTTCTCGAACCGTAGGGTCCGCACGCTTAAGGTTTCGATGACAGTTTCATTATGAGTTTATGTATTTTGATGTACCGAAGGTTGTTCGGAGTCCCGGATGTGATCACGGACATGACGAGGAGTCTCGAAATGGTCGAGACATAAAGATTGATATATTGGACGGATATATTTGGACACCGGAAAGGTTCCGGGTGAGATTGGAAATATACCGAGTTCCGGGAGGTTACCGAACCCCGGTAAGTATATGGGCCTTATTGGGCCTTAGTGAAAGGGAGGAGAAGGAGCAAGGGAGGCGCGCCCCAAGCCCAATCCGAATTGGGAGGGGGCCCCCTTTCCTCTCTCCTCCCCTCTCCTTCCTTCTCCTACTCCTAATAGGAAGGGGGCCAAACCTACTTGGAGTAGGTTTGCCCCCTATGGCGCCTCCTCCTAGGCCGCCTCCTCTTCCCTCCCTCCTTTATATACGGGCGGGGGCACCCTAGAGATAGAAGTTGATCATTGAGATCGTTCCTTAGCCGTGTGCGGTGCCCCCCTCCACGATATTACACCTCGGTCATATTGTAGCGGTGCTTAGGCGAAGCCTGTGACAGAGAACATCAAGATCGTCACCACGCCATCGTCTTGTGTAACTCCTCCCAGCGCCTCTGCTGGATCGGAGATCGGGTGCGTCATCGAGCTGTACGTGTGTCAAGAACTCGGAGGTGCCGGAGTAACGGTGCTTGGATCGGTTGGACCGGGAGGACGTACGACTACTTCCTCTAGGTTGTGTCAACTCTTCCGCTTCGGTCTACGAGGCTACGTAGACAACACTCTCCCCTCTCGTTGCTATGCATCACCATGATCTTGCCTGTGCGTAGGAAATTTTTTGAAATTACTACGTTCCCCAACATTAGTGTTATTTGTACTGGATTCATTTATATCCAATGATATATGTAAGTAAACTTTGTGATTCAATGATCCAGTGGATTACTTTTATTAGATGTATGAGTTAGTGTTATTTGTACTGGATTCATTTATATCCAATGATATATGTTGGGGATATTACCACTAGGCGTAAACCGGCCTGCTTGGGCCGGGTTAACTTCATTAGTGGTATAAACAGATGAAGGCCCAAGGCCCATAGTCGGTTTAGAACCTGTAGCCATAAACCGGCCTGATGTATAAACTTGTATTGTAAGTTAGGAATAGAGAGATACCAACCGGGATACGAGTATGAACCGGTTGGGACTATATGGACCGACGGGCGTCACCCGTGTATATAAGGGGACGACCCGGCGGTGGTTCAAGACAGACAACCACAACTCGAGCCTAGGCGAAGCTCGTTTGCTCCCTAGCCATCGAGACTACATCAATTCCATCACAACTAGACGTAGGCTTTTACCTTCATCGAAGGGGCCGAACTAGTATAAAACCCCCGTGTCTTTGTGTCCGCTTTAACCCCTTCAAGTAAACTCGTAGCGATGGCTCCACGACTAAGTTCTTTCACTAGGACATCTGCCGCGACAAATCCATGACAGTTGGCGCCCACCGTGGGGTATCGCACGATGGTTTGACGATCTTGGAGGGCAAGCTCAAGGGACTCGAAGGCTATGTTGTGGGCCGGATGACCAAGAGTCGTCGCGGCAGGATCTACATCGACGACGCAGGATGGGGTCCCGAGGCCGATTCGATCGAGTACGGGTACCGGGTCCCCTTTGGTGGCATACACGTTTTCATCGGCAAGATCGGTGAGCCTAGGCCTGAGCCGGACATCTGCACCAACCTCGTCGAGACGGCTCAGCATGCGAGATCTACCCAGGCTAAACCGGCCGTGAAGCGTGTCTTCGTTGGAGTCATCCACGGAGGAGAGCGTGAGGACGGATCAGAACACGGTAGCGAGACCGTCGTCTATTCCGGTGACGAGTCCTCAACCGGAGAGACCGAATCGCTATACCAGTTGCAAGACGATATGGTTAGGGGTTGTTCCGATGGCGACAGTATTCCGGACCCCCCAGGCCAGGTCAACCGGGTTGGAATATTCATGGCCGGCACACAGGCGGCGAATCACTCTTCGACCGCCGCAGCGATGCTCTCCGGATCAGCAGCGGCAGCGGCAGCAGGGGCAGGAGGCCTTGTGCGCCCGCCGGTTCAAGTTCTATCTGATCTGTTTGATGCACTAGCCGCGCTTATGGTAGAGGACAATCCGGCGGATCAGGAGGCCCATAATGCAGAAATTGCAAAGGTGAGAGAGCAGATCGTGCAAGCCAAAGCAGATCTAGCAGCAGAAAAAAGACAGATGGCCGAGAGCGGCCGCTGGACGCCTGTGCTTATAAGCTCATGCTTGACCGAACGCATCACAGAGGTCTTAAAGTGGAAGCACAGATCACGCCGCCGTTAGGGTTTGATCCCGGAATCTCTTTCACACTCCAGAGCTAGACCCAGAATCCGCCGCAGCACTGGAGACAAACCGGATTGATGCACCAGACCGTGGCGACGGTCCAACCTCGCTGATGGAACCTCCTCGCAGAACATTGTGGTTCCTCCGCCGTCCAGACGCCCCGTGTCATTATTCTAATCCTATGGACAACCTTGTTGCAGCCGCCGCCGCGATTAGAGGCTATCCCAATGAAGGGACTCTCCGCAGTTTATAGAGACGCTACCGGTTAAGGAGCTTCTCGACCGCGCTGATTCAGCAGAAGCATATTCGCACAGCCGTGATCGGATTCACTTCGCGCCCGGCCCAAGCCGGAGCTATAGCAGCGCATGGATGAACCGCCATATCGAGCAATGCGCGAGGCCGTGAAGCGCCCGTGGCAATAACCCGGCAGTGGTGTTCGCGATGCTCGGGATGTGGTAGACCGGCCCGCACGGCGAGGCCGAGTTAGCGAAGACAGATGATGCGGGTCAACTTACGCCGGTTCGCCTACCACCTTCGCCGACCAGAGTCGATCCGCTGGGAGTGCCTTGTTTAATCCCCGCTTTACGCAATGTGCGCCTGCCCAAAGATTTCAAGGGTCCGCGCAAGGTGCCGAATTACACCGCTGATTTATCCCCTGAAGCGTGGGTAGAGAGTTATGAGATGGCCATGGAGATGCTAGACGTGGATGAGACCGCGTGTGCAAAATATTTCACCATGATGCTTGAAGGCATGGCTCGTACTTGATTGAAGAGCCTACCGCCCAATTCTATCAGCTCATGGGCCCAGTTGCAGGCCCGGTTTATCCAGAATTTCAAGGATACATGTAAGCAGCCCATGTCCATAGTAGACCTGGCGGCTTGTGTCCAGGAGGAAGGAGAATCAACGACCCATTGGGTGCGTCGCGTTTCGGAAATTTTGCACTCGTCTGACAGGATTAATGCTGACTCTGCGATCTTAACCCTGGAAGGCAACTGCCGGTTTGAGCCTTTAAAATTGAAATTGGGACGCATGAAGCGGTTCTGTAATGACATGGGAACCCTCATGGCCGCTTTAGTGAAGTATGCTGATTCGGACAGTACCAAGGATCCCGAGACTGATGATGATGAAGCAGGGAAGGGAAGGAAGAATAGCAACTCCAAACAGCAGCAGTACAAACCGGCGGGTCATGGAAACGGAGGCAAGCGCAAGGCGGATGGCAGCATGGACTTTGTGGCCAACACCAATGCACAAGACAGGGGGCAGCGGCGCAGAGGTAATGCGGCAAATCGTGATGGGGCTCCCAATCCTAACGCAAGCCGTTTGAATTATTTGTTGAATCAGCCTTGCCCAAAGCATGGGACGAAGGAGTCGCCGGCTAACCACCTTTGGAAGGATTGTTATATTATGCAGGAGTTTAAAAACTCTAATGCCTTCCGGTATGACCATGGGTCAGGTGGCGGTTCAGGATCCGGTTTCCATGGACCGGTCACGATGGAGCTTCCGGTTCAGTCTCAATCGTATGCGGTCACAACAACCACAATAATCGAGCGCGGCCAGCAGAAGAGCAAAGAGCAGCAGCGATCGGGTTATCGAGCCAGCCAAAACAGTTGAACAATGGGAAATATCATGTTTTCACAACTAGCTTGGATAAACGCGACCGAAAACTCCACAAGCGAGCGGTGAATTCTGTTGAACCGGCCTTACCACGTTACTTGCGCTGGTCGGAGCAGCCTATCGTGTGGAGCAGAGAGGATCACCCGCCCCGGGTTGATAATCCGGGCCAGCTAGCATTAGTGGTAGACCCTTAGGTGGGGGGTTATAAATTCACCAAGGTACTCATGGATGGAGGAAGCAGTATTAACATACTGTACTATGAGACATTCCGCCGCATGGGTCTAACAGACAAAGATCTCAAACCGTCTAATACGGTGTTCCATGGTGTGGTGCCTGGCAAATCTGCATATCCTGTTGGTAAGATAGCCCTGGATGTGGCTTTTGGGGACGAGCACGACTCCCGGTCGGAAAAACTAACATTTGAGGTGGTGAAAATCCGGAGCCCGTATCATGCCTTGTTTGGCCGGCCGGCTTACGCCAAGTTCATGGCGCGGCCTTGT
This sequence comes from Aegilops speltoides, assembly GCA_021437245.1. Taxonomy (NCBI): domain Eukaryota; kingdom Viridiplantae; phylum Streptophyta; class Magnoliopsida; order Poales; family Poaceae; genus Aegilops; species Aegilops speltoides. The sequence goes on from CM038147.1 coordinate 571,249,026, forward strand.
TATATCTACTTGCAGCTCAAGATGCCGGGTTACAAGGGGACGATAACGGTTCATGGGAGCCGTAGGGTCGCTTTGGAATGTGAGGAAGGTGATGCGGCTTATGCAGAGTCGGTCTGTGCCACGGAGGAGTTGAAATACTATAAGGACAATGTTGATCCGGCGGATATGACTCCTTTGAAGAAGCCAACTACAGAGCATGATTCGGATCTGAAGTTCAAATCGGCAGCTGAGACCAAGCTTGTTGACTTCGTGCCCGGCGATTCGTCCAAGCAGTTCACTTTGTCGCGCTAACTGGATCCCAAATAGGAAAGCGCGCTCATCGAAGTTCATCCATGAGAATCGACATCTTTGCATGGAAACCGTCCGACATGCCGTGTACCGAGGGAACTCGCTGAGCACACTCTTAATGTGGATCCTAAGTATAAACCGTGAAACAATTCCTCCGCCGGTTTAACGAAGAAAGGTGCAAAGCCATTGAGAGGAAGTGGCCGGCTTTTAGCAGCTGGTTTTATCATTGAGGTGTTCCATCCAGAGTGGCTTGCTAATCCGGTGCTGGTTCTTAAGAAAATGGCACTTGGCGATGTGTGTGGATTACACGGATCTTAACAGGCTTGTCCAATGGATCCTTTGCCCTCCCCGCATTGACCAGATCATTGATGCCACGGCGGGTTGTGAGCGCTTGAGTTTTTTCGATGCATACTCGGTTATCATCGATCAAAATGGCGGTTAAGGACCAGGAGAAGACAGCGTTTATTACTCCCTTTGGAGCCTTTTGTTATGTATCCGCGTTCTTCGGCTCAAGAGTGCCAAGCCACCTATCAACGGTGTGTACAGAATTGCTTGCATAAACAGATCGGCCGTAATGTGCACGCCTATGTGGATGATATTGTCGTAAAGTCAAGGCAGAAGGAGACGCTGGTGGATGATTTGAAGGAAACCTTTGACAACTTGCGCGTTTACAAGATGATGCTTAATCCGGCCAAGTGTGTCTTTGGTGTTCCGGCAGGCAAGTTACTGGGTTTTCTGGTGTCTAACAGAGGAATTGAGGCTAATCCAGAGAAGATTACGGCTATTACCTCCCTGGCTAAACCGAAGTGTATCAACGATGTTCAGCGTTTGGCAGGCAGAATCGCCGCACTGAGCCGGTTTATCAGCCGCCTCGGAGAGAAGGCCATCCCGTTGTACCAAATGCTGAGGAAGACAGACAATTTTGTCTGGAGTCCGGCTGCTGATGAAGCATTTGAGGACTTAAAGTGGCAATTAGCCAATCCGCCTGTTCTTGCAGCTCCGGTTGACAAGGAGCCACTATTATTATACGTAGCAGCCAATGCTCGGGCGGTTAGCGTGGCTATTGTGGTGGAACGCAAGGAGGCAGGCAAGGAATATCCGGTTCAGCGGCCGGTTTATTATATCAGCGAGGTGCTTATTGAATCCAAGCAAAGGTATCCGCATTGGCAGAAGCTGGTCTATGGTGTTTTCATGGCCAGCCGGAAGTTGAAGCAGTATTTTCAAGGGCACCCCATCACATTGGTCAGTTCAGCCCCCTTGGGTGATATCATCTGTAACCGGAGGCGATCGTCGGATTGCCAAGTGGGCTATAGAGCTTGGGCCACACGGATCAAGTATGTACCTCGGACGGCGGTGAAGTCTCAAGCACTTGTTGATTTCATCAATGACCGGACGGAGTTACAAGCGCCGAGGAGAAGCCGGATCACACATATTGGACTATTCATTTTGATGGATCCAGCAAGCGAAGGCTCGGGGCTGGAGTCGATTAACTTCCCCACGAGGTGATAAGTTTTGTTATGTTCTCCGCTTAATGTTCCCTTGTACTAATAATGCAGCTGAGTACGAAGCCTTGCTCCATGGTCTCCGGATGGCTAAAGAGATGAACTTAAGCCGGGTTAAGTGCTTCGGTGACTCGGACCTCGTGGCCCAACAGGTGTCTGGCACTTGGGATTCTAAGGACCCGCTCATGGCTGCATATCGTCGGGAAGTGGATAATATTGCGGGTTGCTTCAAAGGTTATCAAGTGGATCATGTGGACCGTCGGAAGAATGAAGCGGCGGACGCTTTAAGGCGATTGGGTCCTCAGCGCAAACCGGTCCTGCCTAATGTCTTTCTGGACGTGTTGCACAACCCGTCAGTCCAGCTCCCAGGTGATGCGGATTTGGCTATTCCTGATCCGAAAGCTCAATTGGTGGCAGCACTGCATGCTATTCCGGATTGGACGGTTCCTTTTCTTGCGTACATGAACCGGGGGGGAGTTACCAGAGGATGAGATTCTAGCCAAGCAGATAGTCCGGCGATCCAAGTCTATGACGATTGTCAATGGTGAATTGCATCATTGCGAGGTATCGTATGCTTCAACATTGTGTTTCTCCCGAGGAAGGCTGTGAAATATTAAGAGAAATCCATGAAGGGATTGTGGACACCACGCCGTTCAAAGTCTCTGGTGGCAAAGGCGTTTAAATCACGGGTTCTATCGGTTGACAACGCATGCCGATGCGGAGGACTTGGTCAAATGGTGTGATGGATGTCGAAATTTTCAAGGCGTGCTCATGTGCCGCTCAAGAATTGAGGATGATCCCAATAACGTGGCCGCTTGCAACTTGGGGCTGGATATGGTCGGACCTTTTAAAAGATCCAAGGATAAGAAAACCCACCTTTTGGTGGCGGTTGACAAATTTACCAAGTGGATTGAAGCGAACACAGCGGCAAGTGTGATGCAGCAACAGCGTGCAGTTCATCAAAAAGTGATTTTCCGGTTTGGCTTTCCACACAATCATTCGATAATGGTACCAATTTATCCAAGGGCGCTATGAAGGAGTTCTCGTGAACGTGAGCACATCCGACTTGACGTGTCGTCGATGGCACACCCCAGTCCAATGGACAGCGAACGAGCTAATCAAGAAATCTTGCGAGGCATCAAACCCCGCTTATGGTCCCATTGCAAAGAACACCAGGATGTTGGGTTGAAGAGCTGCCATCCGTGTTATGGAGTATCAATACTACGCCAAACCGTCCACAGGATACACACCATTTTTCATGGTCTATGGGGCGAGGCGTTCTCCCTAGTGATATCCGCATGATTCGCCTCGTGTGGCAGCTTATGTTGAAGCGGACAATGAGACAACCGCGGCAAGACGCTTTGGACCTATTGGACGAGGAGCGTGATATAGCGGCTGCCCGTTCGGTGATTTACCAGCAAGATCTTCGTCGCTATCACAGTCGCCGGGTTAGAACCAGAACTTTCAAGAAGGAGATTTGGTGCTTCGACTCATCCAAGACCAGACGGATATGCACAAGTTATCCCCGCCTTGGGAGGGACCTTTAAGTGGTCGACAAGAATCTGCACAACGGGTCGTATTATATCGATTGATATTCGAGAGCATCAAGACTCACGCACATCAGAGGAGGAGACCAACAGGCCATGGAACATAGCTCATCTTCGGCCTTACTACACTTGAGCCATCGGCTCTATCTATGTACATATCATGACAATGTATATATTATCTTTGATATAATAAAACCGGAGCCTCAGCTAAAGCGGGGTCTCTGTCTTTCTTATCATGCGTGGTTACATGGAGTGGCTCTGTTTTTAAAGCGGCCTCCGGTTTACCCCTTGACATTTGCTTTTTATATATCACTTGGGGCCTTGGTCGTGTCTGAACCAATGCAACACCTCTTGATAGGCGACAGCCACCAGATCACTTGGGGACATGGTCAAGTCTGAACCAGTCACGCCTCTTGATCGGCCTAAGGCCACGAAATCACATGGGGGCTTGGTCGAACCCGAACCATTCCCACGCGTCTTGATTTGGCATATATGCCATGAATCATTTGGGGACCTGGCTGCCTTGAACCATCGCCACACCTATTGGGGGCTTGGTCCTGTCCGACCATGGTAACACCATCTGATCAGCTCAGTATAGCATATTTTTGCAAACGGTTTTTTATCATTGCCTTTGCTTCCATGTTATTTTCATGGCTTGTTTGTTCTTTGTTTTTGTTGGATTTCTTTTATGTCAACAAACACCTTTTTCCGGTTCAGCCGATGGATTTGATTCCCCTTTAATCCGGAGAAGTATGCCCGGTTTACCTTTTCCTGTTAACATCATGGAGTAACAAGGGGGCTTGTATTGATTCAGTATGGTTTATACTGGAGCTGTTTTTCTCCCCCCTGGTTGACGGTAATGGTTTATAAAACCTCCGCTTCAAGCTTGGCTAAGCCAGCTTCATGCCAAGACATGGCAGGTATTTTGTATCACCTATTTGTTACATTACTGATACACATATCAAGATCATAAACCGGCTGGCGGTATAACCGCCACCGAAGTTCCAATTTTTCTGATTGCAGGGAATATGAATTGAAGTTTTTTCAAACAAAAGCTTCAGTACTTATGCACGAAGGCATATTCAAGGCAGAAGTATTAACTATCCTATTACAAGGCAACACGGTGCCCAAATAAGATCATTGTTCTTTTGGAAAGATGCCAAAGACAGCTATCCAAACCGGCTTCCGGTTCAAGCCTGCTCCTCATCATCCGCCGCTTCAGCTTCCTCGTCTCTACCCATTGGCTGGAAATCAACAGTGGTCCAGTCGATTCCCATTAAAGCTTGGAAAACAGCCTCTTCATGGATCAGGGAAGACGGTTCAATATCGAGGCGTAAGTATGCTTACGGATTGGAGGAATCGGACTCTCCGCTTCAAGAGTTGGGGCAGGCACTCGCTTGTTCGATTGTTGTATTGCGCTTGATAATGCGTCAAGTCCGCCTCTTCACTAATTGACAAGCCGAGGGCCGACTTTGCACGGTTTATTGCCCTCAGATCATCTTCATTAAATTCAGAGCCATCTTCTTTCACGCTGGGATAGCCTTGAGATGCTTCCAGAGGGTCAAAATCTGGCACCCATGCCTTTGCCCGGATCAAGGCGTTAATAGCTCCGGTTCGAGCAGCGGATTTTTTCAGCTCCTCAATCCGGGCCGGAAGCATCGACAACCTGTTAAGAGTGTCCTGGATTAACGAAGGTGCCGGGTTGTTATGAGAGGCTGTGGTGATGACCCGCTGGGCTCCGGTATATAATTGTTCCACTAAGGTGTAGGCAGCCTTCAGCTTCTTCCGCACATCATTTCCTAAGTGCCCGATGCGTGTGCCTACAACAATATAGGGACGGTCACAAACCGGATTTACATTACAGCAGGTTACAATTATCACAGAAGTTAAAAGGAGCTTACCAAAGATTGCAGCGGTCATGGAGTGTATTTGCCGCTTTACGGCCGTAAGTTCATCCACCACCGGTTTAAGGGCAGCTTCAGCATTTTCCGCTCTTTTGGTTAAAGCGGCCTTCTCAATGGCCCAATCAGCCCACTCTTTCTTGAAGCCCTCCTTCACCTATTCAGCGGTGCTCAAGGCGCTGGTTAATTCTTCCTTGGCCTTGTCTGTTTAAGACTGTTGGGTTTTCAAGGCCTCCTACAAATCGGCAATCCGGTCCTCCTTGATTCTCACCTCAGCTTGCATACAGACAGTGTTTAGCTTTACACAAGCAGTCCAAGAAATTGAAGTATCAACCACACAACAAAGTTATATGCCTGATACTTGGGGGCTAATGCACCCTCAATTTTTATATATTACAAGATTGCAAAGTCCCAAGCTCAATACAAGTATTCAACTTGGCACTTGGGGCTAATGGCTATTTGATCAAATTATGTTCTAAGGACAGTTTTCTATTGGAGCCCCGGTTTACTTATGCTAAGTTAAAACGGCCCTTGAGGGCTATAATGATGGATTTCAAAGTATTGAGGATTGTGTTCAAGTCCCGGTTTGACGAAGGTTACAAACCGACCCTTGGGGGCTAGGAGGATTGACACAATGGCAGTAAGTAAAGAAGTAAGTTACCTCAAATTTATCCCTCATCATCTTTACCAGACCAGCTTCACAGTCACGGCTAGTATAAAGCCGGTTTAAATAGCCGGAATGAAGATCTTGGGCACTCAGAGCAGCATATGTCTCCAGTTCAACATCCCATTTTCCTTTGTTCAGAGTGGAAAAATCCTCTTTTATGGTATGCTTGGTAAGGGTGACAGGATTCCCGGGTTCAAAGCGGCCCACACCGGTAATCACAACATCATCATCTTTGGACTCGCCGGTTTGTGTTGGTGCGGCCGGTTTGTCAGCAGGACTGTGGGATTTCTCAATCCGGACGGAGCTGGCAGGCGGGTCAGCAGAGGTTGAAGTGTTAATAAGCCTCTCTTCGGGAATAGCATCATCCTGCAAAGGAGGGTCATTGGGAATATCTTCAGGAGCAAATTCTTCAAGATCTGGCACTTTGTCATGTTCTGGGGCTACATCTTCTTCAGCCGCTTTATCAAGGCGGGCCTTCTTGCTTGGTTTCGGTTTGGCCCTGAAAGAAAAACAAGGAGTCAAGGAAAAGCATAAGCCATTACACAGTATACTGGAAGCATATGTTCAGTTTAGCTTACCCAGCAACTATTTTCAAAGGTGGTAGCTGAGTGGCCGACGATTCACCAGAAGATGAATGAGAAGTGACCTGATAATCGGAGTCGGATGGATTAAGAGGTTGACGGAAGAAACCCGCTTTAGGATTTAAATCAATAAAAAGGTCGGAGACCTCGGAGCGCGTTTAACCGGGCTGTTTGGTAAACCGCAGAGGTAACTACACAGCCATCGTGCGGGTTGTCGGCGAGCTTCATGTTGCCGAAGTCTTCATAAGAAATTTGGGATCCAAATAAGCAAGAGGATGAGAAAATTTAACTTTCCGGTTTGCTCGGAGAAATTTTGGCAAAGGCAAGATTTCGAATCGGAAGAGAGAATAGTTACCTCAACGAATCCGCATTGCTGGCTTCAGCGTCGTCCCCGACAAGCATCATCATCAATAAGGCGGTAAAAAGTAAGCCAAGTGAATCAAGTTCTACCTCAAGGTCCGGGTTACCCACATCATCATCAATAGCTGGATCAGATGAAGAGGTGGTTTTTCTCTTGTGAGCTGGTTTCTTAATAACCTTGGTCTTGGGCCGGGTTGGCCGCCGTGCCGTCTCCGTTTTATCTTGTGAAAGTTTCTTGCTCCAAAACGGATTATCACCCTGGATCAGCAGTAATTAAATATCAGACAGATAAAGCAGATATGATTCAACAATAGAGCAACTAAAATCTTATCACCGGCGGTTTGTTGGTGGTGCATGAGGAAGCGAACCGGTTTGAGATAGAGGTGCTCGGTTCATTCAACATCTTCTTTACGTAATCTGTGACTTCATCGTCGGAGAGTTGGATTTTAATGTGTCGAGTGGGTCATCGACGCTACCAAAGATACTTGCACATCAAACCGGGGCGCCGGCTCAGAGGCAGTATGCTCCATGATATCCAGCAGCGTGCAAGGTCTATTCCTGTTAAACCGTTGGCCATAAAGGCTCGTAGTTTGGACAGTTGTGGACCATATTTAATTCTCTCCTTGGCGCTTAATCTTTGTGGAAAAGGGTGAGTGTTGCTGAGCCGTTCTGGACGGAAGCCAGGCAAGGGATTTTCATTCTCAGGGGAGGTATCCTTGCAATAAAACCAAGTTGCATTCCACTCCTTGGGGTGAGTATGGAGTTTGACATGGGGATAAGTGATTTCTTTCCTCTTCTGAATGGCCATACCGCCTAATTCAGTATTGGGGCCGTCGGTAAATTCAGTGCAACGGTTTAAATGGAAGAGGTCTCTAAACAACTCGACTGAAGGCTCCTCTTGAAGGTATACCTCAGAGAGTACTTGGAAGTGACATAGATTGGTGACGGAATTGGGGCCAATATCCTGTGGGCGGAGCTGAAAATTGGCTAGCACATCCCGGTAAAACTTAGAACCGGGCGGTTTGAAGCCCCGGGCCAAGTGATCTGCGAAGACCACAACCTCTCCTTCCTGGGGTGTGGGAGGACATTCATCTCCAGGAACCCTCCAGTGGATCGTATCTTTACTGTCTAAAGCGCCGATCAAGACTAGATCGTCCAACTGTGATTCTGTGACGCGAGAAGGAACCCAATTGCACTCATACACTTGTTTGGCCATGGCGAGATCTACAAGAAATAGGTGATCCGGTTCAAGAACACGCTGGATAAAAGAAGGTGTTGATCTAAACTACGATAAACCGGAGGCAGTACCTATAAACCGGTCTTCTACAATGCGAAATCATGTGGATTCTAGCGGTTCAACCAGGGGACTAATGGTATATACTGGTTTAGTAACTTTTTTCTATGATAAGTTAAACCGCCTGACCTAAGCATCGGAAGCAATTGAAGCTATGGATAACTAGGTATGCAGAAATAAGTTTCACAAGATCTTATCACAGCCGCGGATCTACAGCGAGCTCACAAAAATAGAAAATATTCCGAAGAGTAAAGGTAGAAACAGAAGTGAACCATTGAGCGGGTATATGCGAGAGATCTATGGACTTAGATGAGAAACTACAGGCGGATGCTTAAAGACTACTACTAAACGCAGCAGGGATTCACAGATTCATTCAAGGTCGAAAATGTATGAGCACGCGATTTAACACAAAGATGAACATGGAACCCTAAGAACAGATCTAGGTCAAGAAGAGGAGAAAGCTTACCAGAACGGAGAAGATGCGGAAAGATGCCGCAATGCTCGCACGCTCAGGTTGATGCAGCGCCCAAGACGAGGCGTAGGTCGACGGCGGTGGCGGAGCTCCAAGGCTGGCGGCGAGGAAGACGAAGAAGAAGGGACGAAGGAAAGAAAAGAAATGACCCTTCGGTCTTATTTATAAGGCAACAGAGCTAGGTCAAGCGCGTGGATCCAGGAGCTGTTGTTAAAAGAGGGCGTTATAAATGATAAAATTTCATGATGACGTCATGCCGGTTTACAGCAACCAGAAATGATGACGACACGGCGGTTTTCCAATTACCCGAAGATGTCCAAGACACCAGATTTTGTGAAGGATTGACATGAACCAGTTCAAATCAATCTGGGGCCTAATGTTGGGGATATTACCACTAGGCGTAAACCGGCCTGCTTGGGCCGGGTTAACTTCATTAGTGGTATAAACAGATGAAGGCCCAAGGCCTATAGTCGGTTTAGAACCTGTAGCCATAAACCGGCCTGATGTATAAACTTGTATTGTAAGTTAGGAATAGAGAGATACCAACCGGGATACGAGTATGAACCGGTTGGGACTATATGGACCGACGGGCGTCACCCGTGTATATAAGGGGACGACCCGGCGGCGGTTCAAGACAGACAACCACAACTCGAGCCTAGGCGAAGCTTGTTTGCTCCCTAGCCATCGAGACTACATCAATTCCATCACAACTAGATGTAGGCTTTTACCTTCATCGAAGGGGCCGAACTAGTATAAAACCCTCGTGTCTTTGTGTCCGCTTTAACCCCTTCAAGTAAACTCGTAGCGATGGCTCCACGACTAAGTCCTTTCACTAGGACATCTGCCATGACAAATCCATGACAATATATGTAAGTAAACTTTGTGATTCAATGATCCAGTGGATCTAGGAGTTAGTGTTTTTTAATTAGATGCTGGAGTTAGGGTATTTTAATTAGATGTAGGAGTTAGGCTTCACCATTTCACTCATTTTGACATATGAGTGCTCATTCAGAACTCATTTGTAATGACATTATTTGAACTGCAATTCAATTTCTTGTAAATGATTTGCTTGGTTGACAATATAGCAGAAGGAAATCTTGTTGGCAAGAATAGGAAGTGGGACTCATCTAGGTACTACCCATATGACAGTGATGAAGATGAGCCGTACGAGGTAAGGCCTAGTTGAAATGTTATTTGTGCATTGAGTTAGTGTTAGATGTTTATAGTATTTGAATGCATAATGTATTAATGTCAGTCATTAATGTGTGAAGTATGAATCTGGAGATGATGTGGTCGAGGGGAACGTCGAGTCATTTGAAGAGAAGGTGGTGCAGAAGATCAGGGCCCAAGGATCTGGTACGTACTACAACTAGAGGACGGACAAGTACCGCTGCCCCTACTGCATTAAGCCCAAGCCCAGGTCTGGGTTGCTGGAGCATCTGATGGAACATTGTTGGGCTACGTCCGTCAGCAGTGATGAGTACAAGATCAGGGCTCAGCATTCGGCCCTCCACAAGGTCCTGAGAAACCCTAACATGTAGTTGCCCTAGACCCTGGTTGTCATATAATGGAGGAAGCCTCAGTTCTTTTGGTGAACTTTATGTGGTAGTCTGATGGTGGAAACTCGAAGTGGTAATGTAGTATGAACTTTATCTAAGTGTACTAATGTGATGTGTGCTCTGAACTTATCTAATGCTAGTGGTCCGAACTTGGAGGTGTCTGCATCAGCAAGTGTGATGTGTGGATGCTGCTATCTATGGTAGTAAGATATATTGCTATCTATATTTGTGTCCCTTAAATTTGCCATTATTGTTCCTTGGATGTATGGTTCCTTAGATGTATGATTTGTTTGAATTTACCTGCTGCAATGATCAGACATGCCACATCAGTGTTGCTTCACTGATCAGGCATGCTGCAAACACTTCCCATGCTGTGGCCATGTGGAACATGGTGTGGCAATGGTGCAATAAATTCCCATGCTGTGGCCATGTGCAACATATTGTGCCCATAAGAAAATCGTACCAAATGTACAACTTTGCGTTAAGTTAATTACTGTTGTTTAGTGAAGTAAGTGGAAATTGTTCATCCACACATATGACATCTTTCCATCATTTCCTGTGAAACCGCATGTTTCGAACCGGCATTGGGCAGGGCATAAAAAATTCAGATAAAACAAAAATTGTGAAACCTTGGTGACCCTCATGTTTTCTTTTACATGGTGACCCACATGTGCCAAACATGGCTATCAAAGAAAATTTGGAAAAAAGAAATTTTACAATGCCCCCTTGAGGTATAGACCGATGTTTGGACCAGTCAGTCTATAGGGCAGTATAAATTCAAAAGAAAATAAAAAATATAAAACCTTGGAAACCTAGCTTTTTTTTGTGCAAGAGGTCATGTGTGCAAAAGTTGAGGTGATTGGGAGGTGGTCGAAAAAATCACCGCATTCCGGAGGGACCATTTGGTCTACTTAAGCCAGTTTTTGAGCAAAGGTCATTTTTTCCACCACCTCCAAATCACCCAAGTTTTTTTTACATGGTGACCCATATGTGGCAAACATGGCTATCAAAGAAAATTTGGAAAAAAGAAATTTTACAATGCCCCCTTGAGGTATAGACCAATGTTTGGACCAGTCAGTCTATAGGGTAGTATAAATTCAAAAGAAAATAAAAAAAATATAAAACATTGGAAACCTAGCTTTGTTTGTGCAAGAGGTGATGTTGCAAAAGTTGAGTTGATTTGGAGGTGGTCAAAAAAATCACCGCATTAAGGAGGGACCATTTGGTCTAACTTAAGCAGGGACCATTCCGGAGGTGCTCTCTCGCTTGGCGAGGTGGGACTAAACTCCCACCAACCCACGCTGTGCACTGCGCTGTGCCCTGCGCGGCTCTGCCTTGGGCCCGATTCGGACGGGCTGGCCCAGGGCAGCCATACCCGCGGCGCGCTGATCTGTTTTATAAATTACTTTTTTCACTTCTTAACTCCAAAATTTATTTTCTTGCTTATATTTCTAATATTTCAAATCAAATCTATTTTTTCTATATTATTTCTAACAATGTTTACTAAAATTAAAAAATATGCCAAATTCTGTTGTGTTTTATTTCATTTGTTCGTTCTCTTTTTTATATTGATAATATTTACGGAATATAAACTAAAATGGTGTGTTTCATTTAAATTCTTCATTCTAATATTTCTTATCTTTATTATATTTGAAATATTTTTAGTATTTAAGATAAAATGTTCTATTTTATTTCACTTCTTCATTCTAATATTTGTTCTCTTCTTTATATTTGAAGTATTTTCAAAAAGTAAGATAATATGTTTTCTTTTATTGCACTTATTCATTCAAATTTTTCTTCTGTTTTCTATATTCTCCTCTTTTCTTTGTTCTAACAGTTATAAATTTAAATAATGTATGATATAATGTTGTCTTTTATTTCACTTTTCATGGTTGTCTTTCCTAATTATAAATTTTCTTTTCTGTTTCATACTTGAAATATTATTAAATCAAATCTAGTTGGGACAATCGCATGTATGCCTCCACTTGCAGCATGTACTAGAAGCAGGTTTTTCTTCTCGGTCTCACCAATGGATACCAAAGTTTATGCACACCCTATGATTAGCATAGCAAGCATGCATGGCAACTATCGTTCATTTCTGACATTCGATGCATTTTGTAGGCGTTTTGCAGTGTTAAAACCCTAGAACAGTGCCCCGACGTGAAGCAACGTGCGTATTGTGTGCGAATTCGTGCACACCTTGCCTGGGGGACCACATTGGCCATGCCCACGTGCTCCCAAAAAGTTGGGGTCATCTCATGCATGCCTCCACATGAACCATGTACAAGCCGAACCATTCGGGTTTGCCGGAGGGCAAGTTTGAAAGAGGTTTTCCTTGCCGGTCCCACCAAATGATCCTAAACTTTATGCACACCCTACCATGACCATGGCATGCATGTGGGAGGAGAATTCATACACCACGGCCTCATTTTTTTTGAAATCCCATTAATAGCCATGTGTATTACATGTAAGTGAGCATGTGTAAAATTTATTAGGTGATTTGAAGGTCAAAACATCAACTTGTCATATATGCAAAAAAATGTGTATTGAATGCAAGTGAGCATGTGTATAATTTAGTGTGTGATTTGAAGATCAAAACACATGGCAATATGCCAAAAAAAGTGCCCACCTACCAGAGCAGGAGAATTCATACACCACGGCCTGCATACGACTAGGAACCCAGCCGTTCATGGGCCAGGATGCAGGCCCGTGGTGCAGAATATCTCTGTTGCTAGTAGGCCCCACGGGGCAGAGGGGACGAGAGTTAGGCAATGTACTGCCTGCATATGATAGGAGCTTGGGAGGGGAGTCGCAGCCGGGTATATAAACTGGTGCGGCACTCTCTCGCTTGGCGAGGTGGGACTAAACTCCCACCACCCCACGGCTGCCTGCGCGGCTCTGCCTTGGGCCCAATTCGGGCGGGCTGGCCGAGGGTACCCTTACCCGCAGCGCGCCGATCTATTTTATAAATTACTTTATTTTTCACTTCTTAACTCCAAAATTTATTTTCTTGTTTATCTTTCTAATAATTAAAATCAAATGTCTTTTTTTCTATATTATTTCTAACAGTGTTTACTAAAATTAAAAAAATATGCCAAATTCTATTGTGTTTTATTTCATTTGTTCATTCTCTTTTTTATATTGATAATATTTACGAAATATAAACTAAAATGGTGTGTTTTATTTCAATTCTTCATTCCAATATTTCTTATCTTTATTATATTTGAAATATTTTAGTTTGTAAGATAAAATGTTCTGCTTTTATTTCACTTCTTCATTCTAATATTTGTTCTCTTCTTTATATTTGAAATATTTTCAAAATGTAAGATAATATGATATCTTTTATTTCACTTCTTCATTCTAATAGATCTTATCATTTTTATATTTGAATTATTTTTTAAATTTAAGATAATATGTTGTCCTTCCTAATTACAAATTTTCTTTTCTGTTCGATACTTGAAATATTATTAAATCAAATCTAGTTGGGACAATCGCACGCATGCATCCACATGCACCATGTACTAGAAGCAGGTTTACCGTCCCGGTCCCACCAAATGATCCCAAACTTTATGCATACCTAAGGATGACCATGGCTTGCATGCATGACAAGTATCGTTCATTTCCGACACTCGATGCATTTTCTAGGGTTTTTCCGGCGAAAAAACCCTACAACACTGCCCCCACTTGACGCAACGTGGGTTTTGTGTCCGAATTTGTGCACACCTTGCCTAGGGGACCAAATTGGCCATGCCCACATGGTCCCAAAAGTTGGGGTCATCTCATGCATGCCTCCACATACACCATGTACAAGCAGGACCATCCGGGTCTGTCGGAGGCCAGGTCTGAAAGTGGTTTACCTTCCTGGTCCCAGCAAATGATCCCAAACTTTATGTATACCCAAGGATGACCATGGCATGCATTCATGACAAGTATCATTCATTTCCGACACTCGATGCATTTTCTAGGGGTTTTCCGGCGACAAAACCCTACAACACTGCCCCCACTTGACGCAACGTGTGTTTTGTGTCCGAATTTGTGCACACCTTGCCTGGGGGACCACATTGGCCATGCCCACATGGTCCCAAAAGTTGGGGTCATATCATGCATGTCTCCACATGCACCATGTACAAGCAGGACCATTCAGGTCTGCCGGAGGGCAGGTCTGAAAGTGGTTTTCCTTCGCGGTCCCACCAAATGATCCCAAACTTTATGCATACCCAAGGATGATCATGGCATGCATGCATGACAAGTATCGTTCATTTTCAACACTCGATGCATTTTCTAGGGTTTTTCCGGTAACAAAACCCTACAACACTGCCCCCACATGACGCAACGTGCACTTTGTGTCCGAATTTGTGCACACCTTGCCTGGGGGACCACATTGGCCATGCCCACATGGTCCCAAAAGTTGGGGTCATCTCATGCATGCCTCCACATGCACCATTACAAGCAGGACCATTGGGGTCTGCCAGAGGGCAGGTCTGAAAGTGGTTTTCCTTCGCGGTCCCACCAAATGATCCCAAACTTTATGCAGACCCAAGGATGATCATGGCATGCATGCATGACAAGTATCGTTCATTTCCGACACTCGATGCATTTTCTAGGGTTTTTCCGGCGACAAAACCCTACAACACTGCCCCCACATGACGCAACGTGCATTTTGTGTCCGAATTTGTGTACACCTTGCCTGGGGGACCACATTGGCCATGCTCACATGGTCCCAAAAGTTGGGGTCATCTCATGCATGCCTCCACATGCACCATGTACAAGTAGGACCATTCGGGTCTGCCGAAGGGCAGGTCTGAAAGTGGTTTTCTTTGTCGGTCCCACCAATTAGCAAGTCATAAATAGGACAACATTTAGTCATACATATTTGAAATGAAATTGAAAACTATGAGAAGAAGTGATATGGAATTATGAAACACGAAAAAACAATTAGGAATAAGAAGGAGAAAACATAAAATAACAGGAAAACAAATTAAAAGGGAAAGAGGGACAATACATTTGAATATATAATGTTGCAGAAATGATAGAGATATTATAAATATTGTTAAACATATACAAGTATACAATAACTAATAGGTGTCACAAAGGAAGAAACAATGTAGAGGTAGGTGGGCCGGCCCAGACCGCAAATAACTGTCGGAGCCATATTGTGGGGGCCCACCACGCTGCGCTTTCCATGCACGTCGATCACATGCACGTCGATCATGGGATTAGTTGCCGTTCTGTTACACAATTCCGGGATCGTGCTAATCCATATGTTCCTAATCCCTACGATTGAGGAGCACGTTCAGCCTCGCTTCAACGGAGGAAAATATAGATTGCGAGATTGGCCACAGGGAAGTTACGATGACCTAGGAGTCGACCTCGTATATAATCTCCACCTCCTCGCACATGTCGTCGACTAGATCGCCTCCTGCCGACGAGTCGTCGACAGCTCCGTCCGCCGCAGCCCACACGCCACAAAAACCCTGAGAAGATCAAGGTCGTCCGCACGTGCTGGCCGCCCTCGACGAACTACGTCGACAATGCGTCGCTGACTTCTTTCATCTTCGTCGACCGATCAAGTAAGTTGTCCTCCTTACCTCGCGCCTTCATAGCAAGCTAGTTCCGCCGTCTCGTTGCTTTGATGGACATAGATTTACCACATATTTTCAACTAGTATCAACTCGACTAGATGCGTTCTGACCAGATGGCGTACATGAACTAAATCTTTGGTTCTTTCATAGCATGGTAGAATAAGATGTTGTTTCTTGAGAAGATTGTTTGTCACATGATCCAGTTATATTATTGTGCACATAGAACATTAAAGAGTTATAAGCATTAGGTGTTGATGAACCTCAAATAGGTACCATTTCTATAGACTGTAGTTATTTACAGCTGATCAATTTGTCACCCTGTTAATAATTTATCTGATACTCAAAGAACTTGATCAGATGCAAGTAAATTCAATTATCAATTGTAGTTATTTTTTTATTGCCTCATATCACCACACACTTGGCTGCATGTTGTTGTATACATGGTGCTAGTTTTATATTTGCATTAGTGTTATTTTTGCATTTTTGTTAGCTACTGCCAGAAAGTTTTATATTTTGCATGTCTATTGTTATTTTTGCATAAGTGTTCGCTAATGTCACGAAGTTTTATATTTTCTTTCAACAGGATAGACGAGCTGAATGGAGAAATAGTGTGCGCCGTTGAAAAATGGTGCAAGCTTGTTGCCGCTCTATCGAGCGGTCAACGCGCTAGAGTGGCTGATACAACATTGCGCAGCATGCTGCAGATACCATCTATTAAGATGCGTACCCAACTGATTAGGTATATGATTGAGAATTTTGATGCCAGCAAGTCCAGATTCATTATACAAGAGCGGGTTGGGAAGGTGACTCTCGGTGCGGTTGATGTCGAGTGCATCTTTAACCTCGAGAACCAAGGACTCTCCGCTTGGGACATTCTGATTGAAGAAGGCGAGGACATGAAGGAGCGGGTGCCGCCACAATTTCTCAGTAAGACATTAGAAACATAGTGATAGATAATCTCATTGAGGATATAATTAAAAGTAAAGCCACTGACGACAATTTCCTTCGGAAATTACTCCTTGTCATGTTAGGAACAATTGTTGCTCCCATGTCGAGCAAGATTGTGCCAAAGCAGTACTACGCTTTGGTCCATGATGTGAAACGTATTTCAAAGATTAACTGGAATGTGTTCACCCTGCATGTTCTCCTCGATTGCCTTCGCATAGTCAAGAAAGGCAAACACCTCCACCAATGGCTGAAAGGCAATTTGGCTCTGTTGCAGGTACACATATGAGACCTGTTGCATAATGTCAATTATTATATCATTGCAATTTTATGTGATGTATTGTACTAACTCTAAATCCTTATATTTTTTTGTAGTACTTGTACTGGGAGAAGGTGCAACCTGTCAAAGGCGATTGCGCCTATAATCCCAACTTGTCCATACAACCTCTTAAGAGGAATTGGACCGAAGGTGCAGCCACTAGGAGAGATCGGTTCGACTATGACAATGGGCGCGACCATGGTAACGTCAAGGTAAGTCATTGTGTTATGTCTTTCTTAAATGTTTTGTAACTAAATAATATTTATTTTTAATTCATCACATGTACTTCAATATCGCATGTAGATTGAAAATAATATCACCCAAGAGTATAGAGCGCAGGAGCCCAAAATCCCAAATAATGCGCCTACCATGAAGCCAAAAACCAAGCATGCAAATGGAAACGCAAAGAAGTCGACGACAGCCCCAATGTCGGAAGATTTGACGGAGCTTCTAATGAAGTGGTGCATGGACTTCATACACACCCAGATGAGGCAAATCCCTGATCAAGTTGCTGAGGTGTCACACCCTAACTTTATAGTTTACAGTTTGTTTCCTGTTTTAAATCATGCAAGCATTACTAACTTTATATTTCTATTGCAGAGGTTGTTGGAGAAGTTGAACAAATCAGGTGTCATGTACAAGCCGGCTGCTCCCGTGCCATCTGTGGACAATGATGTGGATCAAGAACTGGGTTCGTTCGAGAACGGTCCATATGAAAGGAAGGAATTTTTGTACAAGGATGACATAGACTCACACGGAGAGCCTGTCATTGACATGACGCAGCCTGATGAAGTGGTTCCCAACCATAAAACCGTACCTGAGGTACTATGTATATATATTTCTGTCTATAATTTTCTCCTTTAATTTTTTTACGTGCTGAAATGTTCACACGATTTTGTTTGCCAAACAGAAAAATGCACCGAAGATGAATGGACACAAGGAAGCTTCACCTATTAAGCGTAATGATGAATGTGGCGCTAGACCTGAAAACCCTTGGGTCGTTGGTAATTCTACTCAAGCACCTTCATCGGACATAGACATTTGTCCATCTTCTGTCAGCAAGTTCATGGCTAAGGCGAATGGAAAAAAGTGTGCAACAATCGATAAGGATGAGGAAGTTATGTCCGGTAAGCGGAAGCGGTCCGTTCCCAAGAAATTTGAATCCCCCTACGCACTTGACAAGGCCAGCAGGCGTACCAACCATGGTCAGAAACCCTCCGGTACCCGTTCTGCTAGTAGAGGTATCGTAACTAACTTTCTTAATTTGTTATATACTATGAATGCATATGATCACCATTGTTGACGTTCATATTATTTCATGCTGCTCTGTTTTCTTAAAATGATGAGCCGGAGGTTGTGGCAGATGAGTTGACGCCGGAAATAATTGAGGCAGCTATTTCATTTGTCGAGTTAGCTGCTAGCACCGAGAAGAATAAGGGGAAGAAAGTTTAGTATAGTGAAGGGCGTGGCATATCTCTGACTTTCGAAAGGATTCGACCGGTTCTAACTCATAGATGGATGTTGGACGATGTAAGTACTACTTGCATGTCCTGTTATTAGAATTCTCAATAATCTATGTCTCAACTTTCAACATGTAATGCCCTGATATTCTATCAAGGTTATTGATGCTTATATGGGACATTTGGAGCTGCGCGTTGGTCATGATCGTTAACTCTGTCCAGCGTGGAGGTCCAAATTCCTTGTAGATCGTGCTATCGCACGAGACAATCCATTGTCGTCGAGCTGCAACATGGATAGTGCTCTGTCCAAAGCTGGAGCAGTTAATAGAGTCACACAAGAGTATACTATGCGTGATAAGGTACGTTATGTTTGTAATTCTTCACTACAGGAAATTTCATCAAGTATTTCATTTGATCCATAATGGTTTTTTGCACTGTAGACATATATCGCGTTGAATATCGACAATGCCCACTCGATGACCGTGGTCATGCACTTGATCAAGCAAGAATTCCAAGTTCTCGATTCACTCATCCTCTGGACCTGACAGAGAAGACTATGAAAGCACTGGTAATATAACCAACATTTGTACCATTGGTCTTACATGTTGTTTATGATTCTTCTTTAACACTATCCTCTTTATAGAGAATGGCTATAGCACACGATATGCGCCAAGCAAATCTTATTACACCAGGGAAATATCCGGACGTAAGTAAGTGGCCTATCAAGGAGTATGACATGCCCCAACAAGAGGATGGGTGAGTTAGTACGACATCTTGCACATTCAAACAACAACACACATGTTCGTATTGCCCACCCCTAATGGTTGCATATATACCAGGAACTCTTGTGGCCTATTTGTCAAGAATGTCTAGAACATTGGGACGGGGACGGAATGACCCGCGATTTTTCACAGGTATGCTGTTTTTTACGTTTGTAGACTAGCTAGTATGGTCGTGTAGCAAATTCGGTTCATGTAACCTTTATGTCATTTTTTGCAGGCCACCGTTGACGCAAGGGGAAGATGTTTAATCGCCGAGTTGATTATGTCACCTTCGAACATGATGGAGTATGTGAAGAACAAAACTCGTGAAATCGCAAGGAAAAGGCGCACCTAAAGAATTCATGCGGCATGTACGAGTCAAGTTTTAGTGGTTTGGATTTAGTCTGGTCGAAGGTTTCGATGGCATGATTATCTTAGGGTTTCTATCATTTTTATGTAATAAACAGGGCATCTCGAATATTGTGACACATACATGTGTATGTGACTGTCAGACTATAGGCTCGTACCAGACAATTCGGTCATACATTTCGCTCGGAGAAGACAATTTGGTCGTACCAATAAAGTTTTGGCTTCACTTGTCAATTGTTCTTGCTTAATATTTTTCTCGTTCTCTAATTTTTTATAATTGTATTTATCACATTAATAGTATTTGTATTCTATTTTTCTCTTCAACTACTCTCCGAAGTTTGGTATTAAAATTTTCACATTCGTCACTTTTTTTAAAACTCTATCAAGCTTAGCCTTCTGCCTTAGCTATCTGCATGTCATCATCTTGCATAATCTCCTGGTAATTCCCCCTCATCACATGATTATGAAAAGTAGTCATGTTAGCTAAGTAAATATATCGAGCCAAAACGTATTACACAGTTGAAAAATAGTCATGTCAGCTCGTTGGCTCTATCGCGTGTTATCAGGCATCATGTTTTTCTATTTTGTTTTACAAACCTGTCGTTTTTTTATTGTATGTATAATTAACTTTTTCTGTACTCACCATGATGTCAGGCACGGCCCATCTAACCACGTGAGGGGCCCCACAGGCAGCCTATCGTGCCGGCAGCACTACACAAGCCCATTTTGCCAGGTTCACATTGATCTTTCCCCTTTTCTCGTTTCCCTTCCAAATCCCTAGCCCTCTCTCTCCATTTGCGCCTCCAAATCTCGATGCCGAAAGCATGACACTGAGCTGGGCGTCGAGCGGCGGCGGCTGCGGCAAGAAGAGCGGTGGCGACCGCAAGTTTAGTCGAACCCTGGGTCGTACAACCCATGGACATCAAGTATGGCCTCAACCTTGATAGCCCAAGACATGTAGTTCGCGGGTAAGTAGAGGGACCCGCAACGACATCGCCGCCACCTCCGTACGGGACGAGTGACATGCCCGCCGGTCTTATGCCAATTGTTGGTCTCTAGCCCTAAACCCTAGCTCACCGGAGCTCGCTCAGACTCTCTCAGACGCACAAGGAAGAAGAGAACGAGGAAGGAGAAGCAGCAGTGGACAGAGAGGATTTTTCTAGCACAAGTACGCGCCGCTGCAACGACGGCGAGCCTTTTCTTTCCGAGCACGACCTCGTCTCCACTGGCCAGGCTATAACGATCGGCTTGAGGCTTTATACAGCTGGGCCTGCGCTGGGCACGACCCACGCACTCTCACCCTTGATGGCGCCCCGATCGGCCCGCTCCGCTCGCGTTCATTACGCACACGAACGCGAACGGCTCGTGGCGAGCCCGCAGCGATCACGCCCCACCTCGCGATCCTAACCACCTAGCGCTACCACAACGCACTGGTGTGCACGCACGCACGCACACACCGCGCCACACACGCACGCACACAACACAGATCTGGCCTATACACTAGTCAGACACAAGTTAGACCATGCCCAGACCATAAAATAGTCGGACACTACCCAGACTATGGTCAGACAAGTGCCTCGCCGTGCCTTATTTGCTAACACTATCCATCCATATATTGATTTCTACCCCCACGACAACGGAATCGAAGCCTCCTCCTCGTAGCAACGAGCCAACGAGCGAAACCATATCGACTGTTAGCCCGGGTTGTGTTTTCTTCTCCGAGGCGGCGATTTGCCCGCTAAAGTCCTTGGGTCTTCATCGACTTCTCGGACCCTGTCTCTAAAAGCTCCTAGGTTTATACAAGGTTCTTCTACCGAGGATGTAGGACGAAGAAGACTACGCAACCCAAAGGACTTGGGTGTATTTTTTAATTTCTACAAGGATGCTTTGGTAAGGGTTTGTGATACTTAATACATGGTCTTTGGCTTTTTAGAAGAAAAGAAAGAATATAGTGTTCTTTAATTCAGTTAGAGTGGTAACACATTTCCTCGCTTCTTTGAAAATTGGGAGAAATTTCCTTTTTCTTGATTTGTGTCATTTTTCCCCAAGCAAAATTGCTGGAATATGTATCTACCAGTGGTTCTCCGGCCAATATAGAATCTCTGTATTCCACACATTCCTTCATTTAAGCCTATGTATTTCACCAGCTGGACCCCACCCATGTGATTTGACCAGGGCCTACTCACATGATTTCAGCCACGACACTCGCTTTACACATACGCCTTAACTCAGTTTCACTTCACTGGTCACACATGTACATAAATGTCATCTTAATTTTCAAAGGATCAACCTCTCTCACTTCAAATGTTAGTTTCATTTTCTTTTTCAAAACAGCTAGCTACACATAGCTATTTCAATTCATACCTAACTGAAATATCATTTCAACTCTTTCAAAAAACATTGTATTCATTTTGAGAAGTATATAACACTTCCACGGCCTAAAATAATCTAGTTTCACTATATTGTAATATAAATTTCACATACCTATGTGTAGCTGAGCTGTGTAAGCGATATATATTTCTGTATTTCAAGAAAGTAATTACATATATTTCAGGGAAGTAATTTCATACATTTCAATACATATCGCACTGAAATAACAAATTACATATATGGCAAATAGCAGTTTCATATATTTCAGAGAAGTAACTTCATATATTTTCACATAAATTAGTTTCACAACTTGTAACACCATATTGAAAAATACTTCAAGGAAGTAATCTCAATTTTTTTCAATACACATCTCACTGAAATAACAAATCACAGATAAGAGAAATAGCAGTTTCATATATTTCAGAGAAGTAATTTCATATATTTTCACATAAATTAGTTTCACAACTTGCAACACCACATTGAAATATATTACACGGAAGTAATTTCATATGTTACAATACATATCTCACTAAAATAACAAGTGATAGATAAGAGAAATAGTTGTTTTGTATATTTCAGAGATCTAATTTCATATATTTTCACAGAAATTGGTTTCACAACTTGCAACAACACATTGAAATAGCAGTTTCACATATTTTGCACAGCTCAACTACGCATAGCTATTTCAATTCACATTTCACTGAAAATCATTCCAATCTTCTTGATAAATATATAACACTTCCACATACTGAAGTAATCCAGTTATACCATACTGAAATATAAATTTCACATATGTTCCACAAACCATTTCACATTAGTTTGTTTCACAACTTGCAACACCACATTCAAATATATTACAGGTAAGTAATTTCATAGATTTCGGCCTCTTTAAAAAAACTATAACCCATGCTCACTGTCATAAACATTCAAATATCTGAAAAATGAAGTAATAGGGGAGGCCTATGATCTGGTGGTAAAGAAACATAGAATGGTCAAAGCATGCTAAATAAATCTGAAATCATGAAGTACATATGGAGAGAGGTTAGGGGAGATGGGATTCATGACTCACCAGATCCGGTGGCAGTCAGGCTTGGAGTCACTGGATCCAGCGACAACCTTCGCGATGACCCGTCATGGTGCCTGTCGTGGAATTAACACGTCAGATGTCCTCATTAAAGGACTTAGTCGTGGAGCCATCACAACGGGTTAGCTTGAAGGGGTTAAACTGGACAAGGGACATGAGAGTTTATACTAGTTCGGCCCCTTCGATGAAGGTAAAAGCCTACGTCTAGTTGTGATGGGATTGATTGGGCTTCGATGACCAGGGAGCAAATACGCTTGCCTGAGTCTCGAGTTGTTGTCTGTTGTCCCTGAATCACCGCCGGGTCATCCCTTTATATACACAGGTTGACGCCCGGCCAGTCTACAGAGTCCCGAGGCCGACTCATACAAGGGTCCGGCTCGGACTCTCCTTTCCTAACTTACAACACAAGTTACATAACGATGGCGGTTTGTTATCACGGGCCCTAATCCGCCACTGGGCTCCGGGCCTCTACACTTCATAGTAAAATGCCATCTTCTGAGTCTTCATGGGCTTCAATATGGTTGAGGGTAAACCGGCCCCTCCTGGGCGGTTTATACTCAATAGTTATATCCCCAACATTAGGCCCCAGAGCGATTTGAATTTGTTCATATCAATCTTCAGTACTTAGAAAAATCCTGTGAACATCTTCCTTTGCTTCTTGTAAACCGCCATGACGTCTTGTTTCATGAACTTTGTTAAACCGCCGTGACGTCATCCTCTGGATACAGCAACGGATAATCATGACGTCATCTCTGTAAAAAATGAAATAAAAAGATTCCCTTTATTAATGTCATCCCGGAAATCGAGGCGACAGCTGCGTCACTCGCTGCTTTGGACTCCTCGATTTTTGCGTCAGTCTTTATCCATTTTCCTTATAAATAAACCCGAGGGTCCTTTCCTTTCCTCCCCTTCTGTACTTCTTCTTCTTCCACGTGACGCCCCAGCCCTGAAGCTCCGCCGCCGTCCTTGACCTTCGAGCGCTGCGTCAACAAAGGCCGCTGTATCAACCTGGTTGTACCAGAGATCTTCAGTGTTCCTCCGCTATCCTGCACATCTGGTATGCTTCTCCCTCATAACCCTAGATCTGCATTTTAGGGCTCCTGTTTTCACCTGCGTCCATAGGAGTTCATCCCTAGTTCTTTCATATTCGCTTCTGCCATAGGTTGTTTGATTCAACTGTAGCATAAATCTCGTGCGGTAATCACTCCGTATCTAGTTTAGTACTTAGTAAGTCTTCCTTCTTGTACAGAATCCCTTGATAGGATGCACGAACTTCTCTGTTCTATTTAACGCCTTTATAGATCGCAGAAAAATTTCTTTACAGAGGCGTGGTAGATCCAAATAAACTTGATCACTGTGTGAAACCTGTTTCTATCAACACTTAGCATATTTTCATCTGTCTCCTTCACCAAAGGGCGGTTTAAACCTTGTAGCAATTTAGTAATCCGCCACCGCTAGTATGATGCTAGTGCTAAGCTGGTACAAGCGGCGCCGTGTCCCAATGCCACTCGTATATGTCTGCACGCTCCTTCGCCCCGTCATGAAAAAGGCGGTGTTGCGGCGGCTACCCTCCATCAACCACTGAACCCTAGATGTTCCTAAGCCAATGCTCCTTCTCCCGCTAATAGAGTAGCTTCGATTCTCTTCATATAAGCCCCTTTTCTTCCTGAGCAATGCTACATCAACGTAATGATCTACGTAAATTTACGAACAAATCTGACGTGAGACTGTTTGATTGGATTAAAGAGGAGGGTCGGGCCCACCCCACCTGAAAATGGGGGGGGGGGGAGGGGGGGCATGTTTAGATTAGTTGAAAGTTTACGTAACACACGTACGTAGGCGTTCGTAGGTTTCGTTTCTTCTCTTGTCACCCGCACGATTTAACCAAATAGGCTTTCGCCCCGCTATATAGATATAGCAACCGCCCGATACAACAAAGAGTTCAATGCTGGGACAAACAACACAAGCATGCCCAAAAGAAACAAAAGAGAAAGAAGAGAGAAAATAATGTTAACAGTGTCGGATCGACGAAAACGACGATAACCCGAAACCGTTGCGCCAACCGGAGATATACCACCTCGCTCCAAGCACCTCGAACCTCCGCATACGAAGCAGCACCTTCAGGAAGGAACACAACGACGACGACGCTGCTGCCCGGACAGGTCCTATGCTTTCCCCGGTATGCAGAGGGGCGTGGGGAAGGGGAATACCCGCACGATTATGCTTGCATGCCTGCATGCAGCCGCGTATGTAGATCCATGGTACTTCCTCCGTTCCTAAATGTAAGTCTTTTTTAGAGATTTCACTACAAACTACATACGGATGTATATAGACATATTTTAGAGTGTAGATTCACTTATTTTGCTCCGTACGTAGTCCATAGTGAATTTGACTTATATTTAGGAACCGAGGGAGTACATAAGAATTATATTTTAATCCAGCTCAACTGATCGGTGATGCATGCTAGTCAGTGACTAATTATGAGAAGCAAGCGGACAAGTACGGGAAAAGAGTTTGAGACGGAAACTGAATCCGATCGATCCACAAAGCTCTAGCTAATTCGGACACGGCAAGGCACCCTATCCACCACATATATTAATCTCTACCCAACACCGACGACGGAATCAAGCTACCAAAGCCTCCACCGGGAACGAGCAAAACCATACATAGCCCTAACGATATCTCCATGGACGGGGGTTGGTGGAAGACGGCCAGAACCGCGTTCGCCAAAGTCCCCAAAATTGTGCGCGTCATCCACGACATGCAAGTCGGTGGTTGCCTCGAGGAGTTCCGGACGGCGAGGCAGCAGTGTGGCCGCGGACGGGAACGGCAGGGAGCCATGGCCGACAGGAAGCCCGGAGACATCGTCTCGTGCGCCAAGGCGACAGCCGCGCTGCGCAAGTGCATGGAGGGCAAGGACGTCTTGGCCAAGCACCTCGTCGCCATGGATGACGGCATCAGGGAGGACGAGTGGCAGGGGTGGGATCCCTATATGCAGGCCAAGCGGGCCACGGGGTATAGATGGTGGACCGGCATGAAGAAGAGTGAAGAAGAGTACTACTAGAACTAGAAGCCTCGCTACCTTATTAATATGTCAAACTGTTTCCCATCAATGATGGAGTTAACTTGGTTTAAAGGTTACTAGGACCAACCGACAGCTATTTTTTTTAGAAAAGGAAGGGTGTACCCCGGCCTCTGCATCTGGACGATGCATGCATTCATATTATTAATTATTCGCAAAGAGCATACAATGTGACATCAATAAGTTTGAAGCCACCATGTTGGCAACACCGTGCTACTCCTATCCCCTTGATGAAGGCGTGCCGAATGTCCAGGCCTAATACCAAACAGACATAGCACCAAAGTCTAACATCTAAAGCCGGGTGTCTCATCCAAGCCACTACCTGGATTGGGTCCCATCTAAAGCTTTTCTTTCATTTCTGGTTTTTCTTTGTCTTTTTGTTTCCTTCTCGATTTTCACTGTTTTCTTTTTCTTTCTTTCTTTCTTTCTTTGGTTTTCTTTATTTCATTCGTTTCTTCATTTTTCTTAAACACACGAAGTACACTCTTTAAATACAAGTTTTGAAAACTATTTTGAATACATGTTCAGCATTTTTGAAAATACATGGTGAATATTTTTTTAATGGAAATTAACATTTTTTCACACACAATGTACATTTTGCATATACATTAGGAACATCTTTATATACAAGTTTAATATATTTTTTCAATACAGAATAGGTTTTTTAAATATATAGTCAACATATTTTGAACTATTAGCTAACATTTTTAAATAATTAATTAACATTTTTAGCTGTTGATTAATATATTTTTAATACATGATCAACTATATTGTGTATTTTCAGTATACATTTTTCATGCAGTGCTCCAATTAGCACAAGGTCGAGTCTGTCTAGGACACATCTAGATGTGACATATTTATGTCACATCTAAACTCATGTCCACTCAGTTTGTGGTATATTTTTTCTTAGTTTTTTTTGTTGCATTATATATTTGTGGGGTCTTAGATGTGACATCCTTAAAAAACATCTAGATGTGAATTAGACAGACTGTTTCAATTTACTTAGAAAAATAACAAACAAACAAACAAAATCTTTAAATTAAACTTGGTGAAACCCAAGTGGAGAGGAGACGCGAGGAATTGAGTCGAGGAGCGGTCCAAGCGGTACGTACGTGCGCACGCGAGGATGACCGGAGTCAACAACGTACGGTGGCGCTGTGCTGACCGGCGGGCCGGAGAGGAAGGAGGAGACGAGCACGTGCATGTAGAGGGCAGGCCGGCAGCTAGGCGTTGCATGTAGAGGACCGGAACCGAGCACGTGCGGCCGGTAAAAGAAGAAGAAGAAGAAGAAGGAGGAGGAGGAGGAGGAGGAATTGCAAAAAAGAAAAGAAAAGAAGAAGAAAGAGAGGCGACCCCGACCACGTACAAGAAGAATTCGATTGTTCGTTGGTTCGTTCGCAAAGGTCACGGTAGGACTAGGAGGCACGCCCTGTTCCTTGAGCATCACGTGGGATGACTCAAGTCTCAAGGTAGGTACGTAGGCATTTCCGTGTGAGACTGCGAGCTCAACACCATGCAATGCAAGCTAAGCTACAAAACCACGGCTCTCCTCCATCGACCAGAAGCTGCAGCGTCCTTTCCAGTCCCATCCTCCTCCTTTGGCCATGGCGTCGCTGCCACTCCTCCTTCTCCTGGCCGTCGTCCCACTCCTCTGGCTCCACCGCCGGCGCCGGTCCAGGCCCCGCGCGCCCGCACTCCGCCTGCCCCCGTCGCCGTGGCCGCTCCCGCTGCTCGGACACCTCCTCCACCTGGCGCGGGACCTGCCGCACCGCGCCCTGCGCGACCTGGCGCAGCGCCACGGCCCGCTCCTGCTTCTCCGCCTCGGCGGCCTGCCCGTCGTCGTCGCCTCCTCCGCCGACGCCGCGCGCGAGCTCATGGTCTCCCACGACGTCGACTTCGCCTCCCGCTACCTCAGCCGCATGGCCCGCCTCTCCATCCAGCCGGGCGCCGAGGGCATCTTCTTCGCGCCCTACGGCGCCCACTGGCGCCAGCTCCGCAAGATCTGCACCGTCGAGCTCCTCAGCGCCCGACGCGTGCTCTCCTTCCGCCCCACGCGCCAGGAGGAGGCCGCCCGGCTGCTCCGGGCGGTGGCGGCGTCGCGGGCCACGGTTAACCTCAGCGGGTTGCTGGCGGCTTACGCCGCCGACTCGTCCGTGCGCACCATCATTGGGAGCAGATTCAAGGACCGCGACGGCTTCCTGGAGTTGGTGTCAACCGGTAGCAAGCTGTTCGCCGGGATGAGCTTGCCGGACCTCTACCCGTCATCACGCCTCGCCATGCTCCTCAGCCGGACGCCGCCCCGGGTGAGGCAGCACCGCAAGGAACTAGACGCGTTCATGGACACCGTCGTCCGGGAGCATCAGGAGAACCGCCGGGCCGACGACGACGACGACGAGGACCTGCTTGACGTGCTCCTGAGGATCCAGCGGAAAGGCGACCTGCAGTTCCCCTTGTCAACCGAAATGATCAAGTCGGTCGTACAGGACATATTCGCCGGTGGCAGCGAGACAGCGGCGACGACGCTGCAGTGGGCCATGTCCGAGCTGGTGAGGAGCCCTAGAGTGATGCGGAAGGTGCAGGACGAGGCCCGGCTCGCGCTCGCCGGCCAGACCACGGTGACTGAGTCCTCCCTTGCCAACCTCAAGTACATGCGCCTGGTGGTCAAGGAGGTGCTCCGGCTGCACCCGCCGGCGCCGCTGCTGCTGCCGCGGGAGTGCCGGAGCGACGGTTGCCAAGTCCTTGGCTACGACGTGCCCAAGGGCACCATGGTGCTCGTCAATGCGTGGGCCATTTGTCGGGACCCCGCGCACTGGGACGCCGCCGAGGAGTTCGTGCCAGATAGGTTCGAGCGCGGTGACGCCGCGGACTTCAAGGGGGCTGACATGGAGTACACGCCGTTCGGGGCGGGCCGGCGGATGTGCCCCGGGATGTCCTTCGGGCTGGCAAACGTGGAGCTCGCTCTCGCCGGCCTGCTGTACCACTTCGACTGGGAGCTGCCGGGCGGAGCGGAGGCCGGGGAGCTGGACATGGCGGAGGAGATGGGCGTCACCGTGCGCCGGCGCAACGACCTCGTGCTTGTCCCCGTGGCGCGAGTGCCCGTGCCGCCAAATTAGTTGATAAAAGCTTCGGTTAATCTGGTTTCTGGAAGCGGGCAATCAAGTGTTCTTCCGCATGCAGTTGGTATCCCTCCTGCAGTTGGTATCTTCGCCTTCCCTCTGAAGCTCGGCGCTTCATGCATGCTGTGTTTCTTTCTTCTCTTCTTTTGTTTGCATTCTGTATCTTTTGCTGCTTTGCTTTTTTCTCTTTGCTTGTTTGTATGCTGCAATTTAATCTACGCCGGTTGATGGATTTGTTAATTCAAAGTCAGGCGTGACTTGAACCTTCGTTCTAAAAAAATATTCAGTTTGAGCAATATCATGTTGGTGTTGTGCTGATTCAAGAGAGTTTGCTCAAATTTTATGGAAACGCACGGGGCCATCCCTATATGTCCGTGCCTTGGCTTGTTGTAAGCAGCATAAAAATGTTGTACAGCTAG
This sequence comes from Aegilops speltoides, assembly GCA_021437245.1. Classification (NCBI taxonomy): domain Eukaryota; kingdom Viridiplantae; phylum Streptophyta; class Magnoliopsida; order Poales; family Poaceae; genus Aegilops; species Aegilops speltoides. Next base: position 571,278,704 of record CM038147.1, read on the forward strand.
TTGTACTGTAATTTGAAAAAATACCAGCACTATAAAAACAGAAACAAAATTGCATAACAATGAACCTAATCATAAACGACAGTACGAGAGAAAAAGCTTCGTACGAGGGTCGTGGTGAGGGAACAAAGTTCCTACCCACCAGCCTTCCCCCCCCCCCTCTCCCCCACCCACCAAAAAAAGCCATCTTTATTCCCCTCTCACCGCCGCCAAGGCAGGGCGCTTGGCAAAGCCCGCACGGCGCCAACGACGGTCGATAGGTCCTGTTCAGGAGTGGCCTCGTGAGGAGATGCTAGAGAGTTGTTGTGGGACGGCAAATGAGATGTGTGCTCGAGTGGTGGCCTTCGTGTGGTGTTCAGATGTATATTACACGTCTATTATTTGTGCTACAAGCCCTCCTCCTCCTTCCATATATAGTTAAGGACGTGGCCACCCATTATATATATATATATATATATATATATATATATATATATATATATATATATATATGGAAAATCCATTCTACCACAGGGGTAGTTACCCCACATGTCTCATATACTATCTTATGGTAGTATATATCCTACTTTATCATTTTAAGTATGTTCATATACTATATATAAGATACTCCAAAGTGAGTTGCATGAAAAAATTTCAAGTTGGCCCATGGTTTTTATTATATTTGTGAAATACGTACATATTTATACATAAAAGAGAGCATACTCAAAATATGATACATACTACCAAAAAATAGTATATATACTACCTAAACATTCTTATATACTACATACTACGCAGTACATACTCTCGATTTGATAGATACTACATACTACATATAAAACTCAAGTGGTGGTAACTACCACTGTGGTAAATAAAATTTGTCATATATATATATATATATATATATATATATATATATATATATATATATATATATATATATATACCTAATAATAAAGCAAATTGGGTTTCTGGTCGTCCGTCATTAGAATTACCCCCGAAGTTGGCATAAATTACCCACTATGCCACCCGTAAGTTGAAAAAACGGTTCACTTTTATTTCAAAATCGCGCCAGGGTTCACGTTATTAGACGTCGCTACGTTCATATAATAGGATCGTCCCAGTGGCGCAGTGGCTTTGATCGCTGCCCCGCGCCCTGGAGACCAGGATTCGACCCCCAGGACTATCGCTTTTCTCTTCTTTTTTTTCCTATTTTGTTTTTCCCTTTTTAATTTCTCCTTTTTGTTTTAGTTTTTCCTTTTTAAAATTATTTTTGATTTATAAAAGAACCAAATTTTAAAAAGCTGTGAGTTAATTTTTTTTAGAAATCATAAATTGTTTGTGAATTGAAAAAACATTTGAAAAATCATAAAATGATCACGATTTCAAAAAATTGTTCATGTTTTACAAAAAAGATCACGATTTCAAATAAATGTCATGAAATGAGAAATGTTCATGCTTTCTAAAATAATATTATTCAAAACATATTCGGGAGTTTAAAAAAATGTCCATCAAATTTAGAATATGTTCAAAAAATTGAAATAGATCCATAAATAATGAACATAACGAACCATCGCTTACGTACAAGTTTTATTAGGACATCTGTAGAGGTTGTTTTATGATTTTATTTAGGCCCTTGCGTCGGGTAAAAAAAGGTTTTCGTATCTTGTACAACGTTGCCCCCCCCCCCCCCCCAATTGACACAACTTTCTGTGGGTTACTTTTTGTAAGCTATATAAAACTACAACTATGTTTATTCTGGCATGATAATACTAATTAGGAGAAACACCATTACGCTAGGTCAGGGTGAGACACATCATTCATCGCTCTAGCTCAGACAGTGTCCATCAATGTAGTTTGCTCAGTGAATTTTTTTCGTTGTGGCGCCTTAGGAGATCAAGTCATGATAAGACCATCACATTTTTTAAATGACTTTTAAAAATACCTTATCTCATCATGACATCACTCTGATATAGTTTGTGAAAATGACATTTTAAAAGTCCTTATCTCAGCCGGGCATTTGATTCAGACTTTTTTATTCTATCACACCTATATAATCTAATAGTTTTACCCTCCAAAAAATCTAATAGTTTTTCTCCCGTTGCAACGCACGGGCAAATTTGCTATATATATACACGTGCATATGCACCCGATGAATATATCATGAGTTGCATCAAACCTATTCTCTACATGGTATCAGCCTAATTTTGGTCCTAGCCGCGTCGTCGCCGTAGCTCTTCAGCCGCTACCACAGCTAAACCCTAACCTCAGCCGCACCGCCACCGCCTTCCTAGCCACCGCCGCATCTTTTTCCCCACCCGCCAGCCCGCTACACCGCCCTCCTCTCTACCTCGCACGAGCCATCGTTGCCCGTACAGCCGCCGCCGCCCAAACCCTACCTAAACCCTAACCCTAGCCGCACCACTCCACCTCGCCGTCCCCATGTCTCACTCTTCCCTTTCCCACAGTAGCAACCCCTTCGCCTCCTCCACCTCCTTCGCCCGAAATTGTTGTAGGTAGTGAACCACCTCAAAGTTATCATTTTGATCAATCTATTGAGTCATCCCTATAAGTGTCACAAACAACACTAGAGTTTGTACTACAATAAAATCATATGATACGCATCAATCCACTCTAGTGTCACCTAGATACTCCAATGTCACTAAAAGTATTCGTGAGTCATTTATTCGATCGCTACTAGGGAAAAACCTACTAGTAGCGCGGGTTAAATAGCTAGTAGTAGCGCGGGTGCCCATGCTCTACAGAAATCATCTACCTGGTAGTAGTAGCATGGGTGCCACCCGCGCTACTACTATGTGAGTTAGTAGTAGCGCTGACAAAAAAAAATTCGATCCCATGCATGTTGTCAATGGTGGCAACGATTCGATCCAGCGACGGCAGGGGTCGCCAATGGTGCGGACGGGCAGCGGCAGACCAGATCCGCAGGCGGTTATTGGAAAGGGACAGGATCCAGGGCAGAGCTCGGAGGTGCCGTACGTTCGGTACTCGATCGGTGGATCACGAAGAAAGTTCGAATACATCAACCGCGCGCGTGCAATTAGCAGCAGCAACAACAATTTTTTTTTTGTTCTGTGATGATGCCAATTACATAGTTGCCCAACTCAATGAAAATAGAAACAAGAAGAAAGGGGGCAAAATGAAAAACGCCAAGCTGGGCGCGCGGTGTCTTTTCTTAAGTTGGCCGTGCAGTGCGGAGAGTTCTTTTTGTTTCTTGTTTTTGTTCTTGTTACGCGTAGGGCGTGCTCGTTTTTTTTCATGATAATACGTGTTTCATTCATATCGTAAAGAACAAAGTACAAGTCACGTAAAGACCGACATGACAAAACTGAAGAGATAGTAGAGCATCTCTGAGCTCGACACCAACGCCCGTCATCTGCCTCCGGCACCACCGCAGCAGCCACCGAAGAAAAGAATGACGAATCACCTCCTCACCTGAGCTCGACGCGGCTCCATCACTGATATGCAGCTTCGCGCACCTCCAAGGTGGCTCACCAAAAGTGAAGCCCTTGCCGTTGAACGAATCAGACCGGGGCAACACCCCGGACACGCCATCAAACTCCAGATCTATCACCCCACCACGACTAAGATGCCGAAAGAGGAAACCATACCTGACATCCATTAACCATGAGCCCAGCACATGTTTCGTCTTCCAGATGTCGTCGATACAGACCACAATCTGCATCCGCTCCTGGACTACCTCCCAAGCTCCGCGCCGACGCTGGAGCAAACGCCATCGCAATGGCGGAGCCCGAGGACACAGGTCCACCACGAGGATGCCGTCGCCGCTACGACAACCTTGCTTGAGCATACTGGTTTTCAAATCCATCCCCAACCATAGGACTGATGGCCTCGTCAGGGAAAGATTCCAAGAATCTTTATTCAGCGTTGTCATCGTTGCTACCAAAGCAAAGACGATGAACAACCTAAAAACCTAGACTACAAAAAAATAAAAATGATCCACACGCGTGGATCCGGCGACCCTCCCTCACCACCAACGATCGAGGTCGCCGCCGGAGGACAGCGCCGGAAGATCGGTCTCTCCTGGCGGCGGCTAGGGTTACAGCCGCCAGGGACGAGGAAAACAACATGGGCGTGCTGGTTTGCAAGCGTAGACGAGCAAGCTGGGGCGTACCGTACATACATATGCATGCATGACGTGAGAGTCAGACAGGCGTGCGGCCGGGACGAACGGAGAGCAGGAGTACTACGTGGAGTACATGGTACTACGTACTCCCTCCGTTCCGAATTACTTGTCTTGGATTTGTCTAGATTGTATCTAGACTATGAGTCTAGATACATCCGTATCTAGACAAATCCAAGACAAGTAATTCAAAACGGAGGGAGTACCAGGTAGCTTCAGTTTTTTCAAGCGAAAGGAAAAAACGTTTTAGACCACTGGCGCGACGTACGCACAATCAAGCTAGCCTTTTGTCAGTTATTCATTCACTAGTCGTCAACCCGTGCTGAATCAGCACGGGCAAGAATTGTGAATACATGAAACTTATAGTGTGTATTCAAATTTATTGCACACAGTCATTTGCTGATATTCGAAATGTAGATATTTAAAAAAAATTGTCATTCCAAAATAATGCCATTAAGGAAGATATTTCTATTGATTATTAGCATTAAGAAACTACAATGGCAAATTTTCAAGTAGAAGATATATACTGCATTAAGGGAAAAACATGTGTATATGATCTATTATGTAGAATGTCCACTTAAAGAAACTTTGTTGAGCAGCAAAACGGAACACACTGAAGAAAGTGTTTATTAAAACAGATCATGAAAAGCTCATTTCTTCGGAACCATGGTTTGGAGTCTTGGACATGAAACATCTATATCTTGCAATACATATTATAGGAAAATATTCACAATATACAGAAGAAGAACACATTAAAAAACAGATTTTAAAAACTGCATTTTCTCTTTTTCTTTTCTTCCATGAGAGGCATGGTTTCGCTTCCCCGAGAGGCACTTGAAAACGGAAAAAAATGTGTTTTTTTTTCTTCCATGAGAAGGCGAGAGGCATGGTCGTGCCTCTCGAAAACGAAAGAAAACGTGTTTTCTCATATTTTTTTTGTGAGAGACATGGTTTTGCTTCTGCGGGAGGCACGGCCGTAACTCTCTGAAACGGAAAAATAACGTGTTTTCTTTTTTTTCGTGAGAGACACGGTTTTGCTTCCGCGAAAGGTACGGCCGTGCCTCTCAAAAACAAAAAAATAATGTGTTTTTTCTTCCGTGAGAGGCATAGTTTTGTTTTCGCGAGAGGCACGGATTTGCTTCTACGAGAGGCACGACCATGCCTCTCGAAACGGCTTCCGGAAAGGAAAAAAAGCATGCTCTCGGTTCAGTTTTTCTGCCCGAGGAATCTAGCATGAAAATGGTTCGTGATTTGCACGCGTGGTTTAATAGATAAAATATTTTGAATAAAAGGATCTACCAAAAAAGGGGAAAACTCCTAAGTTGAGACAAGTGGTGCATATGTAGCGCGCCACTTGTCACAACTTGAGGAGGTATGAGTGATTTTTGGAAGGAGTACTCCTAATAGTGATTTCCCCTATGGCGCATACTGATTTTTGGAAGGAGTACTCCTAATAGTACTCCTAAGTCGAGTAATTTTTGTTTTCGCTCGTTTGCCAGTGGGCCAGCCCAGTCCGGGCCACCTGTGCGTTTGACCGACAGTCTACCGCATGAAATTCGAATAAAGTTTGTTGAATTTGAAATGTTCATTGAATTTAAAAAAAATCACCAATGTTGAAAAAGTTCATAAAATTTGAAAAAAAATCATCGAATTTGTAAGAAAAACTTCATCAATTTTGGTAAAAAAACAATATAATTTCAAATTTTCATCAATTTAGAAAAAAGTTACACAAAATTTGAGAAAAATCACGCATTAAATAAAATAAAAAAGAATGAACAGAAAAGGATAAAAGAACAAAAAAACTTAAGAACTAAATAAATTACGAAAAGGAAGTATATTTGCACAAGCGAGGTCGTGGCCTTATGGTTACTGTGTAACCCAGAAGAACATTTACAAATGGGCCAAGCCCAGTAAACGTGGCTGCAGGCGCCCGTTTGCAGAATACACATTAACAGGCCCCTGCAGCGCCAAAATAGGAAATGCCCAAAGTCCACGATAGAAATCGACTTTCAGCGCTTGGGCTGTAGGAAATCCCTCATTTACTGCACGTGGGCTTCCCGAGCCATTCACTTGGGCTATCTTGAGAGAGCAAATAGTTGAGGAGCGCTCCTTGGGGAGCCCACCTCCCCCAGACGATCACATGGGATCGGTGCTCTCAACCGCCACCATGTGTCGCGCTTTAAGCGCTCCTTCCATATCTTATTTTATTTTCATTTTTCCGCACGTGTTTTTAACTTTTTCGATTTTTTCAACTTTTTGGTTTTTCACTGGTTTTTCTTAGCTTTTCAATAAAAAAACAAAAAAAGTAAAAAAAATGTGCAAAAAAACGTGTTTTCTCTTTTTTGTTTTCGCGGGAGAAGCATGGTTGTGCTTCCGCGAGAGGCATGGATTGGCATGGCCGTGCCTCTCGGAAACGAGAAAAAACTGCATTTTCTCTTTTTTTTTCTTCCATGAGAGGCATGGTTTCGCTTCCCCGAGAGGCACTTGAAAACGGAAAAAAATGTGTTTTTTTTCTTCCATGAGAAGGCGAGAGGCATGGTCGTGCCTCTCGGAAACGAAAGAAAACGTGTTTTCTCATTATTTTTTTGTGAGAGACATGGTTTTGCTTCTGCGGGAGGCACGGCCGTAACTCTCTGAAACGAAAAAATAATGTGTTTTCTTTTTTTTCGTGAGAGACACGGTTTTGCTTCCGCGAAAGGTACGACCGTGCCTCTCAAAAACAAAAAAATAATGTGTTTTTTCTTCCGTGAGAGGCATAGTTTTGTTTTCGCGAGAGGCACGGATTTGCTTCTGCGAGAGGCACGACCATGCCTCTCGAAACGGCTTCCGGAAAGGAAAAAAAGCATGCTCTCGGATCAGTTTTTCTGCGCGAGGAATCTAGCGATGAAGATGGTTCGAGATTTGCACGCGTGGTTTAATAGATAAAATATTTTGAATAAAAAGATCTACCAAAAAAGGGGAAAACTCCTAAGTTGAGACAAGTGGCGCATATGTAGCGCGCCACTTGTCACAACTTGAGGAGGTATGAGTGATTTTTGGAAGGAGTACTCCTAATAGTGATTTCGCTATCTTTACTAAGTATTGCTACGTGGGCTATAGCTGCCTCCTTTGATTTTGATTTAGTGAGCTGGCTTCTTGTCACGTTCCAAGCCAATTGGATGATTCAATCTGAATAAGGCGAGTGATAGGCGCCGGTGCGCCGGCCGAAATTTCGGCCGGTCGCACCGCAGACGTTCGATCTGTCAACTAACAGTTGTTGACTTCTTCTTTCCTATCCTAAAACAACTAGCGATTCACACGCGCACAGCCTCCCGCTCCCCCCCACGCAAGGCGGGGTCGCCGCCCCCATCGTCCTCCACGTCCGTCGACGCAGCTCGCTGCACCTCACCGCCGCTTGCCGTCGCCATTGTCACATGCCCTTCCAATCTCACCGTCGTTTCCAGCGCCACCCATCAATCTGTGAGATGCAGCTCCACTGAAAGCCTACTGGAGCTTGCGGCCAAAGCCGGTTCCTGCAGATCGCGCACCCCATCGAAGCATGGCGTCGCCACCTCCAGCTGACCGTCGTCGTCAATTTTGCAGCACTATGTTCCAACAAAAAAACAATATGAGCAACTAACAAAACCAAAAAAAGTCAGTTGAAGCAAAATTTTAGCTGGTTCCAGCAAAAACAAATGCTGGTTCCAGCAAAACCATGGATCTTCGTCACCGAAATGTAGCAGAACATGTGGCGGTCGTAGCAAAAATAAAAGACGGTTCCAGCTGTTGGGGAACGTAGTAATTTCAAAAAATTTCCTACGCACACGCAAGATCATGGTGATGTATAGCAACGAGAGGGGAGAGTGTTGTCTACGTACCCTCGTAGACCCGGCGAAGCGATCACAACGTAGAGGAAGTAGTCGACGTTCTCCTCGCGATCCGACCGATCCGGCGCCGTTACTCCGACGCCCCGAGTTCTTGACACACGTGACAGCTCGATGGCGTCCCTCAGACTCGATCCAGCCGAGTGTCGAGGGAGAGTTCCACAAGACGACGGCGTGGTGGCGATCTTGATGTTCTATCGGCGCGGGGCTTCGCTTAAGCTTGCGACGATATGACCGAGGTGGAATATGGTGGAGGGGGCACCGCACACGGCTAAGGAACGATCCGTAGATCAAACTTGTGTATTCTAGGGTGCCCCCTGCCTCAGATATAAAGGAGGGAGGGGGAGGTGCGGCCGCCCAAGGGGCGCGGCCGAGGAGTCCTACTCCCACCGAGTAGGACTCCCCCTTCCTAGTTGGAGTAGGATTGGGGGAGGGAAGAAGGAAGAGGCGCCGCCCCCTCCTGTCCTATTCGGACTAGGGGAGGCGCGCCTGCCTGCCCTGGCCGGCCCTCCTCTTCTCCCTTGAGGCCCACTAAGGCCCATTTAGTTCCCGGGGTTCCGGTAACCTCCGGTACTCCGATAAATTCCGCTTTCACCGGAACCATTCGAACTCCAAATATAGGCTTCCAATATATCAATCTTTATGTCTCGACCATTTCGAGACTCCTCGTCATGTCCGTGATCACATCCGGACTCGAACTTCTTCGGTACATCAAAATACATAAACTCATAATAACAGTCATCGAAACCTTAAGCGTGCGGACCCTACGGTTCGAGAACAATGTAGACATGACCGAGACACGTCTCCGGTCAATAACCAATAGCGGGACCTGGATGCCCATATTGGTTCCTACATATTCTACGAAGATCTTTATCGGTCAAGACGCATAACAAACATCGTTGTTCCCTTTGTCATCGGTATGTTACTTGCCCGAGATTCGATCGTCGGTATCCAATACCTAGTTCAATCTCGTTACCGGCAAGTCTCTTTACTCGTTCCGTAATACATCATCTCACAGCTAACTCATTAGTTGTAATGCTTGCAAGGCTTCAGTTATGTGTATTACCGAGAGGGCCCAGAGATACCTCTCCGACAATCGGAGTGACAAAACCTAATCTCGAAATACGCCAACCCAACATCTGCCTTTGGAGACACCTGTAGTACTCCTTTATAATCACCCGATTACGTTGTGATGTTTGGTAGCACCCAAAGTGTTCCTCCGTAAACGGAGTTGCATAATCTCATAGTTACGAGAACATGTATAAGTCATGGATAAAAGCAGTAGCAACATACTAAGCGATCGTGTGCTAAGCTAATGGAATGGGTCATGTCAATCGATCATTCTACTAATGATGTGACCTTGTTAATCAAATAACAACTCTTTGTTCATGGTTAGGAAACATAACCATCTTTGATTAACAAGCTAGTCTAGTAGAGGCATACTAGTGACATATTGTTTTGTCTATGCATTCACACATGTATCATGTTTCCGGTTAATACAATTCTAGCATGAATGATAAACATTTATCATGAAATAAGGAAATAAATAATAACTTTATTATTGCCTCTAGGGCATATTTCCTTGAGCCTCCCACTTGCACTAGAGTCAATAATCTAGATTACATAGTAATGATTCTAACACCCATGGAGTCTTGGTGTTGATCATGTTTTGCTCGTGGAAGAGGCTTAGTCAACGGTCTGCTACATTCAGATCCGTATGTATCTTGCAAATCTCTATGTCTCCCACCGGACTAAGTCCGGATGGAATTGAAGCGTCTCTTGATGTGCTTGGTCCTCTTGTGAAATCTGGATTCCTTTGCCAAGGCAATTGCTCCAAGATTGTCACGAAGATTTTCATTGGACCCGATGCACTAGGTATGACACCTAGATCGGATATGAACTCCTTCATCCGACTCCTTCATTAGCTGCTTCGAAGCTGCTATGTACTCCGCTTCACATGTAGATCCCGCCTGACGCTTTGTTTAGAACTGCACCAACCGACAGCTCCTCCGTTTAGTGTAAATACGATCCGATCATGATTTAGAATCGTCCGGATCGGTGTCAAAGCTTGCATCAACGTAACCGTTCGATGAGCTCTTTGTCACCTCCATATCGAGAAACATATCCTTAGTCCTTTTCGGTATTTCAGATGTTCTTGACCACTGTCCATGATCCACTCTGGATTACTTTGGTACCTCCTGCTAAACTTATAGCAAGGCACACATCAGGTCTGGTACACAGCATTGCATACATGATAGAGCCTATGGCTGAAGCATAGGGAACATCTTTCATTTTCTCTCTATCTTCTGCAGTGGTCGGGCATTGAGTCTTACTCAACTTCACACCTTGTAATACAGGCAAGAACCCTTTCTTTGCTTGATCCATTTTGAACTTTTTCAAAATCTTGTCAAGGTATGTGCTTTGTGAAAGTCCAATTAAGCGTCTTGATCTATCTCTATAGATCTTAATGCCCAATATGTAAGCAGCTTCACCGAGGTCTTTCATCGAAAAACTCTTATTCAAGTATCCCTTTATGCTATCCAGAAATTCTATATCATTTTCGATCAGCAATATGTCATCTACATATAATATCGTAAATGCTCTGAGCTCCCACTCACTTTCTTGTAAATACAGGCTTCTCCAAAAGTCTGTACAAACCCAAATGCTTTGATCACACTATCAAAGCGTTTATTCCAACTCCGAGATGCTTGCACCAGTCCATAGATGGATCGCTGGAGCTTGCATACTTTGTTAGCTCCCTTTGGATCGACAAAACCTTCGGTTGCATCATATACAACTCTTCTTCCGTAAATCCATTCAGAATGCAGTCTTTACATCCATTTGCCAAATTTCATAATCATAAAATGCGGCAATTGCTAACATGATTCGGACAGACTTAAGCATCGCTACGGGTGAGAAGGTCTCATCGTAGTCAATCCCTTGAACTTGTCGAAAACCCTTTGCGACAAGTCGAGCTTTATAGACAGTAACATTACCGTCTGCGTCAGTCTTCTTCTTGAAGATCCACTTGTTTTCTATTGCTTGCCTACCCTCGGGCAAGTCAACCAAAGTCCATACTTTGTTTTTATACATGGATCCCATCTCAGATTTCATGGCCTCAAGCCATTTTGCGGAATCTGGGCTCACCATCGCTTCTTCATAGTTCGTAGGTTCATCATGATCTAGTAGCATGATTTCCAGAACAGGATTACCGTACCACTGCAGTGCGGATTTTACTCTGGTTGATCTCGAGGTTACGTAGTAACTTGATCTAAAGTTTCATGATCAACATCATCAACTTCCTCACTACTTGGTGTAGATGTCTCGAAACCGGTTTCTGCGATTTAACTACTTTCAAGTAAGGGAGAAGGTACTATTACCTCATCAAGTTCTACTTTCCTCCCACTCACTTCTTTCGAGAGAAACTCCTTCTCTAGAAAGGATCCATTCTTAGCAACGAATGTCTTGCCTTCGGATCTGTGATAGAAGGTGTACCCAACTGTCTCCTTTGGGTATCCTATGAAGACACATTTCTTCGATTTGGGTTCGAGCTTATCAGGTTGAAGCTTTTTCACATAAGCATCGCACCCCCAAACTTTAAGAAACGACAACTTTGGTTTCTTGCTAAACCACAGCTCATAAGGTGTCGTCTCAACGGATTTCGACGGTGTTCTATTCAGTGTGAATGCGGCCGTCTCTAGAGCATAACCCCAAAACGATAGCGGTAAATCTGTAAGAGACATCATAGATCGCACCATATCTAGTAAAGTACGATTACGACGTTCGGACATACCATTACGTTGTGGTGTTCCGGGTGGCGTGAGTTGCGAAACTATTCCGCATTGTTTCAAATGTAGACCAAACTCGTAACTCAAATATTCACCTCCACGATCAGATCGTAGAAATTTAATTTTCTTATTACGATGATTTTCAACTTCACTCTGAAATTCTTTGAACTTTTCAAATGTTTCAGACTTATGTTTCATTAAGTAGATATACCCATATCTGCTTAAGTCATCTGTGAAGGTGAGAAAATAACGATATCCGCCACGAGCCTCAACATTCATCGGACCACATACATCAGATGTATGATTTCCAACAAATCTGTTGCTCTCTCCATAGTACCGAGAACGGGTTTTAGTCATCTTGCCCATGAGGCACAGTTCATAAGTGCCAAGTGATTCATAATCAAGTGACTCCAAAAGTCCATCGAGATGGAGTTTCTTCATGCGCTTTACACCGATATGACCTAAACGGCAGTGCCACAAATAAGTTGCACTATCATTATCAACTCTGCATCTTTTGGTTTCAACATTATGAATATGTGTATCACTACTATCGAGATTCATCAAAAATAGACCACTCCTCAAGGGTGCATGACCATAAAAGATATTACTCATATAAATAGAACAACCATTATTCTCAGATTTAAATGAACAACCGTCTCGCATCAAACAAGATCCAGATATAATGTTCATGCTCAACGCAGGCACCAAATAACAATTATTTAGGTCTAAAACTAATCCCGAAGGTAGATGTAGAGGTAGCGTGCGATCGCGATCACATCGACTTTGGAACCATTTCCCACGCGCCGTCACCTCGTCCTTTGCCGTTGTTAAGCAATCCGTAGTCCCTGTTTGAGTTGCAAATATTAGCAACAAAACCAGTATCAAATACCGTGTGCTCTGCGAGCTCTAGTAAGGTACACATCAATAACATGTATATCACATATACCTTTGTTCACCTTGCCATCCTTCTTATCCGCCAAATACTTGGGGCAGTTCCGCTTCCAAAGACGATCGCTTGCGGTAGAAGCACTCGATTTCAGGCTTAGGTCCGGACTTGGGTTTCTTCTCCCGAGCGACAACTTGCTTGCTGTTCTTCTTGAAGTTCCTTCTTCTTCCCTTTGCCTTTCTTCTTGAAACTAGTGGTCTTATTGACCATCAACACTTGATGCTCCTTCTTGATTTCTACCTCCGCAGCCTTTAGCATTGCGAAGAGCTCAGATATAGTCTTTACTAACCCTTGCATATTATAGTTCATCACGAAGCCTTTGTAGCTTGGTGGCGATTGCTTGAAGAATTACATCAATGACACAATCATCCGGAAGATTAACTCCCAATTGTGTCAAGTGATTGTAGTACCCGGACATTACGAGTATGTGCTCACCGACGAACTATTCTCCTCCATCTTGCAGCTATAGAACTTATTGGAGACTTCATATCTCTCAATCCGGGCATTACATTTGGAATATTAACTTCAACTCTGGAACATCTCATATGCTCCATGACGTTCAAAACGTCGTTGAAGTCCCGGTTCTAAGCCGTAAAGCATGGCACATTGAACTATAGAGTAGTCATCAGCTTTGCTCGCGAGACGTTCTTAACGTCGTCGGTTGCATCAGCGGCAGTTCGCACTCAGCGGTGCATCCAGGCGTAACTCTTACATGCAGCAATGAGGATAATCCTCGAGTTACGGACCCGATCCGTGTAATTGCTACCATCATCTTTCAACTTTGCTTTCTCAAGGAACGATTAAAATTCAACGGAACAACAGACGAGCCATCTATCTACAATCAAACATAAACAAGCAAGATACTATCGGTACTAAGTTCATGATAAATTTAAGTTCAATTAATCATATTACTTAAGAACTCCCACTTAGAAAGACATCTCTCTAGTCATCTAAGTGATCACGTGATCCAAATCAACTAAACCATAACCGATCATCACGTGAAATGGAGTAGTTTTCATTGGTGAACATCTTATGTTGATCATATCTACTATATGATTCACGCTCGACCTTTCGGTCTCCGTGTTCGAGACCATATCTGCATATGCTAGGCTCGTCAAGTATAACCCGAGTATTCTGCGTGTGCAAAACTGGCTTGCACCCGTTGTAGATGGACGTAGAGCTTATCACACCCGATCATCACGTGGTGTCTGGGCACGACGAACTTTGGCAACGGTGCATACTCGGGGAGAACACTTCTTGATAATTTAGTGAGAGATCATCTTATAATGCTACCGTCAATCAAAGCAAGATAAGATGCATAAAGGATAAACATCACATGCAAATCAATATAAGTGATATGATATGGTCATCATCATCTTGTGCTTCGTGATCTTCATCTCCGCAGCACCACCATGATCACCATCGTCACCGGTAGCGACACCTTGATCTCCATCGTAGCATCGTTGTCGTCTCGCCAATCTTATGCTTCTCGACTATCGCTATCGCTTAGTGATAAAGTAAAGCATTACAGAAGCGTTGCATTGCATACAATAAGCGACAACCATATGGCTCCAGCCGATTGCCGATAACCGGTTACAAAACATTATCATCTCATACAATAAAATATAGCATCACGTCTTGACCATATCACATCACAACATGCCTGCAAAAACAAGTTAGGCGTCCTCTACTTTGTTGTTGCAAATTTTACGTGGCTGCTACGGGCTTAAGCAAGAACCGGTCTCACCTCGCATCAAAACCACAACGATACTTCGTCAAATAGACTCCGTTTTAACCTTCTCAAGGACCGGGCGTAGCCACACTCAGTTCAACTAAAGTGAGAGAGAGAGACACCCACCAGTCACCTTTAAGCAACGAGTGCTCGTGGCGGTGAAACCAGTCTCGCGTAAGCGTCTGGCGTAATGTCGGTCTGGGCCGCTTCATCTCACAATACCGCTGAACCAAAGTATGACATCTTTGGTAGGTAGTATGACTTGTATCGCCCACAACTCACTTGTGTTCTACTCGTGCAAAACATCAAACCATAAAACCTAGGCTCGGATGCCACTTGTGGGGAACGTGTAATTTCAAAAATTTCCTCGCACACGCAAGATCATGGTGATGTATAGCAACGAGAGGGAGAGTGTTGTCTCGTACCCTCGTAGACCCGGCGAAGCGATCACAACGTAGAGGAAGTAGTCGTCGTTCTCCTCGCGATCCGACCGATCCGGCGCCGTTACTCGGCGCCCGAGTTCTTGACACACGTACAGCTCGATGGCGTCCCTCGTACTCCGATCCAGCCGAGTGTCGAGGAGAGTTCCACAAGACGACGGCGTGGTGGCGATCTTGATGTTCTACCGGCGCGAGGCTTCGCCTAAGCTTCGCGACCATATGACCGAGGTGGAATATGGTGGAGGGGGCACCGCACGGCTAAGGAACGATCCGTAGATCAAACTTGTGTATTCTAGGGTGCCCCTGCCCCGTATATAAAGGAGGAGGGGGAGGTGCGGCCGGCCCAAGGGAGGCGCTGGAGGAGTCCTACTCCCACCGAGTAGGACTCCCCTTCCTAGTTGGAGTAGGATTGGGGGAGGGAAGAAGGAGGGCGCCCCTCCTTGTCCTATTCGGACTAGGGGGGGGCGCGCCTGCCCTGGCCGGCCCCTCCTCTTCTCCTCGAGGCCCACTAAGGCCC
This sequence comes from Aegilops speltoides, assembly GCA_021437245.1. Lineage (NCBI taxonomy): Eukaryota > Viridiplantae > Streptophyta > Magnoliopsida > Poales > Poaceae > Aegilops > Aegilops speltoides. The sequence continues at coordinate 571,294,128 of CM038147.1, forward strand.
ATTTAGTTCCCGGGGGGTTCCGGTAACCTCCCGGTACTCCGGTAAATTCCCGTTTTCACCCGGAACCATTCCGAACTCCAAATGTAGGCTTCCAATATATCAATCTTTATGTCTCGACCATTTTGAGACTCCTCGTCATGTCCGTGATCACATCCGGGACTCCGAACTTCTTCGGTACATCAAAATACATAAACTCATAATAACTATCATCGAAACCTTAAGCGTGCGGACCCTACGGTTCGAGAACAATGTAGATATGACCGAGACACGTCTCCGGTCAATAACCAATAGCGGAACCTGGATGCCCATATTGGTTCCTACATATTCTCGAAGATCTTTATCGGTCGGACCGCATAACAACATCGTTGTTCCTTTGTCATCGGTATGTTACTTGCCCGAGATTCGATCGTCGGTATCCAATACCTAGTTCAATCTCGTTACGGAAAGTCTCTTTACTCGTTCCGTAATACATCATCTCACAGCTAACTCATTAGTTGTAATGCTTGCAAGGCTTCATGATGTGTATTACCGAGAGGGCCCAGAGATACCTCTCCAGACAATCGGAGTGACAAAACCTAATCTCGAAATCGCCAACCCAACATCGCCTTTGGAGACACACTAGTACTCCTTTATAATCACCCGATTCACGTTGTGACGTTTGGTAGCACCAAAGTGTTCCTCCGGTAAATGGGAGTTGCATAATCTCATAGTTACGGGAACATGTATAAGTCATGGATAAAAGCGGTAGCAACATACTAAGCGATCGTGTGCTAAGCTAATGGAATGGGTCATGTCAATCAGATCATTCTACTAATGATGTGACCTTGTTAATCAAATAACAACTCTTTGTTCATGGTTAGGAAACATAACCATCTTTGATTAACAAGCTAGTCTAGTAGAGGCATACTAGTGACATATTGTTTTGTCTATGCATTCACACATGTATCATGTTTCCGGTTAATACAATTCTAGCATGAATGATAAACATTTATCATGAAATAAGGAAATAAATAATAACTTTATTATTGCCTCTAGGGCATATTTCCTTCACCAGCACCTCACCACTATGGTTGTAGCTCCCCTCACCGGTATGGTCACCATCACCGGCATGGTGACCCACAAGGTTTGAAGCTTGCCGTTGTGTCGCTTGCAGCTCGCTGGACACCGGTTGTAGCATTGCCCGTGCTGGTTGCAGCCTCGTCGGCGACGGGCGGCTCCGATTGTAGCTCTAGTGTACACAGCTTGCAGCACACATGGTTGAAGCTTCTCTGGTACATGGTTGTAGACAAAAAAATTCTTCATCGATCCCCTTCCTCCAGCAAAAAGCTACTATTGACGAAATAAGATGCTACAACCTATGAATTAAAGATTTGCTACTGTCGAAAAGGGGGGGGGTTGTTGTGACCGGCGGAATCAAAAGTTGGAACCAGCAACGTGAAAAGCTACTGCCGATGGGAAAAAAATGTTGGAACCAACGAATCAAAGATTGATGCTCGTGGATGAAATTGCTACAACCGGCGAAATAAAAAGCTGGAACCGACAAATCAAAAAGTTGTAACCAGCTAAAAATAAAGAACAAAGTCATAACAGGAAGTACGGCGTCTTGCACAAAAATGGTGCCACATCGGCATGGTGTGCGAGCGCCGTCGCCTCAAGCTCACAGGGACGGGGGAGGGCACAGAGCAGCTCGTCGTAGCCTAGGTGGTCAGGACGTGCTTCAGTAGGGAGGTAGAGAGGGGAGGGAGGGGGTGCTTGAAGGCTGCATCCATGGTGGTGTGGAGTTTTTTTTTTTTTTTGAACTTCGGCGACCTTTATTACACAATAATCATATCGAGATACAAGGGAGGAATTAAGAAATCGGGGATGCTCTTGCGGGCCTCGTTTAATCGCCTTCTATAACTAGTCCAGCTAGCCAATGCGCAACCCCATTACTCTCCCTAGCACGAGTGTACAATCGTCGCCTTGCCAAAAGAACTCAACATCTGCCGGCAATCATCCGTCACGACCGCAGCCGAGGCACGGTACTCGAAGGATCCGTCATTGCTTGAACTATCTCCCGTGAGTCGGACTCCACAACCAGTGCATGAATACCCAAATGCTCGCCAAACGCAGTCCTTCCAATAGTGCTAACGCTTCCATAGAGGAACATCCATGGCATCTTGTCGAAAGGAGCAAGAAGCGCAATAAGCGCTCTGAGCTATCTCGTAAAACAGCTCCGATTGCTCCGCTCCTCATCCACATGATAGCTCGCGTCAACATTTAGTTTAAACACCCACAGTAGCTGGTCTCACCCATCTAATTTGTTTCGTGGGCTCTTTTGCCTTTGCAGCCAGAGAGTTTGCCACGATTGCCCGAATGCTCATAGCTGAGCGAACAGGGCTACCAACCTTCTCCTGGTGACTGATCTTCCGGCGATCCCACCATAAGTACCATCCATCACCATAACTGTCTCCACACCATTATCAATTGGTAGTTTTACCTCTCTGGTAGCTCGGAGCGCGAGGAGTGTCTCGAGTGCCGACCCGACCGCTCATGGGCTGATGCATTCGTGATCGATGTTTCCAACCCTAGTTCCTTCCATACGGCCTTAGCTCTTTCGCAGGCAAACAACATATGTCGCAGATCCTCAGGCTCATTGCCGCATACTGGACAAATCACCGGAGTAGCTAGGTGCCGATCGACAACAGACAATAGCATGGTACAATCCCATGTAACACTCTCGATTAAACACATTTACCTTAGGGGCACTTTGTCCTGCCCCAAAGGACTTTCAAACCGGATGCGGATCCACTCTCCTGCTCCAACATTTATCCGAGCCCGGGTTCTATACTCAGATTTCCATGTGATGTGATAAGCAGACCGGACCGTGAAACATCCCGACTTAGAAAACTGCCATGAAATAAAATCAGACTGGCCATGAGATGATAGTGGTATCTGCAAAATTCTTTCAGCATCCACTGGCCAAAAAATTTCCCTTACTAATTGTTCATCCCAGCTCCCGGATATTGGATCAACCAGTTCTTGTACTTTTTGTAATAAGCAATGTCCCCTTGGGGTCATAACTCTCCGATCATGGCTTGTGGGAATCCACTGATCCTTCCAAATGTCAATGGTTGCACCATCCCCAACCCGCCAAATCGCTCCTTCCCTGAAGGTTTTCATACCTGCCATGATACTTTGCCACGTAAAGGAAACACCTTTTTTCAGAGTAGTATTCATCAAATCCCCATCAGGGTAATACTTTGCTCGTAGAACTTGAGCACATAACGAATCCGGATCAGATAATAACCGCCAACATTGCTTGGCTAGCATGGCTCTATTGAAACAGTATAGATCTCGGAATCCCATACCTCCTTCATTTTTCGGGATACACATCTTCCACCACGCTTTCCAGTGTATTTTCTTCTTATTCTGAGTGTCTCCCCACCAATATCTAGCTATAGCATCGCAGATAGCCTTACAAATATTTTTGGGGATATTAAAAACAGACATGGCATATCTTTGGGATCGCTGCGCCATTTGCTTTCGATAACGTCTCCTTTCCACCGATCGAGAGTATCTTTGACATCCAACTATCAATAAGCGCACATACTCTATCAACCAGTCTGAAAACTATCACTACGGTCGATTCCAACCTTCGACGGTAGTCCCAAATACTTATCGAAATAGCCTCGAAACTATATTAAGCTGTGTGCAAACCTCTGCTTCGTACCTCCACTAGAGTGTTTGGACTGAAAAAACACTGGATTTTTCATCACTTACCAGTTGACCGAGCTAGCACAAGTACAAGTCCAGCGCATTCTTGAGTGACGTGGCATTCAACGTATCCGCCCTCATCGGGATCAGGGAATCATCGACAAATAACAAGTGTGAAACTGATGGTGCACTCGGCACTCCCTAACTCCTTGGATACCACCGACCGCCTCTTCATACGCTAGTAGACTGGATAACCCTTCGGCACATATCAAAAATAGGTAAGGAGATAACGGGTCCCCTTGCCTAAGCCCCCTGGATGGGGTAAACGCCTCTGTTTCATCCGAGTTGAACCAAATCCTGTAATTAACTGAAGTAACGCATGCCATAATCATCTCCACCCATGTGGTGTCAAACCCCAACTTGATCATCATATCCCTAAGGAAATTCCACTCGACTCGATCATAGGCTTTGTGCATATCCAGCTTCACCGCGCACAAGCCACTATTCCCTTGCCTCTTCTTCTTAATGGCATGGTGGTGTGGAGTTCATGGCGAGGGGAGCTAAAAAGGGATCGGTTGGGGAAGAACGAAGGAGAGACAGGAAAGAAAACGAGTGGAGGACGGTGTTCTGGTGAGAAGATAAGGCCGGGTGAAAGCGGTGCGTGGGCCCAGAAAAAGTCGATCTGATTCGTTCCATGCATATGGATCCAACGCGCAGCGAGCGACCGGCTGAACGTTCGGGCCGGCGTGCCGATCGTAAACATTTCCCATCTGAATAATATAATATCCTATGACAACCATCCGATGCGTGTGAGAAATAAAATCTTGATGCTTTCAAAAAACGTATCCCATGACAACCAGCAGATGCTTCTCCTAAAATATTGGATTATGTGTAATAAATTGTTGATATTCAACAACTCTGCATAAAAAATAATCACATGAGACTTGATCAAAGAATATCGGTGCCACTTGTTGAGTTTTGAACTCCCGACCGAGCCGCCCCCGCGTGCGGCCGGCCGCGCCCAGTCTTCCCCCCGCGCGCCTATCCCTCCCTCTTCCTCTCTGCCGCCGTTGCGGCTCCGCTGCGAGCCTGGCCCGGCGGCGCTGTGGCGGCGGCCCCTGGCTATTCCCTCTCGGGTGTCCGCCGGCTGGACAGGCGCGACCGGCGGTGCTTCTCGGTGGCGGTCCAGCGCAGGCAGCGGCGGGCTCTGGCGCGAAGCGGGCGGGCTTCGGGCGGCGGCGTCGCCGTTGGCGGCGAAGCGGCAGCGGCGGCGCGATCTGGCGGCGCCGCTTCGGCCAGATCTGGCCCGCCGGGCCCCATCTGGCTTCTGGCGGGCGGCGGCGGTGTGGGTCTGCCGTGGCTTCCGGAGGCGGGGAGAAGCGTCGCGCGGCGGTGTTGGCGGCGCCATCGCCGGCTTGCTGCAGCGTGGCGGCGGGGCTTAGCGGGCCCGTTTGGGGCTGGCGGGCGGGTGGCTGGCATGCCTGCTGTTGTGTCCGGGGCGGCTACGCGACGGTGCGGGAGGCTCGCCTCCGCACGACGGCGGTGGAGGTGGTTCCCTCCCGTTCGGTTTCGTGTCTGCTTCTCTCTCGCGGGCGCTTCTCTCCGGTCCTCTTGGCCTCGTGTTGGTGTCCGCAGTGGGCGGCGTGGGTGACGGCGCAACCGCGATGACGCATGGTGTTGGGCGGCGGTCTGGCTGGTCGGCTCCGGTCCGTTGGGCGGCGGGGATTGGAGTACGGGAGAAATCCTTAGCGGTCTTCGGCCCCGATGCGGTGACACATGCGGGTGCCACCATTCCTCCCTGGAGGGTGTCGGTGATATCCATCCCCCACCTCCCTCCGCGTGCCGGGGAAACCCTAAGACATGTCCGGGCAGCAACGTCGTCGGCGTCGCTTTCCTTCTTGGAGGTGTTGTTTTGTACGCGGTGGTCCGGAGCCTCGGGTTGTAGTGGTTTGTCTTTGGTGGGCGTAGCGGTGGCGGGTCATCCGTGCTCTGTCGAGCTGCCATTGTTGGCATTTGCTTCTTCTTCTTTTTCTTTTGGGCTTGTTGTGCTGTTCGCTCCAGCGTTCATGTATCGGCGTTGGTTACTTTGGAATACAAAGCGGGGGAAAACCCTTTTTCGGTAAAATAATCACATAAATCTAAATATTTATCAATCCATCCATAAGGTAGACCGGCGGCTACTCCTCCGATGCGGCAGTACTTGTGCATCATTCACATACCTAGTGGTAGTTACCCCCAGACTACCAGCCATCCGATCTGGTTCTAATTGTGGGCTATGATTAACAGGTTCAGTTGTAAAACTAGTTGATTAATCTCCCCCATGCCCGATAGGAAAAAAACAGCCAGATAATTCCAGTTTTCATGCATGGCCCGGAATATAACTAGCCAAGCCGTTTTAAACTACTTGGCTACCTTCCAGATCTAGCCTCCCGTATGCATGCACACATATACTTAAACTGTATATACTAGTTCACACTACATATTCTCTTTTGGAAAACTTCATATACTTACACACTGAAACATGTGGATACTTGACACTACATACTCTTCGGGAGTATATAATTCCTTTTGGTTCGAAGAATAGTTTATATGATTGCTTAATTTCAGAAGAAAAAATATCACATACTCTCGTTTCTTGAACGTACACACATACTACAACTAAAGGTAGTATGCCATTCCATTATTCAAAAAACGTACTATATACTAAATAAAAATATAACATTTTCGTACACACATACTACAACTAAAGGTAGTATGACGTTCCATTATTCAAAAAACGTACTATATACTAAATAAAAAATATAACCTTTTCTTGAACGTACACATATATATAGGAGTTATCAGGAACACCAACCTATCCATTTACCAGTGATCTCCTGGCCAGCCCCTTCACATGCACTAAGCTGGCGTTTGGTTCTCAGGCTATCCCCCAGTGAGATAGGGATAAACAGATTTTCAAGGGATGCCATGTGTTTGGAAGGAAGGATGTGATGGCTGGGGATAACCCGATTTAGCGAAAATTTGACCGAAAACAACAAAAATTGGCTATCCAAGACAACCAATCATATTCAACCTAACAACCAAATGTGGTTATCGCTAACCAGGTGGTTGGGGATATCATCAGCCAACCCAACTTCGCCCTCGAACCAAACACCCCCTTAGCATACATGTTGGATGACGGTGCTCAAGACGAACCACGTTGGTCCAATAGGCATATCTTGCGGTCTCTTTGCTTCGGGTTGTCATTTGCATGAGATTCTGCATGCCCCCTCAGCATGTCCCTCCTCGGCCTGGTGAAGTCAATGTCATAACCAAATAGTAGGAAAAAGTAAGGGTTTGTAGAAAAATAGGTGGGGGCTGGTAGATTCACATTCGCAAAAAAAAAGTGATCCACATTCGCGGTGTTTGGTAGTGGCTATGTGCTGCAGGTGGTGTGAGAGAGCCATTCAAGGTGTCAAGAAATCTTTTTTGTTTGCATGAGAAGAAATAGCCGATTCGGTCGTTCATCTAGTGCCACATTTTGAGGTGCTTTGAGCAATATGCTAAGCCGAGACGGGTAGATTGCTCAATAGCTGCAAAGGTGAGTGATTGCTCAATATAAGTCTTTGTATCATACGGAGCAAAATGAGTGAATCTACACTTAAAATGCATCTATATACATCCGTATGTGGTTCATAGTGAAAACTCTACAAAGACTTATATTTCGGAACGGATGGAGTAACTTTCATGCAAGCTCACCTATTTTTTACGCGAACCAAACAGAACATGCCATTGTTGTATCTTATGCAGAGTATCTTGGTAGACGCCAAACCATTATCTGATCTATCTTGGCAGCAGGTAGGTAGGCGCATCTTGGCGTTCCACACACAAGACGAGATGTAGTACGCAGCATCTTCTTGGTGCCTTGCTCTTGGAGCACGTGAGCCATATGTCGTTAGTGGGAGAGCGCTAGGCCTAAGGAAAATGCACATGAGACCCACATGCTGGCACACGCGCACATCTTAGGAACTCTAAAAATAAAGAAATAAGAAAAGGTGAGATTGAGATGTCATGCTCATTTTAATTTTACATGATCTATTCGCACCAAAGTTTGCTTGATTACAATACAAGAGAAAACAATGAAGCATTTTCCTTTTTTTTTAAAGACACTGCATAAGAAACACCCTTTACCGATTATTCACCACCGATGGACAAAAAAGACCATCGGAGATACGCTCTCGGTTACATAATGCCGTGGTTTTAGTTCAATAACTATTGCTAACGGGCGGTCGGTTCTGATGGTGGTGACTCGAACGAACATTCATTTTCAATGTAAAATATTATCATGTATGTCCTCGTCTTTATTCTTGTTAGGCACTACTATCGTGCGGTGTTTAATTGGGCTTAGTGGAGGCGCCAAGCCTACCCTGAAATTTAAGGTGGGCAGGATGGGTATTTGGTTAAGGTGGAAGGGACGTTCGTGGGCTACATAAGAAGTTTACGTAAGTCTAGCATTTTCGCCCTCTTTCCTTCCCTCCCTCCTTCAAGAAAATCGACCACCTTCATTTGATGAGGCAGCGCATGACAGGAATCTCACATGTGGTGGTGCAAGGACCTCCTACTCCTAGTCTCCGGGTGGTAGCACAAGAGAACGGCTAAAAGCATCTACAACCGTGCGCCCATTCTCTGCGACAGTTGCCCTAATTTGGACTATCATTGATTGCAATTTTTGTTGGTAGATTACCAAGCGGATCATTTGGTGCCCTTTGGACTATCGACGTGTGAATTTGGATGATGACGACCATTCGACGCAATGGTACAAACTATGTTTTGGGGGCCATTTTTGTGTTCTTACTTTTTATTTGGACGATGGCATCGACCATCATATCTGTTGGAGATGCTACGAGATTTGACTATACAACGTTCTTTTCGGAAAAGGAGAAATGCACGGCCTCATGACCTCGACGTTACGTGTGTCGAAACAAATGCATCGGCCGGGCGGTGATCTCACAAATACTAAGTCTTTTGTCCATTCCTCCACCGCATCTTTGATTTCATACCTAGGTCGCATGTTCTTTGATGCTCACTGCAAACCATGGAGTGGAGTGTACCCCCCGTCCGTCTATATATGAAGCCGCACACTGATCGGTCAATGGCATCACGAAAATGGAGGACGTCGTGTACCTCCTCCTGGCCCTCGCGTCGCTGCTCGTCGTGCTGCTCGCCAGGCGGTGGAGGCGCAGCTCGCCGGACGGCGAGGGCAAGCTGCGGCTTCCGCCGGGTCCCTGGACGCTGCCGGTGATCGGCAGCATGCACCACATCGCCGGGGCGCTCCCGCACCAGGCCATGCGCGACCTGGCGAGACGCCACGGCTGGCCCGTCATGCTGCTCCGGCTCGGCGAGGTGCCCACGCTGGTGGTGTCGTCCCGGGAGGCCGCGCGCGAGGTGATGAAGACCCACGACGCCGCCTTCGCCACGCGCCCGCTGAGCTCCACCGTGCGCGTGCTCACCAACGGCGGCCGGGACATCATCTTCGCGCCCTACGGGGACCACTGGCGCCAGATGCGCAAGATCGCCGTCACGGAGCTCCTCACGGCGCGGCGAGTGCTCTCCTTCCGTGCCATCCGGGAGGAGGAGGTCGGCGCCATGCTCCGGGCCGTCGCGTCCGCCGCCGGGGAGGGGGACGCGATCGACATGCGCGCGCGGCTGTCGGTGCTCGTGGCGGACACCACGGTGCGCGCCGTCATGGGCGACCGGTGCAAGGACCGCGACGTGTTCGTCCGGGAGCTGGACCGCTCCATCGGCCTGGCCGGCGGGTTTAACCCGGCCGACTTGTGGCCGTCGTCGCGGCTCGCCGTGTGGGCCAGCGGCGCCGTCCGCCGCGCCGAGGAGTGCCGCGACATCGTGTTCGGGATCCTCGACGGCATCATCGCTGAGCACCAGCAGAGGATGGGCACCGTCGACGGCGACGACGAGGACCTCATCGACGTGCTCCTCAGGGTGCAGAACGACGGCAGCCTCCAGCTCCCTCTCGACATGGACTCCATCAAAGCCGTCATCTTCGTAAGCAACCTCCAACGCCTACATATCTCGCTCTGCCAATGCCATGCCATCAGCGTGCACTACACTAACCGTTTCTTTCTCGCGCGCATATATTCATATACGCAGGACATCTTCGGCGCCGGCAGCGAGACATCGGCGACGACGCTGGAGTGGATAATGGCGGAGCTGGTGAAGAACCCGAAGGTGATGAAGCGGGCGACGGCGGAGGTGCGGCGAGCCTTCGAGGCCGGCGGCAAGGTGGTGGAACAAAAACTCGGCGAGCTGGTGCCGTACCTGCACCTGGTGATCCGGGAGACGTTCCGGCTGCACGCCCCAGTGCCGCTGCTGCTCCCGCGGGAGTGCCGGGAGGAGCCGGCGTGCCGGGTGCTGGGCTACGACGTGCCGCGGGGCACCCAGGTGCTGGTGAACGTCTGGGCGCTGGGCCGCGACGAGCGGTACTGGCCGGACGCGCCCGAGGAGTTCCGGCCGGAGCGGTTCGAGGCCGAGGCCGAGGGCGGCGGGTCGGCGGCGGGGGTGGACTTCAGGGGCGCGGACTTCGAGCTCCTGCCGTTCGGCGCCGGGAGGAGGATGTGCCCCGGGATGGCGTTCGGGCTGGCCAACGTGGAGCTGGCGCTGGCCAGCCTGCTGCTGCACTTCGACTGGGAGGCGCCCGGCGTGGCTGACCCGACCGAGTTCGACATGACCGAGGCGTTCGGCATCACCAACAGGCGGAAGGCCGGCCTCCTGCTCCGCCCCGTCCTGCGCGTGCCCGTCCCCGTTCCCGTACCCGGTGTCTAGGCAAGCCGTCATCGATGTATTTGGTTGGTTCAGTTTGTGGTTGTTGAATCTATTTGACAGTGTGCTGTAAAATAATGGACCCTCTATATATTAGCAAGTTTTTTTTTTTTGAATATATATATATTAGCAAGTTGGTTCAAGACTTGTTGGTGACAGCCATTATTTGCTTATTCTAGTCAATTTTCTATAGGCCATTGGATTAATATGCAGTGTCCCTCTTTTTTTCTTCTTCCTCCTCCAGCTTTCTTCCTCATTTAACCGGTTCTCCTGCCACAAAATAGACTTACCCAAATTTCAAATTCAGTCAACTTACATATAGTTATTGTTGTTTTCGAAACGGAGGCAAAGATTGCCTCATCTATTAATTAAGTAGAAGAGAATTGCCCAGTTAATTACGAAAAACCGGCAAAAACCGGAACAACAAGGGCCAAGCCCACTCTCAGAGACAAACACACTCAGGGCAAAGCCCACCCTAATCGACAACATGTCGACCTGCGGCCGGACAACGCAACTCTGACTCTGACGGAGAACTCAGAAGAACAAAATCAGGCGAAAGTTGGCGCCACGAAAAATCACCGAACTGGCCACTTGTAGCCAGTCATCGTATAGCACAGGGCCCCGCCGCCGCAGCTTCGACTCCACAGCAACAAACAAATCGAGGCAAAACCGCGGACACGCCGGAGAAGAGCCGCCTACCGCAACCATTGTCGCGTCGCCGACATCGCTCCCACCATCATCGTTGTCGCAGAAGCCTGGTCGCCACAGAGATCCTCTCGGGGCCGCCGCCCCGACATCCACTGCTCCGTCGCGCCCAGCACACTCCACCGGCACCGCCTTCCGGGGCCGTCGCCCCGACATACCACCACTCTCCTCGAGCAGCAACGCCTCATAACCCAGCTGCACGCAGCCCCCGCTGCTCAGGGCAACCGCTCGCAAACCACGTACGTCGCACCACATCCGGGGCCGCCGCCCCGACATAGAGTCAGACCGCCCTCTTTGAGGCGTATCGACCGAGCCGACACCCCCACCGCTCGAGCGGGACAAGGATGCCGCCCAACCAATGTCGAGAGCGAGCCCCACCTCATAGAGCTGCCACTCGCATTGTTCCCGAGATCGCCATCTCGGCACACAAACAAAAACCACTTGGAGCCGCCGCCCCGACGTCCACTGTCCCCGCCGACGAAGAGATCCGTGCAAACCGCAATATACTGACTCTCCAAGGCGATGCCTCAAAGAAGGGAATGACGTAGCCGCCGTCATCGCCTGCTTCAACCATCCGAAGCTAAAGATTTCTCCAGAAGAGTCGTGTAATGGAGCTCCACGGCAACACCTTCAAGAAGGAGAACGGCAACATGGCCATAGCGGAGCCGTCATGACCTTATTCATGACAGCCTGAAAGTCTTCGTGCACGTGTTCCGGAGGACCTTTGCCTTCTCAATGTCCATTGGCTCCCACGCCTTCATCTTCTCGATCTCCATCCTCTCCCTCTCAAGTAGCAACCTCTCCCGCACATTCTCCTTCTCCAAGTCCATCCTCTCCCGCATGTTCAGTGTGTATTTTGAAAACATTAGCAAATTTTACCAAATTGTTCAATATATATTTAGAAAAGAACACGGCGATCACCCAAATTATTACCAGTTTTCCATCGCTGTGTGTAACTTGCGTGTACATGTGCAGGTAACGACACGGTTAACACGCATCGACGCTCCAGGAGTACGGCCCTACGAAGATGCTGCCAGCTGCAAAGGTTGACCACCTTAACAATTGGCTAGCTTTTGTCATGTAGCTAAGTACTATCATTAGCATAGTAGTGTCTTTGTCCCCTTTGAAACCGGTTTGAGGCGTTCGGCTGGGTCAAATTTTTAACCGCTCGGTGACCGGTCCATCCGCATGGACATTTAAGCCCGGTTTAAGTCGTCCGACGGTAGGTGCTCTTATTTGATTAAAAAAATTTATGGCCTAAATCTAAATCTAAATCTGATCACTTTTCGAGTTCTTGGTTCGCTCTCCGTGTACCATCATGTGCACCACCCTCCCAGTAACGACAATTTTGGCATGCATCGACGCTCCAGGGGTATGACACCAAGAAGATGCTGCCTGCCTGCCAGCTGCAAAGGTTGAACACCTTAACAATTGGCTAGCTTCTGTCATGCATCGGCTGGTAGCTAACTACTATGATTAGCATAATAACATGCCTTTGTCCTCTTTGGGTAAAATATACTCCCTCCGTTCCTAAATATTTATCTTTTTAGGAATTTCAAATGGTTACCACATACGGATGTATATAGACATATTTTAGAGTGTAGATTCACTCATTTTGCTCGGTATGTAGTTACTTGTTAAAAATCTCTAGAAAGACAAATATTTAAGAACGAAGGGTAGTTAATATGGCAGTTAGCACCAAAGAACGTGCGCAAGATTCAACCAACTCAAACAAGAAATGCGTGTCTCAAATAACAAAAACGGTGTACCAGGTCTGGCGATGGGGATGGTGTGATGTGACTTCCGGCCGGCTGCCGGCCTGTATGGGTCCAATTCCATTCTTTTTTCTATCTCTAGTACCAAAGACAAAGACAGCTACGAAATAATAGTGTGTGGAATGTGAAGCGATAAGAAAAACTATGGTTGCTTTGTAAATCTAACATGAAGGATGTAGATGCTTGAGGTAGTCGAGATGACTATCTTTAGTTTCGCTTCTTGTTTTTCTCTCGGCTGGAAATGTTAATCGTCACTCTTTTTTTTGGGAAATCATTGCCGCTTTATTTAACCAAAGCTAGGAATCTCGTCTGAGATTACATCTAAAATAAAGTCTGGTGGCGAACCCACCCAAATCTCCGATCGGTTCTCCCCTACCCCTACTTTTGCTAGCTTATGAGCAGCTACATTCCCGGAACGACGAATCCACGACACCTTGAACTCCTCCATGGACCGAAGCATCTCCTTTATCTCCTCCACCCAAGGCCCGACAGCCGACAGGTTCTTCTGCGGGTCGTTGAGCATCCTGACCAGAGCCTGACAATCAAGCTCGAGATGCACCCGCCTTAAGTTTAGATCATTCGCCATTCTAACAACATGTCTGCAGGCCAACACCTCAACCATCTCAGGATCAGCAATATTTGGGAAGAAGTGGCACAACCCTGCTCGGAACGCCGCTTGGTGATCACGAAGGACCGCCCCTCCTCCTCCTTTCTCCCCGTACCTGGAGACCGCGCCGTCGGAGTTGATCTTTACCCATCCAGCATCCGGTGGACCCCAGCGCTGAACAATCTTTGGCTCCGATTGAGACGCCCTCGTCTCGTGAGATGCTCTCCACTCCGCGACCTGCACCTGCACAGTAGTTGTTATTTCATGTGGCGGTGCAATCCTTCGCCCTTCTCTTGTCTCGTTGCGCGCCAGCCACAGGCTATAGGCCGCTTGAAGCATCACCTCCCTCTCGTCACCACTCGCTCGAGCAAACCAGTCAAGTAGCCATGATGCTAGGGCTCGCTGATTCTCCAACTGTTTCGGTGGTTCCTCCAAAATCAGCCCAACCTATGCCCTCAACATCTCCCAAAACATGACTGAATGTTGGCAGCCCCAAAACCTATGCATTATGGTCTCTTCTCGGGCGCACACAACACAAAAAACGCCCGGCTTGATCCGACGACGATGGAGTTCTGCCCCCACAGCGAGCCCGTTGTGGATCATGCGCCACATGTGAATTTTCACCTTGCCCGGCGCACTCATAGCCCACAACGCTAAATATCCTTTATGGATCGCTACCGAGCTTGAGGGCTCTGGCTGTCCGGTCCTCGCTCTGTTCAGAGACATTCGCAGATGGTACGCCGACCTCACTGTGAATACCCCGTTGCGCGTAAAGTTCCATGCCAGAAAATCATCAACCTCCGGTCCACCAATAGCGATTTGCTTCACATCCCTCACATCCTCCATAGTGAACATTTGATCCACCAGCTGCTCGTTCCAAGACATACCATCGGGGCTGAGTAAGCGTGCCACCTTTGTTTTGCCCTCCATGTATTCTTGGCCCAGCGTTTTTGTGCTGCCGCTTCTCGGTATCCACGAGTCATGATGGATGTTAATATTGGCACCCGAGCCTACTCTCCATATCAGGCCTTCCCTCAGCAAGTCCTGGCCATGCAAAATGCTCCTGAAAGTGAAAGAGCCCGAAGATGGACATGAAGCGGATAAGATTGAATCATCTTTAAAATACCTCGCTTTAAGCACTCTAGCGCATAGAGAAGTTGGGACTTGGAGAATACGCCATGCTTGCTTCGCCAACAACGCTTGGTTGAAAGGCTCGGGGTCACGAAACCCCATGCCCCCATCCCTCTTGCTCGCACACATCTTCTTCCAAGCGATCCAATGGACCTTTCTCTCACCATTCCTTGCACCCCACCAGAATTTGGACGAGATTGAAGTCAGGTTCCGGCACATCTTCTTCGAGAGGTGAAAACAACTCATGGTGTAGGTCGGTGTCGCTTGCAAAACAGAATTGACGAGTACTTCTCTAGCTGCTTTGGACAATCCTTGGCCCTTCCAACCACGTACTTTGCCCTTAGCACACTCGGTTACATGTTTAAAAGTACCATCCTTGGACCTGCCAACCAGTGTTGGGAGTCCCAAGTGCCGTTCACTAAGAGCTTCGGACTGAATACCCACAATCCGCTTCATCTGTTCCTTCATCTCAACTTGGCTTCCTTTTTACAAAAAAGATCGAGGATTTCAGCAAGTTTACCTTTTGTCCCGACGCTTTTTCATACTTCTCAAGAATTTGTTGGCCTTGTTCTAGACTTGTTGGGCGCATTTTAGTTTTGTGATTGATTGTAATAATTTTGCCGGACTTTTTTCGCCAACTTTATCATCCGGTTAACCAGCCATTTCTTGCCTCTGTGGCTATTTTCTACTACATCCTATTGTAATATAAGGACATTTGTTCCATGATAATGGTCTTTTCCATGGCGGTAAGTCCCACTCGTTGGCCATGTGGCAAGGCCACATAGTTTCTTAGGTGTCACACACATTTGTTGCCTCATATTTGTTATCATAGAAACAAAATTAATTTTATATCACTCAAACAAAGTTCCATCCTCAACTTACTACCTTTGCGACCACGTTTCTCGGGCACTGGTGCCCATCTAACCATGCCATCGAAATTGACGAACTGCGGCAACTCCACCTTACTAATTCCCGTCCTTCCCACCCACTTGTCGCCGCCACATACACTCTGATAAACTAGGTACTTTCAAGTCGTCATGTCTAACTTTAGTTTTTACATTTAAAAATTTCCTTGAATATCTTTTCAAGAATAGTGGATTTAAATGATATTCGAACAATGGTCCAAAAAGGAGCGCCTATGTGCCGCTTGCTGTGAGACAAAAAACTGCCTCACATACAGGGCGAAGTGGTGGGCCGGCCCAATAGGACGTGAGTGTCATGCTGAAGTCACTTGATTTTTCCCCTATTTTTTACTTTTATTTATATTTTAAATGCATATATTTCAAAAACTTAAATTTACTTGAGATATTAAAATCCAATTTGAAAAATATTATCATAGTATAAAAAATTTATTAGTGAAGTTTTAAAAATGTTTATAACCTTTTAAAAACTATTTCTCACAATGAAAAAAGGTTCCAGTGTTTAAAAAAATGATGTCATACAAAAAATATGTGTATGTATAAAAATGTTTGGTATTTAAAAAAATGATGTGATTATTTATGAATTTTTATACAATATAAAACATATATTTGTGTAATTCAAAATAATGTTTTATACCCTAAAAATGTACACAAGATTTTATGGAAACTAGATGATAGC
This sequence comes from Aegilops speltoides, assembly GCA_021437245.1. NCBI lineage: Eukaryota > Viridiplantae > Streptophyta > Magnoliopsida > Poales > Poaceae > Aegilops > Aegilops speltoides. Next base: position 571,310,457 of record CM038147.1, read on the forward strand.
CCGCACGTTGATGCGTGAATAGCAACATATTTCAATGTGATTCGTTGTAACATGAATATTTTAAGTAATACTATAAAAAGCTAAAATGAAAATACATATGATTTATTACATCTGATTACTATATAGTTGTAAAATGTTTATTAAATAAATAGCATAATAGAATGAAAATTCTCACGTATTTTTTGCATGTTGAGATGGGTTTTTTTCCATGCATGTGTTCATGATGAAGTGGTATGCTTGCATGTTGAGAGACATATGGTAGTGGGGTTGGGCCTTTCCGCATGCATGTTGTGAGATGATGTGGCATTCTTGCATGTTGAGAGAAATAGTTAGTGGGGGCTAGCTATTTAGATATAGAAGAAATTACCGTGTTTTTTTACATTTTTAAAAAAATTATATAAAATATAAAACATAGGTTAAGATACTATTTATTTCCATTAAAAAGTATACGCGACATTTGAAAAAAATATTCACATGTTTCCATTAAATATCCATGAAATTGTTTAGCATAGTTTAAGAAAAGGTTTATTTCCATTACAAAAATATACAACATGTATTTGGAAAAAGTTACCATGTATTTGAAAAAGTTATCAAAACATGTATTTTAAAACAAATGCACATTATGTACTTGAATACTACCCAACGTGTATTTAAATGTTTCATGTGTGCTCCAAAAATGTACATTGCGTACTAAGAAAGAGCAGACATGTGTTGAAGTAATGAAAACTGATAAAAACAGACAAAAAAATGAAAAGCAAGATAATAGAGGAACCAAGAAAAAACAAAGAAAACAAAAGTATAACAGTGAAAGAAAAACCAAAAAGTCCAATGAGAAAACAAAACAAACCAATGAAAACTGAAAAACCCAGATAAACCAAATGAAAAAAAAAACAAGAAGCGGACTAAGAAATAGCCTTGTGGTAGAAAGGGATGATGCCTTCCCACTCTCCAAGTTTAAGGTATGGTACTTATAATTTGGATTTCTTGCACCAATTATACTGTAAGGGCCTCCCTTACAACCTTTCTGTCGAAAGAAATCTATACCAAAGCAAACTTACAATGCGACACGAGCGGCTGCCAGCAATCGCGCTAACGGGCGGGCCCGCTAGTCCTCGCCCGTAGGCAGTTGGAATCGGTACGGGCGACATCTATCATTTGCAGGTCCACAACGCCCCAAAGACCTTGTACAATGCTAGGTACTCCCTCCGTTCGAAATTACTCGTCCAAAAAATAAATGTATCTAGATGTATTTTAATTGTAGATACATCCATTTATGTGACAAGTAATTCCGAACGGAGGGAGTAGGTGCTTAGAAAAATAAACCGGGTCTAGTCAAATAGAAAAGAAAACAGAAATAGACCGGGTTTTCTGAAGCATCAGTCCCTATTTCTACAGAAGAGACGTCTAATTAAACGTCTATCCTCTATAAACAAGTACCGGTGCTTAAAAAAGACTGATTTATTTCTCTAAGCACCTCCCCAAATCTTCTTGCATTGTACAGTGCCTAAACTTTATTATCTTTTTTTTAAGTACCTAAACTTTATTATCTGTCTCAGCAGCCAGCGCCCCATTCCTTGGCCCAGCCACGAAGTCCAGAGAGGGCCCAAGCGGCCTGACGGCGACGGCCCACGTATACAATGATAGCGCAGCAGCCCAAGCGGTTCCCTGTTCGCACCAGCAGCCACCTCTCTCTCCAGGCCGAGTCGTCAGGGGAGGAGCAGCGCCGCCGCCCATGGCCGCCGCCGCCGCCGGAACAGGGGGCCAGACCCTCGGCCGGAGCAGCTTCTCGCGCGCCACCTCTTCGAAGACCGCCTCCTCCTCGTCACCCGTCACCCCCTCCGGCGTCAAGCTCGGCCCCAACGGCGCCGCCTTCGTCTCCTCCGGCATCCCCGACCTCGACAGTAAGCATGTCCCTGCTCATACCCTCAGTTCAGATCAAGCAAAACTTTTTTTTTGATCGAGCTTAGTCTCAAAGAACACCACGAACCGACTGAGCCCATATCTGTAGATCAAATCTTGCGTTTTGGGTGTGAACTGTCTAGTAGATGCCTAAATTGCCTGCAACATGTATGATGAAAATTAGTAGCTACTTAGTTCTTGAGGTCAGGAGAAGGAAAGATTTTGAACTGGGAGAGAGAATGGTCTGCTATGGAAGAATTGCTATGTGCACTGGCCAATTAGGTGGCTTGGTTGGTGTTCATCAGGCTGTCGTGATTTACCAGCGTTTCTGTCGCAGGGATCCTGGGCGGCGGCTTCCTCCTCGGCTCGGTCGTGATGGTCATGGAGGACTGCGACGCGCCGCACCACCTCCTCCTCCTCCGGGCATTCATGGCGCAGGGCGTCGTGCACAAGCAGCCCCTGCTCTTCGCCGCTCCCATGAAGGAGCCCCGCTCGTTCCTTGGCGCGCTGCCTGCTCCGGTGGCGTCCTCGAAGGAGGATGCCCGGCAGAGGGCGATGGCGGGCGGAGCAGCTGGCGACGGACGGGCAAGTGTATGTCTGTCTCGTGGAAGAAATGTGTTTTGCAGTGAATGTGTGTTCTGAACATGTTTCCTTATTGATCTGGATATGTACTGTAATTGTCCAGGATGAGGGTTTGAGGATAGCTTGGCAGTACAGGAAGTATTTTGGGGACGAGAGGAATTCCAGTGCTGAACACAGAGGTGATGTGCTAATACCTCCCTTTCATCTGTTTACTTGATGGTTAGTTGTCGTAAAGAGCCATTGTCTCTGTGTTAAAAAGGAAAATTAGATAATGTTCTAGAAAATTTGAAGATGAAAGAAGTATCACATTGTCAGTGTAGTTGCCGCCTGATGCTAACGGAACTAGCTATATTTGTGCTACCTGTTATAGTTTACTTGTATAAGCATCATATCCAGGGCTGTTATTTAGTTGTAGCTATTGTTACTGTCTTTCGAGAAGTTTTTTAGAAGAGCTGACTCAGTCGACAACGTTGCAGACAGCAAGCAGGAATTTAGCCATGATTTTGATTTACGAAAGCCTCTGGAACGGCATTTACTTAATGCACTGCATATTGAATGTTCGAGCACTCAAGATGTGGATACTCTCCATGATCTCCAGGATCGCTGTTCTGCTTTCTTGTCCAAACATCAAAGGTGAGGTTGATTCTTGGATATATTGTTGAGCTGGTTATCACAGACTGTTCTACCTCAAGATGACTATGATTGTTAATTACCACAAAACTGGAGTTGTATACGATCTGATGCATTTTGCCGTATTGCTTCTGACATTTGTGTTTTCTGCATTCAGAAAAGAGGGTGGGAATCTGAATGCAGGACGTATTGCTATACAGTCACTCTGTGCACCACAGTGTGGGTATTTTGGGAAGGCAAGTTTTTACTTGAAACGAAGTATGCTGGCTGGTTGATGGTTTGATGCAGCACATTCAAAATTTGAAGCCAAGTTATATGCTTCCTCCCTTCTAAATCAGTTTTCACATATTCGATTATTAATGCATTGCAGGACTGGGACATGGTCTCGTTTCTCAGATCATTGAAGGCCATGGTGCGCTCGTCTAACGCCGTTGCCATTGTAACATTTCCATACACAGTCCTATCAGATTCTTTCCGCAAGAGATGGCAGCACCTAGCAGACACGCTACTGTCGATAAAAGCAATTCCAGGCAAGCCCAACACTTCAAAATCTGTTTCTCGATTGCAACTTCAACTGCCGATCATACGTTGCCTGACTGCTCACCCCCTTGATCATTAGATGAGGACAAGGACTTGGCGAAGCTCCTCACGGGGTATCAGGACATGGTTGGTTTTCTGCATGTTCATAAGGTGGCACAGACCAACAGCCAGGTACCCGATTCTGACATAGGCTCATAGCCGCTGTAAACAAAATTTCCGCCACCCCCGTTTTGACGCCTTTTACATCAACAAGCAGGTCCCTGTGATATTAGAGGCGTCTACATTTTCTCTAAAGCTGCGAAAGAGGAGGTCGCTGGTGCTGGAACGGCTGAATCAGGCCCCGGTGGACGGGTCGAGCGGGCCCTCATCTGGTGGATCGGGCAGTTGCTCCTCGTCGACGCAAGGCTCGCAGCTAGATTTCTAGCTGTGTCTCCTGGAGCCGCCCTCTGAGAATAGCGAGGGAAGCATCCACTGGAGCATCGGCTGCAGTTTTCTTCAGCTATTATAGGATACTGGAAACATGAAGTAGCTGTGAAAGGCTCCTGGTTGTTATGTATTTGTTACCGAAAATGCAACTTTTAGAGGTTTTGTTTTGGTTTTGCAATGGATCCTTCAGTTCTGCTGTATACCACTTTCAGCATATATGGCTGTATTTTGAAGGTTTAGATTGTATACATGATATGCTGGTGATGACACATTTAGTAACAGTTGTGTGTTGCTGATGATACAGATAATTTATTACCTCATGGATAATTGGTAAGTTTGCAGAATTGGTTACTGAAAATGCCACTTTTAGAGGTTGTTTTTATGCAAAAAAAAAACGTAGGCAAAAGGTTTGCCTCATTGATTAATTAAGAAGAAGAGAATTGCCCAGTTAATTTACGGAAAACCGGGCGAAAACCAATACAAATGGAGCACGAACGAACTCCGTTTGCAGAAGTATGAAACAATCAGACATGGACAGAGATCCTCATGTTCCATACTTCTAGAGCTGAGTTGCAGAGGTGCACACATATTTACAAGGTTTTGGCAAGGTAGAAAGTTTCAGCCCTAAATATACACAGCATGACTTGTTCAAAGTGTCACATAATTGAGATACTTCAGGTTCCATCCAACATTGCTTTTCAGTTTTACCCAGAAGGTGCAGCGCCATCTCCAAAAAGCATGTTTGCCACAGGTGGAGGGAGCCATGCTGTGCTGACACTGTTGTGCACTTCTTGCTGCTGAACTTTCTGAGGATCACCGCCCTGATCGGAGACGCTGGCGACCTTTCGACTCCTTGGCCTTGTGATGCTCTTCCCGACAAAGACACCTAGCTTCATAGCAGTAAAGAAACCTATGGCGATGAACAGAGGCCTTACCGCCCAATGGAAGTCCTCGAGGTGCTCATAATTCTTCACAACCCCATCACACTTGTCGAAGCTCACCACCTCCACCTCAGAAGGGTCGGCCAAGCAGCTGCACACTTCGCCAAGGCTGAATTTGCCAGGGAAGGTCACAACAAGGCATCCATTCGAGAGTATCTGTGAAATACGACCCGTGGCAAACACTCCGCCTCTCTTTCGCGGCCATTCGAACCGGGGGCTTGAAGTGTTGGTTCTCAGCCTCACAAATTGTCCAACACAGTAGGCTTCGGCCATTTGGAGATCTGAATATCCGCCCTTCCAGAGGGTGTCCATTCCTATTAAACCAACATACACGGTGCCATTACGGTCAATGCTATGAAGAATTCCGACCTGAGACCGCTTCTTGTCTTCCTCCCTGAGCCTTACCCAGTCTCCGGCAGCGAAACCATAGGTCACCCTCTCCACTGTCGAGGAACGGACCTTCAAAGGGTCATGTATTCCATGGACTCGTACAAGAATGTAGCTATCACGTTCTCCATCCTCCTCCATGCCAACTATGGTTCCATCAGGGATTTCCATTGTTTCAGGAGTACAAGAGTTTTTAACCTTTCTCGAGCGGACCTTGTCACCAACTTGTAGCTTATCCTTATAGTGTGACCAATTAGTGTGACTTGGCACAACTGCCCTTGGGTTTTCAGAACCATCCCAGCCATTGTTGTCATAATCCACATCTTTAGCACTGAAGAAATGAAAAAAGAAAACAAATTTAGGGAAGAACCATGGTAAAATCACCCATCCAATGACAGTTTAACCAAATACTGCAAGTTGACAATGCAGAGGCAGGTTTCAAAAAAAAACAATGCAGAGGCAGAAAGGGAGTTTAGCATGTTACCTTTCAAATGCTTGTAAGATATCTGACATCAAGGGGCGATCCCGAAAGTCATACTCAAAGCAGCTAGAAAGGACATTCTCAACCTCTGCAGGTAAGTTGTATGGGAATATTGGTTTTTCTTTCTTCAGGACAACCAACTGATAAATCTCATCTGGTGATTTGCCACGCCAAGGCTGAACGCCACTGAATATCTCAAGAATGCTGCAGGCAAAGCCCCATGAATCTGTCTCGTAACTAATTGGACCTCTGATGTTTGGTTGCCATTGCTCTGGGGCCATGTAATTTGGAGTCCCAAGTCTTTGGATAAGCTCTGGGTTTGGCAGCGACAGTCCAAACAGCAAGGATGGAATCCCAAAATCCCCCAACACAGCATGGTCATGGTCATCAAGGAGAAAATTGCAAGGCTTGAGATTAAGAACAAATATTCCCCTGGAGTGTAGGTCCAGCACACCACGCGCCAAATCGGCGCCATATCTGCAAGTTATAAGAATTCATAAAAATATGTACTACTCCAAACAGAGCATCATAAGCATTCTCAAAAGTCAACAGGATCATGTGCCTGCACTAAGGTGATAAACTAGATCTGCCAGTTAATCAATCAACACGTTCACTGGTAGAAAGTTGGAAACTACATGCTTAGGTGACACTTCATCTAAAAAAACTGTATATTTGCCTCTGTGGTAAACTGTATTCTCAAGATAAGCCGACGAACATTCAGTATTCAGAACATTAAATATGTACAGAACTGTGGAGACTTCCACCATACCTTAAAACATCTGACAAAGGGAGCCTTCCACCTTTAAGCCGAGCCACCTTGTCCCCGACGGATCCTTCATAAAACTTCATCGCTATACAAAGCTGAAAATCCATGAAACAAAAATTGAGCCATGACGCCATCTTTCATTCACAGCTGACCCAACAGCAAGGCTATGCCAGACAGAGAACATACCCTCCCATTCTGCGTCGAGATGCCATGTAGGAAGCAGACATTGCCCAGGCCCTGGCATTTGCCGAACACCTCGTCGAACCTCGCCGAGAACACCTGCAGCTGGTCGTCCCTGACCGGGTGCAGCATCTTCACGGCGACCTCATGGTACCGGTCATAATCCTCCGTCCTCTGGTGGTGCGTCGCTATCCAGACGTCCCCAAAGGGGCCTCGCCCTATCCGGTGCTTCAGATTCAGCACTGCCGGGTCGATCCACGGGCTTATCTGGCTCGGGCCGGAGAAGACCGTCCGGTAGTGATCGGGGTCCTTCTCCAGCAGCATGTACTCGAACGATTCGGTGTCGGCCGGCTGGGAGCCTGCCATCCCTGCAGTCAGAAAATTCACCATTGGTTTCTCAACAACAGGTACAGAGTACAGACTGTAGAATCACCAAAATCTTCTAAGCTGGGAGCTTGTGCTCTCACTAATCAATAATAATCTCTTGTTTCTTGGGCACAGCTCAAGGGAGAACAACTAGAAACAAGATCCCTGCTATGACATTTACACTCAACTGTAAAACTGGGAGCTTGGTGCAGGCTGCAGGGGATGCGCAAAATTCAGCGCATGCCAGGCGCAGATACAAGCTCAAAAACCGTAAGAATCACTCAACCGGTCTCGCACAGGTCAACGGCCTGGCCTGGATCACGGACAAAATCAAGAATCCGGTCACGGAGAGCAAGAACCGCTCGGCCAATCCGGCGAGAATCACTCACACAGCCGGCATAAAAGTACAATAATAAAAGGGTAAAGAACCTGCATCAGCGGAGAATCTTGAATCTGCAGAAGAGACGGGGGGCTCACCTGTCGTCTTCTCCGTCTGCTTTTTCCGCTTTTCCCCTCCCGGTCTCTAATCTGAATCCTAAGTGGTGTCGGCGAACTGGGTTTGCTTGGTAAAGAAAATACTGAAAAAAGAAACCTATGAATCGGCTGCGGCTGCGGCTGCTGGAGTGGTTCCGGAGAGGTGGATTCGAGGAGGCGACATGAGCCGACCTGCACTGGAGGTTGGGTGGATGGTGGGAGGGGGAGGAGGAGGGGAAAGAGGGGGAGGGGGGGAGGGGGAGCGTGCTTGGGGAGGAAGAAGAGGGCGGCGGTTGAGCGGTGGAGAGCGGTTTATATGGAAAGGATTTCCTCGGCTCGCCGCCCGTTACCTTTTCCGTTGCTGCCTTTCCTTTTGGTGTATTTTTTTTGCCTTTTATTTATGAAACTTAGGTTTGATTGTATTCATACTGGTTGAATAATTCCTTTTAATTCCCTCAAAAAAGAATAATTCCTTTTAAGTGGTTTTGAATGAAAGGAACTTTTTTGTAGACAAATGAAATGAACTTATATACGAGAGCTTGCAACATATGGCACATTTTCCTACACGTTCGCCTCGCCTTGTTGCATAACCACTGCCCCCCCTCCTCCTAGTGCAACCGCTGGTCGAATCATGGCTGCTTGCTTGTCTGCCACTGCCTCTTCTCCAACCCTCGCATCCCATCACCTCATGGTTGCCTCCACGACACCACCTCGACAACCTTTTCCCCCGCCACGATCTCTTTGAAGAACAATGGCCGCGTTGCTAGAGGCGAATAGATCAGTGACGTAAATTTTAATCGGGATTTTCAGAGGAAGAGGAGGTGATGCGTCCGGTAGGGGATAAAGCCAAGGGAATAAAGAAGGAAAGGATGAAGACTGAGCATGTTCAATGGGGTTAGTTTCGTCCAGATTGACTTTTTGTGTGAGAATCTTTTTATATATTCATCTTCAGTCATGGCAGTTCAAAGAATACCCAAGGTAATAAAAATTATAATCAGGTCCGTGGACCACCTAGCGACGACTACAACCATTGGAGCAAACCCATGGCGTGTCGCCGTCATCGCCCTCCCTCGCCGAAGTCGGACAAATCTTGTTGTAGTAAACATTTGGGAAGTCGTCTTGCTAAGACCCATAGGACTGGCGCACTAGAGAGCAACCATCGCCGATGAAGAAAGTCATCAACCGGAAGGATCAAGCCTGTAAACACCCAAACGAAGATGAACGAATACCGAATCCAAATATATCCACCAAAGACCAACACTGACTGAACCACCTGAGATCCGACGAACACCCCCTCCGACGAAGCTAGACACACCATCGAGATGGGGAGAGAACATGTGATACACTATTCCCACTTAGGGGCATTATTACAGATTGACTCTTTGTGGCTAATGTCAGTACAAAGTGAATATTTGTGTATTGAGAAAGGGAGGGAGTAGAGAGTCCCTCGATGAGACATGTGGTACAACCGGTGCGTGAAAAATTTCCTGAAATTTTGAACCATTGGTTTTGGTCCTCTGTTTGGAGCGAGCACATGGAGGAATGCGGGTGGTTTATTGTCTTCAGTTTTGAATAAAGAGAACAATATGAATTGTGTTCTTTTTTTTAATGTTCTTCATTTTCTTAATATGTTCTATATAGGTGCGCGTAAAATTTCCTGAAATTTTGAACCATTGGTTTTGTTCCTCTATCTAGAACACCACATATGTCATGAAGAGTAGATGTGCTTGGGCTCCAAGAGCAATTATCGAAAAACATGCCTTTCATGCGAGATCGAACCCATAGCCACTAGGCTAGGAGGGCCTTTGTGAACCACTTCTGTTTAAAATGCCACATATATTTTTCAATCGTGAAAATCTTGTCTTCTTTTTCATTTTCTCACATGGCAGTTTATATTTTTATAGCATGACATTTTTAAGAGGATGGCATTTTTTATTTTAATTACTTGATAGTTTTATTACTAAGTGCATGCCATTTTTATCTTTAATTATTACTAGATGGCATTTTTTATATTGAGAGATGATATTTTTTTTGTTAATAAGAGATCACATTTTTTGATTAAGAGATGGCATTTTTAATATTAAGGGATGGAATTTTTATCTTTATAATAAGAATGGCATTTTTATATTTTTATAAGAGACAAATTTTTTGTGTTAAGACATGAATTTTTTTTATTAAGAGATGACATTTTTATATTTAGAGACGGAATTTCTAATATTAAGGTATAGCATTTTTATTTATTTTGTAAGAGATGGCATTTTATTATTTAGGAGATTGCATTTTAAATGCCAGGATGTCTTTTTTTTTATGTTTAGAGATGGATTTTTTATTTTTTGTAAGAGATGGAATTTTGTGTTAAGAGATGGCAGTTTTTATCTAAGAGATGGCTTTTTTGTTACTAAGAGATGACATTTTGTTTTTTCTATATGTCGCTTTTTGTTTATTAATAGATGATATTTTTTCGATCATGGCATTTTAATAGATGGTATTTTTGTTTTTTGATCTATAAAAAGATATGTTCTCTAATTTTTACAGCATGTCATTTTTTTCCAGAAAAAACCAGATCTAATCTTGTAGTTGGGCCTGGTGCAAACCAACCTGTGGTTGGATGGTTAGAAGGACAGTGATATCCCCAACCCGCCAGAGTTTAAATCCTAAATTTGGCATTGATGCTTGCATTATTCCTGGATTTATTTCAGGCTTCTGATGTTCAGTGGGAGGAGACATTCCTGTCAACTACGAGGCGTCGATGCTGACTTCGTAAAATCTCAAGATACTATGCTGGCTCAGTTTTTAAAAGTACTCATAGAGATATGATGTGAGCGTATGCGTTCTTTATGCTCACGTATATGAGCGACTTTGATTGTACTGCGTAAAAGAAAGAGCGGGCGCTTCTCTTGATCGCGACCTCCCCAGCGACGAACGTCCGCTGGTGGATTGACCAGCCAGCGAACGAAACAATCGCTCAAGCCTCCCTCCCTGGCGACCAGAAGGCGGATAAAGGGGTCCAAAATTTATAAGTGTTTGAGTGAGGCTCTGCAAAGCGGTAAAGAAGATACACTACTGTGGATAGCATGCCTTGACCTGCTTTTGAGACTTAGCACTTTTTATTAAGATGACACAACCATTTGATCATAGGTGTTGGTGCATATAACTAGGGATGACATGTACTCCCTCTATTTCTTTTTAGTCCGCATATAAGATTTGATCAAAATCAAACTTTGTAAAGTTTGACTAACTTTCTAAAAAAATATCAATATCTACAATACTAAAGTTATATGTTATGAAAATTAATTTCATGATGCATGTAACAATATTGATTTTATATTGTGAATCTTGATAATTTTTTCTATAACTTAATCAAAATTAATAAATTTTGACTTTGACCAAATTTTATATGCAAACTAAAAAGAAATAAAGGGAGTAGCATTCTTCATTTCAACCAAAGCACCAATGCCAGGATTGTACTTACTGGCCCCTTGTACAATTGTGAGACAGTGCATGTGGTGCGATGGCAGGTAATCATGAGGCAGTGCAAGGCTCCCTTTCCGTCCATAGAGAGGGAGAGAGAGAGAGAGAGTTTGCGCCTTGGTTTCACATTCACATGTCAAGTAAATGATTCATCTATAGCCCCCCCCCCCCCAAAAACTTTCGCCTCCAAAACGACTCCCGTGTCGCTCCCCGCAGCGGCCCGGGAGAACCCTAAATCGCCGCCGCCAGCCACCTACCCACCTCGCCCTACCTCCCTCGCCGCCCGAGGCGCTGCCGGCAAAGCCCGTCTTGGCGTTAGCGGCGGCGGGTCTTCTCCGTCTCGCCAGTGCACGAGCAGCGCGGGCGGCTCGGCCGAGGATGTGGATCTCGATGAGGCGCCGTCGGGTCTGATTCTTGACGGGCGACGCATGTCGCGTCAGCAGCAGGAGGCGGCGCGGCTCGGATCTGGCGCGCCGCCGGCCGCGAGAGTGGAGGAGTGTCTTTGGGGTGGCGCGGATCCGGCGCGGCCGCCGACGCGCTATGTGGAGTGGGGGTGCTGCAGGGTGGCGCGGATCTGGCGCAGCCGCCGGCGCACGAGGTCGAGGGAGGTGTGCTGCCGGGTGGCACAGCTCTGGCGTGGCGGCTGGCGCATGTGCGGAGAGGAGTAGTGGTGCTGCGTGGGGTGGCCGGCCGGCGACCTGCTGTGGGCGCGGCCTGGGGGGTGAGATGTCTAGCAGCGCTAGGGCGCCATGGAGGTGATCTGCTGGAAGAGCTGGCTGGGTCATGGGTTTGGGCAGGGGAGGCTGCCGGCGAAAGCCGTACTCCGGCTGCGGCCGGAGCCGTCGATGGCGGTGCCTACGGGCTCCGTCCCCTTGTTGGAGGCATCGATGTTGCAGTCCTCTTCTTCCCTTGCTCGACATGCTTCGGGGGAAACCCTAGATCCGGTCTTCCGGGTCGGATGATGACGACGCCATTGGCTTTGCCCGGCATTGTGTTTCCTCTTGAGGACATCGTCTTGGAGCTAGACTCGGTCAGAGGGACTAAGTGTTCGTGAAGGTGGTTGGCGACGGCTTATATGACATCTCCGTGAGAGCAGCAGATGCACCCTTCACATGCAAGGTGCGCTAGGCAAGTTATGTCTGCCAATCTCGTGGGATTGAAGCGGCATATGTTTGCTCTTTCGGACATAGCGTTCCTCTTCGATGTCGTCGAGTTGTGTGGAGATGCTTGTGGCAGCCTGGATTGACATGACGGTTTTCGGTGTGCACTTTGGTAGCAGCGAAGGCGCTCGAGTGCCCGACCGGGCGTGTTGTGGGGTGTTTGCCTTTCTGGCGTGTTGTATGTTTTGTGGTGCTTGGCGCTGCTTAGGTTTTCGCCTGGTTTTCCTTGATAAACCGAGCAACCCTTTCCTTCTTCTTTTTTAGCACTCGTCTTATGCGGTGCATTCCTCCTTTGGGGGTGTTACTTGTAATACCTCTTCTGATCAATGAATTTGGCAGCTCTCCTGCCAACATTCAAAAAAAAAAAAACATGTCAAGTAAATCGGCACTAGTACGTACCAAGACGCAAGGATAGGCGTCCAGATATGATATGATGATAACTCGTGAAACCGTGCATCGGAATTAAATAAGTTATATATAGAATTTTGTGTAGATTCGTAATATGCAACTCTCTCTTGTGTTAAAGATGTTTAAACTTGCTATTTGCATTTATACATAAATGACATGCTAAAATGGTTTATTTCGTAACAAAATAACTGTAGCTCCGAATTAAACGAACTGTATATGTAACTTGACTAGAAAAAACATGTAGAATCACATGAGGCATTTACTTTTGTTGTTTAACAACTACTCCCTCCGTCCCATAATGTAAGACGTTTTGACAAAACGTCTTACATTATGGGACGGAGTGAGTACAAAATTATGTTTTAGGCAAAACAGTACAAATTTTGAAATTTGCATATGAGGATTTTTCGGAATTATTCTTTGTGGTTCCGGCCTCATTTAAACTTGCCTGGACATGTAGTTTACTCATGCTTTATCTCTTGTCACGTTTAATCACATTGAAAATTGTTGAGTACAGAAACGAGATTGAACTAAATGATTGAATGTGGAGTTTTGAATCGCCAAACGGGATTCCGGGCAAAATGACCATTACCGTGCTAGATGTCTCGATGCTATCATATCTCACTTATACTACTACCGCTACTATTCTTGTGTCGCTACTGATGGATCAAGCTGGTTGACCAGCAACATGCTTGCTTGTGTCCATTTTCCTGCGAGATGGATCATCTCGTAAGCAACATGTGGCCAGCGGCGGCACCAGATGCCGCACTCTTCCTCAACAGATAGCACGGACACTCCGCCACGGCTGGGCAGCAGTTAGCTCTGCCCGCACGCCTCAACCGGACTCCGTAAACTATACCATGATTTGTCCCTGGAGAAAAGCAAGATCATTCACCTGTAGTGCAGATAAAACCACATTGAACTTCGCATACAGGGCTGCAGAAATTCTAACAACCAACAAACAATTTAGTTCCTGCAGAGTTGGAAAAACTAATGTATGGGAGATCATTAATCACTCAAAGATTTTGCTGCTGGAAAAGATAGGGATCGATCAGTCTCGCGGGGTGCTGCTGTAAGGTCACATGTCCGGTCTCCGGATAAAGCTATAGCTTGAAGAGCACACGGTCTCCAACCAGCTGGAATCTTCACCTTTTGGTAATCTGCCTTGTGATACGGTCCCAGTGGCCTATCATGTACACCCAAAGGTAGACATGCACTGTATGGAGACGGCATCGCCTCATCCCACTTTAACATGGAACCCTGACTTTTTCTACAATTTGGTTTCATCGGCAGCTGGTCCTACGGGGTTTTAGCACAACGACTTCTTGACTGTTTACTGCAACAAGTTTTGCCCAGATCAGATGAGAGAGGAGCGATGACGGTGGCGTGCCTTCGGCTCGCTTCAGTGCTTGTAATGGTCGCTAGGTGGTTTATGAATCTGGATGTAATTTTTATTATTCCTGGTGTTCGTTGTACTGACATGATTAAAGATGAATAGATCGTATGTTTTTTCAAAAAAATAGGAAAAGTTTAAAATTACATTTTTTTACAAGAAAAGAAAGAACTAATTGTAGTTGAGGTGGTCAGGTTGCGTAGATATACCAATTTGACAACGCCTTTGTAGAGGTTAGGCTCTAATTTGTCCGTATACAGACAGCACAGCACCTGTCAAAGCTGACAAAAAAGTCCTCTTGAAAACTAATACTTGTAAGTTTTCTCTACACGTTTGCCACTAATTCCAAAAACTGTTGGCGTGAATACATTGCTTCTGATCGTATCTGGGCGACATGTCTTGCATTACGTACCACACCAGATCCCAGACATGCTGAGACCAGTAAATGACAAGGTTAGAATATCTCTCTCTCGTTACGGCCTTGACTGATCGTGTATAATGTTTGTATGTTTCGTGGTGTTTAGTTCGAGGTCGCCCTCTTTTTAAGGCACATTTGAGAATAATTGCTACCACCCACTTCTAAGTTGTTAAACAGAGTGGACCTATGAAAGTTCACGAGGAATATGAGCGATTTGTCTTCTAAGATTGAAGAAGTGGTTGCAACCTTAAAAAAGCATGCATTTTTTTTTTCGTTCATAGACATTTGTCATACTTTATTTTCAAGTCTTTTATGTCATGTTATAACACACACCAACGTCTCCAAACCTCGGTATGATAATCATATCAACCAATTTTTGTTGACATTTTCAAATGCAGACAACAAGCTTGAGCGCCCCTTCCTATGGTCCGGCTCGGACAAGACAACGAGGCCAAGTGCTAAGTAAATTGGGATTTGGTTTGCCGACCTTTTGAGCATGGAGGTCCTGGTGTGTTAACACCATAAAATGTGCAAGATCTCTCATTTTCTCCGTCTTACATGCCCTTGGTTTGAGTGGACAGAGCCCTCAAAATTATGGGTTGGCATGGGCAACCCTTGTGACGAGTTTGATGTCCTCCAGTTTGTGGCCCTTTGGAGGACCATCCATGACTTTCATCTTGATGCACATGCCGAGGATGAGATGTTGTGGAAGCAATGAACTCTAGAAAAATAAGCTGCCCATGCTTAATAAAATCAGTAGGTTTCCTCATAAATTATTGTGCATATGAATAAGTTTGGCCCGACTAGAAGTTATCCGATATTACAATTTGATTGGGTGTATATACAATACTTTTTTAACACAGTACAGACGCAAGCGCTCATATACACGCGCATACACTCACCCCTATGAACGCACACACGCAGACCCTACCCCGTGCATCGCCGCAAATCCTGAAATAATCCAGAAATAAATGCGAGCACTAGGACTTGAACCCTGGTGGGCTGGGGATACCACAGTCCCTATAACCACCCAACCACAGTTTGGTTCGCGTGTATGTACAATATGTTGGATGGTATTATTAGGTAGAAGAAACATGTCTATGCCATATTTGTAATAAAAAACTGACTGTTCAACATGTTTGGTTAGGATTATGTCTTCATTATCTTTCATACAAAATTGAAACACAAACGAGTGCAAACATTTTGCTTCTAGACTCCAAATTGCCAAAAAAAATCCAAAATAATAATTCAAGTTGCTCATTTAGATTTGATAATAACAGTTGACTATTTTTTTTTGCTGGACGTTAGAAAAAAAACTAACTAATGCATGGATCTATAGTACAAAATAGCAAATACAGCCGATGCATGCATTTGTCTTTGAGTGAAATAAACATATATTTTAAAGAACTCTAAAGTTACGGAGTACATGCATCTGCATGTACATCTTTTTGAAACTTCAAAATGAGTTTTGTTCTTTCCTATTTGAACCAAACTCATAGGAGACATTCAATGTTTCGTTCAATATCATGATATATTTGACTTACACTATCAATGAATAAACAATATTATACTTTTTGTGATGGTAAATATGGTTATCCTTCACAGAGAAAGGTATGTTACCTAATATTTTAGGGCTCGAGGAGACTCGGTTAGTAAATACACAAATGAAGATATCTGTGTATATTATCATGTTGTTGTGTACTATCTTCTCTTTCCATTGACACGTACTCCCTCCGGTCCTTTCTAGTCCGCATACAAGTTTGTCCGAAGTCAAAGTATGTCTACTTTGACCAAACCTATAGAAAAATGTATCAACATTCACAATGTCAAATCAATATTTGTAGATTCGTTATGAAATGTAGTTTCATAAAATATATATTTGATATTGTAGATATCGATATTTTTCAATATAGATCAAACTTTGCAAACTTTGACTTGACACAAATCTAATACGCGGAGTAAAAAGGACTAGAGGGAGTATATAGTGTGAATACAGAGCTACCAATCAGTTCTAATAAATATAAAAAGACAATACAATATTAGCATAACAAAATTGGTATGTAAATCGTATGATCAATATTCTTTTAAAGTAGATCATTTCTGCCATGAGGCGCAAAAGAGAGAGACAATTTGCATTGTTCAATATTCTTATTAGTTTCAGTGATTAATTTACTATTTAAATATTTGTTTCTAACAAACATTGCAGACAACAACAATTAGTATACTAGCCCATGCGGACGCACGGGTTGGCGATTAGTAAAAATATTTTTTACATGGCATAAGATCCCTAAAAACAACAACATTTAGAAAAACTACTACTCCCGAACGCCGAGCGACATCATCGCCCCCCTATTCTGTCTCGTCCTCAGCAACTCCTAGCTCCTCCTTGACATGGTACGCCTCTGAGACAGCTGCGATATCGCCATTCCTACACGCAGAATTAGTCATCATGGCCATGAATCGGGCGTTCGTCGTGTCCGCATGGAGCGCCTCAACCCTCTCCGTCGAGCTAAGCCGCCACTCGGCCACGACCCGACAAACCGCCGCCGACTTGCTTGGACAGCACCTCTACGGCAACAACATGAGATGACTTGCGATCACAACGGAAAAAAAGAATGGTGAGCGTGAAGAAAAGAGGCAGCACGGCGAAAGCCGAACAAAATGCAAACCTTAGAGCATGAGGAGCCACCAGACCCTCGTCAGCGTCGTCCAACAGAGACTATCACCGGCTGCCACAGCCCACGCAGAGAGACAAGAAAAGAAATTAGGGTTGGCGACTTGAATATTGTAGGAATTGGTGTCCTTCAACTATATCCAAATATTGCTTCTTAATTATTCATGAACCTCATTGTGGAGACATGCTTCGTGTGAGTATGGAATGATTATCTTTGATAGATGGAATTGATTATTGATGGAATTAATATCTATAAGCTAATCGACATTGTTAAGACAATGTTGGAATTAATTCTTGCTGGACTATACACTTAGGCGTTTGCTTGAGGAAGCTGGTTGATTAATATTGGAACACAGTATACATGTTTATTATACTGGAAATATTACCCGGCAATAATATTAATTGGAAGGGAACTAGATCGATGGTCAAGCATTGACTATGATCTGCATAATTAGTCGTTAGATTAATTATGTTGGAGAAAAATTGCCGTTTTGAGTCTCTGAAACAGAAGCTGGGGTGGCTCAAGCGCGATTGTAATGACATGGGCCAGCTGATGGTGTCTCTAGTCAAATATGCCGACTCTGATAGGACCAAGGACCCCGAGTCTGACGATGAGAAGACAGGGAAGGGAAATAAGAACGGCAACGCTAAGGGCCCGCAACATAACCCGGCGAATCAAGGTCAACGGTAAACGCAAGGCTGATGGTAGCTCGGAGTTTGCGGCTAACACCAATGCGTAGGGCAGCAATCAACATCGTAAGGGGAGGCCGCCTCCTCGGACCGGCGGGTCAGGTCCTACTCTTGAGCAGTTGCTGAATGAGTCCTGTCCAAGGTATGGCATGCCAGAGAAGCCGACCACTCACCTTTGGAAAGATTGTACGATTATGAAGGCTTTCAAGAACTCTAACGCGTTTGACGGCAATCATGGACCGGGCGCGGCTCCGGCGGCGGCGGTTTCCAGGGCCCGGGTTATGGAGGTGGTGGTTCTAATTCCAACTTCCAGGGCACCCAAGGTCACCAGGGCGGTTTTAATCAAGGTAATCAGGGTGGTTACAATCAGCAATCCAACCAGGGAGGTCAGCAGTAGCAGCAATCCGGATATCAGAGTAATCCAAAGCAGCTGAATAGTGGACAGTGTCATGTGTTTACCACCAGTTTATGCAAACGGGACCAGAAGCTTCATAAGAGGGCTGTGAACACTGTTGAGACGACAGTTCCTCATTACTTGCGATGGTCTGAGCAGCCCATTCTGTGGAGTAGAGAGGACCACCCTCCCCGGGTTGACAATCCGGGTCACTTGGCCTTGGTGGTGGCGCCTCAAGTTGGTGGATACAAATTCACTAAAGTGCTCATGGATGGAGGCAGTAGCATCAACATCCTTTATTATGAGACTTTTCGTCGCATGGGGTTAATCTGATAAAAATCTTAAGACGTCCAACATTGTTTTCCATGGAGTGGTGCCTGGTAAGTCGGGGTACCCGGTGGGCAAGATTGAGCTGGAGGTGGCCTATGGAGATGAGCATGATTCCAGGGCTGAGAAGTTAACCTTTGAAGTGGTCAAAATCAGGAGCCCGTACCAAGCTCAGTTTGGACGGCCGACTTATGCCAAGTTCATGGCACGACCATGTTAAGTTTATCTGCAACTCAAGATGCCGGGGTATAAGGGGACCATCACGGTGCATGGAAGTTGGAAGATAGCCCTGGAATGTGAAGAAGGTGATGTTGCCTACGCTGAGTCTGTCTGTGCAACAGAGGAATTGAAGTTTACAAGGACAATGTTGACCCGGCGGATATGACGTCTTTGAAAAAGCCAACTACAGAGCATGAGCCGGTGATGAAGTTTTAATCGGCCGATGACACCAAGCTGGTTGATTTTGTTCCTAGCAACTCATCCAAGTAGTTCAGTATCAGTACTAACCTGGATCCCAAATAGGAAAGCGCGCTCATCGAGTTCATCCATGAGAACCGGGACATCTTTGCATGGAAACCTTCTAACATGCTGGGTGTACCGAGAGAACTCGCTGAGCACACTCTCAATATTGATCCAAAATTTAAGCCGGTCAAGCAGTTTCTTCAGCGGTTCAATGAGGAGAGGCGTAAGGCCATTGGTGAGGAAGTGGCTCGGCTCTTGGCGGCTGGGTTCATTGTTGAAGTTTTTCATCCAGATTGGTTGGCTAACCTGGTGCTAGTGCTTAAGAAGAATGGCACATGGCGCATGTGTGTGGATTACACAGACTTAAACAAGGCTTGTCCGGCTGATCCTTTTGCTCTCCCTCGTATTGATCAAATCATTGATGCTACGGCGGGTTGTGAGCGTTTGAGCTTTTTGGATGCTTATTCTGGTTATCATCAGATCAAGATGGCAGTTAAGGACGAGGAGAAGATGCCTTTCATTACTCCCTTTGGAGCCTTCTGCTATGTGTCTATGCCTTTTGGGCTCAAGAGTGCCCAGGCGACTTATCAGCGATGTGTGCAGAACTGTCTTCACAGTCAGATTGGGCGCAATGTTCATGCTTATGTGGACGACATTGTGGTGAAATCCAGAGAGAAGGAAACTCTGATAGATGATTTGAAAGAAACCTTCGATAATCTCCGGATTTACAAGATGATGCTTAACTCAGCCAAGTTCGTTTTTGGCCTGCCAGCAGGCAAGCTTTTGGGTTTTCTAGTTTCTAACAGAGGCATTGAGGCTAACCCAGAGAATATCAAGGCTATCACCTCCTTGGCTAAACTGGCGTGTATCAATGATGTTCAGCGTCTGGCAGGTCGTATTGCTGCCTTAAGCCGGTTCATAAGCCGGTTGGGTGAGAAGGCCATACTGAAAGTGCTAGTATCGACTAGAGGGGGGGGGGTGAATAGGCGATTTTTATGAAAGTCTTCAAAAACTAAAAGTTTCAATGACAAACAATAGAAACAACCTAATTGATATGCAGCGGAAGATAAACTACCCTAAACAAGCCATAGTCAAGCATGTCATG
Source organism: Aegilops speltoides (assembly GCA_021437245.1). Classification (NCBI taxonomy): domain Eukaryota; kingdom Viridiplantae; phylum Streptophyta; class Magnoliopsida; order Poales; family Poaceae; genus Aegilops; species Aegilops speltoides. The sequence goes on from CM038147.1 coordinate 571,330,628, forward strand.
AAGTGAAAGTACAGGACTAATAGCAGTTGGGTAGAAAGGATCAAGATGGAAGATAGTATGAAGCCAATCAACAGTAGTAGTCAAACAATGAAGTCAAACAGATATACAGACAAGCAATGACTTCATGAAGACAAACTTAAGTAAGGTTGGAAGGGATAGAACCAGTTGCTTGTTGAAGACACAGGATTTGTTGGACCAGTTCGATTCTTTGTGACAATTATACGTCTGGTTAGGGAGGCTGAGATTTAACTTTCGAAGACCGTGTCTTCACCTTATTCCCTTGAGCTAAGGACACCCATCCTCGCCCAATCACTCTGGTAAGTCTTCAAGGAGACTTCCAAACCTTCACAGACTTCGTTCACGGCAATCCACAATGACTCTTGGATGCTCGAGCGCGACGCCTAACCGGCCGGAGGATTCACAGTCCTCAAGTGTAATAAGTCTTCAGTCACACAGACATGAAAGACTTGATGATGCCTAACACTCTTTGGCTCTGGGTGTTTGGGCTTTGTCCTCGCAAGGATTTCTCTCTCTCAAATGCTTCGAGGTGGGTTGCTCTCAAACGACAAAAGCCGTGCACAAACTCTGAGCAGCCACCAATTTATGGTGTAGGGGGTGGGCTATTTATAGCCACTAGGCAACCCGACCTGATTTGTCCAAAATGACCCTGGGTCACTAAGGAACTGACACGTGTTCCAATGGTCAGATTTCAAACACACGCGGCAACTTTACTTGGGCTACAAGCAAAGCTGACTCATCCAGCTCTGGATAAGATTTGCTCTCATTGTCTTTGCTCGAAGACATAAGATTTGGGTTGAGCATCACTTCAGTCACTCTGACTTAGTTCACTTGGATCCCACTTAACAGTACGGTGGTTCCTATGACTCAACAAAGAAGAAAAAGAAACAACGAAAACACACAGTCTTCGAGCTCCAAAGTCTTCACGCAATGTCTTCTCATGTCATAGTCTTCAATATGAATATCTTCTCATACCACCATTGTCTTCAATGTCTTCATACATTTTTAGGGGTCATCTCCGGTAGGTAAACCGAATCAATGAGGGACACTACCTGCGTTATCCTGCAATTCCCAAAAACGCATTAGTCCCTCAACCAACTTTGTCGTCAATACTCCAAAACCAACTAGGGGTGGCACTAGATGCACTTACAATCTCCCCCTTTTTGGTGATTGATGACAAACTGGTTGAAGTTTTCAACGGGGATAAAGTATGTGAAATTGTAAGGATAGGAATTTGTCTTCATAAGTTGCAAGGGCTCCCCCTGAAGATGTGCATATAAGTAATTTGCTTTTGGAATGCAAATGCACATGGCAGGTTGTACTTGTGGAGATCCACTTCAACTTATGAAGATAATTCATCATGCATGAAATGATATAGCAATAAGAATGACATGCATAATGAAAAATGGACGTCCGCAAAATGATTTAAGTGCGGAAGTTATCATCGCACATGCGGAATTTATCATCGCATCATGGTAAAGCAAATAAGTAGCAGAAGTAGCAGACGACCATCAAGTTTAGGTGTTACAACTCAAAGAACCAAATGTTTCAAAGCGCAAGAGTTGTAAACACGCAGAAAAATATAATGCAACCGCCCATATGAACCCGCTTGAAGACTATCAACTCATATGCTTCTCCCCCTTTTGTCAGTAATGACCAAAAAGGTTTGAAGACATAGAGCATCTACTCGTCAGGAGTAGGTGAAGCAGCAGGGTTGTCGTTGTTGGTTGGTGGTGCAGACGAACTTGGTGCAGTGTCGATGCACGCAGTGGTAGTTGGAGGTGGTGAAGTATCGTCATCTTCATCATCGATCACTCTGGCATTAACTGTTGCCGCGGAAGAGGAATATTCAGAGTCTTCAAGAGATGGAGTTCGACGCAGGGTAGCAGTCCTTGGAGGAGTGGAGTCGAACTGGAATCTTTCATTGAAGCCATCGTCTTGAAGCTCAGCTTCAGCACTGAGCAGGGTCAAACTCTTCCATGATCTTCGGCAAGTTTCGTGGGCAACAAAGGCATTCTTGGTGGCAAGGTTGTGAATGCGATTGACATCCACCAAGAGGCTTTGCATTTGGCGCTTGAGCCAGAAATGATGCTTATCCTGCTTCTGATGAAGTGCCACAAGAAGCTCTCGGTCATTGAGAAAACGAGAACGCTTCCGAGGCCTTTGGGCGATGGTGCTTTCAGTGGCTTCAGTTGGCGCTCTGTGAGGTAGACGAGTGTTACCAGCCAGCGGATTGAATCTTGTTGCTGCATGAACACCTTCAATAGGCTGAGTGAAGCTTTGGTGCTCAATGTTCTGAAGACAAAGCGGTGTCTTGGCAGGGTCGGAGTATACAGCATCAACTGACAGATCAACCTCGGGCAGAAATATTATATGATTGCGAGCAGAGGGCTGATAATTGACAGATGAGTGTCTCTTGATGAGGCGCATGACCCATGGAGCATAAAACTTCAGACCAAACAGGTCAGAGCCGGAAGCAGCAAGTTTCCTGATGAAGAATTCCTGAGTGTTGAAGCTGATGCCATTGAGAATAGAGAAGACCAAAGTCTTCATAGCTCCTTCAAGCTTGGCCGCTGATGAGTGTCCCTTGACTGGCCATAGAGTTCACCTGATTATATGATATATGGTTCAAGGTAGATAGTCAAGGTCTTCAACAAAGAAATGTGTGGGATACTCAGCGTCAGATGGCAAAGGCTTCATCATGCTCAGCATCTGGCTCATACTGGGTTCTGGCTTATGGAAGATGCTCTCCACAGCATTGCGGTGTAGCTGACAGTTAGGCTCATAGAGTTCTCCAGGAGTGGCTAGCCCAGTAAGCTCGATGATATCCATAGCTTTGGCTTCATGATGAACATTTCCAGTCATCCACTCGAGAACCCAAGTCTTGATGTCTTTGTAGTAACCGCGAATGTGCAGAGTGGCATACAATTGAAGCAATAGCTCTTCATTCCAATGTTCTTTATCTGTCACAAAGTGGAGCAGACCAGCATCACCAAAGCAGTCAAGTGCTTCTTCCAAGCACGACAGTCCAGCAATAGCTTCAGTGTCAAGGCGCATATGAGGGAAAATGCGCCCTTGATCATATAGCACGCATGAGTAATAACTTCTCTGCTGATAGCTCCAGAACCTATCTGATGAAATCCTTGGCTTGGAGTAGGGGTTCTTGGCGCTGTCAAAGAAGGTATTGTGGCTCTTGAAGCCATTTGCATTGAATGATCCTGGCGAGTTGGCAGTACCTGGAAACCTTGGCAACCTGGGCTTTGGCTTCTGGACCGGAGGCCGATGCTCAACATGATAGTCAAATTGGGGGCCGGAGGCAGCAGGCGGAGGCACCAGAACAGGCCATCGGATAGTGACAAGCTGACCGTGATCGTATGCTTGCTCAATAGTGTGAGGCCTTGGAGACGGAATAGGAGCAGGGGCAACATCAGAGGATTCAAGCTGCACAATAGGTGCTTCAGGAGCAGTTATCATATTTGCTTCAGGTGCAGCCTCCTCATTGACGTCAGGTGCAGCATTCTCATGAGCTTCAGGTGCTTCAGAATCAGTGGCCACATTTGCTTCAGGCACAGTGGCCTCAATGGTTTCAGACACATTGGTTGGTGTAGGCTCCACATTGGCGTCAGCCATGACTACGTCACTGGCTTCATTGGCGTTGGTGGTGGCAGCCACAACATTTTCAACCTCCTCTTGACGAACAGGAGGGTCGGGCACAGGCACGTTCAAATCATGAACTGCTTCTTCTTCAATCTCTGGGGGTGTTGGTACACGAACTTCTTCTTCTTTTTCTTTGGTTGATGCAGCCGGAATGTCTTCAGCAGCATGTGCTTCAGACACGGAGATGTTCACTGTTGGAGCTGGTTCAGAAAATACTTGCCGTGCAACCGGTGAACGTTGCACTTCTCCTTCAGGAACGCTCGGAGAGGACTTGAGCCTTTGTCCTCTGCGAAGCCTGCGAAGAGCTGGCTTCAAGTTGGGAGATGGAGTTGGGTGAGCCTGAAAGTCTTCATCCTCTTCTTGCACTGGGGGTGGAGCTTGTTGTTGTTGTCGGGGAGTACTGGGGGAGTCTTGTTGTTGTTGTGGGTGATCAGCCCACGAAGCATCCTGAGCAATTGGCGTCAACTGACGACCAATGCTGATGATTTTGCTGTTCGTACGAACAGGCGATGATACCATTTGATTTTTGATCTGAGGAAGAACTTCATCATCATTTACATTGTCATCTTGACCAATGTCTTCAGCAGCGTTGGGTTCAGCTGCTGGAATATCTTCAGTCTCACGAGCCTCTGTGGTAGCAGGCTCATGGACAACCATTCTTCGTTCTTGATGTATGGACACAGGGCGAACCACGGAAATAGGTTCAACGACTAAGGGCTCTGTGGAAGCAGCCCTAGTCTTCTTGGTCTTGCGCTTCTTCTTGGAGGGAGCGGCATCAGATGCTTCAGTGTTCTTTCTCTTCCTGGCATCAGCCTCGGCAACCTTTGTCTTTTTCTGTTCTGAAGCGGTTGTGGTGACCTTTGGCTTTGAGCCAGTCATGCTGCTCGGGAAGATGATGCGAGGGGCTTCTTGGCTTGAAGGCTCAGGCTGTTCAGGGTGCTTCTTCTTCCTCTTTGCAGCCATCCTGGGGTCAATGCCTGGACGGCCAAGGGACTTGCGCTTCTCAGCCTCATTGTAGGCAAGCACACACTTATCAGCCAAAAGCTTCATGCGTTCTCGAGAGCCCTGAGCTTCTTGACGTTTCATCAGAAAAGCTTCTTTAAGCTCATGGAGCATGACCTTGAAGTTGCGGACGTCTTGAACACTCAGATTGGCCACATGCTTCTTGAATTGAGCCTTCTCAAAATCAATCTTGTTTTTGACATCGACGATGCGCTGAGCGAGAGCTAGCTCAGAAGCAATGGCGCCATTGAAGGCGACACTGAGGCCAATTGGGAGTTGTAAATCTTCAAAGCTGACGTTGGGGGTGTCGAACCATTCATCAATGAAATTGTGAATGATGGCCACATCAAAGAGAGGTAAGTTGCTGAAGATTTCTGCTTCTTCTTTGCTCTTTATCAGCTGTTCAAGAGCATCATCAGCAAGATCTTCATCACTTGATAGATCAATGGGTTCTTCTCGCAGAATGGCAGCAGGAGTCAAAGCTCGTTGATCAGATGGTCTAACAAGCTGCTTTTTCTTGTCCGTTCTCTTGGAGACACGGGACAGCTCTTCAGATTGCACACTGGCTTCAGGAGGTGCAGTGGCCAGTGGCTTCTCACGCAAAGTCTTCGGAGGTACAGCTGAGGTTGAAGCCTTTGACTTCTTTTGCTTCTGCGGCTTTGGAGGAGGAGCTGGGGCTTCATCAGAGTCAGCACCATTGTCAGAATGATCTACTCTGGCGCCTTGGACCATGATGTAAGTGATGAGGCCGTCAAGGTTGGCGTAGGGGCCAATGACATTGGGATTAGCTTTACGGGAACCATCAGCACGGGGAGCAGAGGGACCTGGGTTGAAGTCCAAACCCAAGGACTTCTTGTTCTTCTTGGCCGAAGCCACAACAAACTAATAGTTGCACTTTAAGAGCGAATCTTCACGACACCATAGTAGTGAAGTGGGATCTGCGTTCGCTGGCTGTGGCCCACGGACCATACAAGGATAGAAGCCTTGTTCAATGGCTTCAAATCGGCTCTTGGGTTGAAGGCCTCGATAGAGGATATCACCACAAGGTCTCTTGATGGCATGCTTCTCTGCATATTCCTTTGTCACAAATCTGTACTTGAACCACACCTCAGCCCAATAGCGTCGAATCCATTGGATTCGTGTCTTCCTCTGATGATAATTCTCTTGAGTTACATCTTATGCAGTTACGCTAAGTCATCGAGCGATCTTTAGATGTGCCTTCTCTGTGCTGTCTACCACCCTTCCTTGCTGATTTTTCATTGCCATGAACTTCAAGCTGAAAGGCTTCAACACGTTCAAAGGCTTGAGATTTGCTTCTTGCGGTCAAGCGAGAACTGGCTTCAGGAGAATTTATATGATGCTGTAACTATTCTGCAAACGAATGCAGACTATGAGAACCAAGGGATTCTCCCACAGACATGTACCTATGACAGCATTAGAGATGCGAGGGAAGGGGAAGAGGTCATATGCATTCTCAGAAGATTTTGAAGATAAATCAATTTGAAGATATTGACCTCATGATGCGAAGACATTCACTTATATAGGTGAGTTGGTTCCAGATTTGTACCAATCCGTGGATAAGTACAAGTGAGGAGTCAAATTAGGCATGAAATCTAAGTGAATCGACTAAGCAGTATGAGATGCAGACGGAATAGATCTAGCTTGAATAGGCAGAAACTACTTTCGGTAAACAGGATGAGTCTTGAAGATCAAAAAGGTGGTAAAAATAGAGTTATAATTACCGCACGAAGAATTGCTAGATGGGAAGAATGGGAGACCGAGCAGTTCAGCCCACCGTGCCCTAACTTGGCAATGGAGGACACCCACGGCAACGGCGGAGAGGACGATGTCCGCGGCCGGCGTGAGGACGGCGTCGGAGAAGTCGCGGCAGCTAAGCGCTTCGTCACCGGCGTCGTCGCGATCTAGCGGGGGCGCTAGGGTTTTGACGGAGGTGGAGAGGTGGGAGAAGGATTTCTTTACCGCAGGAGGACAGGTATTTATAAGTAGGTGAGAGACACAGCGCAATTACGCTGGTGCCCCTGCCGGTTCATATCTGAGGGGTACGTGGCAAGCATGCAACACACCCAGGGTTGTCCCACGTTCCCACGCCCGCCAGGCATGTCGGAGAGTTGTTCCGGCTTCTCCGGATTTCAACAGTAAAGATAAGCCATTTAAAACAGATTTAATGTTTGTCTCTTTGCCTTCTGCTGACTAGGACGCAGAGAAGACATTCGACAGTTTCAATAGAATGCATATGATTTGGATAGATAGATTTTGAGATGGGAAGCATAGAGAGGTTAGGGTCCGATCACATTCACTTAGTTCAAACGATCCAATCTTGAAGACATAGCTATAAGTGAATGCCGTAGAGGACAGAACACTAGCATGTATATATATCAGAAAGCAATCAAATCATCATAGTGCAGAGAGTCATGAAGACAAATTGAAACTAAAGACAAACCAAATGCGAATTCATTGCAATATAACACCTTGAGTGAAACACTTCAAACAAGAAGGTTGGTGGTGGCGTTACCCACCGTATAGGAAGTATTAGACCTAGACACGGCGCACAATTATCATGGCGCTCCGAAGTCAAATTCCATGTTAATGTATTCACACTCAGAGTGTAAATCTTCATTGATAGAAGATATACATTACTTTGTGTGTTACACATCTAAGTCATCAACATGCATAAGTGTTAGGATGTGTGCCCGATCACAGGACATTAGAGGATTCCAAGATATTTAGCTCACACCAAAACTTGCAAAACCTTTTCTCATCCAAGGGATTTGTGAAGATATCTGCCAGTTGCTCTTCAGTGTTGACGTGAATGATATCGATATCTTTCTTCATAACATGATCTCTGAGAAAGTGATGACGAATTTCAATGTGCTTTGTCTTCGAGTGTTGGACTGGATTGTTGGCAATTTTGATGGCACTCTCGTTGTCGCAGAAGAGAGGTACTTGTGTCAGGTTGATGCCATAATCCTTGAGAGTTTGCTTCATCCATAGAAGCTGAGCACAACAGGATCCAGCAGCAATGTATTCAGATTCAGCAGTTGAGAGTGATACACAGTTCTGCTTCTTCGAAGACCAACAGACAAGTGATCGTCCAAGAAAATGGCATGTGCCAGATGTAGACTTGCGATCCACCTTGTCACCAGCATAATCAGCATTCGAGAATCCAACCGGATCGAATCTTGAGCCCTTGGGATACCATAATCCGAGTGTTGGGGTGTAAGCCAAATATCGAAGAATTCGCTTCACAGCTAAGTGATGCGATTCCTTTGGTGCCGCTTGGTACCGAGCACACATGCAAACACTAAGCATAATATCTGGCCTATATGCACATAAATAAAGCAAAGAACCAATCATGGAGCGGTATACCTTTTGATCGAACTCTTTACCATTGTCGTCGGGACCAAGATGGTGTTTGGCTGGCATTGGCGTCGTGTAGCCTTTGTAGTCTTCCATTCCAATTTTTTTCAGACAATTTTTGAGGTATTTCTCTTGAGATATGAAGATGCCATTTCTCTGCTGACGAATTTGAAGACCAAGGAAGAACTTCAGCTCACCCATCATGGACATTTGATATTGCTCTTGCATCATGTACCCAAACTCATCACTTTACTTCTGGTTGGTGCATCCGAAGATTATGTCATCCACATATATTTGGCATACAAATAGTTCACCATCATATGTCTTCGTGAAGTGAGTGGGATCGAGGGATCCAGGTTTTAAGCCTTTGCTCTTCAAGAAGTCTTTGATTGTATCATACCAGGCACGAGGGGCTTGTTTGAGGCCATACAGTGCCTTGTTTAGCTTGTACACCATATCAGGATGTTTTGGATCTTCAAAGCCAGGTGGTTGTGCGACATATACTTCTTCTTCAATCTTGCCATTGAGAAATTCACTCTTTACATCCATTTGATATAGCAAGATATTGTGATGATTAGCATAGGCTAGCAGTATGCGAATAGCTTCAAGCCTAGCAACAAGAGCAAATGTTTCATCGAAGTCAATTCCTTCCACTTGGGTGTATCCTTGAGCCACAAGACGTGCTTTGTTTCTGACGACTTGACCATGCTCATCTTGCTTGTTTCGATATATCCATTTTGTTCCAATAATGTTATGCTTGCGAGGATCAGGTCGCTTGACAAGTTCCCAAACATTATTCAGTTTGAACTGTTTAAGTTCTTCTTGCATGGCTTGAATCCATTCAGGTTCCATAAAAGCTTCAGCAACCTTCTTGGGTTCTGATATTGACACAAATGAAAAGTGCCCACAGAAGTTTGCTAGCTGTGTTGCTCTTGATCGAGTGAGCAGACCAGGTGCATTGATGCTGTCAATTATCTTTTCTATTTGAACTTCATTTGCAACACGAGGATGAACAGGACGACGATTTTGCTCTGGCTGATCATTATCATCATCGGGAGGATTGTCTTCGGTTTGAGCATTGTCTTCAGGTTGATTTGGTGCAGAGATGATAAGTTCCTCTTTAGGTTGTGCTTCAGAGGGCATGATTTCACCAGTTCCCATCAGCTTGATTGCCTCGTTTGAAGGAGCTTCATCCAGTGTACTTGGCAGAATCTCTCTCTGTGAACCATTGGTTTCATCAAATTTCACATCCACAGTTTCAACGGTTTTGTAGAGATAAAGGTTGAAGACTCTGTAGGAGTGTGAATCCTTTCCATAGCCAAGCATGAAGCCTTCGTGAGCCTTAGGTGCAAATTTTGACTTGTGATGGGGATCCTTGATCCAGCATCTTGCTCCAAATACTCTGAAGTAACTGACGTTTGGTTTCTTGTCAGTGAGCAGCTCATATGATGTTTTGTTCAGAAGCTTATGAATGTATACACGGTTGATGATGTGACATGTCTGTATCAATAGCCGGGCCGAACTTTCTTGGTGTCTTGTACTCATCTAGCATTCTTGAGCCATCTCAATGAGGGTTCTGTTCTTGCGCTCAACAATGCCATTTTGTTTGAGGTGTGTATGGAGCAGAGAACTCATGAGTGATTCCCATTGTATCCAGATCTGAGATCAAGTCCAGGTGTTCTTGAATTCATGCGTTGTCACTTATGATGTGCTTGATCTTCACACCATAATTGTTCATTGCTCGATTTGCGGTTACCAAGACATCTTGCACTTCAGTCTTGTACAGAATTATATGAACCCATGTGTATCTTGAGTAGTCATCAACAATGACGAAGCCATAGAGACATGCAGTTGTTGTGAGGGTGGAGTAGTGAGTAGGTCCGAACAAGTCCATGTGTAACAGCTCTAAGGGTTGAGACGTTTTCATGATTGTCTTCGAGGGGTGCTTTGCCCTTGTCATCTTTCCAGCTTCACAGGCACCACACAGATGATCCTTCTTGAACTTGACATCCTCGATGCCAATGACATGCTTCTTCTTGACGAGTGAGTGTAAGTTCCTCATGCCAGCATGTCCCATCCTTCGATGCCAGAGCCAGCATTCTGAAGCTTTTGTGAGAAGACAAACGGCAAGCTGTGGACCTGCTGAGAAATCTACCATGTACAGATCATCTTTTTGATACCCTTCAAAGATTAGAGATTTGTCAGATTCCATTAGTACAAGGCAATGATATTTGCCAAATATCACAATCATGTTCAAGTCACAAAGCATTGAGACAGACATTAAGTTGAAACCAAGGGATTCAACAAGCATCACTTTATCCATGTGTTGATCCTTTGAGATTGCAACTCTACCTAGACCCAATACTTTGCTTTTACCAAAGGTCAAGAAATGTGATGTGACTTTTGTCGGATGGACGTAAGGTTGAGTCCATGAGAAGACTTCGATCACCAGTCATATGATTTGTGCATCCACTGTCCATAATCCATTCTGAAGCTTTTGGTGATGTACCCTACAGTGCAGTTAGGAGGATAGGCTTCACACAAGTGTTGTGAAGCATATGCATTTGATACATATAGGGACAGTCACAACTTATAACACAGTTAGGACATAGTATGACTGATAAATTCAGATGTGAAGCATATAGAATGATATTCTATCGTGCGTCCTTAATGAGTTTTAGGTCCCCAGCAGTAGTATCGGACGCCATTGATTGCTGGCTGGAGACCGTTTTCTGCAAAAGAGAGTTAGTTCTTCTTCGCCACCCACATTTTCAGTGGGGGCTTAGAAGCAATGAGTCTAAGTGCAACATCTGAGAATTTTGGCTTTGAAGCCCTAGCAAATAGCCTTGCAGTAGATGAATGATACTCATATGAATAAGCAGAAAAGTTCTTAGTCCTATGAACATAGCGGTTCGAAGATAAACGCTCATATTCATAAGTCTGAGCATGATTTCCCTGCAAAACATTGTCATTAGGGTGACTTATGTGAGCCACAGATTCAGATGAAGCCTTTGGGCCATATGAAGCTATAGGTCAGGGTTTGTCTTCTTCCTTGGTGGTGTCATGACGACATTCACAGAAGATTCTCAATGTACCGCTTAGGTACCCAGATCTTCTTCATAGGTGGTCCATTCTGCAGATTAGTACCAATGTACCGCAAACACTTCACCATTCTGATTTTTGAACAGCTTATAGTTTGCATCAAAGGATTCATCAATGATAATAGGATTAGCACATGTAAAGACAGATAAAGTGGATGGATCTCTCAAGGTTCCTTTGCAAAGAACCCATGTGGTTTTGGGGTACTTGATCAAAGCTTCCAAAGACGAGCCATCAACATTCATTTTCCTCTCAAACCCAACACCCTCTTTCCTAGGGTTTCGGTTCGAATCCGCTTTTGAGGACATCGCAGAGTCGATGTCCCTTCAAACTTTTGTACATCCTGTTTCAAGCAATGTCTTCAACATAGCATTTTCATCAAGAACAACAAAGGTATCCTCTGCAGAGGGGTTAGTGACCACATCAAGAGGTGAAGACAATGAAACAGAGTAGCAATGGAACATTCAAAGAAGATGTAGTGTTATCACGCTCAATGCATTTTAGACATGGTGGTTCAAATCCTTCCTGAGCGGAACTGATCTGTTGGGCGTGAAGTGACTGATTCACCTTTTGAAGATCTTCATAATCCACTCTTATCTTTTCAAGGTCTAGCTTTCTTTGAAGACATTCAGAAGAAAGCTTCTCATGATCAGATAAGAGAGCCTTATGTTGATCTTGTAGGGCGTCAAACTTAGCATGCAGTCTCTGAAGACTATCAGCCAAAGCTTTGACTGATCCATTTCAGCACCCAACATATCATCCCTCTTACTAAGCATGTCTTGAACCTTTTCCAAGATTCTTTGTTGTTTAGTGGCAAGGGAAGCAAGCTTATCATAACTAGGGCCAAATTCATCACCTGATTCATCATCACTAGATTCAGAGAGATAGCATTCAGTTACCTTATCACCCATTGCCATGTGGCATGATGAGGATGATGATGGTTCAGATGTAAAGGTCATTTTCTTGAGAGATTCCTTGTAATCCTCAAACGGCTGATCATGACAAGTTCGATGACCTTCGTATACATCAGAAAGCCGGTCCCAGATTAGCTTCACGTGATTGAGGTGCATAACATTCCTGAACTGATTTCGAGACAGATGACAGCAGATGACGTCCTTTGCTGTGAGGTTCAATAGAGTGTACTTGCGAATGTCATCAGCTTCTGCCATATTGCATAGATCAGTGAGTCCAATCTCAGTGACGGTCCATAATTCGCTATGCATGTACATGAGTAGCTTCTTCATCATGGCCTTCCATCGGGGATACTCATGACCGTCAAAAGTGGGACACGATATGTTCCTCAATCCCGCAGTCGACATAGCTGAAATTCCAGGTGGTTAAACCGAATCACACAGAACAAGGGAGTACCTTGCTCTGATACCACTTGAAAGTGCTAGTATCTGTAAGTGCATTTAGTGCCCCTTAGTGATTTTGGTGTATTGAAGACTTATAGGTTAAGTAACTGATGGGTTTGTGAGTGTACACATGTCTATAAGTCTATGAGGAGTTTGATATTTATAGAGAAAGTCGACCCCTAAAAATGAAGTTCTTCGACTGAAGCCTTTGATATTCTGAAGACTTTTTGAAGACATTGAAAGTGAAGAAATTGGTGTGACCTTGAAGACTTGGTATTCATTCGAGGAATATGGAGCGTGAAGACTTTTGTTTTCGTAGTTTCATTTTCTCTTTCTTGAGTCATAGGAAACACCGTACTGTTAAAGGGGGTCGAGGAAATACTAAGGAAAAATTTCCATGTGATGCTCAACTCAAATCCTACACCTACCAATCCCTTCGAGTGAAGCCATTGGAAATCTCATACAGATTCATCAATTTCTTCAAAGGATGAGACGCAGTTCTTCCGTCATCGAGGACTTTGCTCTAACCGAGGAGTTAGGAATTCGCCAAAGGTGAATTGCCTACACATGGGGGAACATGATAGCCCCGAGGAATTTGAGAGTCAAATTTCGACCGTTCTTGTCTTCTTGGCCGGCTGTCCAAAATATCTTATCCACCTAACGGTCATATCATTGAAGGGCATTTATGTCTTATCATGTCGGGCTGCTCCCGAGGCTATAAATAGCCGCCCCCTACAACCACTAGCTGGTTGGCTGCTCCAAGAGAACTTGACACTTGTCATCTGAGAGCAACCCATCCTCCGAGGACTTTGAGCGAAAATCATTGAGTGAGGAAAATCCCAAAACCAAACCCCCTCAAACCCAAAGTGATTGAGCATCACTGAAGAAATTGATCCTACGTGGATCCGACGCTTGTTACCTTTGAAGACTGTGCTTCTTCCAGACGGTTAGGCGTCAAGGTCTAGAGCATCCAAGAGGAATTGTAGATCGCCGAGTGACCAAGTCTGTGAAGGTTTGGAAGTCACCTGAAGACTTACCACGAGTGATTGGACGAGGCCTGCATGGTCTTAGTTCAAGGAGAATACGGTGAGGACTGGGTGTCCTGAGTTGCGGCTCGAGATCGGGTGTCCGGATCTGCGTGTCCTCGAGTTTAAATACTCACCGCTCCAACCGCATATACAACCGAGACAGCAGCTTGGAACTGGTTTACCAAATCATTGTCTTCACCAACTAATGGTTCTATTTCCTCAACTCTTTCATTTCCTCATTACAGTTGTTGTGTGTTGTTCATATCGTGCTTGAAGACTCGATCAAGACTTTCACAAATTCCTCGCTTCAATTTCTTCATCGTCTGCCTTCATCTTGTTATCCTGTGTTTACGCTTTACGTACTCTGTGCTAGTCTTCATTTCATCATGATGACTATGTTTGTATCCTATTACGCTTACTTACGAGTACTTATTCCGCTGCAAGTAGTTCTTCAGTAAGGAATTTCCTCACCAGCAAATTCCTCAGTGAAGAATTCATAAAAATCGCCTATTCACCCCCCTCTAGTCGATATAACGCACTTTCAGTATCGACTAGAGGGGGGGGGGGTGAATAGGCTATTTTTATCAAAGTCTTCAAATACTAAAAGTTTCAATGACAAACAATAGAAACAACCTAATTGATATGCAGCGGAAGATAAACTACCCTAAACAAGCCATAGTCAAGCATGTCATGAAGTGAAAGTACAGGACTAATAGCAGTTGGGTAGAAAGGATCAAGATGGAAGATAGTATGAAGCCAATCAACAATAGTAGTCAAACAATGAAGTCAAACAGATATACAGACAAGCAATAACTTCATGAAGACAAACTTAAGTAAGGTTGGAAGAGATAGAACCAGTTGCTTGTTGAAGACACAGGATTTGTTGGACCAGTTCCAGTTGCTGTGACAACTATATGTCTGGTTAGGGAGGCTGAGATTTAACTCAGAAGACCGTGTCTTCACCTTATTCCCTTGAGCTAAGGACACCCAGTCCTCGCCCAATCACTCGTAAGTCTTCAAGGAGACTTCCAAACCTTCACAGACTTCGCTCACCAAGAATCCACAATGACTCTTGGATGCTCGAACGCGACGCCTAACCGCCGGAGGATTCCACCTCAAGTGTAATAAGTCTTCAGTCACATGCATGTAAAGACTTCATGATGCCTAATACTCTTTGGCTCGGGTGTTTGGGCTTTGTCCTCGCAAGGATTTCTCTCTCAAATGCTTCGAGGTGGGTTGCTCTCAAACGACAAAAGCCGTGCACAAACTCGAGCAGCCACCAATTTATGGTGTAGGGGTGGGCTATTTATAGCCACTAGGCAACCCGACCTGATTTGTCCAAAATGACCCTGGTCACTAAGGAACCGACACGTGTTCCAATGGTCGATTTCAAACACACGCTGCAACTTTACTTGGGCTACAAGCAAAGTGACTCATCCAGCTCTGATAAGATTTGCTCTCATTGTCTTCGCTCGAAGACATAGGATTTGGGTTGAGCATCACTTCAGTCACTCTGACTTAGTTCACTTGGACCCCACTTAACAGTACGGTGGTTCCTATGACTCAACAAAGAAGAAAAAGAAACAACGAAAACACATAGTCTTCGAGCTCCAAAGTCTTCACGCAATGTCTTCTCATGTCATAGTCTTCAATATGAATATCTTCTCATACCACCATTGTCTTCAATGTCTTCATACATTTTTAGGGGTAATCTCCGGTAGGTAAACCGAATCAATGAGGGACACTACCTGCGTTATCCTGCAATTCTCACAAACGCATTAGTCCCTCAACCAACTTTGTCGTCAATACTCCAAAACCAACTAGGGATGGCACTAGATGCACTTACACATACCGCTGTATCGGATGATGAAGAAAACAGATAACTTCATCTGGAGTGATGCCACTAATGACGCGTTCGAGGACCTGAAGAGGCAGCTAGCTGAGCTGGCAGTTCTTGCTGCTCCCATTGATAAGGAGCCATTGTTGTTATACGTGGCGGCTAACACCGTGCTGTCAATGTGGCCATTGTGGTGGAGCGCAAGGAGGCTGGCAAGGAGTATCCGATTCAACAACCGGTTTACTACATCAGTGAGGTGCTTTTTGAGTCCAAGCAGAGATATCCACATTGGAAGAAGCTCGTTTATGGGGTGTTCATGGCCAGCCAGAAGCTTAAACAATATTTTCTGGGTCATCCCATCACTGTGGCCAGTTCTGCTCCTTTAGGAGATATCATTCAAAACAGAAAAGCCACAGGACGAGTCGCAAAGTGGGCCATTGAGCTTGGGCCTCATGGTTTGAAGTGTATGCCTCGCACTGCTATCAAGTCTCAAGCACTGGTGGATTTCATCAACGACTGGACAGAGCTACAGATGCCTAAAGAGAAGCTGGATAACACATATTGGACTATTCATTTTGATGGGTCTAGGCAGTTGGAAGGCTCGGGGGCTGGAGTTGTTTTAGCTTCCCCTCGAGGTGACAAGTTTTGTTATGTCCTAAGGTTGATGTTTCCCTGTACTAACAATGCAGCTGAGTACGAAGCCTTACTCCATGGTCTTCGGATGGCTAAGGAGATGAACTTAAGCCGAGTGAGATGTTTTGGCGACTCAGACTTGGTAGCTCAGCAAGTTTCAGGCAAGTGGGATTCCAAAGACCCGCTTATGGCGGCTTATCGCCGCGAGGTGGATGCCGTTGCTGGACATTTCAAGGGTTATCAAGTTGAGCACATTGATCGCAGGAAAAATGAGGCGACTGATGCTTTCAGCCGGTTGGGATCTCAGCGTAAGTCGGTGCCACCTAACACTTTTTTGGATGTTCTGCACAACCCATCTATCAAATTGCCTACAGAGGAAGACCTTGCTGTTCCTGACCCGGAGGCACAATTAGTGGCGGCTCTTCACACTATCCCAGATTGGACAGTACCATATTTGGCTTACATGACCCGGGGCGAGTTACCTGAGGATGAAACTTTGGCCAGGCAGATAACCTGGTGGTCTAAGTCAATGACAATTGCTAATGGCGAGTTACACCATCGCAGTGTCACTCGAGCGTTTTAGCGTTGCGTCTCTCCTAAGGAGGGCTGTGAGATTCTTTGTGAGATTCATGAAGGATATTGTGGTCATCATGCCGGTTCAAAGTCCCTTGTGGCCAAAGCTTTTCGTCATGGATTTTATTGGCTGACGGCTCACGCAGATGCAGAGGATCTGGTCAGTAAATGTGATGGCTATCAGAAATTTTCACGACGAGCTCATGTGCCAGCTCAAGAGTTGAGGATGATTCCAATTACTTGGCTGTTTGCAGTATGGGGCTTGACATGGTTGGGCCTTTTAAAAAGTCCAAGGATAAAAAGACCCACCTCTTGGTGGTGGTTGACAAGTTCACAAAGTGGGTTGAAGCAGAGCCAGTCAGTAAGTGTGACGCGGCGACAACGGTTCAATTCATTAAAAAGGTGATTTTCCTCTTTGGCTTTCCTCACAACATCATAACTGATAATGGCACTAACTTGTCCAAGGGTGCTATGAAAGAATTTTGTCAATGTGAGCATATTCGTCTTGATGTATCATCAGTGGCCCACCCTCAGTCCAATGGTCAAGCTGAAAGAGCCAATCAGGAAATTTTGAGAGGCATCAAGCCCCGGCTTATGGTTCCTTTGCAACGGACACCGGGTTGTTGGGTGGAGGAGTTACCTTCTGTCATATGGAGTTCAATACTACCCCCAACAGGTCTACGGGTTACACGCCTTTCTTGATGGTTTACGGAGCAGAGGCGGTTCTCCCTAGTGACATCCGTCATGACTCTCCTCGCGTGGCGGCTTACATTGAAGCTGATAATGAGCAAGCACGTCAGGATGCACTTGACCTCTTGGATGAGAAGCGTGACCTTGCAGCAGCCCGTTCGGCAATTTATCAACAAGACCCGCGCCGCTACCATAGCCGCCGGGTTAAGTCCAGAACTTTTCAGGAAGGTGATTTGGTGCTCTGGCTCATCCAGAATCAAATGGACATGCACAAGTTGTCCCCACCTTGGGAAGGGCCCTTTGTGGCTAGCAAGAATTTGAACAACGGTCATACTACCTTATCGATGTTCGAGAGCACAGAGACTCACGTAAGTCGGAGGAGGAGACCCGCCGGCCGTGGAATATTGTGCATCTTAGGCCTTACTACACTTGAGCCGCCGGATCTTATGATGTACATATTTTTGACGATGTATATATTATGATAAATAATAAAGTAGGACCTCTATCCTTTTCGTCCTCAACAATCATGTGTCTTCATCATCATAATTCCAAAGACCAATGGGGGGCTGCTCGTATTCGAATCTAGCTTAACTCCTTTGGCATAGCTTCCTGATCGTATTCGAATAATAGCTGTTCAAACCTCTTGATCATCTGGGGGCTGGATCATATTCGAATCATAGCTTAACCCCTTTTGGTCTGACCCTGATCATATTCGAATCAAAGTTGTTAAATATTTAGACCACTGGGGGCTAATCATATTCGAATCTAGCTTAACTCCTTTGGCATAGCTTCCTGATCATATTCGAATCATAGCTGTTCAAAACAACCTGATCATTTGGGGGACGGATCGTATTCGAATCATGGCTTAACCCATTTTGGTCCGACTCTGATCATATTCGAATCAGAGTCATTAAAAAAGTTTCAAGGTCACTGAGGGAGTCCTGGACTATGGGGTGTCCGGATAGCCGGACTATCATCGTCGGCCGGACTCCAAGACTATGAAGATACAAGATTGAAGACTTCGTCCCGTGTCCGGATGGGACTTTCCTTGGCGTGGAAGGCAAGCTTGGCAATACGGATATGTAGATCTCCTACCATTGTAACCGACTCTGTGTAACCCTAGCCCTCTCCGGTGTCTATATAAACCGGAGGGTTTTAGTCCGTAGGACGAACAACCATTACAACAATCATACCATAGGCTAGCTTCTAGGGTTTAGCCTCCTTGATCTCGTGGTAGATCCACTCTTATACTACCCATATCATCAATATCAATCAAGCAGGAGTAGGGTTTTACCTCCATCGAGAGGGCCCGAACCTGGGTAAAAACATCGTGTCCCTTGTCTCCTGTTACCATCCGCCTAGATGCACAGTTCGGGACCCCCTACCCGAGATCCGCCGGTTTTGACACCGACAGTCACTTTGGGGCTTCCTGTTCAAACATAGGTGTCATTCACCAAAGAGAACATAGCTGTCGGTACCCACTTGATCGGTGCAATGCGAAAAGCCACTTGGGGGCTTCCTGTTCAAACATAGGTGTCATTCACCAAAGAGAACATAGTCGTTAACCCTTTTGGTCCAGCTTACTGATCGTATTTGAATCAGAAGCCTCATGTTTTCTCTCTTTTTGATTTCAGATTTTTGAAAGTCTTTCGGGTTTCTCTTGATACTTTTTTACATCTGAAGCATATATGTGGTTTCGATTAACCCGGCTTGAATTTCGATGATAAGTCGCCAGCATATGACAATCACAAACATTTGGAAGTTTTGGCTTCCAAAAGATTGGGTTATCACCCTTACTGCGCAGGTCACATAAGCTGGTAGTGCAAATTCAATATCACAGGTATGATATTGTTATTATAGTTATATTTCAAGTTCTGATTCATACCAGGCTTATCTATGACTCCTTTTTACACATCAGTGGTTATATGTGAGATATTATGACCGGCCCTACGGTAAGCCGCCAAGGGTTCTTGTGATCTATTTCTGTGTGCAGGATAGTTCAAGGATTTTCTTATGCACAAGTCAAACAGATGATAAGTGTAACAAGGGTAAATATAAGAGGGCGTCTTAACAGTGTTGAGCGCCAAAATATGCATGATGGCACAACAGAGCAAAGTCATTCCTACCCTATTACATGACTCCCCGAGTCCAAATGATCAACAGTTTTTTCTAAGTCACAGGTATGAAACGCCCTGCGGGTCAATCTTCTTGCCTCTGCTGGCCTGAGGATTCTGGACCAACCCTCTCCGCTTCTTTGTCCTGTTCCACGTCCTGGAAGGTTGATGACGACCAGTCAATGCCATTCAATGCTTGAAACTTAGCCTCATCATCAATTAGCTTGGACGGGTCAACTTCAGGGGCAAAGGTGTGCTTACGGATTGGGGGGATCATGCCTGTCACTTTATAAGTCGGTGTTGGCTTCCTCTGGTTTCGCACATCGTAAGTCGGATGATACTTGGTGAGGTCTGTCTCATTGGCAATCAGGCTGACCAGAGGATGTATCTCCTTCACACAAGCAGCAAAATCTTTCTGTTCAAATGGAGTGTCGTCCTCCTTAAGGCTTGGATAACCGATAGAAAGGTCGGCCGGGACTAATTCCGGCAGCCATGCTTTGGCCCGACTTAAGGCAGACACGGCTCTGGCTCTCGCAGATGATCGTTTTTATTTCATTAAGCCGCTGGGGCAGCACAGAAAGCTTCCTTAGCACGTCAACCAAGAGTGTGGAGGCTTCATTGGTCAGAGCAACTGTGGCTAATGTGCACTAGGCACTAGTGTAAAGCTGCTCTACCAATGTATAAACCGCCTTCAGCTTCACAAGCATGTCTTGGTTGAGGTTGGTGCTCCTGGGGCCTGCATAGTAATAACAGGTGATTTAATTAAAGACAGTACATATGATCAAGAGAGAGTTTCAACACTTGACACTCGTAAGGCAGCTTACCAAAGATAGCCGAGACCATCTGAGACACATGGCGTTTTAAGCCGGATAATTCAGTGGTCACCTCTTCAAGAGCCGCCTAT
The DNA here is from genome assembly GCA_021437245.1 of Aegilops speltoides. NCBI lineage: Eukaryota > Viridiplantae > Streptophyta > Magnoliopsida > Poales > Poaceae > Aegilops > Aegilops speltoides. The sequence continues at coordinate 571,350,916 of CM038147.1, forward strand.
GCTTTTTCATCTCGATGGGTCAAGGCAATTTTTTTCTTCAGCCCAGGCCTTTTTCTCAACTTCAAAGTCGGCCTTCAGTTTTTCTTGTTCAGACACGTTGAATTCAAATTTTGAGTTGGCCCTCTGGGTTTCAGTCTCCTGCAGCTCCAGGCAGTTCTTCAATTTAGATAACTCTGATTAAAGTTGAGCAGTGATGGTCTGTACAGATACTGGATCAAAATCATAAATATTAGTATACAAAATTAAGTCCCAAGCCTTTTGCAAGGAACAACACTTGGCACTTGGGGGCTAATGTCTACCGAAAGTTCTATCTAAGTGGTGGCTTATGAGAGTAAGTACCAAGCACTTTGCAAGCAAGAGTACTTGGCACTTGGGGACTAATGCATATTGCGGTTGAAAACTAAACAAGTAAGTATCATCTTCTATACATGAATATAAAGGACCGGCTCATTCATGCTGATTAAACTGGCCCTTGGGGACTACGGATTAAGTCGGATGATCAAAGGATTCTACTAAAGGATATGACTCATGCTCATGGTTCATCTAAGTCTACATCATATTTATCATAAACAGTAGACTTGGGGGCTGGCATAGTAAGCATAACTCAGTAAAGGACGAATTCATACCTCAAATTTCTGGTGCATTTGTTTCACCATGTTTACTTCAAGATCGCGGCTGCTGTGCAGTTGGCTAAGATAACTAGAATAAACTTCGCCAATGCTCAAGTGGGAGTAATCAGCAATATCAAATCTGACTTTACATCGTTCAATGTGCTCCTCCTTGGCAGAATGCTGGGCTAGTGCAGTAGGCCATCCCGGTTCTCTAAAGCCGGTAGCTGTGATCGTTACATCTTCATCATGAACATCAGCCGTCTTCGGTGGACTAGAGACTTCAGGATTTACAGACTCATCAATGGCTCGCCCCATAGGAGGGTTAGAAGTTGCTGGCGGGTTATCAAGAACGGCTCAGATGGGTATAGGGATCTCAGGCACTAGAAGCTGCTGCTCCGGCTCATTAACCTTTGGATCTTCAACCAGCTTGTTCTTCTTTTCCCTTTTACTGGGCTTTGCTTTTCCACTACATGAGTAAAAAAGAGCAGTATAAGCATAACAAGATCAGAATAAGTAAAGGATAAAGTAAATGACAATTACCCGGGAGCGGTTTTGAAAGCCAGCATGTTGGATTGAATTAAATTGTCGGAGGAGGAATGAGATGTATCCTAATAATTTGAGTCGGAAGAGTTGAGTGGTTGACGAGTAAGACCCGCCAAAGGATAAAAAGAGTTTAAATCGGGGTGACCTCATTTCGACGTTTCCTCGGCGTGTTCGGCAAGCCGGAAGAAAGTTCCGCATCCTTGCTTGTCCGAGTTTGCCGCCGGCTCTCGAGCAGCTGTTGCTTCAAAATAAAGTGAGGATCCAGATGAGCTAAGGGGTGTGAAAATCTTACTTTCCGGGTTACTCTTCAGATTTTTTGTCTTGGCAAAGGCTCGGAGTCGGAGGAAATAATAGTTACCTCTTCTTCCACTCCCTGACTCGTTCCCATGTCATCCTCATGATTGTCAGTGTCAATAAGATGGTTGAAAAAAGAGCCAAGTGAATCAAGAGTTACATCCAACTCAGAGGTGTCCTCTAGTTGAAGCAATTCAGAAGCGTTGGGCTTTTTTCCTCTTTTCTTGGTGGCGGCTCTCCTGGCGGATTTCTTGAGTTTCATGGCTCTCTTTGCAGCCTCATGGTCATATTCTTTCTTCCAAAACTCATCATCAGCCTGTGAAGATCAACAAAGGTTTGAGTTAAGACAAAACATCAAAGATAAAGGTAAAATAACTCAGTTTGACGACTTACCCCTGGAGCCAGGTTAGCTTTGCAGAAAGGGCTTAGGCCCACCTTGCCATAGTCTGCTAGGCTTTCATTCAGAAGAGACTTCGTTATATCATTGATAAGGTCTTCAGGTAACTCATCGGGGCTATGGCGCAGAGGATCTTTTGTGTCACCTGTATATGTGCGCATTAAACCAGAGCGGCGGCTCAAGGGGATGATCCGCCAGAGACCCAGCACCGGACCAAATCAATGCCATTCAAGCCGTTCCCCAACAGAGCTTTGACTTTTGCAAAGGTAGGGGCGAGCTTCTGGCGATCATCAGCTATCAACTTGTCGGGGAGTGGATGATTGGATTCGAGACGCAGGGCGCGAAAGCCGGGCAGCGGGTTCTCATCAGCTGGTGACGTTTTTTGTGAGAGACGTTTTTTTAATATAGAGATGGCATTTTTATATTTTTACAAGAGATGTCATTTTAGTGTTGAGAGATGGCATTTTTTTGTTTATTGAGAGATGGATTTTTTTTATTTTTTATAAGAGATGGCATTTTTAGTTTATTAAGAGATGAAATTTTTATATTTATAGATGGCATTTTTACTACTAAGAGATGGATTTTTTAAAAAAAAGAGATGGACTTTTTTTTATTAAGAGATGGCATTTTTATTATTTAAGAGATATTATTTTTATTTGAGAGAAGGGTTTTATATATTTCAAGTTGGCATTTTTTATTTTTTGTTAAGAGATGGCATTTTGTGTTAAGACTTGGCATTTATATTACTTAGAAGATTGCATTTTTTATTTAAGAGATGCAAGTTTTTTTTACACGAGATGGCATTTTTGTGTTAATTAAGAGATGGAGTTTCTTATTAAGAGATGACATTCTTGTCTTAATTAATAGATGTTTTTTCTAGATGACGTTTTTCTTTATTAAGAGTTGACGTTTTTTCGATCATGGCATTTTTGTGTTAACTAATAGATGGTTTTTCTATATGACTTTTTTTGTTTATTAAGAGATGACATTTTGTCGATCATGGCATTTTAACCGATGGCATTTTTGTTTTTGGTCTATAAAAAGAAATGTTCTCTAATTTTTACAGCATGGCATTTTTAATTTTCCAGATCTAATCTTGTAGTTAGGCCTGGTTGCTGAGGCGCGAGAGGGGGTTCGCTCAATTGCGACCTCCCCAGCGAACAAAAACGTTGGCCCGTAGATCGACCAGCCAGCGAAAGAAACGATCGCTGGGGCCCTGGCGACCGGACGACAGATAATGTAAGTGTTTAAGTGCGGCTCTGCAAAGCGGTAAAGAAGATACACTACTGTGGATAGCATGCCTTGACCTGCTCTTGAGACTTGAGCATTTTTTATGACATGTGAGACGAGACCGGGCATGTGGTGCGATGGCAGGTAATCATGACAGAGTCCATAGAGAGAGAATTGGCACCTTGGTTTTCACAGTCGGATGCCAAGTAAATTGGCACTATCTTGTGTCGCTACTGATCGATCAAACTGAACAAGCTGACCAGCAACATGCTTGCTTGTGTCCACTTTCCTGCAAGATCAAGATGGGGCGTCTCGTCAGCAACATGTGGCCAGCGGCGGCGCCAGATGCCGCACTCATCGGCAACAGATACATAGCTTCTCAGCAAAGACACTCCACCATAGCTCTGCCCGCACGCCACAACCTGACTCTGTAAACTAATCTGCTGAGCAGTAGTGATACTACACCACGATTTGTCCCATGAGAAAATCAAGATCATTCGCCCGCAGTGGCTGCAGAAATTCTAACAACCAACAAACGAATTAGTTCTTGCAGAGTTTGGAAAAAGGAAAAAAAAAAGAGGAAATCCCCTGTGATGAAACTGTTGTCTGGGAGATTATCAATCACCCAAAGATTCTGCTGCTGGAAAACACAGTGATCGATCGGTCTCGCGGGCTGCTGCTGTGAAGTAAAGTCACAGGTCCGGTCTCCGGATAAAGCTAGCTTGAAGAGCACACGGTCTCCAACCAGCTGGAATGAATCTTCACCTTTTGGTAAGGGAAACGTTTGGTAAGGGAAACGTTTTGGAGGGGACATAAGGGCATCATCTAACTGTCGTTTTCTTATGTTAGGAAACAAGTAACAAATTGTTTAATATTCATTTTCCAGTAAAACTAAGTGTATGCCCATGTCATTGGATTCATGATCCTCCTAGAAGTATTCATCCACATGGTTTAAAGATTTGGATAATTTTAGAGCTTCATACTCCTGAATCCTGATAATTATGTGTCCATCATATTGTTGCAGTTGCAGGGTTACTACAAGTGTAGCAGTGTTACGGGCTGCCTAGCGAGGAGATGCCAAGAGGTTCAAATCCTGGATCCGTATGGCACTGTGTGTGTTTGGGGTGGGGTGGGAGGAAGGGGAGATAATATACTGACCAATCTGGAGCAGATCGTGGTGATCCATGGACGCAACAGTCGCCTCCCTGTCCGCCAGTCTGTGGGATCGTCTCAGCGGCCATCTGTGTGAAGCCTCGCTGTGTAGGGGTCGTCGGAGTTGATGGCTTGGGGGCCGGCGGTGGATCCGCCTCTCCACTAGCCATGAACACCAGGACACAACAGAATCAATCTATGATTTGTTAATAGTTGGTTCCATTGGGTAAAGCCATGTAAAGAAAGTAATGTGATTTGTTCCCTGTTAATTAGTTGCTTCGGTTGGATACAGCCTTGTAAAGAAAAAAGATTTGTACAGTGTCAAATTGTAAATTAGCCACAGGGGCAATTGTGTCTTTTCGCATGGAGAAAAAAGGGATACAAAATCGAAAATGATTACAATAATTGAAAAGGGCAAATCATCAAAAGAAAAATAAAAAGTGGGGCAAATGATCTAATCCTATGTAAAATGGGGCAAATCATCTAATGCCCAAGTAAAGTGGGGCAAAAGATCCAATCTCCCAAACTTCGGCCGGTCTCGCGAGCTCGCTCGATCCCAATTGATTTGATCTGGCGGTCCCTTTTTCCCCGCACACGCCCCCTTATCCCTTCTTCCGCCCCGCTCGTAGTCTCCCGCAGCGAGCGCGCGTTTACTGCACAGCCAGCCGGCGAGGGGACCTCCAGCACCATCCCGGCTCGCCCCCGACGGCCGCATCACATCAGGGTTCGAGCTCTCTCTCGAAAAAAGCTGCAGCTCCCGCGCGCAGCAGATGCAACTCAGCTCTCTCTTGAAAAAAGCTAGAGCGCTCGCGCCAGCAGATGCAGCTTCGCCGTCGCCTCCGCTTGCAGCCCAGCTCCCTCGTCGACATTGGTCAGCCATTTACCGTGGTCACCTCCTTCGTCCATTACCTACTGAACCTTTCCAGCACTGCGCAACATTGGTTGCAGCTTTGACCTCTGCGGTTGAAGCAAAAGAAAACATAAACGCCATGGTTATCCTCGAGGAAGAAAGCCGGTTCCAGCAAATTTCATGGCTGTTTTTGTAGCACCACTAATGTTCGGTTCCAGCAAATCCCGTGGCTGGTTGTAGCACCACCGATGCCCCGTTCCAGCAAAAACTGGCATTTTTTTTTGCTACAACCGGCGTCCAAATATGCTACGACCGGCGATCCAAAGTGCTACAACTGGCATATTGTTTTGCTACTACGGTGGTGACCACGGTGACCACGTGCCCACAGATGCTGCAACCGCTATCGCTAGATGCTGGAACCGGCATAATGTTTTGCTACTATTGGCGGTGACCGCGGTGACCACGGTGGCGCGACGGCCGCAGAACTAGAGGCGGCAATGTCGAGAATGCTACAACCACGAGGCCACCTGCTGGAACCCGCAACGCCATTTGTTACAACCGTCTTCTTTTTGCTGGAACCAGAGAAGATCGAGGCTACGACTTGCGCACGGCGAGCTACAACCAGCGACAGGAAAAGCTACAAGCGATGCAATTTTTTGCTGGAACTACATATCGTGGTTTTCACGAGTTACTTTGCCGCCTCCATGAACGTTGCAACCGGGGAGGCGCCACCAGCGGCGGAGCTGTCACCTTCGAGCAGCGGCGTCGTGGCCGGCGACGGCTACCCACGACCGCAAAGGTCAAGGAGGAAGTGTGGGGGAGCTGCTGCCGCCGTGCAGCGGGGCTGCAACCAGCAGCTCAAAAAATGCGAGCATCGACGGCGGCGACCGACGGCGGCGGCGAGCGTCGACGGCGAGGCAACTCCGGGGAGCTTCGAGCGCCTGACCGGGATTCGCGACGCCGACGCCAGGTGCTTCGAACGGCGGCCGCGGGTGAGCCGTGCCTTGCTGTATTAGAGTCGCGTTTTAGAATGAAGCTGTTTGGAGAGGAGACAATCGAACGGTTGTGTTTACGTTAATCGGGCGGTGCACATCCGACCGGCCGAAAGTCTCAGCCGGCGCACCGGCGCTGAGTGCTTCCCGCCTTGTGATACGGTGCCAGTTCCCCATCATGCATCGCCTCGGCCCTCATCCGTCTATGCTCCCACTATAACATGGGGCCCTAAATTTCTCTACAATCTGACCGGTCAGATTGAGAAGTTTAAAATTGCAGTTTTTTTAAAGAAAGAAAGAACTAATTGCAGTTAAGGTGGTCAGGTTGCGTAGATATACCAATTTGACAACGCGTTTGTAGAGGTTAGGCTCTAATTTGTCCGTATACAGACAGCACAGCACCTGTTGCTGAAATTTGAGATGGGCCTTAAGCCCATATAGCAATTTCTTAAAAAGCTCCAAGGGCCCATGTGGGTTATTGGCACTAGATGAAGCTGGGAAGTTTAGTCGCACCCTGGAAGTGAAAGAGGAGTTGGACCTCCTTATAAGGGTGTCTCTTCTATTTGCTATTAGAGCTTGAGAAAAGAAGAGGCCCTCGTGCGCTCCTCCTCAGCCGTCCGCCTCGGCACGACGCGAGCAGGTCTCCAAAACCCCGTCTCTCCGGTTCATGTATGGGAGAGAGACGAATAGATTTTTGGGAAGCGACTACGCGACTGCTCGCCTCCGATCCACTACTTCCTCTACGTCCGCGTCGTCTCCATCATCACCATGTCCAGCGACGCCGAATGTGCCGCCGCCAAGAAGACCGAGGCCGACAAGAAGGTCTCCAAGGACGCTGCTGCTGCCACTGCCATGGCGGCTTCTTCAAGGCCTACTGGAGGGTATAACGCGTTTATCCCTCTCCTGATTATTTCTGTATTAGCAGTACTAGCATCATGTGTAGATTTGTCTACTGTTTGCGTAGTATGTGCTTGTTTAGACCAGTACCAGTATGCTGTTAATTCTGTCAATGCCATGCTAGTCATCTACTTATGGATTAAATTTGTCAAAAAATTGCCTATTTTCTTAGCAATCCAAAAACCTATTATGTGTAGGAACTTTTCGGCCAGTGGCTGATAAGTTTACCGGTACGTATTTTAAGCGTTGGCAGACAAAGACCACTTTATGGCTCACGGCTGTGAACGTGTTTTGGGTCACCGGTGTGTCCACAGGAACAATTGCTCCTGAACAGGAGAAGGCGTTCAGGGAAGCAACCATTCTGTTTCTTGGAGCAGTTCTCAGCATGATCGGAGATAAACTGGCCGATGCATATTTACATATGCATGTCGCCAAGGACTTGTGGGAGGCGCTCAAATCTAAGTTCGGGGCCGCCGATGCAGGGAGCGAGATGTATATTATAGAGCAGTTCCACAATTACAAGATGGTTGAGCATCGTCCTGTACTGGAGCAGGCTCATGAGATAATATGCATTGTTAAAGAGCTTGAGCTTATGAAATGCGAGTTACCGGGCAAGTTTGTCGCGGGCTGCATAATCGCTAAGCTCTCTAATTCCTGGAGGAACTTTGCCACCACTCTGAAACATCAGAGGCGTGAATTCTCTGTTGAGGATGTCATTGGCCATCTGAGTGTTGAGCAGAATTCGAGGGCAAAGGACTCGCACGGAAAAGGGGCCGAAGGGACTTCTATTGCCAGCATGGTGAACCAGAGGAACTTCAACTCCCACAAGCCCAAGGGAAAGAACGGTGTCCAACAGAATACCGACTTCAAGAAGAAGGGTAAGAAGGCCTTCAAGAAGAACAAGAAGAATGAGAGCTGCTTTACTTGTGGTTCGGTTGAACATTGGGCCAACAAGTTCCCAAACAAGTTTAAGAAGTCAGGACAGGACTCCAAGTCCGTCAACATGATTGTGGGCAACAATGAGAATGGTGCATCTGGGTACGGTAATTTATTTACTGTTTTTCAGTGTTTCAGCCTACCGATTGGTGGGTGGATACAGGTGCAGGTGTTCATGTGTGTGCTCTCTCCTTACCAGGTCACAGGCCACGGGTCCGTATTGATGGGGAATGGCACGAGTGCTTCTGTTCATGGTGTTGGCACAGTCGATCTGAAGTTTACTTCAGGAAGGATCGTGCAGCTGAAGAACATGCAGCATGTCCCCGCCATCAAGAAGAACCTCGTTAGTGGCTCCCTTCTATGTAGAGAAGGGTTTAAGTTGGTATTCGAGTCTAATAAATTAGTTGTTACTAAGTATGGACTATTTGTGGAAAAGATTATGAGAGAGGAGGGATGTTCCGCCTTTCCCTCGCAGATTTCTGTAATAAAGTCGTGAACCATATTCATTCGAGTGTTTATGAATCTGAAGTTTGGCATTCACGTCTTTGTCACATAAGTTTCGGTGTTATGACGCGGCTAGCTAAGTTGGATTTAATCCCGAGTTTCACTTTAGCCAAAGGTTCTAAGTGCCTTTCATGTGTGCAAGCTAAGCAACCTCGCCAGCCTCGCAAGGCTGCGGAGGAGACACACTTGGCACCATTAGAACTCATATATTTTGATCTTTGTGAGATGAATGGCGTGTTGACTAAAGGTAGAAAGAAATACTTCATGACATTGATAGATGATTTCACTAGATATTGCTATGTATATCTGTTAAATACTAAAGATGAGGCTCTACACTACTTCAGAATCTATAAGGCACAAGCTGAGAATCAACTTGAAAAGAAAATTAAACGAGTCCGGTCAGATCATGGTGGGGAGTACTTCTCGAGTGGGTTTGATTCCTTTTGTGCGGAACACTGCATTATTCATGAGAGGACGCCTCCCTATTCTCCCCAGTCAAACGGGGTTGCCGAGCGGAAAAACCGTACTCTAACTGATCTGGTTAACGCCATGTTAGATACATCGGGTTTTTCAAAGGCATGGTGGGGGGAGGCTATATTGACGGCATGTCATGTCCTAAATAAAGTTCCGACGAGGGATAATGAGATCACTCCCTATGATAAATGGGCAAAGAGAAGGACAACACTCTCATACTTGCGTATTTGGGGCAGTTTGGCGTAAGTCAACGTGCCGATCCCCAAAAAGCGTAAGCTTGGACCCAAGATTGTGGACTGTGTTAATTTGGGCTACACTAAGAACAGCGTTGGCTATAGATTTCTAGTAGTGAAATCTGAGGTACCTGACCAGAAGGTCGGTACAATTATGGAGTCTAAGGATGCTACATTCTTCGAGGATATTTTTTCCTATGAGAGATATGCAAAGCACTTCTAGACAAGAATCTGAGGAGACACCTGAGCCTGCCACTCCTATGGAATATTATGAATGAAAACATGATGAAAATCCCGAGGAGGATGACGAGGAAACCCTTGGGTACCGGATGGGCATGGGGCCTCCTTGCGCACAGGGTTTGTACCGTGGGCACGGGTATCCAAGAAGTGTTCATTGGATCCCCAACGACTAGTTTTGGGCATTCGCTACAAAAGGCTCATCTGGCCCACCGATTTGGGTACGATTCATATATATTCTCACCATCATTTTTAGCCACAACCTACCTCCCCCAACCCCCTATTTCCCCTATATGAGATCTCCCTTATTAAAATATAGAGGGTGTTTGAATACAACATTGATCCTCTACATTCCGCAGTGTAAAAGGTGTTAATTTCCGGGTTACAAATTAGATGGAATATAATATGATTAGGGCTTGGGTTTAATTCTTCGCAAACCGTCATATAACATCTATGTACCTATTATAATATTGGTAAAAATTAAACATTGTTAGTGGCAAGGTTATTCTAACATTAATTGACCCTACCCCTCATATTTACAATAAAAATCGCTAAATCATCTTACAACGGAGTTTATGATAAAATATTTGGTTGAGACCAAACTTTGCTTGAGTTTTGAAATTGAGTGTATTCCTTTGGAAGTACTTGTTCATCAGTCTACATTTATCCAAAAGATTGTTGAAATGTTCAACATGGATAAGTCATATCCATCACAGAACTATGGTTTGTGAGATCTCTACCCATTTGTACCTAATGATGGCGATGAAGAGATACTGGAACCAGTTTCCATATCATGGTGTAATTGACGCACTAATGTATCTACAGAGCTGCACTAGGCCTGGTAGGCCTTTGAAGGAGCTCAAATGAGGACCCATACACTGACCTAATGTCCTTTGGGTACCCAGAAACCATATGGGACTTATGATGGGTTGTGTTACGACACTACAAGAAAGTTGTTAATACATGATAGTCCATGTCCGTCACAAATCAACAAAAAACTGTCATGCGTGCCCACCCATGACGGATTTGAAATCCGTCATGTATATCGCGTCATAATTTCACATATATCTCTAATCAACATATATTGTGGCTGATTAACTTTCAGCACTTTCTAAACATAACATACTGGTTGATTAATTTTCAGCAATATGAGTAGTTAATGTTGAACACACTATTGTCATCAACATATATTCTGATATGTTTCTCTGCAAAAGTGAATAGAAATTCATAGCCGCAAGACAAAAAAGAATTCAATAGCCTAACCTGGGATCGAAAGGAGAGGAAGCACAGCCTCAGAAGCTTCAGGATTGCCCGAGCTCAAAAGCCCCAGAAGAGTGTAGAGAAACACTTCTCTAGAGCACGCCATGTGATTTCGTGGTAATAAATGTTTGATACAATTTGAATTTAAGCTCTGAGGTATGATGACCAGAGTAGCTCAAAAAACAAACACTATGTTTCCATTCTCTGATGAAGAAGGTTACTAGACTTCAAAGGAAACTCTTTTCATATCTTCAGAAGTGTGTGAATTTCTTTAATGTTAAGATCCTCAGGCAAACAAGAGAACATTATAGGGGAGATTCAGTTGTCTTGCTGATGTTCACACGGTGAATGACTCAAAATTTTTGCTTGATGATGATGACAAGAGGATCACGTACACATCTGCATAATGAACAATAGAGATTGTAATGGCACACACCTTCAGATACACAACCTTGAGTGCATATGTGGTCGCAACTAGGTTTGTTCCTAGGAAGAGAGCAACAATGTTCCTAATGAGATCACCGTGTTATGTTCCGCCTTTAGACCGACGGTGCGGTTGAGGAATGGACCTGGAAACTATAACATTGTTCTGTGTTCCATTGATGAATATTTTCTTGTTGGCGCATGATCTCTAACAATGTCTTTCATGTAGCCTGGCGCATGAAACTCCAATCCAGATGTGGTAACATTGTTTGGAAGGCTGGATCCGTCTTCACAATTGATGCTCGACCATGTCCAACAGCCGTAACATTGGTCCTGGCTAGTGGATCTTCCTTAACCATTGGTTGCAGTGGGCAGTAACAATGTTACAAATGACAACCCACATTACTCTTTGCACCGGGTGACTTGAATGAAGGCAACACATCCGACCACTAATTTTTTTGGCACTCCCCTATATTCTGAACAAAACATAAATTATGAGCACTAGAAAATATGCTTATGTAAATATTTTGCTGGTTGGCTTTAATTTTTTATTTTTTGCATAAACAGATCAATCATTTTTTACGAAAAGACCAGTCATTATGGTTAGGTGTTTACATATTTTTGATACCTTTTCTGGTTCTTAACAATACAACACTACTTTTTGGCTAGAATAGGTAAGTATTTACCACATCAACCACCATGAGAATGCAAACAAACAACACCTCAAGGAGCAACTTTTCGACCAGGCAAATGAACATCATATTTGGCCCTCGTCATTTTTGTATGATGATAGTTGTTTTCCCGGATCATGTGTTCTTTTTAGATAAACAGTGTCATCCAGAGTTTATATACTAAAAAAAGCCACCATGTCACATAAAAGTTTCCACACTCAAACACGACCCAACCAGATAGAGTACGAAAAAACCTAAGAACATCGATCACAAAACACAAAGGAAGAGGATGCTATAACCCATCTAGGGATGTTGAGTTTGGTTTGTACTTAAAATGGACGGATCATGTCTTTCCTGTTGTCATTTCCCAGTCTTGTGGGTTTCAGATAAGCTCCATCACCAGATTGCTCAGAACAGATAATCTTTATAATATACTAGTATATAGGTGAAAGAAACATGGCTCACCACGTACCTATACCACTAAAAGTAAATACGAATAAACGAGGTTCCAGTCAACCGCCCACGGCATGTGGGGCACTCCTTTCTCTGAAGGGCTTGCTTGATACAGTCCTTGCATAATACGTGGCTGCAAGGGTTGTGCAGGGCTTATCATGAATCTGCAAACAGACCTTGCACATGAATTCATTTTGCTTCCCTGGAGCCACTTGAGTAGACGCTTTGCTAGTTATCACAGCGATCTAGTACAAGACTTAAGCAAGGTCATCAATTCAAAAAAGGGAAAAGTAAAAGTGTGAGAACTTTGAACTGAAGATGCAAAATGACATGTACCTCTGTAGGCACTTGGAAAGGCGATAGCACCTGCATTCATCTCGGAGAGCATCCACGTCTATTCGGGAGGTTCATGTCCCACCAAAGCTTCATACCCCACAACAGTACATCATTTTGGATGTCTACGTGGTCACAACAAGAGGAGGTACACGATAAGAAACACAAAGCAAATCATATTCAGATGTCATTCAGGTTCAGAGGACGATGGCATGTATGTGTTATCGTCCTCGTACTACTGACTCCAGCAGGCCAAATTTGACGTTGCGGTGAAAGAGGTACTAGACAGTTAAAATATGTCGGACGAGTAGATACCAACACCTCATATAGGGCAAAGCGTTGGTTTGGGAGTAAACACTACTTGTGGCTAAATAATACTATAGTGTCAAAAACGCTTTTATATTATGGGACGGTAGTGTCAAAAACGCTCTTATAATATGTGACGGAGGGAGTATGAAACTTACAATAGTTCCATTGAGCAAAAAGAAACACTTCTGGACATGCTCAACATTCGAAAAAAGTTTAAACTCCTAAAAATATCGCCGAAGCCCTTAGTTTATGCGGTATACCTTTTTTATATATAAAAGATGCAGTGTGCATGTAAATGAAATAAAATATGATCTGAAATCCAGTTTGCCATGAAACTCTTTTTTTCAAAACAGAGGCATAACACTTGCCTCATAGATTAAATCAGGAGAATAGAGATTAAACTCATTTTAGAGTATCAATGAAACTCATTTATTAAGCACCTCACGTGGAGAGCTATTGTAAAAGCGTCGCCATATGTAGTTATTAATGAGTAATTGGTTTGCCTGTTTTTCTTTTTTTGACGGTTTATTGTTCAATAGATTTTACCTATCATCTACTATGATTTGTTTCCACTGGTTTTCCTTTAAACCGGCTCAAATACCCCACCACTTATTGACTTACCAAATAAATGTATATATTCTATTTGGTAAGCCAATACACAAGCACATTTATACCAACAGCTAAATCACGGGCTAACATATGGAATACCCACTTGCAACGCATGGGCAATTCCATTATTTATTAGTCAAGAAAAAGAGGGCATCTCAGTTTGTTGAAGATGGATGAAAAACAAAGTTGTGACCAGGCTCAACAAAAACACTTGTTTTGCCAACCAGGAAAGAGAAAACTAAGTTATGATTATGTTACTTTAGAACCAGACATCCAAGAAGTAATCATCCTAACTCTAAGCTCACCGGACACTGGTCAATGTCTCTGAGTAGATCAAATGCTAACAGGTTCCCGAGGGCAGCTAGCACTATAATCTAATTATGGAACACCACAATACTGAACCACAAAGACACTAACTAAAGTCCTAAAATCCTGAACCAACATACTAACTATAGGAAACGAGTCACACTCACAAGGCTGCAAGGAATGTCTCGGTGGCAAAGCGAAGTGCTTGGTGGCGGACTGGGCGGCAAAGTTCTCGGCATCCTTGGCCGTGTCTGACCACTCTGGCAAGTGGAACTCAACACCGTTGACAACGACGGTGGCGCGGAACTTGGGCGTGTGGTCTGGGCCCTTTTGCTAGCGGTTGTATGCCGGTAGCGCCCACCACCGCTTGTGGCACATCTCCTCGTCATGACTTCATCATTCTCACTACCAATTGGAATCCTACCGCTGCAGGAGACTTGCTCTCCTTGCCTGTGAAGATTAAATGGTGAGGAAATGGAGTGACTTTTCAAAGGAGGGTGCAGAGGTGGATATGTTTTTTCAGTTTCATTTTTATGAACTGTCTCAATCTGGTTGAAGATGGATGGAAAAGAAGGCTACAAAAAGAAAGTTAGGAAGACGATAATTCTATTGCTTCAAAACCACACTGAGAAATCCAGCAATCAAGAAACAAAGGCTGAAAAAGGAAACAAGAATCCAAGGGTCGCTACGAGTCGGCCGCCTCCAAGAACAATAGGCAGCGATGTTATTCTTTCACGTGTTAGCTCTTCAGTTTATAGCTCGTGAAGGGCCACCCAATCAAGTATGGAATGATGGTCATCCTCCCCATGGCGCACACCCTGAAGGTCTGCGTGTCCACGGTTCAGGGTGCCTATTTTGTGGAAAAAGAAGATGGTCAACCATAGTAGAAGGTAAAGAGAGGCATGGTAAATCAATTGATGAGGAAATTAATTATGGAGATGATATGGCAGCAGAAACGTCAAAATTTTATTGGGGAAATCAATCGATGCATTCTCGGAAGGAAGGAACCGAGGAAGGAGGAGCCAACTGGGGCGTCAGCCCTTAGGTGCACCAACTAGTTGTAGTCGCTTATTGTTTTATTGACTTAAGTAGGTTTCATCTGTCCTCCAACGCTCAGTGCTGGAACATCGTACTTATATGTGCTCTCTCCTCACCATTTAATCTTCGCAAGAAAGGAGAGCAAGTCTCCTGCAGCGGCAGGATTCCAATTGGTGGCGAGAATGATGAAGTCACAGCTACAAGAGATGTGCCAGAAGCGGTAGTGCGCGCTACCTGGGTACAACCGCCAGCAAAAGGGCCCAGACTATAGGAGCAAGTTTCGCGCCACCGTAGTTGTCAACGGTGTTGAGTTCCACTCGCTGGAGTGGTCGGACACAACAAAGGGTGCCAAAAACTTTGTCGCCTAGTCTTCCCAAACACTTCGCATTGCCAACACATCCCTTGTAGCCTAGTAAGTGTGACTCGTTTCCTACAGCTAATGTGTTGGTTTAAAATTTTAGGACTGTAGTTAGTGTCTTTGCGGTTCAGGATTGTGGTGTTACGTAATCAGATTATAGTGTTAGCTCTCCTCGGGAGCATGTTAGCATTCGATCTAGTCAGGGACAACTGACCAGTGTCCACTGAGCTTAGAGTCAGGATGATTACTTCTTGGATGTCCGGTTCTGAAGTATCAGAATCATAACTTAGTGTTCTCTTTCCTAGCTGGCAAAACAAGTGTTTTTGTTGAGCCTGATCGCAACTTCGTTTTCCATCTATCTTCAAAACCAAACCGAAATGCATTCTTTTTCTTGACTAATAAATAATGGAATTGCCCATGCGTTGCAAGGGGATATTCCATACATCAGCCTGTTATTTACTTGCCGATGTAAATGTGATTGTGTATTGTCTTACCAAATAAAACATATACTTTTATTTGGTAAATCAATAAGTGGTGGGGTATTTGAACATGTTTGAAGGAAAACCGGTGGAAACAAATCGCAGTAGATGAGAGGTAAAATATATTGAACAATAAAACCAGTTCAATAAAAAAACAGTCAAACCAATTACTCATTAATAATTACATATGGCAATGCTTTTACCCTAGCTTTAGACGTGCGGTGCTTAATAAATGAGTTTCATGGATACTCAAAAATGAGTTTCATCTCTATTCTCTCATTATTTAATCGATGAGGCAAATCTTATGCCTCCATTTCAAAAAAAAAGAGTTTCATGGAAAATTGCATTTTAGACGACATATTTTTATTTTATTTACATGTATACTGCATTTTTTGTATGTAAAAAGGTATGATGCATAAACTATGGGTTTCAGCGATATTTTGCAGAGTTTAAATTTTCTTTCGAATGTTGGGCATCTCAGAAGTGTTTCTTTTTGCTCAATGAAACTACTGTTAGTTTTATTTGTATTATTTAGCCAGAAGTAGCGTTTATTGCCACCAACGCTTTGCCCTATATGAGGTGTTTTGGTATCACCTCATTCGATATATTTAACTGGCTTTCACCGCAACGTCAAATTTGGCCTGCTGGAGTTAGTAGTATGAGGACAATAACACATACATGCCAAGTCGTTCTCCGAATATGACTGACATCTGAATATGATTTGCTTTTTGTTTCTTATTGTGTGCCTCCTCTTGTTGTTACCACATAGACATCCAAATGATGTACCTCTGTGGGGTATCAAGCTTTGGTGGAACACGAACCTCCCGAATAGATGTGGATGCTCTCCGAGATGAAATGCAGGTGCTATCGCCTTTCCAAATGCCTACAAAGATACATGCCATTTTACATCTTCAGATCAAAGTTCTCACACTTTCCCTTTTCCCTTTTTTGAATTGACGATCTTGCACTTATGTCTTCTACAAGAGCGCTGTGATAACTAGCAAAGCATCTCCTGAAGTGGCTCCACGGAAGCAAATGAATTCATGTGCAAGGTCTGTTTGTAGATTTATGATAAGCCCTGCACAACCCATTGCGGCCACGTATTATGCAAGGACTGTATCGAGCAAGCCCTTCAGAGAAAGAAGGAGTGCCCCACATGCCACGGGTGGTTGACTGGAACCCCGGTTATTCGTATTTACTTTTAGTGCTATAGGTATGTGGTGAGCCATGTTTCTTTCACCTATATACTACTACTAGTGTATTATAAAGATTCTCTGTTCTGACCAATTTGGTGATGGAGCTCATCCGAAACCCACAAGACTAAGAAATGTCAATAGGAAGGACATGATCCGGCCATTCTGAGTATAGTCCAAGCTCAACATCCCTAGATGGGTTATAGCGTCCTCCTCCTTTGTGTTTTGTGATCGTTGTTATGTTATTTCGTACTCTGTCTGGTTGGGTAGTGTTTGGATTAACTGAATCCTTGACATTGTGGTCCCAATATGGGCATCTGGGTCCTGCTATTTGATTATTGACTGGAGAGGAGTCTCGGTCATGTCTATATGATTCTTGAACCCATAAGGTTGTACGCTTAACGTCTGGTAGTGATAGGGTAATGTTGAGACATTAATGGTGAAAAGTCCGAAGGTTGTTCGAACTCTCGGATGGGTTCCAGGACATCATGAGGAGTTTCTGAATAATCCATAGGTAAACATTTATATATTGGTTCTGAAAAACGTTTTGGAGTGGGGCCCACCTGCATGGGGGGACCCACATGGACGTGTGTAGTGGGGATAGGTCGCACACCCCTGATCTATGCGCACCAAGATCCCCCCTTACAAGGAATAGGATCATATCCCTAAGGGATAAGATGAAGATCCCTAACAAGGGGGGACATCGATTGGTGGGGAATGGAAAGGAGAGATTTCTCTCCCCCCCCCCACCCACTTGGCCAACGATCCAATGGGCTTGGAGGGCATGCCACCAACCCCCTCCATCCCTAAATATAGTGGGGAGGCGCATGGGGAGCTGCACCCTTCGACCCTTAACCGTCTCTCTTCCGTTATAGCTCCTCCACCTCGCGCACACGCTTGGCGAAGCTCTGCTGCAGTTCTGCTGCTACCGCGACCACGACATCGTCGTGTTGGTTGAGATCTCATCTACCTCCTCTCCCTTCGCTTCCTGGATCAAGAAGGAGATTGTAATGCCTACCAACAAATTACAATGGATCATGTCATGTCTTGGTGCCCTGCGTTTCAGCTTTCTTCCCATGTCCAGCATCCGTGTGTCCCAAGTCATAGTCAACAACCATAATTAAAGGATGGTACGCCACGTCCTTATCGCTCGTAATACAACCCATCATTAGTCACATATGGTTTCTGGGTACCCAAACTACAACAGGTCATTGTACATTTGTACGGGTCCTCATTTGAGCTCCTTCAAAGGCCTACCAGGCCTAGTGCAGCTTTGTAGATGCATTAGAGCATCTTCAATAGATGGTTCAAATGTAAAAACACCTAACTTTTGGACTGCCTGGGCAAAAAATGCTGCACCAACGAACGGTCCATATGTAAAAAAAATTGGTTTGCGACCTCCCTGTGATGTAAAATTGAAAACTTTGTGATGAAAATTTACATCACGAGATGCAATTGGTGTAAAACCGTGGCTACTCGCCAAACACCCAACCACCACTTCATTCCGCTTCCGCCTGGCAACCGCCCGCCCGCTACCGAGCATCAGCCGCTAAAAGTCGCCGCCGGCACCAACCAAGTCGCCGTCGCAGTCGCCGCCACCGCCCCACATCGCCGCCACTGCCCTTCGCCGTCCTAGCCCTCGTCTCCTCCCCCGCCGGAGGGCGTCTCGCAGCCGCCGCTTCGTGAACCAGCCACAGCTAGATTCGCCGACTCTGGCGTTCCGTCGTGCTCCCTTCTCTGTGCCGCCGCCCTCCGCCGCCCTATCCCTCGTCGCCTCCCCCACCGGAGGGCATCAATTAGCCGCCCTGGTGCCGCCGTTTTGGTAAGCAGCCGCGACCATCTTCTTCCACCCCGCGCACAAGGTGTTCGACGAAATTCCCCAAGGTAAAAAAATGATGAAACTTGATGATTTTAATTGGGATTGGATAGCATGTTTGACGGTGGTTGTCTGCATTGTAGATGAGCTCGGTCAATGTCATGAATTTTTCAATGACTGGTAGAAGTGTTTGGTCAACAGTACATGAGAGGACCCAATGCTCAGGACACTCGGAGGCTTTTGGAGTTGAACAAAGCTCAAGGATTTCCATGTATGCTCTGGTCTGTGGATTGCATGCATTGGAAATGGAAGAACTGCCCCACAACATGGCATGGAAAATTCAAGGGTCGTGGGAAGGATGCCACTATCATTCTTGAGGTAGTTGTCGATCATGAAACATGGATTTGGCATGCATATTTTGGGATGCCTGGATCTTGCAACGACATCAACGTGCTCAACCGGTCACCTCTGTTTGCCAAGTTAGCAAATGGAGAAGCACCACTCCTTTGAAGAAAATGGCCGCACATACAACTATGGGCATTATCTTGTAGATGGGATCTACCCAAGGTGGAGTACATTTGTGAAGCCAGATGCAAGACCTGAAGGTAAGAAAGAATTTGTGTTTCACAATGCACAAGCGGCCGCTAGAAAAGATGTTGAGGGCTTTCGGGATTTTGCAACCTCAATTTGCTATTATGCAAGGACCATCTAGATTTTGGGATCAAAAAATCCTTTCGTACATCATGACTGCTTGCGTGATTATGCATAATATGATCATTGAGAACGAGCGTGGAAAACATTTAGATTACAACTTCTATCACTTGATGGGCATTCCTGTTAACCCCATGCGAAAAGAACAGCGCATCAGACGTTTCATGAAGGTGTACAGCGAGATTAGAGACACCGATGTGCATGATCAACTCCATAAAGATTTGATGGAAGAGCATTGAAAATGGCATGGCGAAAGAGCCGCATAGATTCATTATTTGTTTGTACAAAACTATGTTGTATTGTGCAAACTATGTTGTATTTGTGTTGCATTTGATCTCATGGGTTTGAACAACTATGTAATAATTTGATACTGTGGACATGTATACTTTTTTAATGTTGTTTTTAGATGTTTTTTTGCAATATGTGCAGATGTACAGTGGCTGAACAGAACCCACGCGGCCGCCAACCGGTTTTGCATCTTCGTTTTGGACCATCTGTTGGAGTTGCTCTCTTTTTTACATCTCCGTTTTGGACCATCTGTTGGAGTTGAGCCTTTTTCGGAGATGTGAAAAGCACTTTTTGGTGCTCCAAATTTGGACCATCACCAGTTTGGACCGCCAAAATTTGGACCATCTATTGGAGATGCTCTTAGTCCGTCAATTGCACCATGATATGGAAACTCGGTTCCAGTATCTCTTCATCAACGTCATTAGGTACAAATAGGTATTTATCTCTATTACTTAAGAGATCGCACACACCATAGTTCTGTGATGGATATGAATTATCCATGTTGAACTTTTCAACAATCTTTTGGGTAAATGCAGACTGATGAAAGTACGCCCAAAAGAATACACTCAATTTCCAAAGTCAAGCAAAGTTTGGTCTCAAACAAATCTTTCATCTTAAACTCCATCATAATATGATTTACTTGTCTCATGTTTTTCTTGTGTAGTTTCAATGATATTTAGATCATCAACATACACAAACGATATAAAATCCTACTTCGGATTTATTTATTGAACATAAATGAACAATCATCATTGTCTGAGTAATTCTTCTAGCAAAGGTACTTACACAGTCAGTTATGCCACATCCATCCCAACTACTTCAAGCCATAAAAGGATTTCTAAAGCTTTACGCAACACATGTTGCGTTTTAATTCGAAATCTTCATTCCCTTAGGAACAATCATATAGATATTCGAATCGAGCGAGTCATACAACTACGTAATCACAACTCACAACATCCATCAGTTAGATATAAAAATTCATTATTCACTACCAATGATATCAAATATCAAAACATTATCCCAGTCATAATAGGAGATTATGAGTCATCTTAAATGATGATGGGTCTCTGCGTGTACCCTCGTGCTACAAGCCTTGCTTCATGTCTCACCACCTCATTGTTTTTGTTCCTCACATGAACAAAAACCAATTTGCTCCCCAGGCGAACAAATTCAGAGGAGTGGGTATTACTGATCAGGTCAATACCCCCTATTCGTGAGAGCGAGCGCATCCTCAGTTGTAAGACACTCAGCCATGTATGGACTTAGGTTATAGCTCTAATCTAAGGTCTTCTCTGATTCTTGAGGAGAAATAAATGTCGACATATTGTAGTCTTTATTATGCGATTCTCCCGAATCTATATGCATAGTTGAGACTTCATCATTACCTTTTGACTATTTGTGATTTCCCACAACAATTGAATCAAGGTTTTCCGATTTTCCAGCACCAATATATTTGTGTGAACACTTATGCTGGGTCCTGGATGTATCGAACAACCTTCAGGTGCCCTTCAACCCTAGGTTTAATGTCAACATGAAGTTGACCTGCATTTACTATTTGAGGATTCCACATTACCCTTGGACACTTTTGTGAAGCTTTGTCCTCTTGTCCAGATTCCTCCCCCTCTTGGGCAGCCAAGTGGACCCATGGGTCATATCCAATTTTGATTTTTTTTACTTTGTGACACATTCACACTCAGCAAATGCAACTGGCACATTATTTGCGATACGTTGCAAACTAATAATCTCCTGAACCTCTAGTTCAAATTCATTCGTACATGGATCTAAGGACTAGATGTCTATTCACATCTCATTCTATTTTCAGGCATTCAGTGTGGTTTTTATCTCCCACTAATACACGGGCACTTCTGACTTTGGACTAAGAAACTGAGTTCTAGAAACTGGAAACCCCAATCAGTTGTGATGGACTCCTAAGCATGTTCCCGCTATGTATAGAACAATATGTAGTGCTTATGAAGGTATCTAAAAATAGTAATTTAATTTGGTTGTAAATTTTTGCACCAATGAACAACTATCACGTAATGAAATATGTACAAAAGGAAGACACAAACAGACGGAGGGGAGAGAAAGAAAGAGATTATTCTCCCAGTCCACAACTACTTCTCCAATTTGCTCATTCTATTGCTATGGCTAGATATCTTGTGCTGGCTGCCAACATATCCATCTTTTTGCTGCTTCTGTAGTACAGCAATATTTGCGTGCGCCCATTACAAATGCTACTTCCCTACTATACCTGGGCATGCTACAACTCCACAGGATGTACGTTCTGTACATGTGTACCTCGACGCAGACCCCTATATAACTGAGCTCTAGCATCTCTCCCATGAGGTGTGACCCTAACACACATGGCCAACAACATCCCCTCACAACTCATCAGCAGGTCTGGGTGCAAGAGAATAAAAGAAAGGACAGAGTTGATGAGTCTTCATATCGCATAGCAGACTATGTTCGCTATTACAATGGCACTAAAACACAACTAATTTCATAGAGTAGCAGTTGGTAGTTGGATCGATTAATAACTCATCAATTGCACTGTCATCTAATTAAGCTCGTTGAATTGCACAGAGCATCAGCCGGAACATAATAATTTTATTTCTACTGTCATCTAAGGATTGTGAACTGCATGGATAGCACTTGGACTGGCAAAACCTATATAAGATTTTATGCTACTTTGTTGATGGCGTTCCCTGTCATTTATTTAGAAATAAAGTAACTCATACAGAACTAATACGTACCTCTAAAAGAAAAATTGCTGCTAGGGAATTGCGTCTCCTCGCCATGATCTGCTGCAAGTTTGCAACGAACCTGGGGTTAACAGTGAGGGTAAGCGAAGGCACTGGGGCCAATAGAATTGATGATTACCTTGACCAGGACCACCGGTACCACAGTCCACAGGTGGCTGGAGGAAGGCATCGTCGACGGTGAACTCACCGGTCCGAGGGAGACGGTAGGCGACACGGCAGTGACCTGGAGGAGCGGATAAGGGAGATTTCGGCCCATGTGGGGGCAATTTTTGTTAGCATACGAACTGGTGGTTGGAACCAGGAGGAATTAGAGATGATACAAGAAGGATTTTGTCACGATTTTGACCTGGAGATCGCCACAGCACGCCCCTTCTCTCTCCCGTCGACCCAGCCGCCGCCATGTTGTCAGGCCTTCTCTCTCCCTCACAGCCGCCACCTGATCTATCCTTCTCAATTTTCATTCTTGATCGGCCGAGCCGCGACATGAAAGGAGCCGAGCGGCCGCCGATTTGGCTTGGACTGGAGCGCAGGAGGGGACGTCTCGCACCAGTGGAGGATCTATATTGGGCGAACCAAGAAGACAGAGCGGGGCAGGCCGAGTTTGTTGGGAATTAGAGGAGAAGTGGAAGGGGAACGGAAGGCTGTGTGTTGGTGCTAGCGTTTCTGGGAGGTGTGGAGCCGGGGAAGGTGGAGAGAAAGGTGGAGTGTATTCTTTTATGGAGAACATGTTGACAGAAGTCGAAAGGTTATGAACTATGCAGAGCTCTATATGCGGTTTTGTCTGCACTGCCACTACGGGTGATTGGTTTTGCTGTCATCTCGGAACTGATCGCAGTATCAGATTAGTTTACTGAATCTGGCCGGAAGCGTACAGCAGGCAGAGCTTCTGACCAACTGTGGATTGGTGGAAGCAGTGGAGTGTCTTTGCTGAGAAGCTATGTACTATCTGTTGCCGAAGCGTGTGGCATCTGGCGCCGCCGCTGGCCACATGTTGCTTTGCTGACGAGACGCTCCATCTCGATCTTGCAGGAAAATGGACACAAGCAAGCATGTTGCTGGTCAGCTTGTTCAGTTTGATCGATCAGTAGGCGGTAAAGGCATGCTATCCACAGTATATTTTCATACCGATTTGCAGAGCCCCACTTAAACACTTACTGTAAATTTTGGACCCCTTTATCTGGCGTCCGGTCGCCAGGGAGGAAGGCTCCAGCGATCGTTTCGTTCGTTGGCTGGTCGATCCACCAGCGAACGTTTTCCTTCACTGCGGAGGTCGCGATCCAGCAAACCAGCGGCCCCCTTCGACAACCAGGCCTCCAGGTCCAACTACGAGATTATATCTGAAAAATGAAAAATGTCATGCTGTAAAACTTAGAGAACATTTTTTACAGACCAAAAAACAAAAAATGTCATCTGTTAAAATGGCATCACCGAAAAAATGTCGTCTCTTAATAAATAAATAAAATAACAAATAGAAAAACCAAAATTTCATCTCTTAATGAACAAAAAATGACATCTCTTAATAATAAAAAAGCCATCAATTAAATAAAAGAATCTCATCCCTTATACATAACAAAAATGACATCTCTTATAAAAACAATAAAAAATGCCATCTCTTAATATAAAAAATGCCATCTCTAAAAATAAGAATGTCAACTTTAAATAAACAAGAAATGCCATCTCTTATCGCAAAAATGACATCTTTTATAAAATACTATTAAAAATCCCTCTCTTAATATAAAAATGCCATCTCTCAATAAAGAAAAAGTGCCATCTCTTAACACAAAAATGCATCTCATATAACAAAATTATAAAAACGAGATCTCTTAATATTAAAATGCTATCTTAAAATTTCATATTTTAATAAACAAAAAATGCCATGACTAATCACAACATGTCCTCTCTTATAAAAATTATATATAATATCATATCTTAATATATAAAATTCCTTCTATAAATACTAAAATATCTTCTCTTAATATAAAAATGTCATCTCTTATAAAAAATAAAAATGGCATCTGTAAATATAAAAGGCCATCTCTTAAATAAAAAAATGTCATCTATTAAATAATAATGCCATCTCTTAACACCAAAATGCAATCTCTTGTGCAAAATAAAAAAAAATGCTATCTCCTAATGTTAAGAATGCCTTCTCTAAATAAAAAATGCCATCTCTTAATAAAAACATGTCATCTCTTATAGAAAAATAAAAACTGACATCTCTTAATATTGAAAATGCCATCTCTAAGTATAAAACTGTTATCTCTGAATAAATAAAATATGACGTCTCTTAAAAATATAAAATCACATCTCCTAATAATAAAAAATTCCATTTTTACAAAAATGCCATGCGCTTAGTAATAAAACTGTCATGCCATTTAAAATAAAAATGATGCCATCTCTCATTAATAAAAATGCCATCCTCTTAAAAAATGTCATGCTATAAAAAAAATTAAAATGTCATGCGCTTAGTAATAAAACTGTCATGCCATTTAAAATAAAAATAATGCCATCTCTCATTAATAAAAATGTCATCCTCTTAAAAAAAGTCATGCTATAAAAAAAATTAAAATGCCATGTGAGAAATAAAAAAAAACAAGATTTTTGGGATTGAAAAAAAATGTGTCATTTTAAATACAAAGCATGCGTTCGCCAGAAGCAGCTGCACATCGATCCAGTCCAGCGATCCTACGTGTTGTCGTCCTGCTTCGAGATTCATGGGACGACATGAAGGACGCTCGCTGTAAAATCCCGCTGACTATCGTCATCAGTTTGCATTTTCGTAAATTGTTGTGGTGGAAAACGTTCAGGCATGAATTTTCCGATAATTGCACTTGGAGCGAAATCACATCTACTCACTCATGACATCTGCGGTGTTCTAGACAGAGAAAAAAAAACATGGTTCAAAATTTCAAGAAATTTTACGCACCTATATAGAACATATTAAAGAAATGAAAAACAGTTTTAAAAAAGTGAACACAATTCATATTGTTCGCTTTATTCATAATAGAAGACAATAAACCAGCCGCATTCCTCCATGTGCTCGGTCCAAACAAATCTTGTGCGGTTGTACCACATGTCCCATTGAGGGGCCTCTCATGATACTCCCTCTGTTCCTCGATACACAAATATTCACTTTGTAGTGCACCTTAGCCACAAATAGTCAATTTGTAATAATGCTCCTCGGTAGGAATAGTGTCTCAACGTTCTATCCCCGTCTTGATGGTGCGTCCAGTTTTATCGGAGGGCGTGTGGAGGTGTGTTCAGTCGGATCTCAGGGAATTCAGTCAGTGCTGGTCTTCGGTGAATCTGTGTGGATCTGGTCTTCGTTCATCTTCGTTTGATTGTTTACAGGTTTGATCCTTCTGATATATTACTTTTCTTCATTGGCGATGGTTGTTGCTCTGGTGCGCTGGTCCTATGCGGCCTTAGCAAGATGACTTCCCAACTGTTTACCACAAGAAGGTTTGGCCAGCTCCAGCGAGGGAGGGATAATGACGGCGACATGTCAGCTCGCCCCACTGCTTGTAGTCGTCTCTAGATGGTCAACAAACTTGGTTGTAACTAGACCGGACTCTAAACCTAGGCTAAAATGACCGCCGGCGCTCGTATCCCATCTTCGTCCGGCCATGAGACCTGGAAAATGAAGCCCCGCCTCCTCCGCAGCCAAAAACGACCAGCGCTCCGGCAAACTAGAGAAATGACCAACATGATCTCTTCATAGTGATAATCTTATAATGAACAAGATCTTACCAATGTGACAAGAGTCCACTTGAACATGCTCATTATGTTGATTAGCTTTCTGTAGCTCACCAGTGACCTCATCTTGTTGCTCTTTGCCTTGTAAATTAGCAATTCAGTAATCAGTTGATTAACTGAGTTATAGCGGAGATTGGTTGTTTGTACACTGCTTTCACAGTTCCATGGCTGCTTCAATAGTGAGGATGGGCTGGTAAATCGTCAATTCATCCGCCGATGCTTCTGTTGGCATTAACCTTTCCTCAACAAGTTGTTCTACTTTACACGCACTCCATGAATTTATCTGCTCTCGGCCTCACACATGAACAACGACAGGATCACAGTTTTATGTGCACCAACTATATGAGATGGTGAGCAAGTTATCTGCTTACTTCCATTTAACGTCGTGTTTTAGTCTTATGCATCAGAAAAATGCGATTCATGTATTTATTTGATGATAAATTGTTTTTCCATTCTTTGCAGTTGCAGCAGTTTGATAGTTCATTACAATTAAATATTGCCCACCGACAGCACGAAATTTCATCCCGTCGCATCTCGTCTTCTTCTTTACCCAGACTGTGTTGCTTTTGGACAGCGAGCTGCGACACGACGGGCCCTGTCATTGGTACTTGGGCCCACCTCTATGGGTATTACGCTATGTTGCAAATGGTTTAGCCTTTCATTAGCATCATAGGAAAATTAATGAAATTTTCCTTTGGATTGAGTTTCATATAGGAAAAAAACAAAGGAATTCCACAATCCACTCAGACCTCTTTTTTACATTCATAAGTAGCCTACTATTAACTTCATCTTATCTTTGGATATGTTTTGATGATAGTTTGATCATGATTTTCAGCATTCCTGTGTTTTTTCCTATTCCTGCAAACCAAACAACCAATTTTTGCCTGATTCCTGCGTTTTCACAATCTTGTGCCTTGCACGTGCAATCCTATCACATTCATATGTATTTCATATTCCTGTATTTTTCAAGTCATGTGAACCAAAGAATGGCTACGAATTGTCGCTTTTCAGACGCCGACGTTCGGTCATAAGTATACACCCAAGGATAGACACGCACTGTATATATATTTTTTGAAACATGGACACACACTGTATGGAGATGGCATTGCTTCCTTCATCCATGCTCCCACTGTAAGAGCATCTCCAACGGGCGCGCTAGATTAGGCAATAAAACGTCATTTTTGCGTGCACGAGCCCAGTTGGGGTGGTCCTGCAGGCGCGTGAAAGACCGGTGCGCTAAAAAAACCTGCGCGCGAGAAAAAGCGGCGACGCGCGTGGCAGTTTTGCCGGGCGGCGTCCAACGCACTCTATAAAACCTGTGTGCGGGCACCCGCCAACCTCGTTTCCATCGCCTTCCCGCCGTGATATTCTTCCTCGCCTTTGCTGGTGCCCTGCTACCGCCGTGCACTTCTTCCTCGCCTCGAGCGCCCCGCCGCCGCCATGCCCCCTGCCTCCGGAGTAGCTCCAGCTTCCGCAGCCTCTGCCTCTACCCCTCCGACATGTATTACGTGGAGATCCGCTCCGGTAATACACGCCTTGGGCTCGGGATTTTCGAGACCGCCTACGAGGCCGCCCACGTGTACGACGCGGCGGCATGGCGTCTCGGGAGGCCACGGGCGCAGATGAACTTCTCCGACATGCGGGCGCGCGAGCAGGCATAGGAACTCGTGCTTCCCCCGAGACTCGTCACCAACGAGGATCCCCGCGTTCAGCGGAGGCGAGAGCGCCGCCTCCTCGTCGCCGAGGCGAATGAGCACGCCATGGACGTGTCGCGCGAGCACTTCCCGCAGGACGTCGTCGCCGAGACCGAGTTCTGGGAGCGGAGGAGGGCGGATCAAGCCGCGCGTCGGGCAGACGAACGTGCGCGGAAGGCCATGGCGGAAGCAGAGAGCGGACCTGCGTCGACCTGGGATGAGGATGATCCTCGGTGGGCCAACGCGTTTACGTCGTCGGACTACACCACCGAGGAGGACGAGGAGTAGTCTAGTTTTATTTCCAATCATTATCTAGTTTTATTTGCATTGTATGTACTAGTTTGTGGTGTGGGGCTTGAATTTATGTGTTGTTGCTATCAATTTGAACGAGCTTTTATGCTATGAGTTTGAACTATTTTTTTATTGTATGGAAACTGTTTGTGGTGTGTGCGCAGGGCCGGCCCATAGATATACGGGGCCCCTGGGCAAGACACCAATAAGGGGCCCTTGTGTTTACTCAAAAGCTCAAAATATTTATATTTCAAAAGCAAAGTAATATCGAGTACATAGCATAGTCTGATGATCTTAATTTGCACACTAAAACTGACAATATAATTTATCATTTGATCAAGTGAACTACATCATGATAGCAATGTAATGATGTAGTTCGACAAAAGCTTGGTTTCCCCAAAAGCTTGCATTCCTAAATTTAATTGGAGACTTCATTTTGTTCTGCAAAACAAAAGTTCCTATCAAAACTGGTCGCTACTTATATCTTTTGTGTTACCATCAGATAAAAAGTTAGGCATGAACTTACATTTGTTTCTGGATCCTCCCCAATTGGCCATGTTGTTCACTCCAAAGTTCTTCACCAGGATAATAACTCAATTCTTCCAAACATTCCTGCTCAAGGCATAGTAAAGGAAACTGAGCATTTCACGTCTACACTAGAACTTGGAAATTCGTCTAACACTTCTAGAAGCAAAGTCATCGATTATTGCATCAACATTTATTTCATCCAACTTATCTTTCTCAATACATAAAGTGGCAAGACCATTTAATCGTTCTTGTGACATTGTTGACCTCAAATAGTTCTTTAACAATTTCAACTTCGAAAAGCTACGCTCCGCTGATGCTACAATCATTGGTACAGTGAACAAAATTCGATAAACAATTAAAACATTTGGAAAACAGTCAATATCTTCTTCAGGGATTTTACCTCTTTGTCTTTTTCCTTTTTTTCTCTTCCTTTTGGCACTACCAGATAAATGCTTTCTAGAGGACATCTCAGTAAACAAGAACAAGCAGCATAAATGATTAAAACAAGGAACAAAAGCACCTGAATGTGGTTGTAGGTGGCCAAATCAGTAGATCCGGAGGTTGCAGTCAGCACGAACAAGAACACAACACCAGGAACTGAATTGTTTCCCCCCGTTCTCCACTTCAGCAGTTCTCCTGGCTCCCGAGCGCTGAAACTTAGATCCACGGAAGTCTGAAGAGCAGAAGACAAGAACAAGAGATGTCAGGTATGGAGTCGTCGCCTCGTCGGAGGGCACGCTATATAATTGACAGGGGGAACGGGGTCATGGGGAGGAGGAAAAGAAGAACACGTACTGTCTCCTCTCCAACGTCTAGCTGATGGGGAACGAGCAGAACCTTGAAGAAGGAAGGAGAGACGATTGGGAAGCCGATTTGCGCCTTTAATCTCCATTAATGACCGGCGGCGATCTTGGAATCGGAGACGACACGCGAACGGCGGCGCTGTTTTGGGGAAGAGGAGTCGAGGAGCACGGGAAAGGGCACAGGATCGACGCTGAGAGCCCTCTTTAGTGAAGCTATTTTTCTGGGCTTCTTACCTATAGAGGAAATAATACGTGGGCCGGGGCCCCTGCCTTCCGGGGGCCCAGGGCGGGCGCCCCGTTTGCCCGGCCTATGGGCCGGCCCTGTGTGTGCGCGTTGGATTTTGCAGTGCCTGCTGGAGTTACAACGGCGGGCTAAAATTTTGGGCGTCTGCTAAAGCAAAACACACACCCCGTGCGAAAACACTATTCGGCATTGTAAAAGATTTTTAGCACGCCGTGCGACCGTGTGTCTGTTGGAGATGCTCTAATATGCTACTCTTAACATTTTCTACAGTTTGGCCGGTCAGAGATTGAGAAGTTTAGAATTGCAGTTTTTTCAAAAGAAAAAAGGAGTATTTGAGGTGGTCAGGTCGCGTACACCTACCAGTTTGACAACTCGTTACATGAAGAGGTTAAGCTCTAATTTGCCCGCATACAGACAGCACAGGACCTATCAAAGCTGAGAAAGGCCCCTTGAAAGCCGGTACAAGTAAGTTTTCTCTACACGCTTGCCACTAATTCGAAAAACTATTGGCGTGAATACGTTGCTTCTGATCGTATATGGGTGAAATGTCATGCATTACGTACCATACCAGACTACTGACATCCTGTGACAACTATAAATGGCAGGGTTAGTTGTCTGCATCGACGACATCTGAAAGACGGAACGCGTGCTGGGTTTGTCGTTCGTGGATGACATGTATGGTTTCTTCCTGCGGCGTCTTATCGTGGTGGGGTGCCACATCTGAAGTTTGATGATGTGTTGGGGATGTTGCCCCGGTCTGATTCGTTCAACGGCAAGGGCTTCACTTTTGGTGAGTCACGTTGGAGGTCCGTAAAGCTGCATATCAGTGATGAAACCACGTCGAGCTCAGGTGAGGAGGTGATTCGTCATTCTTTTCTTTCGTGCATGCTATGGTGGTGCTGGAGGCAAGTGACGGCGCAGAGATGTTCTGCTATCTTTTACGTTTTGTCATGTCGGTCCTTACGTGACTTGTACTTTGATTATTTACGATATGAATGAGACACATATTACCATACAAAAAAATATCCATCAATGATTTCTCCCGTTAAATCATTTATAACTGGATTTGGCGAAAGAAAAAAACATCTACGGTCGGACTTGGCAAATCCGGCCTCTATACGTCCGTTTGCGCATCCGAACGCGTCCAGAAATAACGTCAGGAGCCCCTCGTATGGGTTGCCGCACATTCACACAACTCAAATCCATGCATGTCGATCATATGAAACAAATTGTGGCAATTCAACAGTTCGAAATAAACAAAACAAATCATAGTTCAATAATCCGGATATGCCCAAATGAAATCAATGCCCGATCCTACGGATCCCTTGCTGACTAGCCGGATGACTCGCCAGACGCCATCCATGTTACATGCTCCGACGCCATCCTTGCGTCCTGCTCCACCTGCATCCGGACCTCCTACTCAGCGTCGATCCAGGCCGCATGCTCCGCCTGCATTCTTGCCCCATGCTCCACTGCTACTGTAGCCGCCCTCGCCGCCTTGTACTCCCTACGATCGTTGATCTCCTTCTTCTACGCAAGCCACTTTTTTGCATGCTCATCCAAGAGGGCTCCATCTGCCCTCATGATCGTCGCATTCTATGTATCATGTGTGAGTTGCAACCCCTCCTTCTCAAGCTCAGTCTCTTCAAATGTCTTGGCCTTCTCGAGTTCCCATTTGATTGCCGCCTCTTGCTTCTCCAACTCGATCTTCTCCCTCTCAATTTCTAGCTTCTTCTCTGCCCTCTCCCGGTCCCAATCCACCCTCTCCTTTTCGCATCCAACATGAGCTTGTAGCACTCCTCTTTCTTGCTCCCCCTCACCGAAAAAATGCCCGTCCATGTGGAGGACATTTTTATAGCCGCAATGTCATGGGAGGCCCTTGCATTCTCCCACTTGTTTTCTATGACTTGCTCGTTATCCTTTGGCATGGTGTCTCTTCCATTCTCCACGACAATATCTTCCTCTTCATCATCCCACTCAATTGATTGGTGAGAGCTTGAGCCATCATTTCTCTTCTTGCCGGCCTTGATATCGACCACAAGTTGTGTCCACTTTGCTCGGCCATTCTTTTCTTTTAACAGAGAAATGCGCCAACTGGTGCCACTATCATTCAGCTCAAATGCAAAATACAACATGGATTAAAAAGTATTGAAGATGAACTTGAGAGAGTCTAGAAATAAAAGGACAAGGAGAGTGCCTATGAGCTGAAGAATTACATCCAAAGAAAGGTTCAACGGAGGGATTGAGGACCTAATGAGCCACATTGTCTGCAATACAATTTAGCCTCCTGGATGTATGGTAAACAGAAGGCTGCCATTCAATGGAGATGGAGAAAAATTCTGCTAGTGAGCGCCTGATTGTCCAATGTATGTCATCAGAGTCTAGTCTTCTACTTGCAGCAGCTTTCGCTAGAGGCAAACAATTAGTAAGAAACGTGGCTTGCTTGAGCTGAAATATATGTGCTATCTTTGCTGCAAGAGCTTCGGCCCGAAGAGAGGAATCAGTAATAGAAGCCGATGTCTGAATCTGAATCTGCTGACCAAATTTTCCATATGGAATATCTATATAAAGACCAACTCCTGTAGCTTTAGCAGAAGACCCCTTCCCAGGGATCTTACTATATCTAAAGGCTACATCCGAGAAGACCTTTATAGCTACCATTCAATATGATCCAAAAATGTCTAAAAGCAAATGGCTTATTCTCCATTTCGTGATAAATAGTGGCCGCCACCGCCGTCTAGCAAACACAATATGTATGAGCATGAGAATGCAACCAAAAGAATCATTAGCAAATGATGAAAAAAATGAAGCAATTAAGCTAACATGAGTTGCCACTCCCATCCCACTTTTAGGGCGTCTGGTAACTTGTGACTACTAGCCGACATACTTGTTCACTTCCCTGTGAATGAACCCATCGATGTCGGAGAGATGCCACATTGCGGTTGGTGACGATAGGATGCGACTCCACATTTTCCTTTTGTTCATGATATTTCTTCAAGATCTTCTCCCTATACTTGTTCCCCTTTTGCTCGGTGCCGCATATTGGATCCATTGTTGTGGCCAACCAAGATTTGACCAACAAAATATCCTCAAAAGTTGAGAATGCCATACCTATTGCCTTTGCCGTATTTGCCTTCTTCTACTTGCTCGGATTGGGATTTGATGTTGTCACAACTTCAAATGAAGGGCAAGTTGGATACCCCAATTCGTAATCCATTTGGGTCAGACCTTGATTGATCATGTATGATGGGAACACCTCTGATACGTCCATTTTGCATCATGCTTTTATGTCAATATTTATTGCATTATGGGCTGTTATTTCACGTTATGTCACAATACTTATGGCTATTCTCTCTTATTTTACAATGTTTACATGAAGAGGAAGAATGCCGGCAGCTGGAATTCTGGGCTGGAAAAGGAGCAACTATTGAAGGACTATTCTGCGCAACTCCAAAAGTCCTGAAACTCCACGGAATACCTTAAAATAAATAAAGAAAAATCATCTCCAAAGATGAAGGCCAGGGGGCCCACACCCTGCTCATGAGGGTGGGGGGCGCGCCCCCCTGGGCGCGCCCCCTAGCTCGTGGGCCCCCTGGTGGCTCTCCGACGCCCATCTTCTCCTATATGAAGTCTTTCGATGAGAAAAAAAATAAGAGAGAACATTTCGGGATGAGACTCCGCCGCCACGAGGCGGAACCTTGGCGGAACCAATCTAGGGCTCCGGCAGAGCTGTTCTGCCGGTGACACTTCCGTCTGGGAGGGGGAAATCATCACCATCGTCATCACCAACGCTCCTCTCATCGGGAGAGGGCAATCTCCATCAACATCTTCACCAGCACCATCTCATCTCCAAACCCTAGTTCATCTCTTGTATCCAATTCTTGTCTCCAAGTCCGGGATTGGTGCTAGTAGGTTGCTAGTAGTGTTGATTACTCCTTGTATTTGATGCTAGTTGGTTTATTTGGTGGAAGATAATATGTTCAGATCCTTTATGCACATTATTACCCCTATGATTATGAACATGAATATGCTTTGTGAGTAATTACATTTGTTCCTGAGGACAAGGGAGAAGTCGTGCTATTAGTAGTCATGTGAATTTGGTATTCGTTCGATATTTTGATAAGATGTATGTTGTCTAACCTCTAGTGGTGTTATGTGAACGTTGACTACATAACACTTCACCATTATTTGGGCCTAGAGGAAGGCATTGGGAAGTAATAAGTAGATGATGGGTTGCTAGAGTGACAGAAGCTTAAACCCTAGTTTATGCATTGCTTCGTAAGGAGCTGATTTGGATCCACATGTTTCATGCTATGGTTAGGTTTACCTTAATACTTTTGTTGTAGTTGCGGATGCTTGCAATAGAGGTTAATAATAAGTGGGATGCTTGTCCAAGTAAGGGCAGTACCCAAGCACCGGTCCACCCAAATATCAAATTATCAAAGTACCGAACGCGAATCATATGAGCGTGATGAAAACTAGCTTGACGATATTCCCATATGTCCTCGGGAGCACTTTTCCTATTATAAGAGTTTGTCCAGGCTTGTCCTTTGCTACAAAAAGGATTGGGCCACCTTGCTGCACTTTATTTACTTTTGTTACTTGTAGCTCGTTACAATTTATCCTATCACAAAACTATCTGTTACCACTTATTTCAGTACTTGTAGAGAATACCTTGCTGAAACTGCTTATCATTTCCTTCTGCTCCTCATTGGGTTTGACACTCTTACTTATCGAAAGGACTACGATAGATCCCCTATACTTGTGGGTCATCAAGACTCTTTCTGGCGCCGTTGCCGGGGAGTGAAGCGCCTTTGGTATGGAAAAATTTATTTAGTGTGCTGAAATTTTCTGTCACTTGTTACTATGGAAAGTAATTGTTCGAGGGGCTTTTTCGGGGTATCTTCACCCCGTCCGGTTGAGCCAAGAGTTGCTCCTCAACCTACTGAACCTACTGAACCTATTGAAAATGAAACTCCTTTTCAGATTCCTTCGGGTATGATGGAAAAACTGCTAGCTAACACTTTTGCAGGAGATGGAACAAAGCATCCTGATGAACATCTACGCTATGTGGATGATATTTGTGGACTATTTAAGCTTGTAGGTATACCTGATGATGTTGTTAAGAAGAAGGCTTTCCCTTTATCTTTGGAGGGAGACGCATTGACATGGTATAGGCTATGTGATGACACGAGATCATGGAACTATAAAAGAGTGAAATTGGAATTTCATCAAAAGTATTACCCTATGCATCTTGTTCATTGTGATCGCAATTATATAATTTTTGGCCTCGCGAAGGAGAAAGCATCGCTCAAGCTTGGGGGAGGCTTAAATCAATGTTGTATTCATGCCCCAATCATGAGCACGCAAAAGGAGTGATTATGCAAAGTTTTTATGCTCGGCTTTCTGACAACAATCGCACCATGCTTGATAATTCTTGTGCTGGCTCTTTTATGATGAAGCCTATTGAATTCAGATGGAATTTATTGGATAGAATTAAACGCAACTCTGAAGATTGGGACCTCGACGAAGGTAAGGAGTCAGGTATGACACCTAAGTTTGATTGTGTTAAATCTTTTATGGAGACCGATATTTTCCGTAAGTTTAGCACTAAATATGGACTTGACTCTGAGATAGTAGCTTCTTTCTGTGAATCTTTTGCTACTTATGTTGATCTCCCCAAGGAGAAGTGGTGTAAATATCATCCTCCCATAGAAGTAAAAGTAGCTGCACCTATTAAAGTTGAAGAAAAGACTGTCACTTACAATGATCCTATTGTTCCCACTTCTTATGTTGAGAAACCACCTTTCCCTGTTAGAATGAAGGATCATGCTAAAGCTTCAACTGTTGTTCGTAAAAGCAATACTAGAACTTATACACCTCTTGAGAAAGTCAAAGTAGAACCCAATATTGCTATTGTTAAAGATCTCTTGTCTGATAATATTGATGGGCATGTTATTCAATTCTCTGGTGAAACTGCTAGAATTGCTAAACCCTGTGATAGAGATAAACATAGACCTATGGTAGGCGTGCCTGTTATTTCTGTTAAAATAGGATATCATTGTTATCATGGCTTGTGTGATATGGGTGCTAGTGCTAGTGTTATACCCATTGGCTTATACAAAGAAATTATGCATGATATTGCACCGGCTGAGTTAGAAGAAATTGATGTCACAATTAAACTTGCCAATAGAAATACTATTTCACCTATGGGAATTGTTAGAGATGTCGAAGTCTTGTGTGGGAAAACCAAATATCTCACTGATTTTCTTGTTCTTGGTTCTCCACAAGATAGTTTTGTCCCATTATATTTGGTAGACCCTTCTTGAATACTGTTAATGCTACGATAGATTGCGAAAAGAATGTTGTTACTGTTGGCTTGGATGATATAGTTCATGAGTTTAATTTCTCTAAATTTAGTAAACATCGTGAGGAAGAATTGCCTGGTAAGGATGAAATTATTGGTCTTGCTTCTATTGCCGTACCTCCTAGTGATCCTTTAGAACACTATTTGCTAGACCATGAAAATGATATGTTCATGAATGAAAGAAGGGAAATAGATGAAGTATTCTTTAAACATGAACCTATTCTGTAACACAATTTGCCTGTTGAAATCCTAGGGGATCCTCCTCCACCCAAGGGCGATCCCGTGTTTGAGCCTAAACCGTTGCCTGATAATTTTAAAATATGCTTATCTTGATGAAAAGAAAATATATCCTGTCATTATTAGGGCTAACCTTTTAGAGCATGAGGAAGAAAGATTATTGAAAACTCTGAAAAAGCACCGTGCCGCTATTGGATATACTCTGGATGATCTTAAGGGCATCAGTTCTACTCTATGTCAACATAAAATAAATTTGGAAGCGGATGCTAAACCAGTTCGTGATCCCCAACGACGTTTAAATCCTAAAATGAAAGAAGTGGTAAGAAAGGAAATACTCAAGCTTCTGGAGGCAGGTATAATTTATCCCGTCGCTGATAGTCAGTGGGTAAGTCCTGTCCATTGTGTCCCTAAGAAGGGAGGTATTACTGTTGTCCCTAATGATAAAGATGAATTGATTCCGCAAAGAATTATCACAGGTAATAGGATGGTAATTGATTTCCGCAAATTAAATAAGGCTACTAAGAAAGATCATTACCCCTTACCTTTTATTGATCAAATGCTAGAAAGATTATGCAAACATACACATTATTGCTTTCTAGATGGTTATTCTGGCTTCTCTCAAATACCTGTGTCGGCTAAAGATCAATCAAAGACTACTTTTACCTGCCCTTTTGGTACTTTTGCTTATAGACATATGCCTTTCGGATTATGTAATGCACCTGCTACCTTTCAAAGATGCATGATGGCTATATTCTCTGACTTTTGTGAAAAGATTTGTGAGGTTTTCATGGATGACTTTTCCGTCTATGGTTCCTCTTTTGATGATTGCTTGAGCAATCTTGCTCGAGTTTTGCAGAGATGCAAAGAAACTAATCTTGTCTTGAATTGGGAAAAGTGCCACTTTATGGTTAATGAAGGTATTGTCTTGGGGCACAAAGTTTCTGAAAGAGGTATTGAAGTTGATAAAGCCAAAGTTGATGCTATTGAAAAGATGCCATGTCCCAAGGACATCAAAGGTATAAGAAGTTTCCTTGGTCACGCCTAATTTTATAGGAGGTTCATTAAGGACTTCTCAGAAATCTCTCGTCCTCTGACTAATTTATTACAAAAAGATGTACCATTTGTCTTTGATGATGATTGTGTAGAAGCATTTGAAATACTCAAGAAAGCATTAGTCTCTGCACCTGTTGTTCAGCCACCTGATTGGAATTTACCCTTTGAAATTATGTGTGATGCTAGTGATTATGCTGTAGGTGCTGTTCTAGGGCAAAGAGTTGATAAGAAATTAAATGTTATCCATTATGCTAGTAAGACTCTAGACAATGCTCAAAGAAATTATGCTACTACCGAAAAGGAACTTTTAGCAGTTGTATTTGCTTGTGATAAATTCAGATCCGATATTGTTGATTCTAAAGTAACTATTCACACAGATCATGCTGCTATTAAATATCTTATGGAAAAGAAAGATGCAAAACCAAGACTCATTAGATGGGTTCTCCTGCTGCAACAATTTGATTTGCATATTGTTGATAGAAAAGGAGTTGAGAACCCCGTTGCAGACAACTTATCTAGGTTAGAGAATGTTCTTGATGACCCACTACCTATTGATGATAGCTTTCCTGATGAACAACTAAAAGTCATAAAAACTTCTCGTAGCACTCCGTGGTATGCTGATTATGCTAATTATATTGTTGCTAAATTTATACCGCCTAGCTTCACATACCAACAAAAGAAAAAGTTTTTCTATGACTTGCGACATTACTTTTGGGATGACCCACATCTTTATAAAGAAGGAGTAGATGGTGTTATTAGACGTTGTGTACCTGAGCATGAACAGGAACAGATCCTACGCAAGTGTCACTCCAAGGCTTATGGAGGACACCATGCTGGAGATAGAACTGCACATAAGGTATTGCAATCCGGTTTTTATTGGCCTACTCGCTTCAAGGATGCCCGTAAGTTTGTTTTGTCTTGCGACGAATGTCAAAGAATTGGTAATATTAGTAGACGTCAAGAAATGCCTATGAATTATTCACTTGTTATTGAACCATTTGATGTTTGGGGCTTTGATTATATGGGACCTTTTCCTACCTCTAATGGATATACTCATATTTTAGTTGCTGTTGATTACGTTACTAAGTGGGTAGAAGCTATTCCAACTAGTAGTGCTGATCATAACACTTCTATTAAAATGCTTAAGGACGTTATTTTTCTGAGGTTTGGAGTCCCTAGATACTTAATGACTGATGGTGGTTCACACTTTATTCACGGTGCTTTCCGTAAGATGCTTGCTAAATACGACGTTAATCATAGAATTGCATCTCCATATCACCCACAGTCTAGTGGTCAGGTAGAATTGAGCAATAAAGAGCTCAAATTAATTTTGCAACAGACTGTCAATAGGTCTAGAAAGAATTGGTCCAAGAAACTGAATGACGCATTGTGGGCCTATAGAACTGCATACAAAAATCCTATGGGTATGTCTCCGTATAAAATGGTTTAGGGAAAAGCATGTCACTTACCTCTCGAACTAGAACATAAGGCATATTGGGCTATTAAAGAGCTCAACTATGATTTCAAACTTGCCGATGAGAAGAGGTTATTTGATATTAGCTCACTTGATGAATGGAGAACCCAAGCTTATGAAAATGCCAAGTTGTTTAAAGAAAAGGTTAAAAGATGGCATGACAAAAGGATACAAAAGCGTGAGTTTAATGTAGGTGATTATGTATTGCTATACAACTCTCGTTTAAGATTTTTTGCAGGAAAACTTCTTCCAAATGGGAAGGTCCCTACGTTATCGAGGAGGTATATCGTTCCGGTGCCATAAAAATCAACAACTTCGCAGGAACAAATCCGAAGGTGGTAAACGGTCAAAGGATCAAACACTATATCTCAGGTAATCCTATAAATGTTGAAACCAATATTATTGAAACCGTAACCCCGGAGGAGTACATAAGGGAAACTTTCCAGAACGTTCCAGAATCCGAAAAGGAATAGGTATGTGGTACGGTAAGTAAACCGACTCCAAAACAATTTCTAAGGCAATATTTCTCCGTTTTGGAATATTTAGAAAAATGGAAAAATTAGTAGCAGTCCGGGGAGGACACGAGGCCTCCACGAGGGTGGAGGGCGCGCCCTACCCCCTGGGCGCGCCCCTACCTCGTGAGCACCTCGTGTGCCCTCCGGACTCCGTTTCCTTGCACGATATGTATTTTAGTCGGTAAAAATTCATTATATATACTCCCTATGGTTTTGACTCTCGTATCACGCAAATATCCCCTGTTTTTGTTTCGAGCTGTTGCCGCTGCAGATTAGAGCAAGATGTCTTCTCAAGAGTCAGCCGGGGAGAGCCGGGTATCTAACCCGACACCGGAACCAAGGGCAAACAGCGACACTGACCACTTTGGGCCAGCAACAGAGGAAGAGATGAAGGCTGACCTAATGAGAGTAGATGCCATGGAAGATCAAGAAGTCACCTCTCGCCTCCGAGCTGGGTTCACGATGGGGGAACTACAGAGCTCGGCTATTCCAAACTCGGTTATCCCTTCTAATGTTAGATTTCTTTCCTATGAAAATTTGAGGAGGAGTGTCTCCGGTTCTCCTGCAGCTATGCAACACCCTTGGGTGCAAGGAGCTTTAGCCGTTACAAGAAAGCTTCGCAAGGAAATAATGGACCTCAAGCAGCAAGCCAATAAGCTCGAGGAGGAGAACCGTATCTTGAGGGGAATCATCGCCAAGAATATTACGCCAACAACAAAGGAGAAATAATCACATGGGTATGGGCACTCCCCTTGGCAACTGCCAAGCTTGGGGGAGGTGCCCTGGTATTGTATCACCATCACAACTCCTATCTTTACCGTTTTTCTTAGTTCGATCCTATTAGTAGTATCTTGATTTAGTAGAATAAAGTCATGGCATGATCTAGTTATGAGTTTTCCTTTATGATCTCTCTTTGTAATCGAGTCCGTGAGCTATATAATAAAGATTAGTGTTGAGTCAAGGGCTTGAGTGTTTTGCCATGATCTTGGGTGATTAGAAGGAAAAGAATAAAAAGAATCAACGAGTTCATATTGATCTTAGTGAAAGTAATGACTTCATATAGAAAGAGTATGATGATTTAAAGTTGTTGGGAGTTAGCAAATATAGCTTTGGTCATCGTGCAATTAATAGGAAGTAATAAGGAAAGAGATGTTTCACATATAGATATATTATCATTGACATCATTTATGATTGGGAGCACTCATTAAAATATGACATGCTAAAGAGTTGAGGTTAGACAAGGAAGACAACATAATGAGTTATGTTTTCTTACATCTGAGATAAAGTATGTTGTCATGGTTCCTCTACCGTGTTGAGTTTGCCTTTCCCCCTCATGCTAGCCAAATTCTCAGCACTAAGTAGAAATACTACTTGTGCTTCCAAATACCCTTAAACCAGTTTTGCCATGAGAGTCCACCATATCTACCTATGGATTGAGTAATATCCTTCAAGTAACTTGTCATCGGTGCAAGCAATAAAAATTGCTCTCTAAATATGCATGACTTATTAGTGCAGAGAAATAAGCTTTGTACGAACTTGTTGTGGACGCAATAAAAGCGACAGACTGCATAATAAAGGTTCACATACAAGGGGCAATATAAAGTGATGTTCTTTTGCATTAAGATTTTGTGCATCAACCCTAAACGCGCATGACAACCTCTGCTTCCCTCTACGAAGGGCCTATATTTTATTATTATCCTCTACCTTATGCAAGAGCCACGGTGATCTTCACCTTTCCCTTTTTATTTTATCCTTTGGCAAGCTCAGTGTCAGGACCCCGACTCAATGCCACATCGACCTAGCATGTAACACCTCATATCACTTTGCGGCCTCACGCACGGTATTCCCACGGGTGTCGCCTTACCTTTGCCCGGGACCGTTTGCGCCTTTTGGCACACGTATATGACAGTGTCGCTAGCATCCATATGATAAGGAGCCCGGGCTGACATGGCTAGTCGTAAACCCAAAGTGGCACAAACTTACAGGGACAGGCATCCATGACCCAGCATCGAACGTGTCGGTCA
Organism: Aegilops speltoides; assembly: GCA_021437245.1. Lineage (NCBI taxonomy): Eukaryota > Viridiplantae > Streptophyta > Magnoliopsida > Poales > Poaceae > Aegilops > Aegilops speltoides. The sequence goes on from CM038147.1 coordinate 571,392,261, forward strand.
TCAGCGAGTGAATCCAGGCTGTAGCACTGGGCTAGCAGGACTCCGGTGAACCGGGCTGTAGCGGGCTAACAGGACTCTGGTATTCATCGCGTGACTTTTCCCCGAAGGGACAGACACAGGAACGAAGAAGGACACATGCCGGCCAGCCTAAGTGTTCCGGAGTAGTAGCAAGCTACCATGGCTCGGTGGAAACACTAGGAGACATTTCCCGGTAAGAGAGGCTACTAAAGATAAACAACTAGATAGTCAGATCCCACACATACCAAGCATTTCAATAACATACACACAATATGCCCGATATGTGCAAATACAACATGGCATCACAACATGACTCTACGACTCAAGTATTTATTCATTAGGCTCCAAGAGCGAGATATTACAAACAGGGTCTCATGACCCAACATTGAAAGCATACAAGTCAAGCACAAGCGGAAGCTAATATGTCCGAGTACGACATCTACAAATGAAAAAGGCTTAGAAGCGACTATCTACGAGATCTGCCGAGGGCACAAGATCGTAGCTGAGGTAACAAGCTAAGCGTCAAGTCCACGTGGAACTACTAGCGAGACTGAAGTCTCTCTCAAAAACATAAAATAGGCAAACGTGAGTACAAATGTACCCAGCAAGACTTACATCAGAACTAACTACATATGCATCATTATCAATAAAGGGGATGGTGAAGTTTAACAGCACAAGTCAGCTTTGACTCGGTGGCTATCCTAAACTACATTGCAAGTAACTCTTTTGAGGTGGCGCTACGAGTCCACATATTCACCATATCAATACACCACTATGGATCCGCTCCGTCTCCCTACGAGAACGCCATCCATAGCACTCACGCTTATCTTGCGTATTTTAAAGTATCCACTTTCACTTGTCTATGAACTGTTATAGGCAACCCAGAAGTCCATTACATGGACACGGCTATTGAATAGATCATATTAACCTGCGGGGTGTACTTCTTCATACATGTTTCCACCACTTAGCGTCGCACACGTCATGTGCTCGGCGGACTTCAGCGAAAGCCGACGTGGGTGTAGACCACGACCTACCTAGACACTCAAGTCTCTAGTCCAGGTTTATCGCCTATTTGGGTTCCATCTATGAGGAGTTCGGCCAAGTTTCGCTCACAGCCCCAAACGATGTGAACAGGGTTCCGTGACACCAAGCAGGCGCCGGTTTACCGACCACGTGCCTACCGCATCACAGCCCACCCCTACGGTCAACCTTTGCGCCTGGCCTCCACATACTACAAACACGAAACTACTTGCAACTCCCGGACAGAGGACAAGGGTGAATAAGAAGTCGGCGGGTCATATTTCAGGCCCAATGTATGGTAGTAGCTGAATCATGGATCACAAACACGAACTCAGTTCCTAAGGACGGCTGCAATGGGACAACCCACCATGTACTCCTACATGGCCTCTCACCGCTACCTTTACCAAATCGTGTTCACACACTTAGCTCACACACAGATGGACATGTTCACACACCTCGATTCATCTGGATGAATCGGACCCGACTCAACTCTAAGCAAGAGCAGGCATGACAAACAAGCATGTATGAGTAGGCACAACAAGGCTCAAACAACTCCTACTCATGCTAGTGGGTTTCATCTATTCTTGTGGAATGACAGGTCATGCAAAGGATAAAGGGTTCAGCTACCGCAGCAAGTAACAGTTGAATCGATGTTGTCCTAATGCAATAAAAGAGAGCAGAAGCGAGAGAGTGGGATTGTATCGGAATGAACAAGGGGGTTTCGCTTGCCTGGCACTTCTGAAGATATTATACTTCTTCATCGGTGTCATCGAACTCATCGTCGGAACCACGTCTATCGAGAGGGGACAAACACCGGCAACTGAGAAAGAACACAATCAATGCAATGCTACAATATGATGCATGATCATGACATGGCAATATGCTGTGATTTGAGCTAGTGCACCTAGCTATGATTTAAATGAAGTTGGTTTGAATACATGATTCAAATTCCAACTCCATATATGATTATTTAAATGCCCCTTTATTCGTTTTGTCCAAAACAGAGGACAAACATTGTTCAAACATGCATGAAAATGGTACAGATGGATTCCTTGAATTTTTCTGATAATTTTTCATATATAACTTGTTTGATTTGGAGCTATGGTTGATTTTATATGAATTTTAGAAGTTTGTACTATTTTCTGGAATTTCCTATATAAAAATAAATCCAGAAAATAGGTTACTGCGTCAGCCTGACATCATCATGACGTCAGCAGGTCAACTGGGCGCCAGCCAGGTCAAACCTGACCAGTGGGGTCCACTGGTCAGTGACCCAGGGCTGTTTAGCTCGCTGACAGGTGGGGTCGGGTCAACGGACATGTCAGCATAGTCAACTCTGACTGGTGGGTCCCGCCTTATTAAACTAATCTAAATAGAAAATAATCCCAGATTAGTTAGGGCGTGGGGCCCAGGTGTCAGTGAGCTAGGGGGGTTTGTTAGGGTGTCATTAGTGGCTAATGGCAGCGCCACGTCGGCTTCGCCGGAGTTCTGCCGGCGGCGACCAAAACGCGGCGGAGGGCATCGGGATTTCGCTACGGGGCCCGGTTTGGCGCGCGGGGAGCATCTACGGGGAGCTGGCGGAGTGGCGCATGCAGTGGAGGAGGCGGCTGGAGCTGGGGTGGCCTACAGAGGCACCGGCGACGAGCTTTACGGCGGCCGGAGCTCGGGGGCGTGCGGGGACGCGGTTGCGGCGGCCGTGGCGATGTGCGATTGGCACCTACGGCGTCTACGTGGTGCGGTGAGTATGATGGGCACATTCCCGGGACCAAATGGTCACCGGAGCATCACCGGCGACAGCGCAGTGGCGGCGGGTTTGATCAACAAAGGCGGCAGCTACGGCGTGTGAGCGAAGCGGAGAGGGGAGAAGGGCAGGAGCTCACAGGGAGTCGGTTGAAGCAGACGGCGAGCTCAGGGAGGCCCTGTGGACGACGAATTGGGCGGCGGCATCCGGCGGCCGTGGACGGGGAAGAAGGGTCGCGGCGTCGTCTTGGGGTCCTCCGGCCTTGCGTGGGTCGGCGGAGAGGTGCTCGGGTTCTAGGCGGAGCTTGTGGGCTGGTCAGAGAAGCGAGGGCGAGGCGGCGGCCGCGGCAACGGTGGTCGGTGGCGACGGCGGCTTCGGCGCGTCAGGTGGAGAGAGCGGAGGAGGAAGGCGTTCGGGAGAGAGTGAGAGGGACGGGGGTGCGTGGCGTCGCGAGGAGGGATCCAGCGCCGGGGATGCAGGCGGCGGGGTGGAGGTGGCGGCGCGTGCTCATGGCAGTGGGCCACGCGCCTTCGCCCTCCTCTGGCAAAAGGAGGAAGACGACAGGGGTGGAGATGGGCTGGGCGGCTTGACAGGCCGCCTGAGAGCTGGGCCGGTTGGTGGGCGCCAGGTAAGTCCAGGTGAGCATCCCTTCTCCTTTCTGTTTTCCTATTTAGTTTCTGTTTTCTATTTTTTCTGTAATTGTTTTGCAAATAAAATACTAACCAAAACACTTTGGTTAATTCTGTAAATTTTTGTGAGGAATATTTGAATTATTTTCAAACCACACAATAAATTTCAGAATATTTGGAGCAACCAATATTTAATGGTAACTTTTAAACTCCAACTCAAATACCATAATGATTTAGTTCAGTGACCAAAATGTCCTAGAAAAATATGCATTATCTCTGGTAGAGGCTTTCACCTTTTTCCATAAATCATGAACATTTTAAAAGGATATTTTGAGATCATTGAAAATATTTTGGTTGAACCTATTTGAATTGCATTGATGCTAGGGTTTGATCAATCCCCATTTCAAATTCAAAAGAATTTAAACATGATGCAACAGATGACTAGCTAGCCTAGAGCAAACCAGAACTAGGGATGTGACAACTCACCCCCACTAAACAAGAATCTCGTCCGAGATTCAAGCGTGAAATAAGAAGACACGAGGACACAAGCTAACACGATCTTCACGATCCAGGTTGCACTTCATAAGAACGTTGATTCGATCACCATCTTGTTTCGATGTCTTGCTTCAGGAACTCTTACCAACATGACAATGAGAAGTAAAAGAAACTCTAGAAGGGTCGATCTTTTCGAAGATCAACAACTTAGGATCAACTCACGGGGTGAGTTATAAAAATATCTCTCGAGCGATTGTTTGGAGGGGGGGGGGTTTGGTAGATTGGCATACTCGGACTAATATGGATGATGTGGATTACCTTGTTGAAGACAACGCAAGGATGATCTTTCTTATCATCGGAAATGGATGGGACCCATGGTAGGACCACTTTTGAAGATGATCATGATCAGTAATTACTGAGAAGGTAATCCAGAGTAGGGTGGCACGATGGCAGTGCAAGCTGGGAACAACATGCAAATGATGGGAATGATTACGTAATCGGGAGTAACTCAATAGTAGAGAGTGGGTCCACTTGTTGGAATGGTTATAACATAACCGAGGAAACGAGAACAATCCCAGTTAGTGCCGGTGATAATACGTAGTGCTTGTGCGTGCTCTCAAGAACTTGAGCATTTCCATATTCATCAAGGTTTTACCAACATCCGTGTCAAGGGTGCTGACAACACAACATACTACCATGATGAATAGCGATGGACGATGCAGATGCAAAGGAAGATAATACTTTCTCAGATTTCACCTTAGCGAGACCAAGGGAACAAAATCTGGAGGATCGACCGAGAGACATTTAGCACTCCGCTTCTAATGTTCTCCTTGATGTGCTAGCGTAACCCATTTATTGATATGGTTTGGTATCTAGAACATTAAGTAACAGGTCGGACTTCGAGAACTCAAGAATCCATAAAGAATAGCTTCGGAAGTAAATCTTGCGAAATCCTTGTGGGGAGGTGGTCAACTTCTTCAACCAAGATGCTACAATAATTGGTCTTCCGGCTAGGTGTGTTGGCCACGAGATCCACTTTACCGGTTAGCGCGAGACCAATATTATAGTTCTTGGGAAACGTTCCAATCATCATATCTGCCTGAGATTCAGATCTGATTGGTGTTAGAATAATCTAGACTCGCCGAGTCTCGAAAGTAAAATGAAAGTTCGCAACACAAGTCGACGAGAAGACGTTGCGAGATTCTCGGGAAATGGACTACGGTAGTAAGCTCCAAAACACGAGCTGCTTCTGCTACAAGCATGTGGACACGCTGCCTCAGGCAAGCATTACCAAGTAGTAGTCTTATAATAAAACACTACCGAGTTCAGGAGGGGAAACATCATCGAGGATATCGAAGTCCTTGCATAAGTCATGAGCCTACGAAGGAACTTCTTCTCCTCGAACAAATCAATCAGTGGCTTGGTGTGCTACGGAATACATATAGAATGAAGGTTGCAAGTCTTCGAACCACAGAATACTTCGCACGTATGCATGACTGATTTGGGACGAATCCAAAGGAAGCAACTTTGACTTTCTCGAATCCACGGCGGCAACTTGCATCAAATAAACATGAACTAGAGGAAGTCACTTCTTACATCCGAACATATGCTTCATGAGCTAGCATGAACCAATGCTTTTAAAAGTTTCCAACACTAGCTTAATGTTCAACAAAACTATGGAGAAGACAAGGATGTTGTCGATGGGCTCAACAACAATTCATCTAGATTCCCATGGATATGGAATTCCATAACTATGTGAACAAGGTGATAGTATTGGTCAGAACCAAAAGATATAATGGTGTATGCTCGAGGAAAATCCACGAATAAGACGACATTACGAACATCGTTGGTTCTGTTTTGATTTGAGAATAGCCCATACTCAAATCAAAGTTTTTGGCAAGACAATAGCTCCAGCAACTGGTCTCAAGGATCAATTGGTGAAGATATCATCTTTCTTCAACACACATAAAAAAATATCCCTTAAAATGAACTAAGTCGGACAAGCTTTTATCTTCCAACTCTCCAAGTTGTTGTTTAGCTTAACCAACTAGCTCAGGGGTATGCAACACAGATTCTTGGAGAAGGGGTGGTTTATAAGAAAACCAACTTGATCACGAACTCAACATAGCGGTCGGGTGACGACCTAGTGATACTTCCGAGAAGATATTCAGAAAATCACGAACCACCGGTTTGTTACTAAGCTCGAGATCAATCTTGCTTTTGAAGGCAAGATGATATGATCAAATGAGCGAGGACTTGTCAAGATCCTAACTCATCAATCGAAGTGTGCACCAGGAAAATGGACTAGGTGGCACAATCAATCTTAGGATGATGATTTAACAACCAACACGCTAAGAATGAGAATATAGTCCATTAACTACCAAGCAACGGAGTTGCTAGGAGTATTGATTTCACATATCATGACTCACTTGTCAGCATTCCGGTTACAACAACACGGAAACCGAGGAATGAACAATGATGGCAAGAAGTATTACTGCATCAAGAATTCATAAGAGGTAGTGCAATTCTCATGACAGTCCGGACATAAAGATGGTAACACTCCAAGGTAGAACAGAACAAAAGCTGGATTGGCATTTTGATCTGTGGAATACAACTGCTTTGACCCAATCCTAGAAATGGTCAAGGTACTGGAGTTTGTTTCTCCTAGTCATTCTGGAATAGAATGGCTTGACGGACCACAGAAGTAAAAGGCATCGATGAACACGAATGCACGACTACTCCCGACTATCAATCGATAGACGAAGGTCAGTATACAACTAAAGGGGGACAACTCAAAGGAACATATGATTTTCTGAGTTGTGGATGCATAGATTAGTATGTCGAACCAAGTTCAACATATTTCTTCCGGATAATCCATGCGGAAAGGTAGAACTGGCAGAGTCACAATATAGAATGGAGAACCCATCGAGAGCACTCCTGTTGTGATCTTTTGATCCAACGAACTTCTGCCATAAGCGGTTCATAGTATTTGGAAGAAGGAAATACCACGGACCTCGAGGACTATCGCAAAGGTTACTAATAACCTAAAGGAACTAGCAACACTATCAACACGAGGTAAGTAGAGTGAATCTTGGGTCAAGGACCCAGGAGTAGAATACCTACTACTAAATTGCATCACGGGATGCTTCCGAGAATGAAGGCCAGAATCCTCACACTGGGACACAATCATGGCTAGGTTACTAGATGATCCCCTAAGACACCTAGGGTCATAGTAATAATTCCAACATATATGTCGAGGCAATAGCATACCTCAACTCAGCAATTAGTGTGATTAACCTGGCCCAAAGGAACATCAAAACCAGAGGAAAAGGATTTGCAAGTGCATCAGATTGTTTAGAAACCTGGGATGACTCGGACAGCATAACGGCTGTAAATGCTCGAAAGAAATTTGAGGCATTCACAAGAATTTGCATAGTCACTTAACAACATCACATCAAGGTTCTGGTTGAACTGAGAACATATTAAAAGTAGTAGAAACTGAATTGAGGCTTGAAACTATCAATTCTATAAGTCTAGGGATTAGTAACACGTCATCCTGATAGATAGATGAGAAGGCCTAGTTCTTAAACCCCGTAGAAGAGAAGAGGTTGACTCAGATCAGAAGGCCATGAGGTATAAGGAGTAAAAAGAGCCTTACGTTCCAACCCACAATCAATTCCCTACATATAACTAAAGCATTTCTAGACTCAACTTGACCAGTTTGGCTTGGTAATCCTCTGAGCGATCGGGGCTCGATACCAAAGCTGTCGGGACCCGACTCAATGCCACATCGACCTAGCATGTAACACCTCATATCACTTTGCGGCCTCACGCGACGGTATTCCCACGGTGTCGCCTTACCTTTGCCGGACCGTTTAGCCTTTTGGCACACGTATATGACAGTGTCGCTAGCATCCATATGATAAGGAGCCCGGCTGACATGGCTAGTCGTAAACCCAAAGTGGCACAAACTTACGAGGACAGGCATCCATGACCCGAAGATCGAACGTGTCGGTCATCAGCGAGTGAATCCAGGCTGTAGCACTGGGCTAGCAGGACTCCGGTGAACCGGGCTATAGCGGGCTAACAGGACTCTAGTATTCATCGCGTGACTTTTCCCCGAAGGGACAGACACAGGAACGAAGAAGGACACATGCCGGCCAGCCTAAGTGTTCCGGAGCAGTAGCAAGCTACCATGGCTCGGTGGAAACACTAGGAGACATTTCCCGGTAAGAGAGGCTACTAAAGATAAACAACTAGATAGTCAGATCCCACACATACCAAGCATTTCAATAACATACACACAATATGCCCGATATGTGCAAATACAACATGGCATCACAACATGACTCTACGACTCAAGTATTTATTCATTAGGCTCCGAAGAGCGAGATATTACAAACAGGGGTCTCATGACCCAACATTGAAACATACAAGTCAAGCACAAGCGGAAGCTAATATGTCCGAGTACGAGACATCTACAAATGAAAAAGTCTTAGAAGCGACTATCTACGAGATCTGCCGAGGGCACAAGATCGTAGCTGAGGTAACAAGCTAAGCGTCAAGTCCACGTGGAACTACTAGCGAGACTGAAGTCTCTCTGCAAAAACATAAAATAGGCAAGCGTGAGTACAAATGTACCCAACAAGACTTACATCGAACTAACTACATATGCATCATTATCAATAAAGGGATGGTGAAGTTTAACAGCAGACAAGTCAGCTTTGACTCGGTGGCTATCCTAAACTACATTGCAAGTAACTCTTTTGAGGTGGCGCTACGAGTCCACATATTCACCATATCAATACACCACTATGGATCCGCTCCGTCTCCCTACGAGAACGCCATCCATAGCACTCACGCTTATCTTGCGTATTTTAAAGTATCCACTTTCACTTGTCTATGAACTGTTATAGGCAACCCGAAGTCCATTACAGCGGACACGGCTATTGAATAGATCATATTAACCTGCGGGGTGTACTTCTTCATACATGTTTCCACCACTTAGCGTGCGCACACGACATGTGCTCGGAAGACTTCAGCGAAAGCCGACGTGGGTGTAGACCACGACCTACCTAGACACTCAAGTCTCTAGTCCAGTTTATCGCCTATTTGGGTTCCATCTATGAGGAGTTCGGCGAAGTTTCGCTCACAGCCCCAAGCGATGTGAACAGGGTTCCGTGACACCAAGCAGGCGCGCCGGTTTACCCGCCACGTGCCTACCGCATCACAGCCCACCCCTACGGTCAGCCTTTGCGCGGCCTCCAGATACTACAAACACGAAACTACTTGCAACTCCTGGACAGAGGACAAGGGTGAATAAGAAGTCGAGCGGGGTCATATTTCAGGGCCCAATGTATGGTAGTAGCTGAATCATGGATCACAAACACAGAACTCAGTTCCTAAGGACGGCTGCAATGGGACAACCCACCATGTACTCCTACATGGCCTCTCACCGCTACCTTTACCAAATCGTGTTCACACACTTAGCTCACACACAGTAGGACATGTTCACACACCTCTGATTCATCCTGGATGAATCAGACCCGACTCAACTCTAAGCAGTAGCAGGCATGACAAACAAGCATGTATGAGTAGGCACAACAAGGCTCAAACAACTCATACTCATGCTAGTGGGTTTCATCTATTTACTGTGGAATGACAGGTCATGCAAAGGATAAAGGGGTTCAGCTACCGCAGCAAGTAACAGTTGAATCGATGTTGTCCTAATGCAATAAAAGAGAGCAGAAGCGAGAGAGTGGGATTGTATCGGAATGAACAAGGGGGTTTCGCTTGCCTGGCACTTCTGAAGATATTATACTTCTTCATCGGTGTCATCGAACTCATCGCCGGAACCACGTCTATCGAGAGGGGACAAACACCGGCAACTGAGAAAGAACACAATCAATGCAAGGCTACAATATGATGCATGATCATGACATGGCAATATGCTGTGATTTGAGCTAATGCACCTAGCTATGATTTAAATGAAGTTGGTTTGAATACATGATTCAAATTCCAACTCCATATATGATTATTTAAATGCCCCTTTATTCGTTTTGTCCAAAACAGAGGACAAACATTGTTCAAACATGCATGAAAATGGTACAGATGGATTCCTTGAATTTTTCTGATAATTTTTCATATATAACTTGTTTGATTTGGAGCTATGGTTGATTTTATATGAATTTTAGAAGTTTGTACTATTTTCTGGAATTTCCTATATAAAAATAAATCCGAGAAAATAGGTTCTTGCGTCGACTGACATCATCATGACGTCAGCAGGTCAACTGGCGCCAGCCAGTCAAACCTGACCAGTGGGGTCCACTGTCGGTGACCAGTACTGTTTAGCTCACGATGTGGGGTCGGTCAGCGGACATGTCGGCATAGTCAACTCGATGGTGGGTCCCGCCTTATTAAACTAATCTAAATAGAAAATAATCCCAGATTAGTTAGGGCGTGGGGCCCAGTGTCGATGAGCTAGGGGTTTGTTAGGGTGTCATTAGTGGCTAATGGCAGCGCCACGTCGGCCGCGGAGTTCTGCCGTGGCGACCAAAACGCGGAGGGCATCGGGATTTCGCTCACGGGCCCGGTTTGGCACGAGGAGCATCTGAGGGAGCTGGCGGAGTGGTGCATGCAGATGGAGGAGGCGGCTGGAGCTGGGGTGGCCTCTGAGGCACCGCGACGAGCTTCTGGCGGCGGAGCTCGAGGCGTCTTGAGGGGCGCGATTGCGGCGGCCGTGGCGATGTCGATTGGCACCTCTGGCGTCGTGGTGCGGTGAGTATGATGGGCACATTCCGGGACCAAATGGTCACGGAGCATCACCGGCGACAGCGCAGCGGCGGCGGGTTTCGATCAACAAAGGCGGCAGCTACAACGCGTGTGAGCGAAGCGGAGAGGGAGAAGGCGGAGCTCACGGAGTCGGTTGAAGCAGACGGCGAGCTCGGGGAGGCCTGTGGGCGGCAATTGGGCGGCGGCATCCGGCGGCCGTGGACGGGGAAGAAGGGTCGCGGCGTCGTCTTGGGGTCCTCCGGCCTTGCGTGGGTCGGCGGAGAGGTGCTCGGGTTCTAGGCGGAGCTTGTGGGCTGGTCAGAGAAGCGAGGGCGAGGCGGCGGCCGCGGCAACGGTGGTCGGTGGCGACGGCAGCGCTCGGCCGCGTGCAGGGAGAGAGCGGAGGAGGGGAAGGGCGTTCGGGAGAGAGTGAGAGGGGACCGGGGGGGTGCGTGGCGTCGCAGGAGGGATCCAGGCGCCGGGGATGCAGGCAGGCAGGGTGGAGGTGGCCGGGCGCGTGCTCGCGCGCGGTGGCCACGCGCCCTTCGTCCTCCTGGCAAAAGGAGGAAGACGACAGGGGGGTGGAGATGGGCTGGGCCGGCTTCAGCAGCAGGCCGCACAGGAGCTGGGCCGGTTGGTGGGCGCCAGGTAAGTCCAGGTGAGCATCCCTTCTCCTTTCTGTTTTCCTATTTAGTTTCTGTTTTCTATTTTTTCTGTAATTGTTTTGCAAATAAAATACTAACCAAAACACTTTGGTTAATTCTGTAAATTTTTGTGAGGAATATTTGAATTATTTTCAAACCACACAATAAATTTCAGAATATTTGGAGCAACCAATATTTAATGGTAACTTTTAAACTCCAACTCAAATACCATAATGATTTAGTTCAGTGACCAAAATGTCCTAGAAAAATATGCATTATCTCTGGTAGAGGCTTTCACCTTTTTCCATAAATCATGAACATTTTAAAAGGATATTTTGAGATCATTGAAAATATTTTGGTTGAACCTATTTGAATTGCATTGATGCTAGGGTTTGATCAATCCCCATTTCAAATTCAAAAGAATTTAAACATGATGCAACAGATGACTAGCTAGCCTAGAGCAAACCAGAACTAGGGATGTGACACTCAGCATGTTGGAAAGAACATGATATATATATATATATATATATATATATATATATATATATATATATATATATATATATATATATATATCTAATTGGATGTGGGGGAGCATGAATTATTATTGTTGACATTACCCTTGAGGTAACAGGTTGTGGGGCAAAATTATAAGCCCCTATCTTTCTCTGTGTCCGATTAAAACTCCGTAACCACAAGTATCGCGTGAGTGTTAGCAATTATGAAGGACTAAGTGATAGTTGAGTATGTGGACTTGCTTTTAAGCTCTGACATAGACTCTTTCCGATGTTATGATAAATTGCAATTGTTTCAATGACTGAGGGTATAATTTGTTAGTGCTCAATAAGGTTTCTGATTCATACTTTGGCTTTGTGAAAAGATCATCACTTGAACATGAGTAATCTTATGACAAAATCTATTTATGTTGCTGTTATGAAATAATCATGATGCCTCCATGTCCGTATTTTATTTTTATCGATGCCTCTACCTCTAAACATGAGTACATATTTATTGTTATCGGCTTTTTGCTTGAGGACAAGCGAGGACTAAGCTTGGGGGAGTTGATACGTCCATTTTGCATCATGCTTTTATGTCAATATTTATTGCATTATGGGCTGTTATTTCACGTTATGTCACAATACTTATAGCTATTCTCTCTTATTTTACAAGGTTTACATGAAGAGGGAGAATGCCGGCAGCTGGAATTCTGGGCTGGAAAAGGAGCAAATATTGAAGGACTATTCTACGCAACTCCAAAAGTCCTAAAACTCCACGGAATACCTTAAAATAAATAAAGAAAAATCGTCGCCAAAGATGAAGGCCAGGGGGCCCACACCCTGCTCGCGAGGGTGGGGGGCTCCCCTTGGGCGCGCCCCCTACCTCGTGGGCCCCCTGGTGGCTCTCCGACGCCCATCTTCTCCTATATGAAGTATTTCGATGAGAAAAAAATAAGAGAGAACCTTTCAGGACGAGACTCCGCCGCCACGAGGCGGAACCTTGGCGGAACCAATCTAGGGCTCCGGCAGAGCTGTTCTGCCGGGGACACTTCCCTCCGAGAGGGGGAAATCATCACCATCGTCATCACCAACGCTCCTCTCATCGGGAGAGGGCAATCTCCATCAATATCTTCACCAGCACCATCTCATCTCCAAACCCTAGTTCATCTCTTGTATACAATTCTTGTCTCCAAGTCCGGGATTGGTGCTAGTAGGTTGCTAGTAGTGTTGATTACTTCTTGTAGTTGATGCTAGTTGGTTTATTTGGTGGAAGATAATATGTTCAGATCCTTTATGCACATTATTACCCCTATGATTATGAACATGAATATGCTTTGTGAGTAATTACGTTTGTTCCTGAGGACAAGGGAGAAGTCTTGCTATTAGTAGTCATGTGATTTTGGTATTCGTTCGATATTTTGATAAGATGTATGTTGTCTAACCTCTAGTGGTGTTATGTGAACATCGACTACATAACACTTCACCATTATTTGGGCCTAGAGGAAGGCATTGGGAAGTAATAAGTAGATGATGGGTTGCTAGAGTGACAGAAGCTTAAACCCTAGTTTATGCGTTGCTTCGTAAGGGGCTAATTTGGATCCACATGTTTCATGCTACGGTTAGGTTTACCTTAATACTTTTGTTGTAGCTGCGGATGCTTGCAATAGAGGTTAATAATAAGTGGGATGCTTGTCCAAGTAAGGGCAGTACCCAAGCACCGGTCCACCCAAATATCAAATTATCAAAGTACCGAACGCGAATCATATGAGCGTGATGAAAACTAGCTTGACGATATTCCCATGTGTCCTCGGGAGCACTTTTCCTATTATAAGAGTTTGTCCAGGCTTGTCCTTTGCTACAAAAAGGATTGGGCCACCTTGCTGCACTTTATTTACTTTTGTTACTTGTAGCTCGTTACAATTTATCCTATCACAAAACTATCTGTTACCACTTATTTCAGTACTTGCAGAGAATACCTTGCTGAAAACCGCTTATCATTTCCTTCTGCTCGTCGTTGGGTTTGACACTCTTACTTATCGAAAGGACTATGATAGATCCCCTATACTTGTGGGTCATCAACCTCCTAAATGATCATGGTTTGCAAGCATTCATCATGCCCGAAATGAACTAGGGGCCTATGCAAAAAATATGCAAAGTTGGTCGGACATGAGAAGTAAGAACGTATTGACTCTTGTTGTGCCATTCCGTCGAACAGGTCGTAGGCAGCACTGGCGCCGGTGATGCCCATGCTTGTCCGCACCCAAACGAGTTGCGGCGAGTGATAGACGTCCACCACCGGCATTTGCATGGGCGGAAAGCTCTCCAGAATGCCCCAACAGGCCGCCGGATGCTCCTCTGTCCCAACCTGGTCTAACAGTGCAATCCTTGTCGATGGTCGGATAGATGTGGTGCGTGGGGGGGGGGCACATCTGCTCGTACATGTTTGCATCCGCTCGCTGCCACCATCGCCAGTTCCTCTAGGCAATGTTCTCCGGCTTGCACGATGTAGCCAAGGACGAGGTGCCGACGAACGAGGTGGACGCATCCTCTGTCGCGGCGGCCGAGACGGGCTAGACGACATCTAGGACATCGAAGCAGGACCAGCGGCAAGGATGGGGAGCAATGGTGGCAGACGGCAAGGGCTCGGACATGGGAAAGGTTGGAGGGAGCTTGGGGGAGGGGTCTGGTGGATTTGGTGCAATTTGTGGTAGGTAGGGCTATCGGGTGTGACATGGTCGATGCGCTTGGGTGCCCCGTATCCGCCCCAGATTTTGGTTGGATATGAGGGGTGTCAGTCAGCCTGGGCGTTTGAGGCCCATTTGAGGTGCCCGTCTAGGTCGCTTTTTTATGAGGGGTCACTGACCGGACCGTTAGCCCGGGGGTTCGAGGAAAGTTTGGCGAGCCCGGCTGTAGATACTCTTACAACCCTGATGATTGTTTTTTTTTTCTGAGATGGAGGAAAATGATTTGCGTCATCGATTAATTAAGAAGAAGAGAGTTGCCTAGTTAACTGATGGAAAACCGGACGAAAAGCAATACAATCAAACCACATTTGGACTACTCCCAGAGTCTGAAACCCCATGACCGCACCATCGACCCTACATAGATTTCCAACATGCAACAGTCCCAAGCCCACAAGCATCAAATGAATCCCCCAAAAGAACACCTCAGATTTAGACAAATGACCCCACCAAAATCATGATGATAAGCTAAACACCCAGCGATTTCTTCTCTCATCGCAACACTGATTGATTGTGTGTAAGAGCATCTACAACCGGGCATCCCAAACGGCCCCTCAAACACTCAGCTGACGGCCCATTTAGAGACCGGTCACAAAAAGGGATCCTGGATGGGCCCTCAAACGAGCCTCAGACGCTCGGGCTGACCGACACCCCTCATATCCAGCCCAAATGTAGGGCAGATATGGGGGCGCCCAGGTGCGTCCCCCATTCCCAAGTGACAGTGGGGTCCCACACGTAATTGCCTGGAAACTAGCGGTCCGATGGACGTCTCTTCCCGTGGGGGTGTGAATGCCGTGTGGTGCTGCTCCGGCTCACCGCCCGAGGCCAAATCCAGCTATTTAAGCCGGCCGGTGTCCCCCACCCATATCCACCTCCAATCTCTCTGCACCACGAACCCAAGCCCATCCCACCTCTCTCCCACTGCACCGCTCTTCCCACGCCCTACGGCTATGCCATCGCTCGGCAAAAGAAGATCACATATGCTATGCTCATGCCGAAGCGCCAGTTCCATATTGAGGATGAGATCCTGGCTAGGCGTTCCGCCCACATCGTTGTCGGCCTACCTCCGGACAAGCTGGAGATGGAGGAGGAGGAGGAGGAGGAGAGGAGCAGCAACCGGCTCCGCTTGAGGTGGCGGATCCGGAAGAGGAGTTGGCGGCAACACCGGGATTCCACATGGAGTACGCGGAGGCGGAGTTTGTGGTCGCCCAAGAGGCTGAGATGGCGGAGCAGCATGCCATATCCTAGACTCCATCCAGCATGAGGCCTATGTGGAGGCCAACCAGCAGTTCATCCGGCAGAAACAAACGGTGACTGACGCGCTTTTCGCCGAACTCGCCCATGTCCCCGGATCCGGGTACGAAGGTAGCATAAGTTGATTTACGTTGGATTTCCTTGTTTGAAATCCCTCTATGGATTTAAGGTATCTGAGTGCAAGGACGCAAATTTGAGGCATCACCAGTCAATGCTCGGGGATGCGTCCGGGCGTTGATACGTCTCCAATGTATCTATAATTTATGAAGTATTCATGCTATCATATTATCCTTCTATGATGTTTTATATGCATTTATATGTCATTTTATATGATTTTTGGGACTAACTTATTAACCTAGAGCTCAGTGCCAGTGCCAGTTTCTGTTTTCTCCTTGTTTTAGTGTTTTACAGAAAAGGGATACCAAACGGATTCCAATTGACATGCCAATTTTTGAGGATTTTTTCTGGACCAAAAGAAGACCACGGAGCATCGGAGTTGGGCCAAAGGGGTCCCGGGCTGCCCACGAGATAGGAGGGCGCGCCCTCCTATCTCGTGGACAGCCCGGAGGCCCCCTTGACGTGAAACCAACGCCAAAAATTCCTATAAATACTGAAACCCTCGGGAATTAACCTAGATCAGAAGTTCCGCCGCCGCAAGCCTTTGTAGTCACGAGAAATCAATCTAGGCCCTCTCCGGCACCATGCCGGAGGGGCCATCATCACCGGAGGCCATGGAGGAGGATCTCAGAGGGGCCATCATCTCCATGAAGGCCAAGGACCAGAGGGGGAAAGCCATGGAGGAGGAAGCACAAGGGGGAGAACCTCTCCTCCTCTCTCTTGGTGGCACCGGAGTGCCATCGGGAGGGGAATCATCGTCGCGGTGATCGTCTTCATCAACATCACCATCAACATCACCATCATCATCACCATCCTCATCTCTTTTATGCGGTCCACTCTCCCACACCCCGCCGTAATCCCTACTTGAACACAGTGCTTTATGCCACATATTATGATCCAATGATGTGTGCCATCCTATGATGTTTTGAGTAGATATCTTTTGTCTTTGAGTTGATTGATGATCTAGATTAGTACGAGTTGTATGTGTTATCTTGGTGCTGTCCTATGGTGCCCTCTGTGTTGCGCAAGCGTGAGGGATTCCCTTGTAGGGTGTTGCAATACGTTCATGATTCGCTTATAGTGGGTTGCTAGAGTGACAGAAGCTTAAACCCGAGTAAGGGGGTTGTTGCGTATGGGATAAAAGGGGACTTGATGCTTTAATGCTATGATTGGGTTTTACCTTAATGAATCTTTTAGTATTTGCGGATGCTTGCTAGAGTTTCCAATCATAAGAGCATACGATCCATGTAGGAAAAGTATGTTAGTTTATGCCTCTCCCTCATATGAAATTGCAATGACGACTATCGATCTTGTTAACAATTGCTTAGGACAATTCCGCACACCGATCCACCATTATTCCACACTCGCTATTCATATTATTCAGTAATATATTCTAACTCTATGATAACAGCTCCTACTTTTATATTTTAGCTCTCCGATATCAAACAAAGTTATCCTCTTTATACCCACAACATAGTTTAATTTCTTGTTTCTAGTTGGAAGCAAACGTTCGGTGCACATAGAGTCGTATCAGTGGCAGATAGGGCTTGAGAGAATATTGATCTTACCTTTATCTCCTTGTGGGTTCGACACTCCATACTTATCACTTCCACCTTTGGGAATTGCTACGATGATTCCTTGCTCTTGGGGATTATCAAGCTATTTTCTGGCACCGTTGCCGGGGAGCAATAGCGTGGGGTTGATATTTTCGTGTGTGCTTGTTTGCTTCCTTAACTAAGTAGATTTTGTTTTTCCTTTTTGTTTCTGTTTAGTAGTGGGTGAAACATACAATTTTTTTTCCAAAGAATGAAAATACCAAAAAATATTTACTTGCCTCTCATGCCTAAAAAAAAAGTTTTTCAAAAAGAGAAGTGATTGGAAAGTTTTGAATTGAAGAAGTGAGGGTCGACCTTGAGCACTTGTGTTCATGCTCACTGAAACAATGTAGAATTTTTCATGGAAGTTTCTATGTAAATAATTATCCCCTTGTATATATTCATTGTATTATAAAATTAATGTACCAAACTTTGGTTGTAGGATGATAAGATTGCTTGCTTACTATGTGCAGAACAAAAACATAAACTTTGGCTGTAGTGCATGAATTTACATTTTTTACTGGAAAGACAAATGGGTCTGAAACTTTTTGCACTTTATTTATGTACAAATTTTTCAAATTTGCAAATTTATTTCATAATTTTTGGAGTTACATAAGTTTACTAAACTTCCAGATTACTACAGACTGCCCTGTTCTTGACAGATTCTGTTTTTCGTGTGTTGTTTGCTTATTTTGATGCATCTATGGCAAGTATGTGGAGGTATGAACCATATATAAGTTGGAATACAGTAGGTTTAACACCAATATAAACAAAGAATGATTTAATTACAGTACCTTAAAGTGGTAGCTTGCTTTATTACACTAACGGATCTGACAAAGTTTTTGTTTAAGTTTTTGTGAATGAAGTGTTTGAAGAACGAGGAGTTACCGATGTGAGAAGAATAAAGAGAGACAAGAGTTCTGACTTGGGGATGCCCAAGGCACCCCAAGTAAATATTTCAAAGGATACTCAAGCATCTAAGCTTGGGGATGCCCCGGTTGGCATCCCATCTTTCTTCTTCAACAAATATCGGTATACCTCGGTTTTTGTTTTGTTCACATTGTTTGTGCCCTTTGTGTTTTTGTTTTCCTTTAAGAATCATGCTAGTATGAGATAGCTCTTCATTGATTTATAGAATACTTCATGTGCTTCACTTATATCTTTTAAGTATGATCTTATAGAATTGCTCTTTGTGCTTCACTTAAATCGTTTGAGTCTGGTTTTATAGAATGCTTCGTACGCTTCACTTATATATTTTGAGCTTGGATCTTGGCTAGTCTATATTAATTGTAGAATGCTCCAGGAACTTCACTTATATCTTTTGGAGTATGAATAATGCTACAATTTAAAGTGGGTTTGGAAGAGTGTCAACTTTAGGAATTAGTGATCCCACTATTTTGGAGGGTGTTGAATCTTTGTATGATATTTATGAAAGTGGATTTGGAAGAGTGTCAACTTTAGTTAGTATTCCACTATTTCGGAAGAGGTTCCAATTGAGTATGAGAACAAAGTTTCTATCCTTGATGCTACTGAAAATTATTATGAGGAAGGAATATGTGCTTGTAGGAGTTGTAATAATATCAAGTTTCCTCTCTATGTGCTTAAAGTTTTGAAGTTATACTTGTTTTGCCTTCCTATGCTAGTTGATTCTTGTTCCTATAAATTGTGTGCTCACAAAATCCCTAGGAATAGGAAGTGAGTTAGATTTAAATGTGCTAGTCATATTCTTCATGATGCTCTCTTTGTGTTTCAAATCTTTTCTTTTATGCGAGCATCATTGAATCATCATGCCTAGCTAAAAGGCATTAAAGAAAAGCGCTTGTTGGGAGACAACCCATTATTTACCCTTACTGTTTTTGTGTGTCTACATGATTAAACTACTGTATTAATCATGTTTTATAGCTTTTGTTTCAATAAAGTGCCAAGTAAGACCTTTGGGAAGACTTGGGTGAAAGTTAATGTGATCTTGCTGTAAAAAACAGAAACTTTGCGCTCACGGGATTAGCTGTCATTTTTTTTACAGAAGAGTGCTTTTGAGTTGATTATTTTTGCAGAATATTAATAGACAAATTCCTCACGTCCAGCAATTTATTTCATAATTTTTGGATAGCAGAATTATGGTTATTGTTCAGATCATTACAGACTGTTCTGTTTCTGACAGATTCTGTTTTCATTGCATAGTTTGCTTGTTTTCTAGTTTCTATGGCTTATATTTTTCAATATAAATTGTAGAAATGATATGGTACAGTAGGAATTATGTGAAAACAATTATGAACCTTGTCTTTTACAGTACCAACGTGCATGGTTTACTCTTTATCATACTAACCTATCTCATGAAGTTCCACTAAGTTTTGTGTGATTGAAGTTTTCATGTTTTGGGTGAGATATCGATATGAGGAGAATAAGGAGTGGAAAGACCCTAAGCTTGGGGATGCTGATAGCACCCCAAGGTAATATTCAAGCAAGACTCAAGCGTCTAAGCTTGGGGATGCCCCGGAAGGCACCCCCTCTTTCGTCTTCAAAACAATCGGTACATCTTACTCGGAGCTATATTTTTATTCGTCACATGATATGTGTTTTACTTGGAGCGTCATTTTATTTTGTTAGTATTAGCTTGCTGTTATTTAGAATAGTGTTTTGCATCTTTAGTTTCAATGGAAATGTCAAGGATACCCTTGACCATACTTATTTTGCTAGTATACATGTTGCTGTTTGAAAACAGAAAGTTTACCGCTGTTGCAAAAATTCCCTAGAAAAGTCAGAGCATGATATAATGTTGAAACTTTTTGCATAATGAGCTCTGATAAATATACTACAGTGGGAATTTTATCTCATAATTTTGGAGTTAGGGAAGTATTGATACTCTTGCATTCTTTACGGGCTGTACTGTTTTGACAGATTGCTGTTATGTTTGCATATGTTTGCTTGTTTAATGATTCTATTTGAGGATAGGAATATTAAATATGCAGAGATATTTAGTATGAAATGTTGAATAATAATTTTAGTGTTTATTTACAGTAGAAAATGATAAGGTTTTGCATTTGTTTATACTAACCTATCTCACGAGTTCTTGTTGAGTTTGGTGTGGATGAAGCTTTTGATAAAAAGAGAAACCATGATATGAGAGGAATTAACGAGATATAAAAGTTCAAGCTTGGGGATGCCCAAGTCACCCCAAGAAAATATTCCAAGAAGTCTCAAGCATCTAAGCTTGGGGATGCCCCGTTAGGCATACCACCTTTCTTCTTCAACAACTATCGGTTAGTATCGGTTGAACCTAAGTTTTTGCTTCTTCACATGAGTTGTGCTATCCTCGCAACGTCATTTTATTTTGTTTTACTTGCTGTTTGAATAAAATCATTGGATCTGAAATTTTGAATAGAAAAGGAACCCTCCCATGGCTAGTTAATTATTTGCCTACTCAGTGTCCTTCACTCATATCTTTTGGAGTAGTTTGTCATTTACTTTTGTGCGTCATGTATATCCTATGAGTAAATGGGGGAATGAATTGAATGCCATAAATCTGAAGTTTTTATATGTTTCACATGCTTATAACATGGTTAGTGATGACTTCACACATAGAAAGTATGAGGCATAAAAGTTGTTGAGAGTTGGCAAACGTAGTTTTGGTCATCGTTGCAATTAATAGGAAGTAATAAGGAGAGAGAGATTCATATACAAATATATTATCTTGGGCATCTTTTATGATTGTGAAGCACTCATTAAGTATGACATGCTAAAAGAGTCGACGTTGGACAAGGAAGACAACGTAATGGTTTATGTTTTCCGACATCTCAGTTAAAGTATATTGTCATTGACCCTCCAAACACGTTGAGCTTGCCTTTCTCCCTCATGCTAGCCAAATTCCTTGCACCAAGTAGAGATACTACTTATGCTTCCAAATACCCTTAAACCCAGTTTTTCCATGAGAGTCCACCATACCTACCTATGGATTGAGTAAGATCCTTCAAGTAAGTTGTCATCGGTGGAAGCAATAAAAATTGCTCTCTAAATATGTATGACTTATTAGTGCAGAGAAAATAAGCTTTGTACGAACTTGTTGTAGAAGTAATAAAAGCGACGGTCTGCATAATAAAGGTCCACATACAAGGGGCAATATAAAGTGACGTTCTTTTGCATGAAGATTTTGTGCATCAACCCTAAACGCGCATGACAACCTCTGCTTCCCTCTGCGAAGGGCCTATCTTTTACTTTATGTTTTTACTTTATGCTTGAGTCAAGGTGATCCTCACCTTTCCCTTTTTCATTTTATCCTTTGGCAAGCTCCTCGTGTTTGAAAGATCATGATATATATATATATATATATATATATATATATATATCCAATTGGATGTAAGTTAGCATGGGCTATTATTGTTGACATCACCTAAAGGTGAATACGTTGGGAGGCAACACAATAAGCCCCTATCTTTCTCAGTGTCCGGCTGAAACTCCATAACGACAAGTATTGCGTGAGTGTTAGCAATTGTAGAAGACTATATGATAGTTGAGTATGTGAACTTGCTGAAAAACTCTATTTTTGACTCTTTCTGACGTTATGATAAATTGCAATTGCTTCAATGACTGAGATTATAGTTTGTTAGTTCTCAATGAAGTTTCTGAACCATGCTTGACATTGTGACTAGATTGTTACTTGATCATGAAAAGTTTTATGAGATAAGCTACTATTATGACACATTTTGATGCTAGAAAAGGTGATTGAAATTATCATTGATCAAACTTGTGCACCTGCTAGCATTCACACTTCATAAATTATTTCTTTTATCATTTACCTACTCGAGGACGAGCAGGAATTAAGCTTGGGGATGCTGATACGTCTCCAACGTATCTATAATTTATGAAGTATTCATGCTATTATATTATCCTTCTATGATGTTTTATATGCATTTATATGTCATTTTATAGGATTTTTGGGACTAACTTATTAACCTAGAGCCCAGTGCCAGTTTCTGTTTTCTCCTTGTTTTAGTGTTTTACAGAAAAGGGATACCAAACGGAGTCCAATTGACGTGCCAATTTTTGAGGATTTTTTCTAGACCAAAAGAAGACCACGGAGCATCGGAGTTGGGCAAGCCTCGGAGGCCCCGTTGACGTGAAACCAACGCAAAAAATTCCTATAAATACTGAAACCTTCGGGAATTAACCTAGATCTGAAGTTCCACCGCCGCAAGCCTCTGTAGCCACGAGAAATCAATCTAGGCCCTCACCGGCACCTTGCCGGAGGGGGCCATCATCACCGGAGGCCATGGAGGAGGATCTCAGAGGGGCCATCATCTCCATGAAGGCCAAGGACCAGAGGGGGAAAGCCATGGAGGAGGAAGCACAAGGGGGAGAACCTCTCCTCCTCTCTCTTGGTGGCACCGGAGTGCCATCGGGAGGGGAATCATCGCCGCGGTGATCGTCTTCATCAACATCACCATCATCATCACCATCATCATCTCTTTTACGCGGTCCACTCTCCCATGCCCCGCCGTAATCCCTACTTGAACACGGTGATTTATGCCACATATTATGATCCAATGATGTGTGCCATCCTATGATGTTTTGAGTAGATATCTTTTGTCTTTGAGTTGATTGATGATCTAGATTGGTACGAGTTGTATGTTTTATCTTGGTGCTGTCCTATGGTGCCCTCCATGTCGCGCAAGCATGAGGGATTCCCGTTGTAGGGTGTTGCAATACGTTCATGATTCGCTTATAGTTGGTTGCTAGAGTGACAGAAGCTTAAACCCGAGTAAGGGGGTTGTTGCGTATGGGATAAAAGGGGACTTGATGCTTTAACGTTCGGTGCACGTAGAGTCGTATCAGTGGCAGATAGGGCTTGAGAGAATACTGATCTTACCTTTAGCTCCTTGTGGGTTCGACACTCCATACTTATCACTTCCACCTTTGGGAATTGCTACGATGATTCCCTGCACTTGGGGATTATCAGGCGTCCGCGGGCCTTTGAGGTCCGGATTTGCCAAGTCGTTATGTCAAACTCGAGCTCAAAACCTCATGACTCATAATTACACGAGTTAACCAACTGGGATACATCACCTTCTATGAGTTTTTCTTTTGCCATCTTTTTTAGTTCGTCAAATATAACGATAAAAAGAAAGACTCATGTTTTCCATTTCTATCGGGCTGTTTTGGCTGGTTTCTTTGGTTTTTTCCTCGGGTTTTATATTATTTTTATCTATTTTTTCTATTTTTTTCAAATGCGTGCATTTCCAAGATTTGATTTTTTTACAAATTCATGAAATTTTCTCAATTTTCTGAATCTTTTTGAACTTCATAATTCTCTTTGAAATTGCATGCAAGTTTTCTGAAAATTCATTTTTGTCCAAATTCATGAACTTTTCTCTTTTCTGTTCATATTTTTTATTTTTTTATTTTGCTTTTCCAAAAAATGCCCATGCTATTGAAAACTTGTTCAAAATTCAAACTTAGTGCAAAAAACAAATATTCATATTTTAATAGATGGTACATAAATTCCGTAGAATGATAAAACATCAATTTTTTAAAAGAGCGATTTTTTAGTGGAGGAAATTTTGTATTTTCAAACATTTTTTCAAAATCACTAAAAAATTGGAATAAAAAAATTATAAAAATACAACAAAAATTGAAACTATTTTTGAATTTCGTTTAAGATTTTTTGTATTTTGCAGAATAGATTTGAAAACAGGAACATTTTATAAATTCCAAACAAATTTCGAAAGCATGAACATTATTTGAAACTCCTCAAACATTTTTTGAATTTGTGATCTAGTAATGAAAAAAAAGGAACGTCTTCCGAATATATGAACAATTTTTTAAATGGGAACATTTTTGAATCGGTGAACTTTTATCGAATCCACGAGCGTTTGGCCGGTTCAACAGGTGCCCCGACGGGAGCGATGCCATCTCCTAGTTGGGCCAAGGCCTAACTGTTTCTTGTTACTTTTTCTTCCTTTTTTGTTAATTAATTTTTCTCCTTTTTAATTATTTTTTGATATCTATCAAAAAGATTGAAATATTTATTTGAATAGCAAAATAACAATTTGATGTAAGTACTTTAAATTATGGTTTTAAGTACATATTTCCTTCAAATATTTATTAAATGCTTTTAAAAAATTTGTTTTTTAAATTATGATGTCAAATATTTTTCAAACCTGACGTGATATCTACCATGGGCATGCCTATCACATTGCCAAATTTGTGGTCCTTTCAAGAATGTTCAGAAAACACCACGTTCAACATAGGGTGTCTGGATAGGCCAAAAGATTCCGTTTGAGAGCAGGTTACTTCTTGACATCCGTCAAATGGCATCAATTTTTTTCCATGGTCTTGCATGACCATTTGAAGGCACCATGCCAAGCTGTTTTGGTTTACCGATTTTTTTTACATTTTCTAGAGTTTTCCTGGTGAAAAAAGACCGCTAAATGGCGTGTCGTAACTTTCATACGGTGTCAATTGAGAAACCTGACATGGATGCCTAGAATGGGTATGCCCACCTCCTTACAAAAGTTGGAGTCATTTCAAGGATGTCAAAAAATAGAACATGTTGAACGGGGGGTGTTCGGGTAGTCTAGATGGTTCCTTCTCAAAACACGTTGTTTCTCAACATCCTTTAAGTGGCTCCAATTTTTTTCATGGACTTTTATGACCAATTAAAGGCACCATGCCAAGTTATTTGGATTTTTGATAATTTATCATTTTTTGGAGTTTTTCTGGTGAAAAAAGGCCGATAAATGACCGAATATATCAAAACTTACATACCATATCGGAAATCGTTCAAACCTAACATGGATGCCTGTAATGGGCATGCTCACGTGTTTGCAAAAGGTGGAGTTACTTCAAGAATATCCATAAATAGACCAAGTTGAACGGAGGGTGCTCTGGTAGGCTAGAAGTTTGTGTATGAGAGCACGTTGTTTCTCGACATCCTTGAACTGGCCCCAAATATGTTGCATGGCTTGTATAACCAATTCAAAGCACCATGCCAAGTTGTTCAGGGTTTTAATAAGTTTTTTATTTTCTAGAGTTTTCCTTTTGAAAAAAAGCTGATAAATGACCGGACATGTCGCAACTTGCATTCAGTGTTGGAAATCGTCCAAACCTGGCATTGATTCCCACCATGGGCATTCCCACCTTCTTGTAGAAGTTGGAGTCATTTCAAGGATGTCCAAAAATAGACCAAGTGTAACGGATGGTGTTTAGGTAGGGCTAGAAGGGTCCATTTGAAAGAACATTGTTTTTCAACATCCATCAAAATGGCCCCAAAATTTTCCCAACAACTTCCATGACCCAAGTTTTGCACTCTTTGAAGTTTTCTCAGTGAAAAAGGGCTGACAAATGGCCGGACATGATGTAACATGCAAATGGTGTCGAAAGTCGTTCAAACCTGACATGGATGCCTCATATGTCTGTGCTAAGCTATTGCAAGAATTTGGGTTCATTTATCTATAGACGAAAACTGACCAATTGAGAGGAGTGTGCTAGACTAGGCCAGATGGGTGATTCCATGAGCATATAATTTTTCCTTATTTGAATGCTTCAGTTATTTACAATTTCAGTTATTTACAATTTCTGTCATTATCAATTAACTTTGACAGGTCCTGTGCTGTGGTGTCTCTGTACGGACAAATTCGAGCATAACCTCATCATGGAACGAGTTGTCAAATTGGAAGATGCACGCAACCTGACCACCTCAACTACAATTACAGTAGGTCTTCTTGTTTTCCTTTCTCCTTTATTAAAGAAAAATGCAATTCTATAGTCCTGAGCATGGATAGATGGATGAAGCAACGACACCTACATACAGTGCCTGTCTATCTTTGGGTGTACATGATGGTGCACTGGTACCATATCACAAGGCAGATTACCGAAAGGTGAATATTCCTTCCAGCTGGTTGGAGACCGTGAGCTCTTCAATCCACCTTCGGCTAGGGGGAATATAATATATACGCGTCCGTTGCTTTCTCTCGTTACAGCCCTGATTTAATTGGTTGTGTGTAATGTTTCTGTGTTTATCGGTATTTATTCCAAGGTTGCCGCATGGCACATTGAAAAAGATAGTGGTTGCTACCAGTCACTTGTCTTGTGTTTAATTTGGACCTATGGAAATTCAGGAGGAATATGAGCTATTTTGTTCTGTAAGATTAGACAGGTGGTTGCAATCTTAAAAGCACGTTTTTTGTTCCGTTCATAGAGATCTCTCATACTTTATTTGCATGTCTTATATGTACTTATCATGTTATAACAAACACCTGCATCTTCAAACCTCGCTGTGATAATCACATTAACCAATTTCTTTTGACATTTTCAAATGCAGACAACAGTCCTTTCATCAATTATATGCTTCTAAACGCGAAAGTGCAGCAGGGGGCTTGAGCAATCGACATGCTTGCTCTGGCCAGTGCCGGCCTAGATGATGGACCAAGAATCGGTTGTTGCCTTGTTGGCAGTCCTTCACAAAATTGATAAAGATACACGAGAGCTTGGCAAAATTGTTGGTCTCATGAGAGTCTGTCAGCTTTAGCGTGAGAGGGAGAGTGTCACAGTGCGGTGCAAAATGTTAAAGAACATGATAGTAACACAACCTTAATTAAGATGGAAAGAGGGTTTTGAGAGGGACTAAAGATACACGAGAGATTGAAGTTGTGAAGATTGACATGCTAATAATCCTCATGAGAAGTAGTTCGTTTATATCTTGAACATAGGTTACAGCGGTGCCCTAAAGATTAATGACTATATAGTTTTCTTTTCTGATTAATATGAGAGTCTCAACATGTCACTCCAACTGTAAAGAACAAGATATACGCTACTCTTTTTTATTTTTAGTGAACAAATATTTCTGTTTGGTGGGACGGTGGAGGTGGTGGGTGCTGCCGCCACAATGTTTAGTGAAGAATGTTTGCGGCATTCCTTATCACATTCTTCAGGCGTGCGATAGCAGAAGTATTTGGGATCCGCAAAACAACACCAACAATAGCCATCATTGCATTTTGGAATTATTCTAGGTGGTCCACACAATCCATATGGTAGACTGATCTTCCTGTTACCTATGTCTTGGATACTCCCACCTAGAGAATATAAACAAATTTGAGCAACATATATATTATGGGTGCAACTATATATAGAACTATTCCATAAATTTTTATTTAATCAGCAAACAAGAAAAGGAAAATATGGAACAACAACGAACAAATGGCATTTTCGCTAATAGCATAGCCATTTTTCAATATACATGAAAAAAAATATTAGACAGAACTCATGATAAATACAAAACTGAACAATGTAAGTATACGGAAACAAA
This sequence comes from Aegilops speltoides, assembly GCA_021437245.1. Taxonomy (NCBI): domain Eukaryota; kingdom Viridiplantae; phylum Streptophyta; class Magnoliopsida; order Poales; family Poaceae; genus Aegilops; species Aegilops speltoides. The sequence goes on from CM038147.1 coordinate 571,420,083, forward strand.
TTTTCATCATATATCGTGTTACTTACATTGAACATGAGCAACAAAGAAAATGAGAAGAAGTATCGAGAGTGGCACTAGTAGGTGCACACGTTCCGTGTACTTCTCCATGCACATAGACTTGAATTACTTTAAACAATCAGTGCTTTTGGAGGCCCAATATGTGTGTGCTGATCCAAGAATTAGCTGGCGATTGGTAGCCACATCGCTCGTTCTTATATATAGAGGGGTAACAAAATATATGTCAGGAATTTATATAATGGAGCCAATTAGTTATCATTTATAATTTTCTAAGTAAATGAAAGTTGGTGATGAACATTAAATCTCAGGCTGCTAATTTTGCGGCGCATTGATGGCCCAAAGTTTAAAAAGACTACCAAAAAGACGCTTGGAAATGCACATTTAATTTTTAAATGTAATTGCACATTTAATAAGCTGATATTGCTCCATACATAAACAATATCCACGCAGAAGACACACTTACAAACTACTTCAAATGCAAAGGAAATCCAAACTGTACATCCATACAGTGGACATTAAACAATCGCATATCCATGGCCATGCTGACAATACACTAAATAATTTAAGGCCCACATTGCTGCGCCCACCATTTTTGCTCTAGAATGTTATGCAAAAATATGGACATTTAATAACCTAGAATTGCTCCATAAATAGAACATATCCATGGAGAAGATTTTTCTGTGCGTCCATTTTTTGCTTCTTATGTTACGCAAATATATGGATATTTAATAACCTATATTGCTCCATAGAATAAACCATCCATGGAGAAGATTGATATATCCATCCATTTTTGTTCTATAATATTTGGGATTGATGCAAATAAATGGAGGCACTTTACTTTATAATAAACTAGCAAACGTGCACGTGTTTTACAATAGGAAAAACAAATCCTTGCACACGATCTCGTAATTTGTGAACGCACGGCTATCGATGATATAATTGCCCTGACGTTTAGATGTGCATGCACTTGCGCTTTGTGCTTTACTACGGATGAAGCGCTAGACTCAAGTCCTCCTCCTGAGTCGAGCGAGGCGGGCTTCTACAGTTCTACCTGGGGGCATGGGCTTTAAGCAAAGTCCTTGACAAAAAAGTCAGTGGCTAGAAAAATGTACATGTAGTGCAGATGATTTTTTTTGGAACGTCGGACATTGCAGGCATTCATTGATTTAATAGGAGAGCAAATTGTTGGGGCTGAATCTCTCAACCCCTCTTCTTCCTCTCGGTGTTGCTTCTCACAACACACACACACCAATGAAGACACAAGTATTTGGTGCCGAGCAGCCTCACACAGCCGCCGGTCTTTTCTTCTCTCTATTCTCTCGTCAAAAAGAAACATGCTTACAACTCTTAAGTAGTACACACGCACGCACACAACCTGGCCGTAACCCTCGGCCACTAACAACACGACCATGCACTAACCCACGCCTAGCTCAACTAACTTCATGCATGCACTGTAACAAACCACTAGCTACTTGCCCGTTCTCCACAACTCACGCAGCTTCCGGCCAGATAACTTGTGCAGCCCGTTGCCTCATGCAGCACCGCTTCGCACGGCACATCGGCCTCTCGCCATACATGATTTTTCTTGGCTGAAACCACCAGCTCGTACGCGTCGCACGTACTTCTGCACACGCTATACTGACACCTATCTCATGCAGAACTAAAAATGTAAATGCAGATACAAAATATCAAGATTAAATCTAACACAAATAAAACATTGTTGATCAAGTGATCGAAGGAAGAAACAAGAGAAGGGAAAGAGATAGAATGAAAATGCCTGTTGGCAGAGCAACTAGTCTATATCTCAAAGTGGATCCCGAAGGGGCTCTCCAATTTTTTTCCTCCTACAAGGCGCTATAGCTCAAGCGTTGATCTTATCGACTTTATCACATCCTTGTTTGATGGTTGGTTCCCCATAAGACACAGTTGTTGCGCTCCCGCCATATCTCCGAGGCAATAAAGATGATCATGGACTCAATTCTTCTTCTTGCATGGCGCGGTGCGCTGCACTTGATGATGGAAGAGGTTGCCTTTCTTGTTGTTTTTTCATTTGCCAAAATTTTCCCGCGAGTGCACCACACCCATTCCAGCTAGCGTATGACTACAAATGGCCACGGATGCGCTACAACACCAGAAGAGATGGAAGGAGGAGTCCAGATTCCCGATGCATATGTGGAAGAAGTATCCATTGACCCAACCGCGTCATTGCAGACAGTCGTTGCACCACAGGCGGTTTTGCTGGAGGAGTCATGAGAAGATCTTTGCCTTTCCCGGTGCCCAGGCCTTCTAGGGCATGGATCGGGGATTGTTGTTCCTTTCTTGTGGGAATTGCAGCAGGTAGGCTGAAGCAGTAGAGTACTCTCTTAGGGTTGTGGAGTTCCATCTGATAGTGACAGGCACCCTGTCCTCTAAAGAGATCCTAGCTGCGCTGTTCAAATACGAAATGTGGATGAAATCTTGGACAAGCATCATGGTGTTGTCGCGTATTAGATCCCGATCTAGGTTCCATGCAACATTGCAGTGGCGACAGTCAGGTTCTTCCACCGCGAGTGATCGAAGAGTGCGGGGAAAGCAGCACAGAGTGGGCGAACGCCGATCCAGGACGAGTGCCAGGTGGTTGCAGTCTTGCCGGCGTCGACCGTTACTGATGTGGCCGTGAAGTGGGAGTGGTCCGCATCATCCTAGGGTGGAGGTGTGCCAGCCCAGGGCCTTTGTCTGCAATCTAGATGTCCCTATGTCATATCCTCGAAAAGTAGGAGGACATCTCCTCATGGCTAAAAGTTTCTTGTTTTAATAGATACTAGGAAAAGAGCCATGTGTTGCAAAGGGAGAAAAAATAACACACGTTTTTTTATTAACCCATGTGTTGTCGTTTATCGTCCCACACCCTCCCTGGCAGTGGTCTCAGTGCTCACACAATCATAACGCGTGCGTTCGCGCTCTCGCTCGATCAGAATAAGATGAGAAATCTGTTGTTTTTCTCATGCGATGTTTTTCATAGGTGTGCATGCGTGGTTATTGATGTTTTCTTTTGTGTCAATCTGGTTCTAGTGGCTATTTATTTGCAATCCGGATCGCCAGCGGTGCAAAAGAAAAATAGATCGTGTGCTATACGTTAAGTTGCACCTAAAATAATATTTTAAAAATATTTACCAAGTAAAACAATATATTATTCAGATTCTACACATTTTCATCAAATTTCATAGATAGCATTTTTAAGTAGGAGTTACGGTCTAAAAGATAAGGATTATTGGAAAAGCATTTGTTTTAGAATGATCATAGATTGATTAACCATAGATTAATTTTGCACACAAAATAAAATTTTAAAAATACTTTACAGGTAAAACAATATCTTATTCAGATTCTACACATTTTTCTAATCAAATTTCATATGTAACATGTTAAAGTCGGAGTTACGGTTTAAAATATATGGATAATTTGGAAAAACATTTGTTTTTGGTGGGCTGCATATTGATTAACAAAAAATATCGGGGTTTTCTTTTAAAATATGAAAAATGAGTTGTTTGACTTATATATTGATGGTGGGTTAATTACCTCAAAAGTCCGGAGGTTTTCTGAAAAAACTGCAAAAAGGGTTAATTCAAATAAAATGTAGGATGCTTTTTTGTAAAAGAGACGACAGAACGGCAGAGGCAATAGCCCCTTTAGGGAAAATACACAGGAGCACCTGGGTGCTCCACACCCCTATACGAATATTAAACATAAAAAATACCAAAAAGTAAAAAAAACTCAAAATTGGGGATATCAAACATGGGTTCTAATTCTACTCCCGAGTGAAGTTATGTGAAAAAGTACCAGTAAACATATCCGTGGTGAAGGAAATACTGTCCGAAAAAAATCCATCCAAACAATTTTTTTCTATACATAGGAATTTTTTTTTTTCATGAATACGTTTCCTGGTAATTTTTTCACGAAATTTCACACGAGAGTAGATCGGGAACCCAGGTTTGATATCCCAAAATCCCATATTTTTTTTCCAAATTTCTCGGTATTTTTTTTGAATTTGATATTCGTATAGGGATGTGGAGCACCCGGGTGCTACAAATCCGCTTCCCTTTATTAGTAGGTATAGATACTACTATTTGAACTGCAAAAAGTCTTACATCATTGAAAATATTCAAGATGAAAGAAAGTGATGTCACTTTCTCTGATTTTTTAATAAATATTAGTTGCTTTTAAAAAAAGCAATGTAACCCTCTGTTAGGAATTTCAGAAGTACTACGGGCATCGACAACAATTGGTGGTTATCGTTGCTACCGGCATGGACAACGGTCGCTTGTAGTCGGTATAAAATCTTTGACGCTCGCGACAATTAGCTCCTAAAATAAATCGTAGTCCATCATCAGTCTATCTCTCCTCCTGGTCCCGACTTGTTGATCTTTCCGATCGATTCTTGGATAGCAAACCAGCAAATCAGCGTGATATGTGTGAAGCCTAAAAAATCTGCATAAAGAGCTTAGAGCAACTTTAGCAGACCCCGCATCTTGCCGGCCCGCATAACTCGTTTGCAGTTCGCGCAAAACCCCTTTTGCGAGCCGGCGCGGGCTGACACAGATGCAGACCCCGCATAATGAACCCGTAAAAAAACATATTCATGGAATATTTTTTTTTACGGGTTAGCTTCTGCGGGTTCTGATCTGCCGCAGCTCCTCTCGGCCCATAAAACTAGATTTGCAACTTAAATTGATCTAGCATAATGCTTTTTTTTTTTTGCTTTTGCAACAACATTAGATACAAAAGTTATCACCAAATCTTGGCTAGAATAGCAAAACCAAAGAAAACAAGAACCACAAGTATGCATTTCAGAATATTTCCAACTTTCATAACTGCTCCCACTAGTTGAAGCAATATCTTCTCCATGCACTCATTGTTGATCTGCGATTCTTGATCTTGCTTTCTTCATTCTTGATCTTGATTTCTTCATTCTTCATCTTCAGTTCCAAAGAAGTAGACGTTGCTTCCCCTCTAGTTGCACATGCAGCCGCATCATTGCATTCAATTATACTAAGGAGTGCACTAACATCTATTAAGTTTCTTTATATCAACAAATCAATGTATTGGCCTTCCCAAAACCAAAATGAGCATCCATCGTCCTACACAAAAGAATGAGCAAGCTCCAAGGGAGCTACCACAATTGAACTAAAGAATGAGCTATGGAACGAGCTACCGCAAGTGCACGTACCCCGTCGTTTTCACATTTGTAGAACACCCATCCGGGGTGCTTCGGCGTGCCCGAAGTGAACCGCAGCACTTGGCGCGGGCAGTCGTCGCACTCTATGAGCGGCATCGGCAGGCCACAAAGACGCTGCGCGAGCGCCGATCCCGGTGGACGGCCAGACGAGTCCATGCCCGCAAACCTTCGGCGGCGGCGGGCGGACGAACCCGCGCCTGCATGCGGCGATGCGCCCTTGCCTGGGCTGCACGAGAGGCTCCCCGACCACTCCATCGCCTGGGGCAGCAACCGGCGGCCGAGAAAAGCCAAATCCGGCGGCCAATGATGAAGTGCCGCAGATCTGCAAATCCGGCGGCCCGCCGACGCAGGGAGGAAGGGAGGGGAGGCCTCGTGCGCGTGACAGCCTTTCGGCGTGCTCCTGCAGGCTGCTGTCGCCGGAATCTTGGGCAGCGGCCGGCGGCGGCGCGAGGGGGAGAGGAGGGGTGGTTGGTGGGAGAAAGCGCGGGATGAAATGTCCCCCTCCCCCACCACCAACCGCTTCCGCTTATATGCAGGGCACCGCAGCCGCGAGGGGGAAACCCGCGTTTTCCCGGGTTGGGGTCGGGATTTTGCCGCGCCCCCTAAACTTTTTTGCGGGCCGGGGCGGGAGGCGGGGTCTGATCGGGCTGCTTTTTCGGCCCCGACCCGCATTTTGACGATTATTTTACGGGTCGGGGCGGGATGCAGGGTCTGCTTATAGTTGCTCTTAGAAGCCGGGAACATATGGACTGGCCTGGTTTGCACGTATGTAGGATGAAGCGAACGTAAAATAATATCATCGAAGTGAAAAAAAACCAAGAATATTACCTCTCTTTGTTACTAGATATATATTGCTACGAAGTAATGTGCATATATCAGTTAGTAATTGTGCAAGCAAATTGTTCCATGTAGCCTTGTTCTTGTTCTGCAAGCACTCATATAAGCCGGGTTCCGGATTCTGGTTTTTGGATCCCGTCCAAGAATTATACGTCATTACTGGGACTGTTGTGCGAATGGTGCCAATCCCCCATGTTGTTCTTCCGTGCCTACCTTAAAGATGTACCACGTCGTGCAACATAATTTTAGGGATTTTCTAAATACCAGCCGATTGATTTTGATTGCAGTCTAAGTCAAAAATTTCCTCCAATGATGCTATGCCACGTTTTATTTGTTTGTTTTGAGTTTTGTTTCTAAAATGTCGACTGATTTGTTCCCTCATCTCTGCCAAATTGCGTTATTGGCCTCCCTAGCTAACGGCCTGGTTTGTGTTTCGAAGGGAATATTTCAGACCCGATTACGGCTGCTCCCTGGTTCCATTTGGTACTAACGCCCACTACTCCCTACTTTGTTTGGGCAGCGTCGGCTACTGCCCCAGGTGCCTGCATAGCGAACCATGCAAAAAAAAAAAAAAAAAGACACTGCATACTGAACACGTATAGACCACCTGGGTAAAATTCTGTGGAGGAAAAATGGTCACTGCCACTAAATAGGCACTATCAAGTAAAAAAAAAAAGGATTGCTCTAACTAGAGGAACCATTCCATGCAATTCTCCACAGAAACCTTGATAGGACCACAGTTACATTTTTTTTGTCTTGGAAAAGGAGGTTAAGACCCCCAGCCTCTGCATCAATCGATGCATACAACCATCTATATTTGTTATTCAACAAAGGTCTAAAAGAAGTAAAGAACATATATTGAGCCACCCGAAGCCACCACACTTACATGGCAAACAAGAACTGAAACTATGAAACCATACACTGTTTAGTTCTGCAGTAAAAAAATGTGCATGGCTGAAATAATTCTAGGAAATTACATGAAACAAAGGGATTGCCACTGAATGAATACTAAGCCACTGGAAACAGGAGAACAAAAAGTGACACTGTCTAATCAAACAAACACTTACAAGATAAAAAGAGGACTAAAAAAACTGTTCCTCTGGTGTTGTGGTGTCGTCAATCCACGCAAAGCAAAGACTGCACTACTATCAGCTGGAAAGAAGACCTCCCACTTGACCACGTATTGTCACCTAGTAGACTTGAAACAGGATTTCGTCACCTAGAAAAAGAGTTAACAGTCGTTGAGTTAAAGCTGCAAATTTTTCGTGCACGTATAACTGAACAAAAGCTGATAATGAAAGAAGGAGTTACAACGTTAACAATGAAATGGACTTGGAACATTGACTGAGAGTGAAAATAGGGACTTGGAAACTCGATAAATCGCGGATGGACATGCCATCACGCGCTGCCGATATCCATACCGCACGACGCCGTGAGATTCGTGCAACATTAATACGCTTCGGCTGTATAATCAGTTCACTTATTTGTATAGCACTCGGTATTCACGTAGTATTGTCGCTGACACATCCCATGTATTAAACGCACCATTGATTAAACGCACCATCTTTAACACGCACAATCAATGCCTGGTAGAATTTAAATGCACCAATGATTGAACGTGATTACATCTAAATTGATAGCATTTAAGGCTGGACAACAGTCACATACACGTACACCACTAACTCACCAAGTACGAAGCTAGTGTTCCGTCCGAACAGTGTCAAACAACAAGAAACAGTTCAGCAAGTGCATGCTACGTGAATAGCAAGTGATAGCTTAGCTGAGTCAACATTGTCAACACATAGGTAATAATGCAGTATTAATATACGCATGGCTCACATGAATTGATACACATGGCTCTAATGAATTGGTACACCAGTACACCCCAGACAAACTGAACTTGGCAAAACAAACCATCAACAAAATGGCTGGCCCACGCTTGTTTTAAGTGTCACTCAAGGCGTACAGGTCCAGATAGGCACGTTCAAACGTCAACCGATGTTTTAAATGGCCTGCGTTGCATTAACACAACACCATTAAAATTGATGCCTAGCCCACCAACCCATTTAAGATGCCTAGCTCAACCACGTACTTCGAGTATCACAGACATGTATCCGTCCAATTAAACCGCCGTATAATTTTGGTATTCATTAATTCGCTATATTAAGTGCTAATCTTAGAGCACAGATGGACTGCTCGGATTTCATCCTCGCGTGGCACCATGTCCCCAAAAATCCGCATCCCTTGGAAACTGAGGAATTTACAAACTCAATATAGCATAATGAAAAGTACACCCTCTGTTTTTAAATATAAAACATTTTTTGGCAGTTTAAATTAGACAACCAAAACGTCTTACATTTGTGAATGGAAGTACTCCTAGTAATTAATTCTGAAAACCTCAGTGTACCTCTAACTCCCTAAAAATACTAAACCAAGAAATGATGATACCCTAAGCTGATGTATAAACAAAAAAAATAGTAATATTGAACTTGACTGGATCCCTAGATTGAAGAAAAACTAAAATGAGGAGGCTTAAATCCAGTACAGTGCAGTCCCAATGCTGCATATTTTCTATCCTCCCCCCCCCCCCAGCATCCTGCGCTAGCTCCCCCACTGGGGACAATGCCCATAAAAATGAAAACTATAAAAATGAGAACATACAAAAAGTGAAGACTAAAATCTTATATCTTATATCTTATATCTTATATTTACTAATTGGAGGCACCTTTCTTGATCTCTCATTAATCCACATCATCAAAATTAATTAAACCGTTAGATTATAAAATTTACGACCAGGATGAAAAGAAAACTTACGTAACGCAGATGATCCAATCCTATGAAAAACGCACCTGACACGTCCAACTTATAGTCAAACGACACAAACAAACTCCACCCGCAAAAAAAAAAAGCCTCACGTAAAAACGAAACAGGATATCCTCACGTAAAAAAAAAAGCTCCACCCACAAAAAAAGGCCTCACGTAAAAAAGAAACAAACAAGGATATCCTCACGAAAAAAAAAGCTCCACCCGTTCCCACAAATTAGGAAGGAAAGCTGCCGTTTAAAATGCTAACGATAAAGTACCAAAACAAATCCAACGATAGAAAGGAAACAAATCCACGATCCGGCTGATTGCCACTGAAATAGAAAAAACAGACAAACAAGAAAATGCTCCTGTAAGGAAAACAAGGAAAGCATCTATCTGTTCCCACAAAAAAAAAGGAAAGCATACATTAAAGTTTCTAATGATAATAAAATACCAAAAGAAATCCAACGATAAAAAGGAAAAGAATCCACAATCCGGCTGATTGCCCGTGAAATAAAATAATAATCCATTAATCCACATACACAAAATCAATTAACCGTTATATTTTAAAATTTATGATTCAGAACTAAAGGAAAAATTGCATAACGCTGATCATTCCGTCTTATAAGAAAAAAGCACATGCGACACGTCCAACGTTTCTCAAAAAAAAAAAAAGGAAAGCCTGACGTCTAAAAAAGAAAAACAAGATAAGACTCAAGTAATTCTCGCAACAAAAAAGCTCACGTCAATTGAAAAAAGGAAAGCCCCATGTCCATTCACAAAATCTTGCTCTCCTCCCTATGGTCGGCGGTGGCGATTTTTCATACTGAGTCTGCTCTCCCACCTGCATGGCCATCTGACGAACCACAAAGGAGCCCGAAAGCCAGGAAGAGATGAGGAGCTCCCTTCACCAAGTGTACCACCAGCTGGGTTTTGCCCTTATCATACATACAATATATTTTTCTAGATTACTTTGAATACCTCCCATGTTTTGTGGATCAGTATATTTTTTTCAAGGGAAATTGAAGCCAAAGTTTGTCAACCACGGATATGGAGCTGTTCGAGACTGGCGGCTACATGACACCGAACAAGGGAGCAGGCAGTTCTGCAGGGGAAGGCCGATCATCCTTGCTAATTAATTATAAGCATTGGAAGTCGATGAGCAATTCTTGCGTGACAAAGATAAATTATATTGGATGGAGAGGTTGGACGAGCTCCCCATGTACACTATCGGGCGTTGATTGCATCCGATGTCACGGATGCAATGTAGTGGTGTCGTGCAAGTTTAGTCTATATGCTAAATAAGCTCAGTGGTGATTATTATTATAAACACACAGAACACTATTCTCTCGAAAAATAAACTACTTTGACTGACATGCATGCATGCTTGCGATTGATGAATTACATGTGGATTCACATCTTTCTTCACATTGCAAATTGCTAATGCTTATTATTTGCGCATATAGTACGTCTATGCATGTTTCCGTTTTAGCCTGATAAGAAAAAATATAGCTATTAAGGCCCTGTTTGGTTCATAAGTCCTACGACTTTTTTTAGTCCCAACTTATAAATTTCAAGTTCTTAAAAAGTCCCTACCTGTTTGGTTTCTGGGACTTATAAGTCCCTATAAGACCATATTACAACTATAAGTCCCTATAAGTCCCTCCTTGAGAGTCTTATTTCATAAGTCCCAAATGCCCACTTTAAGTCCCTATAAGTCCCTCCTGTTTGGTTTAGATGAGACTTACGAGGACTTTTTTAAGTCCCTAAACCAATAAGTCCCTAGAAACAAACACCCCCTAAACTATCTTTAATACACATAAATTTGTACAGTAATCTTCATGTACCATGCAACACAAAGATCTCATATAAACAAATGATTATGTATGTGATATACATATGTGTAATAGGGATAGAAAGTACTGTAAATGTTCAAGCACATTGATCATAAAAGAAATTCTTCGAAGATTTTTGTGGTACAAAGAATATCTTGATATCTAAATTATCTATCACACAGTACCCAACAAATCATACAACATTTTATTTAAGAATTTATTGATTAATACAAGAACATAAAATACAAATAACAAATGGTCCTTAAAATAATTAAAAAATGTAGAAATCATTTTTTGCTATAGTATCATGTTCTACTACTAGGAATTGTACTACTACTCCAAATAATCGTCTTTAGACCGTATATAAGGACCATATTTATATGAAAGATATCAACATCTATAATATGAAAGTTATACAACCTGAAAATTAAATTCATTGTGCATCTAATAATATTGATTTTGCATTATGAATCTTGATTTTTTTCAATAAAGTGGTCAAACTTTATGAATCTTTACTTCTGGCAAACCTTATATGCGGAGTAAAAGGGGCCAGAGGAGAATTTAATATTAGAAGTGCTAGCCCGTGCAGATGCACGGGTTGATGACTAGTAAAATATAACTTCAAAAGCGAGATCTCTGAATGCTAAACACGATATGAGTAGGAAATTAAGCCTGCACATCAACTATGTCATCTTTACACTTCCGCATTTGACATAACAACCATCGACTATGTTGTCTTCCACTTTGCTTTCAAATTAGCAAAACATAAACCTGCTCAAGAAACAAAATAGAAGAAGTATCACCAAGCAAACATCCGCAAAGTTTAACACCCAATGCTAGTACCTCCAATTTATTCTTCATAAGGATCTCACTGTAGAAGAAAAGAAACTTTATTTCCATGTAGATTGAATGTTTGCAGTTGATGCGCCGACACCCTATCGGCCCGATGCGTCCGGACATGTTCGCCATGTCGGATCTGACCCACTCTAGCCCACTTGACCACACATAAGTTGGACCCTATCCGCACTCGGGACGAAACCTAGCCACATTCCACTCCACTCCACTCCACTCCACTCCTCTTTCTATGGTACCAAGCTCCTCTCCAGCGATCTCCGGCGTTCTCGTCCATGGAGGCCACATGATCCGACTCCGAGATGTCCGGATCGAAGTCTGGGAGCTCATCCCATGCAACTCCGACGCTCCCGGGAGGAGTGCCCTCCCCCGATCTTCCTCGATCCGCCGGGCATCCATTGCCCAAATGGCGCTCGGATCCGAGGATGGTGGAAACGGAGGCCATCTGCGCCTCCATGAGTAACCGCGAATCCAAACTTTAGGCGTGAAAAACCCTCCACGCGAGGCTGCGGGTGTGACTTCAACCTGAGGCGGCTTCAACACCTCGCGGCGGAGGCAACTTCTACAACACTCACAGTGGAGGCAGCAATGGCAGCCTATGACACGGAGGCGGCTTCGTCAGCGTCGGAGGAAGTACTGCGTGCCCGCATAGCCGAGAAGCGGCGGTGGAGGGAGGTGAAGGAGATGGCAAAAGAGCAAAGCCCCTCAATCCGTGCCATGGCCGGACTATCCCCCAAGGAGGAGAAGGCCGAGGACGGCAACAGATCGGACAACTCCGACATTGAGCAGATCTGCCTCAATCCGTTCTTCGTCTTCGATCGCTACTGCCGCACGGATGACAGAAAGGGCAAAGGCAAGGGTAAGGGTCGGCGTGGATGAACTTCTCCCATTATGGCTGAATTAATAGTTAGTAGAGCATGTTAATTTTTTGTAGTTGAATGACATATATTTAGCTACGTTCGTACCCTGCATATAATAAGAAAGATATAGATAGAGGATTCGATTTGATATATCCGATTGTGAAGAATTTTTTTGTGTATTGTACGGTCACTGTCCGTGGACCGGAGTTTGGTACTTCATGTTGTAGAAGCTCTTATTTTGCATATCTTCCAGTATTACGTGTCAACAAAGGATACACATTTTTACTTGTAGTATTCATAAATCTAGTCCATCTTTTAACGAATACTTCAATCTATTCGTCCTCAATCATGACAGTACAACGAACGTCAGAAATAATAAAAGTTACATCCAGATACGTAGACCATCTAGCGACGACTACAAGTATTGAAGCGAGTCGAATGCACGCCGGCATCGCGCCTCCCTCGCTGGAGCCGGACAAAACATGTTGTAGCAGACACGGTTGGGAAATCATCGTACTAAGACCTCATAGGACCAGTGTAGCATAACATCAACCGCTGTCGATGAAGGGTAGTGTAGATCGAAACGTTCCAGCCTGAAGTCACACGAATGTAGACGAGCTAATCTAGTCCATTGGATTGCTGGAAATGGACGTCTCATAAAAAACTGTTCTAGCTAGAAAGGGCCGATCGTGCTATAGATTTTAGAAAAGTTTGTTTTGTGCTAAACTTACCCAAAAGGTTTAAACTCTCTCCGTCCAAAAATACTTGTCATCAAAATGGATAAAGAAGATGTATCTCGAACTAAAATACGTCAAGATACACCTCCTTTTATCCATTTTCATGACAAGTATTTCCGGACGGAGGGAGTAATTTTGGCGTCAATTCAACCAAGTACGAATGATGTCCCAATGTCAGTATTTACTGGCCCCTGCAACGACAGTGATGACAGGGTCATGTCGGTGGTGCGATGCCACGTAATCATCAGACCATGCAAGTCTCGCTGTGTTGTCCTATCAGATTTGGCACGTCGGTTTTCAGCGCAAGATCATTGGCAGAGCTTGAAGTCAATTGTTGGGCAGGCCAAAAAAAACTGTGGACTGGTGTTATAAGGTCCATGAGTGAAAAAAATCAGCGTACAAAGTCTAAAATGTTGGATGGGCCACGGGCCCATTTTGGCTTGGCATAGTTCCGCCTGGTGAGCAAGATGTCAGTAAAATCATGGATCTTGACTAGATATGTGAACCCCACAAAAAAAAGACTACACATGTGCTGTGAGTATCTATATGTATATTTATAACTTTTTTGTTGTATTAAACAGGTGAACATTTTCTTTTCTATGTCCACCCCAACAAACGAACATAGACAAATAAACACAATCCGAAATTCTCCATCTAAGATGGATCTAATTCACCATAATACAGTTTCAGCAAGTTCTGCCTGGCCATGGGATATGGGGTGCTGATTCCTTCGTTGACTTTACTAGGATGTGATGTGATTACTTCCCTTCCTGTGAGTTAAACCTGGACGGCTTTCGTCATATGATACACCATAGTACTTTCAATGTTTTTTAGGAGGGTAGTTCTTTCCTGTGTTACAAATATGATTACTGTGGTGTTGCTGTATATTTTTTAGATGGTTAGTTCTTAATTTTCTTCATTATTCAAAATACTTGGAACCAATAAAGATTTCATTATTTTTATTTACCATCAAGCAGTATATATTATTATTGTTTGTTGTCCACCTTCATCCTTTGCTGATATTTTACCTAGGCAACTTCGCATGAAATTAGGAATTTAGGATCACTTAATAAGACTCTGGCATCTTTTTTGAATTTTCTTGCTTTATACATGAACCTATCATCAAGATTTGGATCTCTTATATGGTACATTTGCTGCTGTAGACATGTTGGTGTTGATTTGCAGTAAGGAAATGTATTATTTTTCTCATCAATTTCTTTCATACCATACGTAATGCGTTACAACTTCAGTTTCATTGGGTTGGAAAAGGTGATAAGCATGCAACCATTCTTACTTGAGGCTTCACTAGGATCCATTTCGAGTTCATCCATGTTCTGAATAATTCTTCTGTTTCCGGGCAGGCTACCAATCTTCATCAACGAGGATGGGGTTGTGGTGGCGGAGACGGCGTTGCTGGATGACGCTGCGAGTATAGTGGTTGGGTGTAAGTACATCCCTCTGTGCTAGCATGCAGCGGGTCTGTGGACAGGGAAAGCCACGCAGAGAAGGAAGTGTTCGTGGCGGCCGAGCGGGATGGGGGCAGGAAGCTTGCCATGATTGAAGAACATGATGACCGTGCAGATACAGGGTCAGTAATGTTGACAGGGAAGATGGACCCTCATGTGCCTGGGTGGACGAAGAGTTAAATGGTTCGAATTTTTGTGCATATGCTTATCATTAGGGAGGAGTGGGTGATTAGATACATTAGCAATAAACTGAATGTGCGAATCAAACACAGAGATGGACTTGGTGAAAAATCTAAGGCAAAATAACATTAATGTCAAAAAAGTGTATAGTATCATATGAAGTTTATTAGGGGATATGGAAAATGTCCCATTTACTGAGAGGTCTCTATGTAATCTCTGTGGGAAGCTAAACAAAAAATTGAGCTGAAGATGATGTGCGCAAGACAATTGAGGTGTTTATAGATATGGCGGCCAAGGATCCAGAGTTTGTTTCCAGAGTGCAACCTGATGCTGAGAGTGGGATTAAGTACCTATTGTGGGCTACCGAAAGCAGCAAAAACCAGTACATTTAAGGAGAAAATGGGCAAAACCGATCTCAATGGAATTTTCTATGAAAAATGGTGATCACCCAGAGGATCGAGAGTGCGAATAGCGTGTTCAAACCTTAGGTGCCACCGGACTGCCCGATGCTGATGTTTGTGAATCAATAGATGCTTTTGCAGTTCCACAGGAAAGTAGACAAGACCTGCGACGGAAAGTGTATGAAGACTCTCAGTGTTTCAAACTGTACATATTGTAATAAGACTTCAGTTACTTTGGGTGCGAAATGGTCAAAATATGTGAACAACTGCAGGAGGGTGTTGTAGTGTAGTTGCAGGGGCGACATGTCCATTGAACAACAAGCTAGCAACATATACACTAGGGTGATGTTTGAGCAATTCCGCAACCTTATATATGAGGCCCAGGCCAGTCACATACACAGACCTGCACCTCCCTCCATTTTTATTTACTCCGCATATTAGCTTTGCTTAAAGTCAAATTTTATAAACTTTTACAAAATTTATAGACAAAAATATTAACATTTGCAATAACAAAGCAATATCATTAGATTCATTATTGAATGCACTTGCACATCATATAGATTTATTCTTGTAAATGTTCATAATTTTTATAAACTTGGTCAAACTTTATAAAGTTTGACTTCAGTCAAATCTCATATGTAGACTAAATAAAAACGGAGGAAAGCTGACCATGGTTTGCTTGTGTCCATTTTCCTGCAAACCAGGGAAGCAGACAAGTACCTCTGATTTACTATTTCTCTCTCGCATACATAGACGTGCACCTCCACATATCTGAATATTGATTCCCTTTCTAATCATTAGTTTTGGGCCTTGTTCACTGCATATACAGATATACTACCATCTTATAGAAATATTGAACATATAAACCCTCAAGGACTCGTAGTCACAACGAAGCCAGCCACATCGCCTTTAAATGCTATGAACAGTACTCGTGCCACCGCCCGTAAATTCCGTTCCCCACCGAGGACATTTTAGTAATTTCATATAGGTGTATAAAACTCACCCGCTGCAATGGAGAAACCCTAGCCGTCGCCTGCCCCCGCGCGAGAGCGACCATACCTGCGTCCCCTCGAAACCCCATTGCCACCGCCACCGCCGCCGTCGCCACGCCGCTCTCCTCTGCCCCGTGCCGGACCCTACCTCCTGGCCTCCTCCTCCTCCTCTCCATCACCCTCTCACTCGCTGACGCCGCCGCCCTGGCCTCCCCCGTCGCTCATCTCCCCTTACCCCGGCGCACCCTCTCGCTAGCCGCCACATCCCTCATCCCATGGATTTTGGTGCAACCACTCTCGGCCGCCACCTCTCCTCTCATCTCCTCGTTTCCTCCAAATTTCCCGATCTGGAGTTGGAGAGGCAAATACGTCCACCGGCGCTATTGAGATGGAGGAGGCTGCAACTGGTGCTGGAGAGCCATGGATGGCGGAGAGGAGGAATGGAGGCAGGGGCACGACCGTCTCTGCGCCTCCTCCTCTCGCCAAGCTGCGGCTGACATCTGCTCTCTCTCTCTCTCTCTCTCTCTCTCTCTCTCTCTCTCTCTCTCTCTCTCTCCTCTCTCCCTCTCTCCCTCTCTCTCTCTCTCTCTCTCTCTCTCTCTCTCTCTCTCTCTCTCTCTCTCTCTCTCTCTCTCTCTCTCTCTCTCTCTCTCTCTCTCTCTCTCTCTCTCTCTCTCTCTCTCTCTCTCTCTCTCTCTCTCTCTCTCTCTCCCTCCCTCCCTCCCTCCCTCCCTCCCCCTCCCCTCCCTCCCTCCCTCCCTCCCTCCCTCCCTCTCTCTCTCTCTCTCTCTCTCTCTCTCTCTCTCTCTCTCTCTCTCTCTCTCTCTCTCTCTCTCTCTCTCTCACGCGCGAAGCCGTTCTGCTGGTGGCTCGAGCGATGTCAAGACTTGGGCGTGCATCTGGAATCCTGGTGGGAGGGCTTAATTCTGGCTATGGCTGATTCCATCCACCCGTCATGTTCTCACTTCTCTTTCTCATCTTGATGCAGGGTTGTCCTGGTTGTTCATCATTCAGCTTGCTACAGGGGAGGTATGTTCTTTCTTGCTCCTCTCCTGTTTGATCAAATGCTTGACTTGACTAAACTTAAGGTGTTTGGGTTCTCAGTAGGCTGCATTTTCTTCCAAATTGCCGGGAACCTAGAATCCAGTTCACATAATGGGTTTGCGTTAAAATGTATATTGCATGGTATACAATATTCGTGGTTCTCTATAGCAAATCAAGTATATATGGAAGTATTGTATTGTGGTTCCATTACTCTTGCTAGAAGTTTGTTGCTTCTGCAAAACACCATGCCAAATAGTCTTTCTGCTCTAAACACCATGGAGATGTTTACTAAATCTCTGAAGGATTGAATCTCAATTTCTTTTGTGCTTTGCATTTGATTGATTGTGTGGTGTGATACCGTTGTAATTCTTTGTGTAGGGATGCCATATCATGAAAAGGAAGAAGTCCGTACCCTTCTAAGGCAGGTTAGCATTGTGAAGAAAATTATAGAGCTCTTATTTAGAATATTATTTTCTCCGGGCCTGAAGTCTTGTGGACTTCCCAGATAATGGCGCGGCACACAATTTCCATTGTGCCGCTATATTTTCTTGAAACTAAAATTTATTGTAATTTGATGGATTTTTAGGACCCAAATTTCTAGAAAAATAGGCCCTTGTCTCAAGTGATGATTCGAGCAGCAACAAATGATGTGCGCTTCCTTCTCAATATACATGAGAAAATGATGGAGAAGTTGAGCAAAGTATCTTCATGGTGTCTGGCAATACGAAGTGAGCTATACTGTAGGTGTTTTTGCATAAATGACAACCAGCAGGTAGATTGGCCGCCTCTTCCAACTGTCCCTGGTCAGGTTGTTTACTCCCTTTCCTTTCAAATCTAGGAAGGTTACTGTATGGCCAAATCTGTTTTACTTTTGGTTTTCCGGGTATAAATCATAAATTTGTAACCTAATGATTGGGTTTTGCTTTATGGTTCAGCATTGTAGCCTTGTAGGTGCAGAATTGTCATATAAGAACTACTAATATGGAATGACAATGGATCTGTTTGCTTTGCAGTCTTTAATTCATTTTATGATGTTTTGATATATTCAACTTATAGAACAAAATCGATTAAACATTGTTGACAAATGACATTGAAGCTGAAGCTCGTGTTCCTGAGGTGGATATCCTTTCGCTCTTGGATGTGCCTCCTGGAAAAATGGGATGTGTTATTGGCAGAAAAGGATCATCAATAATTGTTGTGAAAGAATCTTGCAAGTACTTATCTTAAGCTTGATTCTTCAGATATCGCATGATATTTATTCTGCAATATCTAATTTGGTCTTCCCTGGTTTGTTTTCACTCCTATGTTCAGTGTTGAAATCCATATCGGTGGTGAAAGGGGACCTCCAGGTAGGGTAGGTTTTCCATAGTTAACATATTTATTACTGTGCAGTTGTGGTCCACTGAATTTATCCAGTCCATGTTTTAATTGGTTAACAACAATAGCTATAGTTTTGTAGCAATATGGCTTGCAGTACCAAAACTGCTCTCTGTGACGATGCTCTTGTTTCCCTTCCTGTCCAGGTTGTTTGACGTATGTGTCATTAGTCAGCAAGTTTAGATGTGCTCTAAGCCTCTAACTGTCCCACTTGATTGCTTCTTGCTGCATGTTCTTGTTTGCATATGTTTACCCTGCTGATTTGCTTTCTGCTTGCTGCTTGGGGAAACATGTGTGTCCCCTGTTTTCGGTGCACCGCAGTACATGTTCGGGTTAGTGCTTTGGGGGAAATGTGTGCAACAAGTAGTAGTTGTAGCTGCTCATTATGAATATACACAGAGAAGGAAGTTTTGTTGGGAGAGGTTTATGAAGGCCTACTGGAATTAATATTTAGACCCAGTCTCGTCGTCCGCTGCAGCATCACCCTTATTTTCCGCCGCCCTAACTTTTTTGCACCCCAGGCCTAGCAGGCGATAACGGCGCGACGAGGATTCGCTGCCGTGAGGAGGACGCCGACCCGTATGATGGCCACCGGAAGGTCACACACTTCTTTGTCTCACTCAGACTGGCTCCATTGACGGCTTCTCTAAGGTATCTTCTTGTGCAGCTTCACACTTGCTTGTGTGTCACTTGCAAAAAAGTAAGCTACCTGGTACCTCTCTACTCTGCTTTAGCAGGCGTTTGCAGAGGAAGCCAAGGGATACATGATACTGGTAATTTACTAATGATCCATATTGTTGGAATAATCTCACGAATTCTTTTGAAAACAGAACTTACTTATTTCAGTATGCTTAATGTTTGGTTTTAGTAATTATGTCTGCTTTAGCAGCCAGGAGCATCCCTTCCCATTTCTGACTTTGAACCATGTGCCCTGTTTAAACCAGCGTAGTTCGATGACCTTATGCAATTATTTGGTACAAAGAATGTGCTGATAAAGTATTTTTATTTTTACTTTACTGTGTTTAGTTCCGAGGTATTGATACTCCTGTCAATCTGCTCTAATCTGGTTCGCCGATATCCTGAAGGAATTAGACCATCCTATATCTATTTTTTCTGATTTTGGTTGGATACCGCTTAGATGGGTAAACTTTAAACCCATCTTTTATTGCTTGCAGGTGTATTTGTTGGGTTCCTCTTGGCGTGTTGAACAAAAATTGGCGTTCAGCACTGCTATTTAAAGATGGTTTCATCAGTACTAGGGGAAACCCATAGATGGAAGGAAATTATTGTAGGTGAGAGCATGGTACCCCGTCTCTTCCTACTTTGTTCCTTTCTTATAGTATTACTTTGAGGCATTATTTATAGCAAAAGGATCAGATTGAACATTTAATATCCTTATTCCTTATCATGCTCCGCAGAGGCCCTTAGGTTTGCATTCGGGTGCTAATTGTTTAATCAACATCATGCATTAGTTATGTATAATCCTTTTATCTTTTCCACAAACATGATGATTATGTTCAGTAGGATTGTCCGTTTCATATCCCAGAGATATATCATTGTAAAGTAAGGTTCAAGGAGATCTAATCCTGGGCATATCAATGTAAGAGCACAACTTTGTATTAGAATGCTTACTGTGTTTTATATGGTGGTGTTTCTAAGAAAGTAAATTTGGTTGTGATCTTCAAATGGTTTGAAATTTAATTGAGGGATGACAAAGCCTGAATGTGGCCACATTTTGGTGGGGAAGGAGGGATATAGTCTTTATAATTTAATCCTAGACTTACACTTCTGTGATTCGTTGACGAAATGTATCTCAATGTAGTTTTGACTGTATTGGGACTGGGATTTAAGCTTCTTTCCTTTTCGAGACACATACATAAATACTTTGTGCTATATGGGCTGGAAAAATATTGTTGAAATTTAAACACGGATCATATGGGCACACCTAGAGAAGCGGCTGGGTCATATCTCCGTTTGGGACTAATTATCAAATGAATAATATTATTTCATGTGTATATATTTTTGAGGATGTATAATTCCTTTTTTGATTGCTCATAGCCTGTTCTTTTTTTTTTGATTGTTTGTTTATGTATCTAAGAACGCTGATGATTACACTCGGAGCAAGCCTTGTCGCGGTGCTGCAAGTGTTGCCCCCCTCCTCCCCAAGGGCAACGTGAAGGAAGGTGCCTGTGTGGTTCTTCTACAGCTCGCAGCGAGGATTGCTGTGTCCAACCTGCCCAATAATGCCAAGAAGTCCTTCTCGGAGATGTAAGACACGGCGCATGTTTCTGCCATGATTTCCTTCGGTTGGATTTTGTGGATTTAGGTGTTGAAAAACTATGGTTGTGGATGCAGGATTAAGGACATATACCTGCACTACAACGAGAGATCTGGGCTACTTCTTTGTGGCTTCCAAACTTGAAATGTTTGTTTGGAAATTAGTTTAGTCTTTTGTTGTGGATTCACAGCTTCTCACATGTACCATCCTCTTAGACCTTTAGATTTCCAAAGAAACTAAATGAAGATATGGTGGTATGGCCTCAATAGTACAACTTATAGCCTTCCATGCTTTATATTTTCTCTGAAATTTGCTCTTGAAGAATCATGTATCTATGTTAGATCAGGTGAGAAAAGGCAGCTTCCAAGCAGAGGATGCGGGAGTGTTGGCCACATTTGGTTTTTGACGTGGGTGTCTAAATATTCTCACAATACTTGACTCCCTTTCGGCCTTTACGCCATTGGCGCAACGAGTCATCTAGTGTTGTTTAAGGATGAAGAGGTGGACAACTTTCTGGATTTAGTTATTAAATATCAAGATCCGGCTTGCTTCTCAGCCATGGCCTACATTTAGAGAAGACATGTTCCTATGTAAGAGATTTAAGTTCAATTATCTCCCCTTGTTGTAATGCTCATCATCTCACTTCAGACATCGTTGTATATATACACCACGGTTCATGACTGTATTTTTTCCATACGTATTTGCAAAGTTTTCAGTAATATTATGCAGAGACAACTTGTCATGGTTCTGCATTCTTGTGTTCTTTCATTTGACAATTTCGTTTGCTTTGAAACAATGTTGATTGGCTGAAACAATGGTTCCATGTGGCTTACACGTTTAGACCTACTAGAGTATTAAATTCCATTAGCAAATCCATTGAGAACAATGTTAACGTTTTACATCTTGCTACATGAAGCTGGGTCTTGCAGGGAACCGTGTTAAAATTTCCATTGGACATTGACAATAAGATTGAAGATGTACATTTCTTTATTGGAAATATTATAACTCAAACTTAATTCAGTTGTGGATACAATGACAACTTTATGCCCAGAATAACAAGTGATTATGTGATTTATACATTTTATGAGGTGTAGGAATTGGGACAGGTGACAACAACATGTAGAGCGGCGCAACAAGTGGTGCTGCAGGGGTACTGTAGCCAGGGTAGTCGGACAAATCCAATGGTGTGCATGTCCAGATGTACAGCTTGGTAGTGGTCCAATCACGGAATGCGATCGCCCGGCCAATTCCGGCATCGCCCTATTTGGATAAGGGGCACGTCGGTTCATGAAACAATCAACATGTCTTTATGACTTGGGAATATGAATTCTATGCAGTTTGCATCAAATTTGAAATTCTCAAGAGAGATATTTTATGTTATGATAGAATAATTATGTTTCATAGTATAACATACTTTTAGTCGAGACGTGTGTTGCACGTGCATTCTTACTAGTATGATAAGCAAGCAATGTGATCACATCTTACTTATCCTGCTACTACTATTGTTTTGTTTGCTACCAATCAAACTGAACAAGCTGACCATGGTTTGCTTGTGTTCATTTCCCTGCATGTAGCCAGGAGCGGCGCTAGATGCCACACTCTTCAGCGACATATAGCTTTTATAAAGGACACTCCACCACGGCTGATTTGCAGCTCTGCCTGTACGCCTCCTGCTCAGTAAACCAATCTTCTGAGAGCATCTCTAGATGATCCCCTAAATCCGGTTAGAGGAGTAAAGTTTTACTCCACTTACCGGCACCTAGCCGATCCCCTAAAGCCTATAGTGACTCCTCGGCCCCGACGACGCCTAGATATACTCAACCTCAACCTGGCCGTATAATATTCCTGGACTCTTTTCAATGCCCCTCCTCCCACTACATTGTTGCCGGGGTAGCTGACGACAACTAACCACCGCCTCCTCCACTACCTTGCCGCATCCCTTGACCGTCATCATGATTCTGCCGGTGTCCGAGCCGTTTCCTGCTGTTCGCAATCACCAGAATAGAGTGAAAATGCAGCCGCCGTCGCATCATCCGTTTCACCGGGAACCACCTCGGATCCTCTTTATCATTTGTAACCGGCATAAATTTCCGAACTTGAATGTGCTTTCGAGATCACCATTTTGCTAGGCTTGTTGTGGGAGATGCTACTCCTTGCAACTATACAGTCAATAGTCATGATACACGATGGGCGGAGATGACATCTATCCTCCATGGGACTCATTTGTCAAAACAATTTTGCAGCAAAGGTAACAAAAATTCTCACTTCTCAACACGTCAAGAGTCTAGTAGGAAGGACGTTGAAAGATATTCCGGTGTGCTTTAGAAGCGCATTTCAATCGTTCGTGGTCCTGCTGAGTATTGAAACTTCAAGGTTCTATGGTAAATCATGACTTGTTGCATCATTTTGCATAACGTGGTCATTGAAGATGAGGGAGGAATGCCTGAGAATTTTTCAAATCCCTTATCAGATACACCATTCTCTGCTTTCCTTTGCAGCAATTCCGGTGTGGTACACAACTTTTTATTGTCATCTTCGCAATTTGGGTACATCAATTTCTTGTGATCATCTAAAATGCGCTGCCACTTCAACTTCTTCTTTTCACTTGCGCAGTTTCTCTTTGCATCACCAATGACCCGACCAAGATAATCAGTGGGCTCATCTGATGCCTGTTCTTCACCTTCTTCCCCCATTATTGTACAATCGTATTCAGGGAACCTAGGATAGTTGTCATCATCCTCTTATTCTTCATTATATTCCATTAGAACCACTCTTTCTTTTGGTCCAACAGTTATAGCCGGACATGAAACCGGACGTAAACAGGTGGATGTGAAGGACTTTTGAGCTAGAGTAATTCCTATCATTCTTCGAGACACCACATGGACAACACATAAAAGCATCCCGCTTGTTTGTCTCCGCCGCACGTAGAATACTATGCACGCAATTAATGAACTGGGGAGAGCGCCGGTCATCGTACATCTCAACACATGTTCATTACACAACACCGAAAAGACCAAATTAATACAAATTCATACACACTTATTCTCATAAAACAACATACAACTATCTAGCTAAAGCATTTAAATGCAACAACAAATGGGATCAAAATCCCAACTAAGGTAATAATTGATCCAACGGCATAATGATACCAAGCCTCTTTATGCCTACATTTAGAGAAGACATGTTCCTATGTAAGAGATTTAAGGTCAATTATTGCCCCTTGTTGTAATGCTCATCATCTTACTTCAGACATCGTTGTATATATACACCATGGTTCATGACTGTATTTTTTCCATATGTATTTGCAAAGTTTGTCAGTAATATTATGCAGAGACAACTTGTCATGGTTCTGCATTCTTGTGTTCTTTCATTTGTCAATTTCGTTTGCTTTGAAACAATGTTGATTGGCTGAAACAATGGTTCCATGTGGCTTACACGTTTAGACCTACTAGAATATTGAATTCCATTAGCAAATCCATTGAGAACAATGTTAACGATTTACATCTTGCTACATGAAGCTGTGTCTTGCAGGAACCATGTTACAATTTCCAGTGGACATTGACAATAAGATTGAAGATGTACATTTCTTGATTGGAAATATTATACCTCAAATTTAATTCAATTGTGGATACAATGACAACTTTATGCCCAGAATAACAAGTGATTATGTGAGTTATACATTTTATGAGGTGTAGGAATTGGGACAGGTGACAACAACATGTGGAGCGGCGCAACAAGTGATGCTGCAGGGCTACTGTAGCTAGGGTAGTCGGACAAATCCAATGGTGTGCATGTCCAGATGTACAGCTTGGGAGTGGTCCAATCACGGAATGCGATGGCCCGGCCAATTCCGGCATCACCCTATTTGGATAAGGGGCACGTTGGTTCATGAAACAATCAACATGTCTTTATGACTTGGGAATATGAATTCTATGCAGAGATATTCTCAAGAGAGATATTTTATGTTATGATAGAATAATTATGTTTCGTAGTATAACATACTTTTAGTCGAGACGTGTGTTACACGTGCATTATTAGTAGTATGATAAGCAAGGAATGTGATCACATCTTACTTATCCTGCTACTACTATTGTTTTGTTTGCTACCAATCAAACTGAACAAGCTGACCATGGTTTGCTTGTGTTCATTTCCCTGCATGTAGCCGGAGCAGCGCCAGATGCCACACTCTTCAGCGACATATAGCTTCTATAAAAGGACACTCCACCACGGCTGATTTGCAGCTCTGCCTGTACGCCTCCTGCTCAGTAAACCAATCTTCTGAGAGCATCTCTAGATGATCCCCTAAATCCGGTTAGAGGAGTAAAGTTTTACTCCACTTACCGACACCTAGCCGATCCCCTAAAGTCTATAGTGACTCCTCAGCCCCGACGACGCCTAGATATACTCAACCTCAACCTGGCCGTATAATATTCATGGATTCTTTTCAACGCCCCTCCTCCCTCTGCATTGTTGCCGGGGTAGCTGACGACAACTAACCACCGCATCCTCCACTACCTTGTCGCATCCCTTGACCGTCATCATGATTCTGCCGGTGTCCGCGCCGTTTCCCTATTGTTCGCAACCACCAGAATAGAGTGAAAATGCAGCCGCCGTCGCATCGTCCGTTTCACCGGGAACCACTTCGGATCCTCTTTATCATTTGTAACCGGCATCAATTTCCAAACTTGAATGTTCTTTCGAGATCACCATTTTGCTAGGCTTGTTGTGGGAGATGCTACTCCTTGCAACTATACAGTCAATAGTCATGATACACGATGGGCGCGGATGACATCTATCCTCCATGGGCCTCATTTGTCAAAACAATTTCGCAACAAAGGTAACAAAAGTTCTCACTTATCAACACATCAAGAGTCTAGTAGGAAGGACGTTGAAAGATCTTTTGGTGTGCTTTAGAAGCGCTTTTCAATCGTTCGTGGTCCTGCTGAGTATTGAAACTTCAAGGTTCTATGGTAAATCATGACTTGTTGCATCATTTTGCGTAACGTGGTCATTGAAGATGAGGGAGGAATGCCTGAGAATTTTTCAAATCCTTATCAGATACACAATTCTCTCCTTTCCATTGCAGCAATTCCAGTGTGGTACCCAACTTTTGCTTGTCATCTTCGCAATTTGGGTACAACAATTTCTTGTGATCATCTAAAATGCGCTGCAACTTCAACTTCTTCTTTTCACTTGTGCAGTTTCTCTTTGCATCATCAATGACCCAACCAAGATCATCAGCGGGCTCATCTGATGCCTCTTCTTCACCTTCTTCCCCATTATAGTACAATCGTATTCAGGGAACCTAGGATAGTTGTCATCATCCTCTTCTTCTTCATTCTATTCCATTAGAACCACTCTTTCTTCGTGTTTGGTCCAACAGTTATAGCCGGACATGAAACCGGACGTAAACAGGTGGATGTGAAGGACTTTTGACCTAGAGTAATTCCTATCATTTTTCCAGACACCACGTGGACAACACATAAAAGCATCCCGCTTGTTTGCCTCAGCCGCACGCAGAATACTATGCACGCAATTAATGAACTGGGAGAGCGTCGGTCATCGTACATCCATTGCCGACTCATGTTCATTAGACAACACCGAAAAGACCAAATTAATACAAATTCATACACACTTATTCTCATAAAACAACATACAACTATCTAGCTAAAGCATTTAATTGCAACTATAAATGCGATAAAAATCGCAATTAAGGATATAATTGATCCAACGGCATAATGATACCAAGCCTCTTTATTAACGGCATATTTTTTAGTCTTTCTAATCTTCAAGCGCATTGCATCCATCTTGATCTTGTGACAATCAACAGACATCGGCAACATACAACTCCAATTTCATCTTCTCTTCTTCAATTCTTTTTATTTTTCTTTCAAATACTCATTTTCTTTTTCAACTAAATATAACTTCTGGACAAGAGGGTCGGTTGCAATTTTCGGTTCACGTACCTCTTAGATAAAAATATCTATGTTAACTTGATGGGCATAATTGTCATAAACACGAAATGCAACAAATAGTTATAAAAGATATTATACCACATCCAAATCATAAACCGACGAGGGCGGCGAGGACGGATATCAAAACCATGGCACTACATATAACTAACAATCATACAAGTAAGAGAATTATAGAAGCAACTATGTAAATCATATAAATAAGATTTTTGTTTCACAAAAATATAAGAACAAGAGCCTCACCAAGGTGGTGCCGGCAACGGGACGGCGCGGGCGATCGACGGCGGTGAGGACGGAAGGCACTAGGTAAACCACACCTACACATATGCAAACTCAGATGTTAATTGGAGCTCAATTTGCATATAAATCAAATAAACTCCCACATAATTACTCCCAAACTAAAATCCACAAATGACTATACTTATAGAGCATGAAACAAGCTAAACTAGCAATGAGAGATGAAAGGACAAAGTTGCTACCTTTTAAACACTTGGATGGATGGGGTGCCTCAAATCTTGATAAATTTTGGCTACAATGGAGGATGAGCTCGAGCTAGGGGAAGAAAACAGAGAGGAGAGAAAGGAGAATGCTTGGACTCGGGCTGGACGAAGGGTTTATATAGGGATATATTTAGCCCGGTTGATGACACAAACCGGGACTAAAGGTCAACCTCTAGTCCCGGTTGGTGATACCAACCGGGACTAAAGGGGCTCGCAGGGTCCCAGCCTAATGCCTGCCTGCCACCACCCCCTTTAGTCCCGGTACCAACCGGGACTAGAGGTCACAAATGAACCGGGACTAGAGGTGGCCGTGGTATCGTCCGCTCCTAGCCATTGGAACCGGGACTAGTGGTCCCATTAGTCCCGGTCCAAAACCCGACCGGGACTAATGCTACAGACGAAAGACCTGTTTTCTACTAGTGACAACACACACACAAAAATTACGCCGACTAAAAACAAAGTCATATAATACCAAAGTTATCCCTAAGCGTAGGAAGAAAAAAGAAAAACCGAAAGTAACGATATACAACAGTGACCATCTATGCCTCTTTTACAACACAAGGACTACGAGATGGAGTATCGAAAAGTGGTACCTCCAAGAGGGAAGCGACTTACAAGGCTGACATCGCTGGATACAACTACCTACGGTCAGATCATGGGTTTTCATTTTGAAGATCAAATCTGAGAAAAATCCAAGGTAGGTTTACACAAAACTACCTAGTCAGTATTTCGTTGCAAAAATCGCCGCGTTTCTAAATAACTTTTTGCAGAAGGCACCGATGGTGCACCTTGCTGCGTTTATTCGCATTTCGGACAGGTGGGGCCAGCTCGTCAGGAGCTGACTTAGGCAAAAAGTCACCACATGTGCGCATTGACTGAGTTTTCATCCTTCTTCTTTCCCCTTCTATCACACATTTTATCAAACACATGGTGTACGTGCACTCGTCGATCAAACTGAACGAGGTGACCATAGTTTGGTTGTGTCCATTTTCTTGCAAGATCGATGATCTGGAATATGGGGCCAGCGGCGGCGCCAGATGCCACACTCTTCAGCAGATAGCGTCTCTGCAAGGACACTCCACTCCTTCCACAGCTGGTCACCGAGCTCTGGCTGCTGCACGCCACCAGCCAGATTCAGTAAACTAAATCTACTGAGCAGTACTGATTCTAAGATTAGTCCCCAGAGCAAAGTAGTCATCACCCATGGTCGCAGATATAATAAGACTAAATCTAACTCTTGCATGCATGAGTGAGTGCACAAATCTCACCAGAAACAAATGGATTGCTATTTGCTGCGGGAGTGGGCAAACATTCCCCTGTTCTGAAAGAGATGTCTGAGACATTAATCACTCAAAGATTCTGCTGCTAAAAATATAGTGATCGATCGGTCTCGTGAGCTGCTGGGGAAAAGAAGAGTCGCAATCCATTCCTCAACTAAAGCTAGCGTGAAGAGCGCACAGTCTCCAACCAGCTGGAATCTTCACACGCCCATCATGAACACCCAAAGATAGACAAGCACTGTATGCAGGCGCCATTGCTTCATCCATCCATCCGTAATTACGTATTCAGACAGCACAGCACACAACACCTGTCAAAGGTGAGAAAGTCCCCTTGAAAACAAGTACTAGTAAGTTTCCTCTACACGTTTTGCCATTGATTCCAGAAACCAGTAGCGTGAATACGTTGTTTCGAACCATATCTGGGTCGTTTTATCATGCATCACGTACCAAACCAGACATTGGTCGGCTAGGGGAGGGAATTAATATATCAGGTTGGACTTTTAGGTCCCGGGTGTTTGTACTTCCGGTTATCATGATCGTATATGTAGAATACTAGTCGTTGAGATCTGTGCCTTATCTTGTACTGCATGTTGGATTAGCATGTCTAGGCGAACAGTAAAAACCAGAGAACAAAATGTCTTAAATTTGTAAAAGACCTTGTAGATCACTGTTCACTGGCCCCTCGCTTTCTGTAAAAAGCAACTTCCAACCATGTCTGACTTCTCATCGGTTCATATGCAGACCAAAGGCAGCACAATTTTTGACACTTCGATTATTTGTTTAGAGATCTATGTCGCCTCACGTGTGTTTCTCTCTTAGACATCTGTAAGGTTCACAGAAAATCATGTTGAAGAACACTTTTGACTTTTCACCAAGCACATGCATGTGTTGTTTCTTATCAAGATCAGGCGAGAGAGAGGGAGACAATGAACAGTGACATGTGATGTGCTGGGTTCACAGAAGGTGCTGCATGTGAGGTTCAGTGAATAGTGAGCTGCATGTCTAGTCAGTGAACAGTGAGGCTACAACCTAGTTGCCCCTAGAGGCAGGGCTATGAGGAGTGCTCGGTGAAATCGCCTGCTGCCACTGCAAATGGTCTGCGGTTTGACAAACAGCAGCACGAATCTTAACAAGCTGAACGGTTAGGATAAGGGGGTGTCGGTACTCCCGGGATCTACCACACCTTTCCGATTAATATATACATGTCCGTTGCTTTCTCTCGTGGCGGCCTAGAGTTCATTGGCTATGTGTAATGTTTCTGTGTTTAACGGTATTTAGTTCAAGGTCGCCCCATGGCACATTGAAAAAGAATTGTTGCTACTACCCACTTGTCTTGTGTGTAATGTGGACCTATGGAAATTCAGGAGGAATATGAGCTATTTTGGACTGTAAGATTAGACAGGTGGTAGCAATCTTAAAAGCACATATATTTTTTTTCCATTCATATACGTCTCTCATACTTTATTTGCATTTCTTTTATACACTCATCGTGTTATAACTTATAACACACACCTGCATCTTCAAACCTCGCTGTGATAACAGCCATTTCGTCAACTATATGCTTCTAAACGCAAAAGTGCAGCTGGGGTTTGAGCAATCCTAACATATGTATGCATAAACTCATATTGGTTGCCACCCCCCCCCCCCCCCGCCCCGCCCGGCAGGCACATGCGGGTACGAGTGAGGTCGACATGCTTGCTCTGCCCAGCGTCGGCCCTAGAGGATGGACCAATAATCAGTTGTTCACACTCCTTCACAAAATTGATAAAGATACACGAGTCTCGCAAAATTGTTGGTCTCATGAGAGTCTCACAGCTTTAGCGTGAGAGAAAGAGTGCCACAGTGCGGTGCAAAATGTTAAAGACATGATAGTAACATGACATTAATTAATATGGAAAGAGGGTTTTGAGAGGGACTAAAGATACATGAGAGATTGAAGTTGTGAAGATTGACATGCTAATAATCCTGATGATAAGTAGTTTATTTATATCTTGAACATAGGTTACAAACGGTGCCCTAAATTTTAATGACTATATAGTTTTGTTTTCTAATTAATATGACAGTCTCAACATGTAACTCTAACCGTAAAGAACAAGATATACTCTACTCTTTTTTATTTTAAGTGAACAAATATTTCAGCTTGGTGGGAGGGTGGAGGAGGCTCGCGCTGCCGCCACTATGTTAACTGAAGGATGTTTGCGGCATTCCTTATCACATTCTTCAGGTGTGGGATAGCAATAGTATTTGGGATCCACGAAACAACACCAACAATAGCCGTCATTGCATTTTGTTTTAGGTGGTCCACACAATCCATATGGTAGACTGATCTTCGTGTTACCTATGTCTTCGATACTCCCACCTAGAGAACATAAACAAATTAGAGCAACATATATATTATGGATGCAACTATATATAGAACTATTCCATAAATGTTTATTTAATCGACAAACAAGAAAAGGAAAATATGAAGCAGCAACGAACAAATGGCATTTTTTGCTAATAGACATTTTTCAATATACATGAAAAAAGATTAGACAAAACTCAGGATAAATACAAAAATAAACAATGTAAGTATACGGAAACAGTTTTTCATCATATATCGTGTTACTTACATTGAACTTGAGTAGCAAAGCAAACGAGGAGAAGAATCCAGAGTGACACTAGTAACTGTACACGTTCCGTGCACTTCTCCATGCCCACAGTCTTGAATTACTTTCAACAATCAATGCTTTTGGAGGCCCAATATGTGTGTGTTGATCCAAATTAGTTGGAGATTGCTAGCCATATCGTTCATTCTTATATATAGAGGGATGACGAAATATTCGTCAGGAATTTATTTAATGGAGCCAATTAGCTATCATTTATAATTTTCAAAGTAAATGAAAGTTGGTGGTGAACATTAAATATCATGCTACTAATTTTGGGGCACAGTTTAAAAGACTACCCAAGAGACACTAGGAAATGCACATTTAAATCTATTCCAAAATATAAGCCTTTTTTAGAGATAGCAATGTGGACTACGTACGGATGTATATAGACGTACTTTAGAGTGTAGATTCATTCGTTTTAGCTTCATATGTAGTACATATAGGAATCTCTAAAAAGAGTTATATTTAGGAACTAAGGAAATAATGTAATTGCACATTTAATAACCTAACACTACTAGAGAAAACCTTACCAGTAACGCTGGATTTTGAGCTATCAGTAGCGCTGGTGGACACGCTACTGCTAGGGCGCTACAACCATCTATTAGCAGTAGCGCTTTTTCTGCCCAGTGCTACTAATAATTTGAAATAGCAGTAGCGCACATTAAAAAAGCGCTATTGTTAAAGCGCGCTGCTGGTAAAGTGTTAAACCGCGCAACTGCTAATGTTTTTTTCTTGTTTTATACTGTATTTATACACCCGTTATAAAAAATTATATAGTAGTCATCGTCATCATAATAACTCATCATCATCATAATAACAACTCATCACCATCATCATCATAGTCATATAAGAACTCATCATCATAATAACAACTCCTCGATCCTCATGGTCTTCTATAAGTCATATAACAACTCATCATTATTCTAACAAATATTGTAGCACATAACTCATCATCATCATAATAACAACTCCTACTTATCATCATCTATGAGTCATATAACAAGTCATCATTCTAACACATTGTAGCACATAACTCATCATCATCATAATAACAACTCCCACTCATCATCATCTATGAGTCATATAACAACTCATCATTCTAACACATTGTAGCATATAACTCACCATCATCATAATAACAAATTATGGTGTGTCCGAACGTCACAACGTTATGGTGTGTCCGAACGTCGTAACCGCACTTTATTGGATATGGTGCTATCTATGATGTCTCTTACCAATTTACACTATTGTTTTGGGGTTATGCATTAGAGACAACTGCATTCACGTTAAAAGGGCACCATCTAAATCCATTGAGATGACACCATATGAACTGTGGTTTAGTAAGAAACCCAAGTTGTCGTTTCTTAAAGTTTGGAGCTGCGATGCTTATGTGAAGAAACTTCAACCAGATAAGCTCGAACCCAAATCGTAGAAATGTGTCTTCATAGGATACCCAAAAGAAACTATTGGGTACATCTTCTATCACAGATCCGAGGGCAAGATTTTCGTTGCTAAATTCGGATCCTTTCTAGACAAGGAGTTTCTCTCAAAAGAAGTGAGTGGGAGGAAAGTAGAGCTTGATAAGGTAATTTGTACCTTCTCCCGAATTGGAAAGTAGTTCATCACAGAAATCAGTTCCAGTGATTCCTACACCAATTAGTGAGGAAGCTAATGATGATGATCATGAAACTTCAGATCAAGTTACTACAAAACCTCGTAGGTCTTCCAAAGTATAGTCCGTAGCAGAGTAGTACGGTAATACTGTTCTGGAAGTCATGTTACTAGACCATGATGAACCTACGAACTATGAGGAAGCGATGATGAGCCCAGATTCTGGGAAATGGTCACTGGTGGAAAAAAGGCCTTTGGTCGCGGTTCGCAACTGCCATTAGTCGCGGCTGCGCAACCGCGACCAAATAAGCGCGACTAAAGCCCCCCACCTTTAGTCGCGGCTGCTTAAGAACCGCGACTAACGGCCCGTCCACGTGGGCGCCAGGCGGCCGTCGGGGTGGAGGACCTTTAGTCGCGGTTCTTCTGGCCAACCGCGACTAAAGGCCGCCGCAGGTTTAGGGTTTTAGCCCCCCCTAAACCTGTTTTCTGTTTAATTTGTATTGTTTTATTTCTTTTGTGCTTTATTTTAATTTTGAAGGAGTTTCATATATTCTACGGTACTACATACATGCATATGAATGTACAATTTCAAATAAATTTGAAATTAGAACCAAAAAGAATTCAAGAGGAATATACAATATATATTCAATATCATCGGATGACCATATACAATTTTGAACAAGTTTCCATACATGATTTAATCCATATAAAGTTCTACGTCCTCGTAATAGTGTTCTCCTTTAGGATGGAGGACTTCCCTGCTGAACCATCCAGCTAGTTCCTCTTGAAGTGGTCGGAAGCGAGCTTCTGGACTAAGCATCCACCGGAGGTTATTCCTCTGAGCATTGGTATCACTCGGAACCCGCTCAGAGGTGTATCTCGGATCATCTCACGAATATAGTATCCACATAGATTGGTCTCCGGTGGCTGAATATCCCCAGCATTCTTAGGCTTTAACCTTTTGAATTCTAGCTCTTTTTTGAATTCACCGACCTTTGTATCTACGAACCGTCTCCAAACCCTACGAGGCAAAGAAAATTAAATGAACAAGAGAGTTATTAGTTACTTGATATTAGGAAATGAACGAAATAGGCCGATCGATATAGAGCGCAAATGAATGAAAATAATTACTTCTGCAGCATTCTTCTCATGTCGCCCCAAAGCTTTGGATCCATATTCGAGAGTCGTGGACGAGACATTACGAGGTGTTAACTTTAATTACTAGCAGAATCCAAAGGAACCTGCGGACACGATACATGCACAAGACGTCATGCATAACTCATCGATTAGCCGCCACATACCATGCATGGAGTAAACAAAAGAGAATGTGCTCAAGACAAAACACTCACCCAAAATGGTAAGGAAATAGAATATCACTTTTGAGTTCCTGCTTTGTAAGAAATGCCACAGTGTCTGCCTCCACGTCGGCGGGGTGACGCTCCAACACATGTCCATTAACGATGTGTGGGTCAATGAACCCAACATCATGGATGTTCCTTACTCTGCATTCCTTAATCTTCATTCTGCATGTATAATAGCGGACACAACAATATAGTTAGGACATATATATAGTGCAGGCAATATGAACGAGATGGGGTAGAAATTAATAAATCACTTACAGAACGTAGCAACTGATGATAGATTTGTCGAGCTCGCACAGATTGAAAAGCTGGAACAATTCACTCAATGCAATTTGTACATAGTAATGTTTGAAGTGATGCTCATGTCTAACTTCCGCATAAATATATTCTTTGGCGTTTTTATTTTTTATGTAACCCTTGTACCAATTCAGCAGACCTTTCATTTGGTCAGGTAGATCCTTTTCCTGCGCAGGCTCGACGAGAGGCCCATTCTTGACATATGTAATTACTACCTCCTTCATCGGGCGCCTCATCAAGGCCTAATAGTTCACGAAGAGTAATACCTAAGTTGGCGCTTGTTCTCGCACTCGTTCATACAATCCCTGTGTTGCCGCAGCTTGTATGATCTCGGGGCATCCGGACGAAGGCTTCCACTATAAGCGGGCAATCGATTGTTTACTTTGTTCCCCGACCGGGCAACTTGTTTCCGCTTTTTTACTTTCGGCCTTCTCCGCTCTTTGTTCTCCTTGAACATGAGTGCCTGCTGCAAGTTCACGTGCATAGTCGTTAGGCGATTCTTCGGCTTGGGACGGTGTGCTCAAAATGACTTAGCCCACTTCTTTTGCTCATCGAAAATCTTGGCTTGGGCTCGGGCTCTCTTTTCTTCTTGCAGTCCGCCTTCCATTTCTCCAAATCAGCAGCCGCGGCAGCGTCGACTTCCTCGGCACTCGTTCCCAAGGCCTTGTGGGAGAGGCTTGATGATGGCTCCGTACCTTTGTGGTCTTAGGTACATAAGGGTCCGGGTTAATAATCCAGACTGCTTCGCTTCTTTGCCGTAGGTGGATTGGGGGCGGCGTCGATCACCCGCCGACGAGGATCGGGGCGGCGGATGATCACCCGCGGACGTTAGGATCGGGGCGGCGCCGGCTGATGTGACGGAGGTGTAGGTGAACCGCCACCACCACCACCACCACCACCACCGCCACCGCCACCACCACCACCGTAGGGGGTGGACTTGTTGTCCTTGGTGCCTCGCTTTGAAACTTGATAAACTTCTTTTGCCATAGAATGAAATGGCGCTTGACATCTCCAAGTCTTTTCTCCCTTTGGTGTAGCAATGTCAATCTCCGTGTCCTCAAACCCTTGGACTATGTCCTCCACCGTGACACGAGCATAGCCATCTTGAATGGGGTTGTTGTGGTGGAGTGCTCGAGTAAACATGGTAAAGCACTGCCGATGGCTACCTTCATGGACATGTTCCCGATAGGATAATACAGATGACATTCTTTCATCTCCTTTATATCGCCCACGGGTAGCGAGGAGGCTCCGGTGCAGTAATTTCGACCACCGAGGCTCCAGTGCAGTAATTTCGATCACCGAGGCTCGGTGCAGTAATTTCGATCGTCGGTGCATCCGCACCAGCCGGTGGGGCCTCCGTGGAAGCCACGCTGCTTCTCCGCTGCTGGCTTCCGAGATCCGCTGGATGATCTTCATGCTGCACCGAGCTGCATCTCTTTCGCTACTAGTACACTCATGGTTTTCTTCATCACATCCATTTCGATGCCAACCACGCCACAACATCTGCTTCCCGATCCATCTTTCTCTTACGGCTTCTGTAACCGTACGGGTCATCGTTCTGGGGGAACCCTATTTTCCACGGAATGTGCCCCATGCCTCGTACACGTCCTCCGTGTTCAGGATTCCCGAGGGCTTTTGTCAGAGCGTCGTTCTCTCTGTTGAACTTGATCTTCCCCTGTTGAGCATCCTTCATTGCGTCAATAAGGGCTTGGGTGGGTTTAATTAATTTGCCCCGGTAAACACACTCCCCTGTCTCCGGGTTCAGCGTTCCCCCATGCCCGTACCACCAGCTTTTGGCCCTTGGGTCCCATCCCTCCGTACCTGGACGGATTCCTCGCGCCCTCAGCTCGTTCTCCATCTTCTCCAACCTAGGCACCCAAATGCGATACCCTCCTGGCCCCATAACATGATTGTACTCCTTCTTAGCCGCATTTTCCTTATTTTTTTCGATATTTGAATGAACTGCTCCGATTTCTTTTGCTTCACAAATTCTGGCCAATCATGTTTCAGTTTCTCATATTGTCCTTTGAAATCCGGAGTCTTGTTCTGCTTGACAAAGTCACGGGCTAGATTTTGCTTGAATTTCCGGAATGCGTCGGCCATCTTATGAAGAGCGAACTGTTTGACTAGCCTCCTCCTCTCCTTGTTTTCCTCAATCTTGTTACCCTCCTCATCGAATTTGTTGTATTCCGGAGGTAGAACGAAATGTTCCATAAGCTTCTTGAAGCAATCTTTTTTTGTTCTCTTATCGACAAAAGTGAAACCATCAATTCGTGCCTTCTTTGGCTCATTCCACTCTGGGCGGTGATCGAGACGTTGTCTCT
Source organism: Aegilops speltoides (assembly GCA_021437245.1). Taxonomy (NCBI): domain Eukaryota; kingdom Viridiplantae; phylum Streptophyta; class Magnoliopsida; order Poales; family Poaceae; genus Aegilops; species Aegilops speltoides. Next base: position 571,456,970 of record CM038147.1, read on the forward strand.
AACAATGGCTCCGCATTGGTGACAAACTTGGTGGCGTTCTTGCGGGCTCCAGCGCCTGCCGGTTGCCTTCGTCGACAACCTCGATGGTGCATGTTTCTCCTTGTTTCATCGTCTTGGTTGCGCCACGCTTTGACGACGTACTCGATTGTTTCGACGATCCGGCCGAGGGCTAAAATAAGAAAGAGAGTCGCGCGCGTTAGTACACACATATTTATTCAAATCAGTTAGTTTGTATCACCAGAGGCTCAATGTATATATATACCTCGGCGCCGGAGGTGGTTGCTACTTCCATTTGAAGATCGCCGCTTTATCGACGTTTGTTCGCATCATCTTGTTGACGGCGCCTTCATCTTCACCGTCAAGGTTCAGATAAGAAGAGATATCATCTTCTTCTTCTCCGGTCGGCACATATAGAATATCGCCGTTTATGATGCCGAACATATGTGCTTCACCGTCCGGATCATAGTTGTCCATAATCGGGTCAGCTCTATCGTCCGCCATTATGTCAGTCCTGAAAACATGTAGTAAAAACAAATTAATTAAGTGAAGAAGGGGGGCGGTGGCGGTGGCGGTGGCGAAAGGGCGGTGGCAAAAGGAGGGGGCGAGGAAGGGTGGGAGAGGGTGTCGCGGTAGAGCGCGAGACGGGGCGGCAGACGACGGCGTCACGGAGAGGGAGGCGAGGACAACACACATGTATAACCCTCGCCGCCCCCTCTCGATCCCAAAAACACCGCACGCATCGCCGCCCCCCTCGCCGCCCCTCGCCGCCTCCATTTTATTTTTTTTTTTTTTCTTGGCGGTTTTCATTGTTTTTGTTTTTTCACTTTATATGTATTTTTTGATTTTATTTCTCTTTCAAATTTCGTCAAATTTTCTTATAAAATTCTAAATACATAGCAGGCAAGTGCATAACAGGTCAATGAGCGAGCTAGACGTGTTCTAACGCAGCGCTAAGCGATACCGCGAAGGGGAAACATCCGGGAAAGTTTTCCCGGTTCCGGACGTCTGTCAGACAGATGAACCGGAGAGGAAAGTTTGCAGGTTCGATAGGTTAGGGGTGTGTGGCGGACGAACGGTCTGCGTAACCGGATTCGTCTCGTCGTTCTGAGCAACTTTCATGTACAAAGTTTTTCCATCCGAGCTACGGTTTATTTTCTATGATTTTCTAAAGTTTTATTGATATATTGTAATTAAAACTAATTCGAGAATAAAGATTAAATTGCTACGTGCACACACAAAGTGTACACAGCAAAGCAGCATAGAGGCTGACAGGTGGGGTCCTGTTGACCGCCCAGACAGCAGTCAACTGAGGCTGTTGACTAGTCAAAGGGACAAGGGGACCCGCATGTCATTGACTCTGTTTAACTAACAGACTATTAGTGTTAACATAACTATTTAAGTTAATTAATTAATTAATTAATTAATTAATATATTTTTTATTATTCTTTTTTTATATCATTTTTAACGTTTTGGGGGTGGGACCCGCTGTCATAAACACGAGGGCCTATCGGGCGTCGGGTTCTGGCGCGGCGTCTGGCGCCGGCCGCCAAGGCCCGCCAGCCAACCGGGCGTGGCAGCCTTGCGGCGCAAGCAAGATCTGGCGCGGCGGAAGAGGCCACGGCGGGCGGCAAAACGTCGCGCCAAGGCGAGGGCGAGCGGCGATGGCGAAACTAGCAACAACTAGTGGGAGCCGCCCAGCGGCGGGCGCAGGGGGCGCGCGCCTGGCGCGCGGGACGTCTTGGGAGCGCGACGCGGCGCCGCCATGCAGAGGCGGGCGCGGCGACGGGACGGTGTGCGAGCGCAGCGTTCGGAGGGGGGAGACGGACGGGGCCCGATGGGGAGCTCACCCCGTTGACGAGAAGAGGGCGGCGATGCGCGGGGAGGACCGACGAAGGAGAGGAGGGGACGGGCAGTCCGGCGTGACGGGGGTGAGGATGACGCAGTCCGGCGGGGAGGCGGCACCGGCAAGGTCGTGGGCGACCCGGCGAACGACAGCGAGGGCGAGGGCGACGGCGGGCGGCGTCGAGGGCGCGGCAGAGACGAACAGGCGGGAATCGGAGAAGACGAGAATCGATCGGAGCCTTGTATTTATAGCCCGCCCCCCTTTAGTCGCGGTTGGCGGCGAGACCATGACTAAAGGTACCCTTTAGTCGCGGGTCGCCTGCCCAACCGCGACTAAAGGGTTTTTTATGGAGTTTTTATGCTCAGCGCCCCACCTTTAGTCGCGGTTGGTCTGCCAACCGCGACTAAACACGCCTTGCAGTTTAGGGTTTTAGCCCCCCAAACCTGTTTTCTGCTTTAATTTGTATTGTTTTCTTTTTAATTTGTATTGTTTTCTGTTTAATTTGTATTGTTTTATTTCTTTTGTGCTTTATTTTAATTTTGAAGGAGTTTCACATATTCTACGGTACTACATACATGCATATTATACGCCTAGGCAGGAGTATGACTAAATCACTCCAAATTTCATGTATCATCGGTGGTATCTCGAATCATTCAAAATGGACACCAAACACATCACGGGTAATATAATTCACATGATCCATTCAACAAAGTTTGGTACAATAAATTATTACACATCATTTCTTCCCTTGTGTCCCTGCTTGCTTACGATTGTGCCGTATCCATGGAGCATCCTCATCATTTAACTTAATGCTTGGGTCGGTGTTCACTTTGAAGGGCGGAATTTCAGCAAACATATTATAATCTTCGACATGTCATCTTGTCCTCCACTCCCACGATGTTTCTTTTCCTGAAAGAACAATGTGGCGCTTTGAATCATCGCATGATGTAATTGATCGTTTTCTTATCTTTCCGTTTCCTCGGTTTGCTACTCATGTCCTTCACATAGAAAACCTGAGCGACATCTTCGCTAGGACGAATGGTTCGTCAAGGTAACCAAGATTGTTGAAATCCACCATTGTCATTCCGTATTGCTGGTCCACCTTTACCCCACCTCCTGTTAGCTTGAACCATTTGCACCGGAACAAAGGGACCTTAAAGGAGGGTCCATAGTCAAGTTCCCATATCTCCTCTATGTAACCATAATATGTGACCTCTTGCCCATTCTCGGTTGCTGCATCAAAGCGGACACCACTGTTTTGGTTGGTGCTCTTTTTATCTTGGGCGATCGTGTAAAATGTATTCCCATTTATCTCGTACCCTTGGAAAGTTGTTATAGTCGAAGATGGTGTCTTGGCCAACATGTACAGCTGATCTACAACATCATTGTCATTCATTAAATGTTTTCTCAACCAACTGCCGAAAGTCTCCATGTGGGCCTTCCTAATCCAGGATTCAAAGCTTCCCGGGTTGTCGAACGTAAAATATTCTTGTGTTTCTCAAAGTGCGGAGCCACCAAGCTGGAATTGGTCGATCAATGTGGTGTGCTTCAGTCAGAGAATGGCCGTCCATACATATCGTTGATTTCCTTCCGATCGTGCCTTTTCCACTTAGTCTCCCCTCGTGCCGCGATCGAGGAAGACCAATCGGCTTAAGGTCGGAACAAAGTCAACACAAAACTCAATTACCTCCTCATTTCCATAGCCCTTGGCGATGCTTCCTTCTCGCCTAGCACGGTTCTGAACATATTTCTTTAACACTCCCATGAACCTCTCGAAGGGGAACATATTGTGTAGAAATACAGGACCGAGAACGAAAATCTCTTCGACTAGGTGAACCAGGAGGTGCGTCATAATATTGAAGAAGGATGGCGGGAACACCAACTCGAAACTGACAAGACATTGGATCACATCGTTCTGTAACCGTGGTAGAACTTCTGGATTGATTACCTTCTGAGAGATTGCATTGAGGAATGCACATAGCTTCACAATGGCTACTCGAACATTTTCCGGCAGAGCCCCTCAAAGCAATCGGAAGCAATTACGTCATAATCACGTGGCGATCGTGAGACTTCAGGTTTTGGAACTTTTTCTCCGCCATGTTTATTATTCCCTTTATATTGGGCGAGAATCCAGACGGGACCTTCATACTGCTCGGGCATTCAAAAAGATGACCTTCTCTTCTTTGGTCGAGCGTAGCTGGCACGACCTTGAAACCATTCCGGATGCCGTCATCGAGGTCTTTCAAACGTTGCTGGTCCTGCCGTGCTTCCTTTGTATCATTTGTCTTCCCATACACGCCCAAGAAGCTTAGGAGGTTCACGCAAATATTCTTCGTAACGTGCATCACGTCGATTGCAGAGCGGACATCTAGGACTTTCCAATATTCTAGCTCCCAGAATATAGATTTCTTCTTCCACATGGCTGCGTGCCCGTCAGCTCCCTTCGGAACTGATTGTCCGCCAGGACCCTTTCCAAAGATGACTTTCAAATCCTTGACCATATCAAATACCTCAGCACCAGTGCGTTCCGCAGGCTTCGGCCGGTGATCTGCCTTGCCGTTGTAATGCTTGCCTTTCTTTCTTACTGGATGAATTTTCGGAAGAAATCGACGATGCCCAAGGTACACGTTCTTCTTACAATTTGGCAAATGTACACTTTCAGTCTCATGTAAGCAGTGCGTGCATGCATTGTATCCCTTATTTGACAGTCCCGAAAGGTTACTAAGAGCAGGCCAATCGTTGATGGTTACGAAAAGCAACGCTCGTAGGTCAAATTCCTCTTGTTTGTGCTCATCCCACACACGGACACCACCCCACAGCTGTAAAGTTCATCAACTAATGGCCTTAGGTACACATCGATGTCGTTGCGGGTTGCCGGACCTTGGATGAGCACTGGCATCATAATGAACTTCCGCTTCATGCACAACCAAGGAGGAAGGTTGTAGATGCATAGAGTCACGGGCAGTGCTATGGCTGGAGCTCGCTCGCCAAAAGGATTCATGCCATCCGTGCTTAGAGCAAATCTTATGTTCCTTGCGTCACCTGCAAAATCTTTGAACCATCTGTCGATCTTTCTCCATTGCGCTCCATCTGCGGTGTGTCTCAACTCCCGTCCGACTTACGGTCCTCTTTGTGCCATCGCAACAACTTGGCATGCTCTTTGTTCCTGAACAGACGTTTCAACCGTGGTATTATAGGAGCATACCACATCACCTTGGCGGGAACCCTCTTCCTGGTTTCGGCCCTCAACATCGTCACCGGGGTCATCGCCTCGATCTTAAAACGCAATGCAGATGCATACCGGCATTCATTCAAATTCTCGTATTCACATGGTAGAGGATGCGATCGTTGATGCATGCATGTATCTTCGTAACCTCTAAACCTAGAGGGCGATAACCTTCTTTGCTTCAGACGCGTCTTGGCGGGCAACTCGTTATCCTTTGGAAACATATTCTTCAACATTTTCAGCAAGTTTTCAAATGCCGAGTCAGCTACACCTGCCTCTGCCTTCCATTTCAGCAAATCCATTATGCAGCCCAGCTTTTTCAGACCATCATCGCATCCGGGTACAGCGCCTTTACGTGATCCTCTAACATGCGATCCAAATTCTCCTCTCCTTTTCAGTTTCACAGCGTCTCCGTGCATCAGCAATGGTCCGACCAAGATCATCAACGGGATCATCACGTGCCTCTTCTTCACCTTCCCCTTCACCTTCAGCATCCTCCATGAAAGTATCACCGAAATGAGCAAGATAGCTTTCATCGATGAAATCATCCCCTTCTTCATCTTCTTCCATTATAACCCCTCTTTCTCCATGCTTGGTCCAACAATTATAGCTTGGCATGAAACCCTTCAAGCAGATGCATGTGAACAACTCTTGAGGAAGAGTAACCCTTCTCATTCTTACAGATAACACATGGACAGATAACAAAACCCCCGCTTGTTCGCATTAGCCACTACGAGGAAATCTTTCAAACCCGTAGTGAACTCGCGGAGAGTCGGTTACCATACATCCATTGCCGATTCATCTGCATTATTATAATATAAAATATATAATTAACCATCATGCATTTGTTAAACTAACTAGCTACAAACAATATAAATTAAACAATGAACTACACACATGCATATTGACACATCAAAGGTTCATCAAGTTGCTAACCGCGATCGAAGAGTGTGGCTCCAACACTTCATGTCATGTTTGTTTCATGCTCTTGGGGCATTTCATCAAACACCTTATGTGCATAAGAGGAACCAAAAGCAAACCTACACCCACTTGTGAAGAGAATGGCTCCAAATGGCTAAGTGTTGGCTGCTGGATGGGTATATATAGGGGAGGGGCTTTAGTTGCGGTTGGCCTGGCAAACCGTGACTAAAGGTGCCCGAAGGCCTTTAGTCGCGGTTGTCCTGGCCACCCGCGACTAAAGCCCCTCACGTGCACCAGCTGGCCACCGAGCGCCTGGCCCGAGCCTTTGGTCGCGGTTCACCTCCAGAACCGCAACTAAAGGTCCCATTAGTCGCGGTTCCTACAGCTTCGCGACTTATGGGGCTGGACGGAAGCCTGTTTTTCCACCAGTGGGTTTGAGGCCATAAAATCTGAGATATGATCCATGTATGAGAACAAAGTATCTACTTTGATTGACTTGCTCGATAATCAGCAAGCCATGTTAAATAAATGGATCTTCAAGGGGAAGACGGACACTGATAGTAGTGTTACTATCCACTAAGCTCGACTTGTATCAAAAGGTTTTCAACAAGTTCAAGGGGTTGAATACGATGAGATTTTCTCACTCGTGTCGATGCTTAAGTCTGTCCGAATCATGTTAGCAATTGCCACATTTTATGAAATCTGGCAAATGGATGTCAAAACTACATTCCTTAATGGATTTATTAAAGAAGAGTTGTATATGATGCAATCAGAAGGTTTTGTCAATCCTAAAGATGCTAACAAAGTGTGCAAGCTCCAGCAATCCATCAATGGACTGGTGCAAGCATCTCGGAGTTGGAATATACGCTTTGATGATTGGATCAAAGCATATGGTTTTATACAGACGTTTGGAAAGGCCTGTATTGACAAGAAAGTGAGTGGGAGCACTACAGCCTTTCTGATAGGTATATGTAAATGACATATTATTAATTGGAAATGACGTAGAATTTTCTGGAAAGCATAAAGGAATGTTTGAAAGGAGTTTTTCAAAGAAAGACCTCGGCGAAACTGCTTACACATTGACCATCAAGATCTATATAGATAGATCAAGACGCTTGATAAGTTTTTTCAATGAGTACATACCTTGATAAGATTTTGAAGTAGTTCAAAATGGAACAGTCAAAGAAGGAGTTATTGCCTGTGTTGCAAGGTGTGAAAGTGAGTAAGACTCAAATCCCGACCACGGCAGAAAATAGAAAAGAGAATGAAAAGTCATTCCCTATGCCTCAGTCATATGTTCTATAAAGTATGCTATGCTGTGTACCAGACCTATTGTATACCTTGCTCTGAGTTTGGCAAAGGAATACAATTTTGACCTAATAGTAGATCATTGGACATCGGTCAAGAATATCCTTAGTGAGGACTAAGGAGATATTTCTCGATTATGGAGGTGATAAAAGAGCCCTGGATACATATTGAAAGTGGGAGCAATTAGCTAGGGTAGCTCCGTGTATAGAATATTTGCAAAATATATACGGCTTTGAATGTGATAGACCCGTTGACTAAGCTTCTCTCACGAGCAAAACATGATCACAACTTAGTACTCTTTGGGTTTTAATCACATAGCGATGTGAACTAGATTATTGACTCTAGTAAACCCTTTGAGTGTTGGTCACATGACGATGTGAACTATGGGTGTTAATCATATACAGATATGAATATTGGTGTTAAATCACATGGCGATGTGAACTAGATTATTGACTCTAGTGCAAGTGGGAGACTGATGGAAATATGCCCTAGAGGCAATAATAAAGTTATTATTTATTTCCTCATATCATGATAAATGTTTATTATTCATGCTAGAATTGTATTCACCGGAAACATAATACATGTGTGAATACATAGACAAACATAACGTCACTAGTATGCCTCTACTTGACTAGCTTGTCGAATCAAAGATGGTTATGTTTCCTAGCCATAGACATGTGCTGTCATTTGATTGACGGGATCATATCATTAGGAGAATGATATGATTGACATGACCCATTCCGTTAGCCTAGCACTTGATCGTTTAGTATGTTGCTATTGCTTTCTTCATGACTTATACATGTTCCTGTAACTATGAGATTATGCAACTCCCGTTTACCAGAGGAACACTTTGGATGCTACCAAACGTCACAACGTAACTGGGTGATTATAAAGGAGCACTACAGGTGTCTCCAAAGGTACATGTTGGGTTGGCGTATTTCAAGATTAGGTTTTGTCACTCCAATTGTCGGAGAGGTATCTCTGGGCCCTCTCGGTAATGCACATCACTATAAGCCTTGCAAGCAATGTAGCTAATGAGTTAGTTACGGAATGATGCATTACGTAACGAGTAAAGAGACTTGCCGGTAACGAGATTGAACTAGGTATTGGATACCGATGATCGAATCTCGGGCAAGTAACATACCGATGACAAAGGGAACAACGTATGTTGTTATGCGGTTTGACCGATAAAGATCTTCGTAGAATATGTAGGAGCCAATATGGGCATCCAGGTTCCGCTATTGGTTATTGACCGAGAATAGTTCTAGGTCATGTCTACATAGTTCTCGAACCCGTAGGGTCCGCACGCTTAAGGTTTCGATTACAGTTATATTATGAGTTTATGAGTTTTCATGTACCGAAGGAGTTCGGAGTCCCGGATGAGATCGGGGACATGACGAGGAGTCTCGAAATGGTCGAGACGTAAAGATCGATATATTGGACGACTATATTCGCAGTTCGTAAAGGTTCCGAGTGATTCGGGTATTTTTCGGAGTACCGGAGAGTTACGGGAATTCGCCGGGGAGTATATGGGCCTTATTGGGCCATATGGGAATAGAGCAGAGAGGCCGAAAGGAAGGAGGTGCACAGCCCCCGTCTGGTCCGAATTGGACAAGGGGTGCGGCCCCCTTTTCCTTCCTCCTCTCCCCCTCTTTCCCCCTTCTCCTACTCCAACAAAGAAGGAGGGAGTCCTACTCCCGGTGGGAGTAGGACTCCCTTGGGCGCGCCCCTACTAGGCCGGCCGCCCCCTCCCCCCTTGCTCCTTTATATACGGGGGCAGGGGGGCACCTCTAGGCACAACAACAATTGATCCCTTGGATCTCTTAGCCGTGTGCGGTGCCCCCCTCCACCATAATCCTCCTCGATAATATCGTAGCGGTGCTTAGGCGAAGCCCTGCGTCGGTAGTACATCAAGATTGTCACCACGCTGTCGTGCTGACGGAACTCTCCCTCGACACTCGGCTGGATCGGAGTTCGAGGGACATCATCGAGCTGACCGTATGCTAGAACTCGGAGGTGCCGTAGTTTCGGTGCTTGATCGGTCGGGCCGTGAAGACATACGACTACATCAACCGCGTTGTTCTAACGCTTCCGCTTTCGGTCTATGAGGGTACGTGGACACACTCTCCCCTCTCGTTGCTATGCATCACCATGATCTTGCGTGTGCGTAGGAATTTTTTTGAAATTACTACGTTCCCCAACAGTGGTATCAGAGCCTAGTTTTATGCATAGATGTCATATGCACGAGTAGAACACAAGTGAGTTGTGGGCGATACAAGTCATACTGCTTACTAGCATGTCATACTTTGGCTCAGCGGTATTGTGAGATGAAGTGGCCCGGACCGACATTACGCGTACGCTTATGCGAGACTGGTTTCACCGTTACGAGCACTCGTTCTTAAAGGTGACTGGCGGGTGTCTGTCTCTCTCACTTTAGCTGAATCGAGTGTGGCTATGCCCGGCCCTTGCGAAGGTTAAAACAGCACTAACTTGATGAACTATCGTTGTGGTTTTGATGCGTAGGTAACAACGGTTCTTGCTCAGCCCGTAGCAGCCACGTAAAATTTGCAACAACAAAGTAGAGGACGTCTAACTTGTTTTTTGCAGGGCATGTTGTGATGTGATATGGTCAAGACGTAATGCTATATTTTATTATATGAGATGATCATGTTTTGTAACCGAAGTTATCGGCAACTGGCAGGAGCCATATGGTTGTCGCTTTATTGTATGAAATGCAAACGCCCTGTAATTGCTTTACTTTATCACTAAGCGGTAGCGATAGTCATAGAAGCAATAGATGGCGTAACGACAACGATGCTACGATTGAGATCAAGGTGTCGCACCGGTGACGATGGAGATCACGACGGTGCTTCGGAGATGGAGATCACAAGCACAAGATGATGATGGCCATGTCATATCACTTATATTGATTGCATGTGATGTTTATCCTTTATGCATCTTATCTTGCTTTGATTGACGGTAGCATTTTAAGATGATCTCTCACTAAAATTATCAAGAAGTGTTCTCCCTGAGTATGCACCATTGCGAAAGTTCTTCGTGCTGAGACACCACGTGATGATCGGGTGTGATAGGCTCTACGTTCAAATACAACGGGTGCAAAACAGTTGCACACGCGGAATACTCAGGTTAAACTTGACGAGCCTAGCATATAACAGATATGGCCTCGGAACACGGAGACCGAAAGGTCAAGCATGAATCATATAGTAGATATGATCAACATATTGATGTTCACCGTTGAAACTACTCCATCTCACGTGACGATCGGACATGGTGTAGTTGATATGGATCATTATCACTTAGAGGATTGGAGGGATATCTATCTAAGTGGGAGTTCTTAAGTAATATGATTAATTGAACTTAAATTTATCATGAACTTAGTCTTGGTAGTATTTTGCAAATTATGTTGTAGATCAATAGCTTGCGTTGTTGCTTTCATATGTTTATTTTGATATGTTCCTAGAGAAAATTGTGTTGAAAAATGTTAGTAGCAATGATGCGGATTGGATCCGTGATCTGAGGTTTATCCTCATTGCTGCACAGAAGAATTATGTCCTTAATGTACCGATAGGTGACAGACCTATTGCAGGAGCAGATGGAGACGTTATGAACGTTTGGCTAGCTCAATATGATGACTACTTGATAGTTTAGTGCATCATGCTTAACGGCTTAGAATGGGGCTTCAAAGACGTTTTGAACGTCATGGACCATATGAGATGTTCCAGGAATTGAAGTTAATATTTCAAGCAATTACCCGAGTTGAGAGATATGAAGTCTCCAACAAGTTCTATAGCTAAAAGATGGAGGAGAATCGCTCAACTAGTGAGCATGTGCTCAGATTGTCTGGTACTTCAATCGCTTGAATCAAGTGGGAGTTAATCTTCCAGATAAGATAGTGATTGACAGAGTTCTCTAGTCACCATCACCAAGTTACTAGAACTTCATGATGAACTATAGTATGCAAGGGATGACGAAAACGATTCCCGATCTCTTCGTGATGTTGAAATCGACGAAGGTAGAAATCAAGAAAGAGCATCAAGTGTTGATGATTGACAAGATCACTAGTTTCAAGAAAATGGCAAAGGGAAAGAAAGGGAACTTCAAGTAGAATGGCAAGCAAGTTGTCACTCCCGTGAAGAAGACCAAAGCTGGACCAAAGCCTAAAACTGAGTGCTTACACTGCAAAGGAAATGGTCACTGGAAGCGGAAATGCCCTGAATATTTGGTGGATAAGAAGGATGGCAAAGTGAACAAGGGTATATTTGATATACAGGTTATTGATGTGTATCTTACTAGTGTTTATAGTAGCCCCTGAGTATTTGATACTTGTTCGGTTGCTAAAAATTAGTAACTCGAAACAGGAGATACAGAATAAATAGAGACTAGTTGAGGGTGAAGTGACGATGTATGTTGGAAGTGGTTCCAAGATTGATATGATCATCATCGCACACTCCCTATACTTTCGAGATTAGTGTTAAACCTAAATAAATATTATTTGGCATTTGCATTGAGCATGAATATGATTTGATCATGTTTATTGCGATACGGTTATTCATTTAAAGTTAGAGAATAATTGTTATTCTGTTTACATGAATAAGACCTTCGATGGTCATACACCCAATGAACATAGTTTGTTGGATCTTGATCGTAGTGATACACATATTCATAATATTGATGCCAAAAGATGCAAAGTTAATAATGATAGTGCAACTTATTTGTGGCACTGCCGTTTGGGTCATATCGGTGTAAAGCGCATGAAGAAACTCCATAAAGATGGATTTTTGGAATCACTTGGTTATGAATCATTTGATGCTTGCAAACCGTGCCTTTTGGGCAAGATGACTAAAACTCCGTTCTCCGGAACAATGGAACAAGCTACTGACTTATTGGAAATAATACATACCGATGTATGCGATCCAATGAGTATTGATGCTCGTGGCAAGTATCATTATTTTCTGACCTTCACAAGATGATTTGAGAAGATATGGGTATATCTACTTGATGAAACATAAGTCTGAAATAGTTGAAAGGTTCAATGAATTTCAGAGTGAAGTGGAAAATCATCGTAACAAGAAAAATAAAGTTTCTATGATCTGCTCGTGGAGACGAATATTTGAGTTACGAGTTTGGTCTTCAACTAAAACAATGTGGAATAGTTTCACAGCTCACGCCACCTGGAACACCACAACGTTATGGTGTGTCCGAGCGTTGTAACCGCACTTTATTGGATATGGTGCGATCTATGATGTCTCTTACTAATTTACCACTATTGTTTTGGGGTTATGCATTAGAGACAGCTGCATTCACGTTAAAAGGGCACCATCTAAATCCGTTGAGATGACACCATATGAACTGTGGTTTAGTAAGAAACCCAAGTTATCGTTTCTTAAAGTTTGGGGCTGCGATGCTTATGTGAAGAAACTTCAATCAGATAAGCTCGAACCCAAATGTAGAAATGTGTCTTCATAGGATACCCAAAAGAAACTATTGGGTACACCTTCTATCACAGATCTGAGGGCAAGATTTTCGTTGCTAAATTCGGATCTTTTCTAGAGAAGGAGTTTCTCTCGAAAGAAGTGAGTGGGAGGAAAGTAGAGCTTGATAAGGTAATTTGTACCTTCTCCTGAATTGGAAAGTAGTTCATCACAGAAATCAGTTCCAGTGATTTCTACACCAATTAGTGAGGAAGCTAATGACGATGATCATGAAACTTCAGATCAAGTTACTACAAACCTCGTAGGTCTTCCAAAGTACAATCCGCACCAGAGTAGTACGGTAATACTGTTCTGGAAGTCATGTTACTAGACCATGATGAACCTACGAACTATGAGGAAGCGATGATGAGCCCAGATTCTGCGAAATGGCTTGAGGCCATAAAATCTGAGATATGATCCATGTATGAGAACAAAGTATGGACTTTGATTGACTTGCTCGATAATCAGCAAGCCATGTTAAATAAATGGATCTTCAAGAGGAAGACGGACACTGATAGTAGTGTTACTATCCATTAAGCTCGACTTGTTGCAAAAGGTTTTCAACAAGTTCAAGGGGTTGAATACGATGAGATTTTCTCACTCATACCGATGCTTAAGTCTGTCCGAATCATGTTAGCAATTGCCGCATTTTATGAAATCTGGCAAATGGATGTCAAAACTGCATTCCTTAATGGATTTATTAAAGAAGAGTTGTATATGATGCAATCAGAAGGTTTTGTCAATCCTAAAGATGCTAACAAAGTGTGCAAGCTCCAGCAATCCATCAATGGACTGGTGCAAGCATCTCGGAGTTGGAATATACGCTTTGATGAGTGGATCAAAGCATATGGTTTTATACAGACTTTTGGAAAGGCCTGTATTTACAAGAAAGTGAGTGGGAGCACTACAGCCTTTCTGATAAGTATATGTAAATGACATATTATTAATTGTAAATGATGTAGAATTTTCTGGAAAGCATAAAGGAATGTTTGAAAGGAGTTTTTCAAAGAAAGACCTCGGTGAAACTGCTTACACATTGACCATCAAGATCTATATAGATAGATCAAGACGCTCGATAAGTTTTTTCAATGAGTACATACCTTGATAAGATTTTGAAGTAGTTAGAAATGGAACAGTCAAAGAAGGAGTTCTTGCCTGTGTTGCAAGGTGTGAAAGTGAGTAAGACTCAAATCCCGACCACGGCAGAAAATAGAAAAGAGAATGAAAAGTCATTCCCTATTTCTCAGTCATAGGTTCTATAAAGTATGCTATGCTGTGTACCAGACCTATTGTATACCTGAGTTTGGCAAAGGAATACAATTTTTACCTAATAGTAGATCATTGGACAGCGGTCAAGAATATCCTTAGTGAGGACTAAGGAAATATTTCTCGATTATGGAGGTGATAAAAGAGCCCGTCGTAAGGAGTTACATCGGTGCAAGCTTTTACACCAATCCAGATGACTTTAAGTCTCAATCTGGATACATATTGAAAGTGAGAGCAATTAGCTAGAGTAGCTCCATGCATAGCATTGTAGACATAGAATATTTGCAATATATATACGGCTCTGAATGTGACAGACCCGTTGACTAAGCTTCTCTCACGAGCAAAACATGATCACACCTTAGTACTCTTTGGGTGTTAATCACATAGCGATGTGAACTAGATTATTGACTCTAGTAAACCCTTTGAGTGTTGGTCACATGACGATGTGAACTATGGGTGTTAATCATATACAAATATGAATATTGGTGTTAAATCACATGGCGATGTGAACTAGATTATTGACTCTAGTGCAAGTGGGAGACTGAAGGAAGTATGCCCTAGAGGCAACAATAAAGTTATTATTTATTTCCTCATATAATGATAAATGCTTATTATTCATGCTAGAATTGTATTAACCGGAAACATAATACATGTATGAATACATAGACAAACATAACGTCACTAGTATGCCTCTACTTGACTAGCTCGTTGAATCAAAGATGGTTATGTTTCCTAGCCATAGACATGTGTTGTCATTTGATTGATGGGATCATATCATTAGGAGAATGATGTGATTGACATGACCCATTCCGTTAGCCTAGCACTTGATCGTTTAGTATGTTGCTATTGCTTTCTTCATGACTTATACATGTTCCTGTAACTATGAGATTATGCAACTCCCGTTTACTGGAGGAACACTTTGGGTGCTACCAAACGTCACAACATAACTGGGTGATTATAAAGGAGCACTATAGGTGTCTCCAAAGGTACATGTTGGGTTGGCGTATTTCGAGATTAGGTTTTGTCACTCCGATTGTCGGAGAGGTATCTCTGGGCCCTCTCGGTAATGCACTGCAAGCAATGTAGCTAATGAGTTAGTTACGGAATGATGCATTACGTAACGAGTAAAGAGACTTGCCGGTAACGAGATTGAACTAGGTATTGGATACCGACGATCGAATCTCGGGCAAGTAACATACCGATGACAAAGGGAACAACGTATGTTGTTATGCGGTTTGACCGATAAACATCTGCGTAGAATATGTAGGAGCCAATATGGGCATCCAGGTTCCGCTATTGGTTATTGACCGAGAATAGTTCTAGGTCATGTCTACATAGTTCTCGAAACCGTAGGGTCCGCACGCTTAAGGTTTCGATGATAGTTATAGTATGAGTTTATGAGTTTTGATGTACCGAAGGAGTTAGGAGTCCCGGATGAGATCGGGGACATGACGAGGAGTCTCGAAATGGTCGAGACGTAAAGATCGATATATTGGACGACTATATTCGGAGTTCGGAAAGGTTCCGAGTGATTCGGGTATTTTTCGGAGTACCGGAGAGTTACGGGAATTCGCCGGGGAGTATATGGGCCTTATTGGGCCATACGGGAATAGAGGAGAGAGGCCGAAAGGAAGGAGGCGCGCAGCCCCTCTCTGGTCCGAATTGGACAAGGGGTGCGGCCCCCTTTTCCTTCCTCCTCTCCCCCACTTTCCCCCTTCTCCTACTCCAACAAGGAAGGAGGGAGTCCTACTCCCGGTGGGAGTAGGACTCCCCTTGGCGGGCCCCTACTAGGACGGCCACCCCATCCCCCCTTGCTCCTTTATATACGGGGGCAGGGGGCACCTCTAGGCACAACAAAAATTGATCCCTTGGATCTCTTAGCCGTGTGTGGTGCCCCCCTCCACCATAATCCACCTCGATAATATTGTAGCGGTGCTTAGGCGAAGCCCTGCATTGGTAGTACATCAAGATCGTCACCACGTCGTCGTGCTGACGGAGCTCTTCCTCGACACTCGGCTAGATCAGAGTTCGAGGGACGTCATCGAGCTGAACATGTGCTAGAACTCGGAGGTGCCGTAGTTTCGGTGCTTGATCGGTCAGGCCGTGAAGACGTACGACTACATCAACCGCGTTGTTCTAACGCTTCCGCTTTCGGTCTACGAGGGTACGTGGACACACTCTCCCCTCTCGTTGCTATGCATCACCATGATCTTGCATGTGCGTAGGAAATTGATGATTTTCTGTTCATACATTCTTATATTTCGTTGTTACTCGGAAGTAAGAACTCATGTTGACCTCTTCGTGCCCACTCATATGTGGTGTATTGTGTTTCCTATTCATACAGAAACAACCAAAAGATGCTTGAAACCTTAACTTTAAAGGATTTGGTTTTACTCTGTTTGTGCAACAGAGGGCCTCCTATTTCTAAGAGAAAAATCTGCCATGTATGAGAAGCCAAGAGCAGAATATCAAGATTTCACTTGCATCAACAGTCACAGTAACTCTTGCGTTTTCAGATTTGCCATCTCTTTAGCTGTATGCAAAACTGGATCGTTGTCCGCTACACCTGTCTGATTAAATCTGTTTCCTCACCGAGGTTGCCTAGGAAGAATACAAGTCGAGATTTTTCAAGTAGAAAATGGATTCTACTGTGGTTAAATCACAAACAAACACGAATGTAATTCCAATTATGTAAAAAAAATTCACTAATCATTGCTTGACAAAATTTATCTTTGATACGGCAATCGAGATACTTGTGTTCATAGTGTATTCACTGAAACATGGGACGTGGGTAGAATGAACTTTGCTTGATCCTTTGTTTAGCAAGTCAGGACCGTTAATTCTGTTGTTAACGCAACAAATTTTTGATTTCCACTGAATTTTTCAGCATACTCAGCTAAAGAAGAACCACTAAAGTTACCAAAGCCTCTGATTTCACCGCACAACTATCCTGGAAAGGAAGATCTTTTGGTTTAATTGGACTATTGAATTGCTTTACGTGGCAAAATACAATTAGTCAATTTAAGCTGGTTTTCTTTCTTAATCTTTCACAGGTAGTTGCTATGATGGATTGAAGCAAACCGCATTCATTACTAGCTACTATGCAATTTATTCTGATAGCAACTAAAGCTCTGTTGTTGGGTTCTCTGTCCTTGAATATGCTTCAGACCTTCAGTGAATTATTGAACTACTATGGATACCTCTTCCTTTGCATACGTAATCTTTTATAAATGTAGACATGCTCAGGTTTCATACAACTATCATCGTGATCAGCAATGCAAACGGGTGTTCTGCCTCGGAAAGTTTATATAAGGAACATTGCTTGGATAACTTTTTTGAGGCAATTTGCTTGATAACTATGAGTATACCATTTCTTTCTACTCTCTCTCCGAAGATTTCTTGGTAGTCTGCTTCTTCTGCTTTGTGTGGCGAGCCTAACATTCTACCAGGAATATTCAAGGAAAGCGGGAGGTTATGAAGAAACCCATCAATCTATAGATCCTCTTGAAAAATATTGTCCTATCAAGTGATGCATACATTTTTCTTTGCATAACAATTAGAGCTATTAAGATCTTATTATTGGCCTGAAAATGAACATGATATGTTCTTATCCTTGTTGTTTGAAAACTATTTCCTAGATCCTTCTGCTCGACATTTCAGATTACTTTTGGTGCTAACATATACTCCCTCCGTTCCTTAATATAAGACCTTTTAGCTTTTTCTTGATTCATATGTATATAGACACATTTTAGCATCTTTGTTCACTAATTTTAGTATGTATGGAGTCAATATTTTGAAATAGCTAGAAGGTCTTATATTAAGGAACACATGGAGTAATTAATTGTTCCTTCTGTTATCTTCGCTGGCTTTGTTCAGTCCAACCCTACTTAAGCTACATTTAGACCATATTAATATTATGGCTTAACCTGTTAGTGCTCCAATGGTTTCATAAATTATTTAGGACGTCATGTTTTTTTCCAGTTAATCCATATATGTGTGTGACAATTTACGAAATCATAGCATAAAAATTTAGGCATCACTCTACCTAAAAATTAAATAGAAAGTGATGAACCGTTGAAATTGTTCTCAAATATTTGTAGTATTTAGATTTTTAAAATATTTATGTTCTTTCAGCAAGATGGGTGGGCGCAGCAACGCGCGCATTCATGTTCTAGTTGTAGCATATAACTCACCATCATCAAAATAACAACCAATCATCATCATAATCATAGTCATAATCAACACTAGCTAATTGTTCTGACTACCTACAAGCTACTCCTCTCTGCTAGGTAAAATAGCATAAAACAGGTAAACCAGTCCATCTCAAAAATGGAGAATGGAGATCCACCTATCGCCAACTTCTGGTTTGCACAAACACATGTTGTCTCCAATCGGTACTGTGCGCGCCTTCTTTAGTTTTCTCCATTCTTTGATATTGAGGCTTTCATATTTCAGAGAAATAGAGTATGAACTTTGGTAAACCATCGACGAAAATGTCCATAAGCTAACTCCCTTTGGTAAGCATCAATGGAGGCACAACCTCGCTCGGGAGATTTTGTTGAACAACATAGTAACATATATAGTTAGCAATATGTAGTTTATTTAAGAATAATTTATGTAAAGAAGTTACCATCTTTAACAAAATCATGCCAAGTTTTTCGCAATGAAGTTACCATCATGCAACTGATGGACTAGTGGCACGTATCCAATATAATTTGGGCTCATAGAATGATTGGTCTTAAAAGTCTCAACATCATCTATAAATGAGACAATATATCCTTTCTCATAATTAAACTTAAATTCAAAGCTGTAGTGCGTCCTGTCCACAACTTTTCGAGTATTTCTTGAAGATAAGAAATAAGCTGACAATTGTAAATAAACAAAATTAGTAGCGATGAACACCAAATATTTATAAATAAAAATATAAATTACTTAACAAATTAGTTTCACAAACTCACATTTAGGCAAAACAAGAGGTATATCCACATTGACCGAAATGTTGATATTATCTTCATCTTCGGGAGGAATATCAAAGATTATTTGCATATTCTCCGCAAATCCACTAGTAGAAAAAGGACCTAATGTGAGACACATTAGTCCTGGTTCGATTTTGGCCCGGTACTAATGGTACCTTTAGTGCCGGTTTGAATGGCTATGCATTAATGCCGGTTCTTTTTGAACCTTTAGTACCGGTTCGTGCCACGAACCGGTACTAAAGGGGTGGTAGCAGACTGGCGTCAGGTCGGGGCCCCACGATCACCTTTACTACCGGTTCATGGCACAAACCGGTACTAAAGGGCTAACCTTTAGTACCGGTTCGTGCCACGAACCGGTACTAAAGGGGTTTGACCTATAGTACCGGTTCGTGGCACAAAGCGGTACTAAAGGGCAATTTTCAAATTCTACCCCCCCCCCCCCACCCCGTATCGCCATTTCAGTTTTGAAAATACAAAAGAAAATGATAAAAAATTAAAAAAAAAATTTCTTCGAGATGTAGTTATATTACTACATCTACTAGTTAGGAAAATTAAAAAACATAAATTTGGACATGTTTTGCAAAAAGTGTAAGGAAAATGTAAAATGGCTATAACTTTTGCGTACGATGTCGGAAAAAATGTATAATATCTTAAAAATTCAGCACGAAAATCCGCATCCCCATAAATTAACCCTACGACCCCCCCCCCTTTCAGAAAAAAAACGAAAGGCGAAGCCTCTGAAATGCTGACGCGTGGAAGCCTTTTGGTCCCGGTTGGTGGCACCAACCGGGACAAAAGGCCCCCTGCCTGGGCAAGCAGTAGCGGCCACGTGGAGTCCCCATCTGTCCCGGTTTCTGGGCGAACCGGGACTAAAGGGTCAGGGCTTTAGTGACGACCCTTTAGTCCCGGTTCAGGAACCGGGACCAATAGCCCTCACGAACCGGGACAAATGAGGGTTTTTCTACTAGTGGTAGGAAGAAAAAAGAAAAATCCAAAGTAACGATATACAACAGTGACCATCTGTGCCAACAATCTTTCACAACACAAGGACTACGAGAAGGATTATCAAAAAGTGATACCTCCAGGAGGGAAGCGACGTACAAGGCTGCCATCGCTGGATCCAACCACCGACGATCAGATCATGGGTTTTCACCTTGAAGATCAAATCTGAGAAAAATCCAAGCTAGGTTTACAGAAAACTACCTAGTCGGTATTTCGTTGCAAAAATCGCCGCGTTTCTAATAAACTTTTTGCAGAAAGCACCGATGGCTCACCTTGCTGCGTTTAATCGCATTTCCGACAGGTGGGGCCAGCTCGTCAGGAGCTGACTTAGGCAAAAAGTGGCCACATGTGCGCATTGACTGAGTTTCATCCTTCTCCTTTCCCCTTCCATCACACATTTTATCAAACACATGGTGTACGTGCACTAGTCGATCAAACTGAACGAGGCGACCATAGTTTGCTTGTGTCCATTCTCTTGCAAGATCGATGGTCTGCAATATGGGGCCTGCGGCGGCGCCAAATGCCACACTCTTTAGCAGGTACTCCCTCCATTTTTGTATACAAGGCCACTATCTCAGATTACAGGTACCTAGGTAGAATTTAATGTGTGCTTTGCCATCCAACTCTTCTTTTCGTTTACCGTGAACATTAACACCTCGCATGCAAAATCCTTCGATAATCCCGCACACTTTTACTCCCGCCGCGAACAGCAAACAAACTCACTCACTCCCCTCGCTCCCCCGCGAAGAGCAATTTTTAATCCTGCGCACTGCTCTCTCTCTCCCGCCCCTTTCACGCGTTGCATGCAGCCATGCAGAGCAGCACTCAGCATGAATTGGACGTCCGAAAAACGGGCTGCACATACTTGCCCGCGCCATCTTTTGCAAATACTCGTCGGCGCCATTTTTTCCAAAGGTTCACGGGCGCCAAACACTGACCTGTTTGCTATTTATACTCCACTATACATACTGAAACGCATCAAGTTGTAGGCCAGCAGCTATACACCAAAGGATGGTTCCTGATTTGAACGTCCGTGTAGAGGAGGTTGAAGACGACATCCATGGTGGTGGTGGCGGATATCGGTTCGGCGGAAGTGGCGGAGGTTCTACTGGTGCTGCAGACCGTGTCCGGATCAAATGTATCAGGTGCATACTCACCTTCTCGGTCGTAGTTTTCGTAGTTTTCGCATGCAAAAATGGAGGGAGTAGCGTCTCTGCAAGGACACTCCACTCCTTCCACAGCTGGTCACGGAGCTCTGGCTGCTGCACGCCACCAGCCAGATTTCGTAAACTAAATCTGCTGAGCAGTACTGATTCTAAGATTAGTCCCCAGAGCAAAGTAGCCATCACCCATGGTTGCAGATATGATAAAACTAGATTGAACTCTTGCATGCATGAGTGAGTATACAAATCTGACCAGAAAAACATGGATTGCTATTTGCTGCGGGAGTGAGCAAAAATTCCCCTGTTCTGAAAGAGATGTCTGAGACATTAATCACTCAAAGATTCTGCTGCTAAAAATATAGTGATCGATCGGTCTCGTGAGCTGCTGGGGAAAAGAAGAGTCGCAATCCATTCCTCAACTAAAGCTAGCGTGAAGAGCGCACGGCTCCAACCAACTGGAATCTTCGCATGCCCATCATGAACACCCAAAGATAGACAAGCACTGTATGGAGGCGCCATTGCTTCATCCATCCATCCGTAATTCCGTATACAGACAGCACAGCACACAACACCTGTCAAAGGCGAGAAAGTCCTCTTAAAAACAAGTACGTACTAGTAAGTTTCCTCTACACGTTTTGCCACTGATTCGAGAAACCATTAGCGTGAATACGTTGTTTCTGACCATATCTGGGTCATTTTATCATGCATCACCGTACCACACCAGACATGGGTCGGCTAGGGGAGGGAATTAATATATCAGGTTGGACTTTTAGGTCCCTGGTGTCTGTACTTTCGGTTATCATGACCGTATATGCAGAATACTAGTCATTGAGATCTGTGCCTTATCTTGTACTGCATGTTGGATTAGCAGGTCTAGGCGAACAGGAAAAACCAGAGAACAAAATGTCTTAAATTTGTAAAAGACCTTGTAGTTCACTGTTCACTGGCCCCTCGCTTTCTGTAAAACGCAACTTCCAACCAAGTCTGACTTCTCATCGGTTCATATGCAGACCAAAGGCAGCACAATTTTTGACACTTCGATTATTTCTTTAGAGATCTATGTGGCCTCACGTGTGTTTCTCTTTCGACATCTGTAAGGTCCACAGAAAATCATGCTGGAGAACACTTTTGACTTTTCACCAAGCACATGCATGTGTTGTTTCTTATCAAGATCAGGCGAGAGAGGGAGACAATGAACAGTGACATGTGATGTGCTGGGTTCACAAGGTGCTGCATGTGAGGTTCAGTGAATAGTGAGCTGCATGTCTAGTCAGTGAACAGTGAGGCTACAACCTAGTTGCCCCTAGAGGCAGGGCTATGAGGAGTGCTCGGTGAAATCGCCTGCTGTCACTTCAAATGGTCTGCGGTTTCACAAACAGCAGCACGAATCTTAACAAGTTGAACGGTCAGGATAAGGGGGTGTCGGTACTCCCGGGATCTACCACACCTTTCCGATTAATATATACATGTCCGTTGCTTTCTCTCGTTGCGGCCTTGATTTCATTGATTATGTGTAATGTTTCTGTGTTTATCGGTATTTAGTTCAAGGTCGCCCCATGGCACATTGAAAAAGAATAGTTGCTACCACCCACTTGTCTTGTGTGTAATGTGGACCTATGGAAATTCAGGAGGAATATGAGCTATTTTGGACTGTAAGATTAGACAGGTGGTAGCAATCTTAAAAGCACGTATTTTTTTCGTTCATAGACATCTCTCATACTTTATTTGCATTTCTTTTATATACTCATCGTGTTATAACTTATAACACACACCTGCATCTTCAAACCTCGCTGTGATAATCACATTAACCAATTTCTTCTGCCATTTTCAAATGCAGACAACAGCCATTTCGTCAACTATATGCTTCTAAACGCAAAAGTGCAGCTGGGGTTTGAGCAATCCTAACATATGTATGCATAGACTCATATTGGTTGCCACCCCCCTGCCCGGCAGGCACATGGGGGTACGAGTGAGGTCGACATGCTTGCTCTGCCCAGCGCCGGCCCTAGAGGATGGACCAATAATCAGTTGTTGACACTCCTTCACAAAATTGATAAAGATACACGAGTCTCGCAAAATTGTTGGTCTCATGAGAGTCTCACAGCTTTAGCGTGAGAGAAAGAGTGCCACAGTGCGGTGCAAAATGTTAAAGAACATGATAGTAACACGACATTAATTAATATGGAAAGAGGGTTTTGAGAGGGACTAAAGATACATGAGAGATTGAAGTTGTGAAGATTGACATGCTAATAATCCTCATGATAAGTAGTTTATTTATATCTTGAACATAGGTTACAACGGTGCCCTAAAGATTAATGACTATATAGTTTTGTTTTCTAATTAATATGACAGTCTCAACATGTAACTCTAACCGTAAAGAACAAGATATACGCTACTTTTTTTATTTTTAGTGAACAAATATTTCAGTTTGGTGGGAGGGTGGAGGAGGCTGGCGCTGCCGCCACTATGTTAACTGAAGGATGTTTGCGGCATTCCTTATCACATTCTTCAGGCGTGGGATAGCAATAGTATTTGGGATCCACGAAACAACACCAACAATAGCCGTCATTGCATTTTGTTTTAGGTGGTCCACACAATCCATATGGTAGACTGATCTTCCTGTTACCTATGTCTTCGATACTCCCACCTAGAGAATATAAACAAATTAGAGCAACATATATATTATGGATGCAACTATATATAGAACTATTCCATAAATGTTTATTTAATCGACAAACAAGAAAAGGAAAATATGAAGCAACAACGAACAAATGGCATTTTTGCTAATAGCATAGACATTTTTCAATATACATGAAAAAAGATTAGACAAAACTCAGGATAAATACAAAAATAAACAATGTAAGTATACGGAAACAGTTTTTCATCATATATCGTGTTACTTACATTGAACATGAGCAACAAAGCAAACGAGAAGAAGAATCCAGAGTGACACTAGTAACTGCACACGTTCCGTGTACTTCTCCATGCCCACAGACTTGAATTACTTTAAACAATCAATGCTTTTGGAGGCCCAATATGTGTGTGTTGATCCGAATTAGTTGGAGACTGCTAGCCATATCGTTCATTCTTATATATAGAGGGATGACAAAATATTAGTCTGGAATTTATTTAATGGAGCCAATTAGCTATCATTTATAATTTTCAAAGTAAATGAAAGTTGGTGGTGAACATTAAATATTAGGCTACTAATTTTGGGGCGCAGTTTAAAAGACTACCCAAGAGACGCTCGGAAATGCACATTTAAATCCATTCCTAAATATAAGCCTTTTTTAGAGATTGCAATGTGGACTACATACGGATGTATATAGACGTACTTTAGAGTGTAGATTCATTCATTTTGCTTCGTATGTAGTACATATAGGAATCTCTAAAAAGAGTTATATTTAGGAACTAAGAAAATAATGTAATTGCAACACTACTCGGGAAAACCTTACCAGTAACGCTGGATTTTGAGCTATCAGTAGCGCTGGTGGACACGCTACTGCTAGGGCGCTACAACTATCTATTAGCAGTAGCGCTTTTTCTGCCCAGCGCTACTGGTAATTTGAAATAGCAGTAGCGCACATTAAAAAAGCGCTATTGTTAAAGCGCTGCTGGTAAAGTGTTAAACCGCGCCACTGCTAATGTTTTTTTTTCTTGTTTTATACTGTATTTATACACCCGTTATAAAATTTTTATATAGTAGTCATCGTCATCATAATAACTCATCATCATCATAATAACAACTCATCACCATCATCATCATAGTCATATAAGAACTCATCATCATAATAACAACTCCTCGATCCTCATCGTCTTCTATAAGTCATATAACAACTCATCATTATTCTAATAAATATTGTAGCACATAACTCATCATCATCATAATAACAACTTCTACTCATCATCATCTATGAGTCATATAACAAGTCATCATTCTAACACATTGTAGCACATAACTCATCATCATCATAATAACAACTCCCACTCATCATCATCTATGAGTCATATAACAACTCATCATTCTAACACATTGTAGCATATAACTCACCATCATCATAATAACAAATTAGGCTGGAGGCAGTACATCTCATTCATTAGCGCTTATAAAATATTGAGATCACATAAAAAAACACCTACGATGGAAAGACACCTATATGTATTGGGTCCGGACTCTTGCCTCGCACATGAATCCATGGTGTTTTGCTTACATCGCATAAGACACCTATGACCAATTTGTTTTTGCTCCGACTCATCCCTGTTAGGCTGGCTCTAAATCGTACGGGATATGGAGACATGCTTAGATCTACTTCTAGCACCCAAATCACAGCCGTTCTTTTTAACAATTTTTCTACTGTTACATCTGAGCCATACATTTTCTATCATTTTAACAATATAATAGATAACAACTCCCACTCATCATCATCTATGAGTCATATAACAACTCATCATTCTAACACATTGTAGCATATAACTCACCATCATCATAATAACAACTAATCATCATCATAATCATAGTCATAATCAACACTAGCTAATTGTTCTTACTACCTACAAGCTACTCCTCTCTGCTAGGTATAATAGCATAAAACAGGTAAACTAGTCCATCTCCAAAATGGAGAATGGAGATCCACCTGTCGCCAACTTCTGGTTTGCACAAACACATGTTGTCTCCAATCGGTTGTGTGCGCGCCTTCTTTAGTTTTCTACATTCTTTGATATTGAGGCTTCCATATTTCAAAGAAATAGAGTATGAACTTTGGTAAGCCATCGACGAAAATGGCCATAAGCTAACTCCATACTTCGGTAAGCATCAATGGAGGCACAACCTCGCTCGGAGATTTTGTTGAACAGCATAGTAACATATATAGTTAGCAATATGTAGTTTATTTAAGAATAATTTATGTAAAGAAGTTACCATCTTTAACAAAATCATGCCAACTTTTTCAAAATGAAGTTGCCATCATGCAACTGATGGACTAGTGGCACGTATCCAATATAATTTGGGCTCATAAAGTGATTGGTCTTAAAAGTCTCAACATCATCTATAAATGAGACAATATATCCTTTCTCATAATTAAGCTTGGATTCAAAGCCGTAGTGCATCCTGTCCACAACTTTCCGAGTATTTCTTGAAGATAAGAAATAAGCTGACAATTATAAATAAACAAAATTAGTAGCGATTAACACCAAATATTTTTAAAGAAAAATATAAATTACTTAACAAATTAGTTTCACAAACTCACATTTTGGCAAAACAAGAGGTATATCCACATTGACCGAAATGTTGATATTATCTTCATCTTCGGGAGGAATATCAAAGATTATTTGCATATTCTCCGCAAATCCACTAGTAGAAAAAGGACCTAATGTGAGACACATTATTCCCGGTTCGATTTTGGCCCGGTACTAATGGTACCATTAGTGTCGGTTCGAATGGCTATGCATTAATGCCGGTTCGTTTTGAACCTTTAGTACCGGTTCGTGCCACGAACCGGTACTAAAGGGGTGGTGGCAGGCTGGCGTCAGGCCGGGGCCCCGCGATCACCATAGTACCGGTTCGTTGCTCAAACCGGTACTAAAGGACAATTTTCAAACTCTGCCCCCCCCCACCCCCGGTGTATCGCCATTTCAGTTTTGAAAAATACAAAAGAAAATGATAAAAAATTCAAAAAATAAAATTCTTCGAGATGTAGTTATATTACTACATCTACTAGTTAGAAAAATTAAAAAACTTAAATTTGGACATGTTTGGAAAAAGTGTAGGAAAAATGTAAAATGGCTATAACTTTTGCATATGATGTCGGAAAAAAATGTATAATATATCAAAAAATTCAGTACGAAAATCCGCATCAGATTTTGATAGCCTATGGCCTGTTTGCAATTCTTTAGAATCCTCAAATTCCAAAAGGAGAAAAAGATATGCTCATTTTTTTTAATTTTGGTTAAATCTGGTCAAACTACTTATTCAAGAAGTATTAGTGTTACTACATACTTATTCAAGAATATTAGTGTTACTAAATAATTATTTCAATTTTTTGAATTTTGGTCAAATCTGGTCAAACTATGGTCAAACTTATTCAAGAAATATTAGTGTTACTAAATAATTACTGTTTTTTAGAATAATAGTTTCAAACTCAAACGGTGAAATGTGTGACCTAATGCTCATGCTAAACTGCTGAGGGTTAATAGGATTTACAGGTTACATTTGTGAGGAAAACAACAAGTGCAGGCTTGGAAAGTAGGGGGAATAGAACTCCGAAGTTAAGCATGCACTACTAGGGAAAAGGCTATACACAGAATCTTATCAGCAGCGCGCTTTAAAATAAGTCGCTGCTGCTAATTAGCAGTAGCGTGCTCAGCCGAAACTCGCTGCTGAAACAAATATAGCAGTAGCGCGCCTGCTCAAAGACGCGCTGCTGCTATAATTCCCACGAGGCCGCCACGAGGCTAGTTATAGCAACAACACGTTATAGCGACGCGCGCTACTGCTACGTAGCATAGTAGCAGCGCATTTCTTAGATAAGCGCTACTACTAAGTTTCCTACAAAAATTTAGTCCCACCTCGCTCCGTGAAGAGAGTTTCTACCACCTTAAATATGCTACTTCTCAAACTTTGACAAGCACTTGGTCTTCATTGAACTCTATGTGTAGAATTTGTGGCTGCAATATGAGTCTTCACCTGTTCCTAAACCGGTGAGGACTCATATTGACAAATCAGATTGTACACAAAAAGATAGTTGATGATCAATGTATTTTTGATATATTGAACAAAGTCTATTTTTACATGCTGACACATAGCAGTAGCGCTTTATTGTGAAAGGCGCTGCTGCTAGATAGCTTAGCAGTAGCATCTTTTCCTACAGCGCACTACTGCTAAGCCATTCATCTCCCACCCCCATCTCCTCTATCCGATCCACTCACACAGTCACACACTCAATCCTCCGTCTGCGCCGCGCGCCGGTCCACCCCCGTCGCCCCTCCTCCGTCTGCGCCGCGCGCCGTCACCTCCTCCTCCTTGCTGGACTCGGTACCGGCCTCCTCCTCCGTCCTCCCTCTCCACTCACCGCTGGCTGGCCCCTCCTCGCTCCGCCTTCCTCCTCCGTCCTCCCTCAACTGGCCGTGTCGGCCGGCCCCTCCTCGCTCCGCCTTCCTCCTCCATCCTACTCTCTTCTCCCTCCTCGAGTCGCCCCTCCTTCTCCCTCCTACTCATATGCAACATTTTGATTTAGTTGATATAATTTAGTTGATTTAGTAGGCTAGTTGGTTTAGTTGACTTAGAACATTTTGATTTAGTTGATTTAGTAGGCTAGTTCATTAAGTTGATTTAGTTGACTTAGAACATTTTGATTTAGTTGATTTAGTAGGCTAGTTCATTTAGTTGATTTAAACATTTTGATTTAGTTGATTTAGTAGGCTAGTTGATTTAGTTGATTTAGAACATTTTGATTTAGTTGATTTAGTAGGCTAGTTGATTTAGTTGACTTAGAACATTTTGATTTAGTTGATTTAGTAGGCTAGTTCATATGCAACATTTTGATTTAGTTGATATGATTTAGTTGATTTAGTAGGCTAGTTGATTTAGTTGACTTAGAACATTTTGATTTACTTGATTTAGTAGTCTAGTTCATTCAGTTGATTTAGTTGACTTAGAACATTTTGATTTAGTTGATTTAGTAGGCTAGTTCATTTAGTTGATTTAAACATTTTGATTTAGTTGATTTAGTAGGCTAGTTGATTTAGTTGATTTAGAACATTTTGATTTAGTTGATTTAGTAGGCTAGTTGATTTAGTTGACTTAGAGCATTTTGATTTAGTTGATTTAGTAGGCTAGTTCCTATGCAACATTTTGATTTAGTTGATATGATTTAGTTGATTTAGTAGGCTAGTTGATTTAGTTGACTTAGAACATTTTGATTTAGTTGATTTAGTAGGCTAGTTGATTTAGTTGATTTAGAACATTTTGATTTTGTTGATTTAGTAGGCTAGTTGATTTAGTTCACTTAGAACATTTTGATTAATTGATCGTTAATCCTTTGCTCATATTGCTTTAGGAAAAATGGCGCCACCACCACCACCACTATGTCGACTATGCAAGTCAAGATGCGCCAACAGCCTTGCAACTGGCAAGCTGTTCGGCATCTACTTCCAGCCGAGTTTTCGTCATGCGGCGGTAAGAAATTAGATGAAATGTAATAACTATTTTATTTTTAGTGTTGGCATTACTGCATTGTGTCATTTTGCTTATTTTACACAGATCGTCCCATGCAATGTGAGGTTGAAATTCAACAAGCTGACAGGAGACACTGTGAAATTTGAGGCTCCTGGGGGCCGTACACTATGGAGGTCAAGAAAGGATGCAATATGTCGCAGATTGGAGGAGATGGATGGGCCCGTTTCGTCGCTCGCATGCGTCTTACTGGTGGTGAGTTGATCAGCTTCTCCTTCCGAGCAGAAAGACCCAAGATAGCTGTCATTTATCTCAACCTGGTGGAAGATGACGAAGATGATGAAGATAATGAGGACCCACTCGATGAAGATGATGAGGACCCACTTCATGAAGCCATCATAGCTCAAAGAACAAGGCTGAGTGAGGAGGAGGTGTCCAACCTGTGGGACATAATTCCGCCACGTGCTGACTTTGTCGGCGGGCCATTCGTGACCCGCTTGACAAATACCATGGTTGATCGACATGATATGGTATGTTATACTTACAAATGCAAATTATCCGATGAATTACTTAGTGTACAGTCCAATGATATGGTATGTTGTGTGGAATCTAGTCGATGATATGTTTTAGTGTAGAGTTCGATCACATGCTTATTAGTGTAGAATGTAAGGAAACTATTAATAGTGTAGATAATCCATATGTACTTATTTGCGAGGATATTTATTAATTGATATGTTTTTCTTATTCAGAAATTGGCAAAGAGCATATCTGTGAGTTATGGTATCGAGGCTGATGAAGAAGGCTCAGCTGGACTATGCCTTATTGCAAGGGGATCCGTCACAACCTGTACTTACCGCGTGGACACGGACTGTCGCACACACTTAAACTCGGTTGGGTGGAAGAAATTCCTCGATGGCAAGAATCTTCGTGTTGGACAGACCATCCTAATTACTATCAGGAACACCAACTGCCCAGGCTTGAGGATGATGATTGTCTTCGATATCATCTAGAACTACATATGTGTGTGTGGCTATATCATCTAGAACTACATATGTGTGTGTGGCTATATCATCTAGAACTATATATGATGATCGTCGTCGATATCATCTAGAACTACATATGATGATGGCCGTTGATATGACCTTGTACTGCTTGAGGATGCATGTTGACTATGCATGAAATTGTTATCTAGTACTCCCTTTGTTCCAAATTACTCATCGCGGTTTGAACTAAAACCACGACGAGTAATTTGGAACGAAGGGGGTACTACCTAGTAATGGTTTATGAATTTCACATGTACTAGCAGTACCTAGTATCTAGTATCTGAAAGGGAAACTGAAAGGGAAAAGGGGTGCTGGGAAAATGATGAAAGATATAGCAGTAGCGAGGGATGGCGAAATCGCTACAGCTAGGTAATAGTAGCGTATTCCCAAAAAGCGTTGCTGATATCGTCAACGGTAGTAGCGCGGGTAAGGGCCGCACTACTACTATGAGTTAGCTGTAGCGCCTTATTAGTAGCGCGGCCACACGCGCTGCTGCTAGCCTCAAAACCCGCGCTACTATTGGGGAACATAGTGATTTCAAAAAAATTCCTATGCACACGCAAGATCATGGTGATGGCATAGCAACGAGAGGGGAGAGTGTTATCCATGTACCCTCGTAGACCGTAAGCGGAAGCGTTAGCACAACGCGGTTGATGTAGTCGTACGTCTTCACGATCCGACCGATCCAAGCACCGAACGTACGGCACCTCCGAGTTCAGCACACGCTCAGCTCGATGACGATCCCCGGCTCCGATCCAGCAAAGCTTGGGATGAGTTCCACAAGACGACGGCGTGGTGACGATGATGATGTTCTACCGGCGCAGGGCTTTGCCTAAACTCCGCGAGGATATGACCGAGGTGGAATATGGTGGAGGGGGGCACCGCACATGGCTAAGTAACGATCCGTAGATCAACTTGTGTGTCTAGGGTGCCTCCCCGCCCCGTATATAAAGGAGCCAGGGGGGAGGAGGCGGCCGGCCAAGGAGGGCGCGCCAAGGGGGGAGTCCTACTCCCACCGGGAGTAGGACTCCCTTCTTTCCTAGTTGGAGTAGGAGAAGGGGGAAGGAGGAGGAGGAGGAGAAGGGAGGGGAGGGGGCGCGGCCCACCTCTTGCCTCCTCTCCTCTTCTCCCTTATGGCCCATGTAGGCCCAATAACCCCCGGGAGGGTTCCGGTAACCCCCCGGTACTCCGGTAAAATGTCGATTTCACCCGGAACACTTCCGATGTCCAAACATAGGCTTCCAATATATCAATCTTTATGTCTCGACCATTTCGAGACTCCTCGTCATGTCCGTGATCGCATCCGGGACTCCGAAAAAACTTCGGTACATCAAAACATATAAACTCATAATAAAACTGTCATCGTAACGTTAAGCGTG
This sequence comes from Aegilops speltoides, assembly GCA_021437245.1. Lineage (NCBI taxonomy): Eukaryota > Viridiplantae > Streptophyta > Magnoliopsida > Poales > Poaceae > Aegilops > Aegilops speltoides. The sequence goes on from CM038147.1 coordinate 571,488,759, forward strand.
CGGACCCTACGGGTTCGAGAACTATGCAGACATGACCTAGAACCATTCTCGGTCAATAACCAATAGCGGAACCTGGATGCCCGTATTGGTTCCTACATATTCTACGAAGATCTTTATCGGTCAAACCGCATAACAACATACGTTGTTCCCTTTGTCATCGGTATGTTACTTGCCCGATATTCGATCGTCGGTATCCAATACCTAGTTCAATCTCATTACCGGCAAGTCTCTTTACTCGTTACGTAATGCATCATCCCATAAAAAACTCATTGGTCACATTGCTTGCAAGGCTTATAGTGATGTGCATTACCGAGAGGGCCCAGAGATACCTCTCCGACAATCGGAGTGACAAAACCTAATCTCGAAATACGCCAACTCAACATGTACCTTCGGAGACACCTGTAGTACTCCTTTATAATCACCCAGTTACGTTGTGACGCTTGGTAGTACCAAAGTGTTCCTCCGGTAAACGGGAGTTGCATAATTCTCATAGTTACAGGAACATGTATAAGTCATGAAGAAAGCAATAGCAATATACTAGACGATCAAGTGCTAGGCTAACGGAATGGGTCATGTCAATCACATCATTCTCCTAATGATGTGATCCCATTAATCAAATGACAACACATGTCTATGGTTAGGAAACATAACCATCTTTGATTAATGAGCTAGTCAATAGAGGCATACTAGTGACTATATGTTTGTCTATGTATTCACACATGTATCATGTTTCCGGTTAATACAATTCTAGCTTGAATAATAAACATTTATCATGATATGAGGAAATAAATAATAACTTTATTATTGCCTCTAGGGCATATTTCCTTCAGTCTCCCACTTGCACTAGAGTCAATAATCTAGATTACATAGTAATGATTCTAACACCCATGGAGTCTTGGTGCTGATCATGTTTTGCTCGTGAGAGAGGCTTAGTCAACGGGTCTGCAACATTCAGATCCGTATGTATCTTGCAAATCTCTATGTCTCCCACTTGGACTTGGTCTCGAATGGAATTGAAGCGTCTCTTGATGTGTTTGGTCGTTTTGTGAAATCTGGATTCCTTTGCCAAGGCAATTGCACCAGTATTGTCACAGAAGATCTTCATTGGTCCCGATGCACTAGGTATGACACCTAGATCGGAAATGAACTCCTTCATCCGACTCCTTCATTTGCTGCTTCGAAGCAGCTATGTACTCTGCTTCACATGTAGATCCCGCCACGACGCTTTGTTTAGAACTGCACCAACTTACAGCTCCACCGTTTAATAAAAACACGTATCCGGTTTGTGATTTAGAATCGCCCGGATCAGTGCTTGCATCGACGTAACCATTTACGACTAGCTCTTTGTCACCTCCATATACGAGAAACATATCCTTAGTCCTTTTCAGGTATTTCAGGATGTTCTTGACCGCTGTCTAGTGATCCACTCCTGGATTACTTTGGTACCTTCCTGCCAAGCTTATTGCTAAGCATACGTCAGGTCTGGTACACAGCATTGCATACATGATAGAGCCTATGGCTGAAGCATAGGGAACATCTTTCATTTTCTCTCTATCTTCTGCTGTGGTCGGGCATTGAGTTTGACTCAACTTCACACCTTGAAGAACGGGCAAGAACCCTTTCTTTGCCTGATCCATTTTGAACTTTTTCAAAATTTTATCAAGGTATGTGCTTTGTGAAAGTCTTATTAAGCGTCTTGATCTATCTCTATAGATCTTGATGCCCAATATGTAAGCAGCTTCACCGAGGTCTTTCATTGAAAAACTTTTATTCAAGTATCCCTTTATGCTATCCAGAAATTCTATATCATTTCCAATTAATAATATGTCATCTACATATAATATCAGAAATGCTATAGAGCTCCCACTCACTTTCTTGTAAATATAGGCTTCTCGAAAAGTCTGTATAAAACCATATGCCTTGATTACACTATCAAAGCATTTGTTCCAACTCCGAGATGCTTGCACCAGTCCATAAATGGATCGCTGGAGCTTACACACTTTGTTAGCACCTTTTGGATCAACAAAACCTTCGAGTTGCATCATATACAACTCTTCTTCCAGAAATCCATTCAAGAATGCAGTTTTGACATCCATTTGCCAAATTTCATAATTATGAAATGCAGCAATAGCTAACATGATTCGGACAGACTTAAGCATCGCTACGGGTGAGAAAGTCTCATCGTAGTCAACCCCTTGAACTTGTCGAAAACCTTTTGCAACAAGTCGAGCTTTGTAGACAGTAACATTACCATCAGCGTCAGTCTTCTTCTTAAAGATCCATTTATTCTCAATGGCTTGCCGATCATCGGGCAAGTCAACCAAAGTCCATACTTTGTTTTCATACATGGATCCCATCTCAGATTTCATGGCCTCTAGCCATTTTGTGGAATCTGGGCTCATCATCGCTTCCTCATAGTTTGTAGGTTCATCATGGTCAAGTAACATGACTTCCAGAACAGGATTACCGTACCACTCTGGTGCGGATCTTACTCTGGTAGACCTACGAGGTTCAGTAGAAACTTGATCTGAAGTTTCATGATCAATATCACTAGCTTCCTCACTAATTGGTGTAGTTGTCACAGGAACCGGTTCTTGCGATGAACTACTTTCCAATAAGGGAGCAGATATAGTTATCTCATCAAGTTCTACTTTCCTCCCACTCACTTCTTTCGAGAGAAACTCCTTCTCTAGAAAGGATCCGATTTTAGCAACAAAAATCTTGCCCTCAGATCTGTGATAGAAGGTGTACCCAATAGTTTCTTTTGGGTATCCTATGAAGACACATTTCTCCGATTTGGGTTCGAGCTTATCTGGTTGAAGTTTCTTCACATAAGCATCGCAACCCCAAACTTTAAGAAACGACAACTTTGGTTTCTTGCCAAACCACAATTCATAAGGCGTCGTCCCAACGGATTTTGATGGTGCCCTATTTAACGTGAATGCGGCCGTCTCTAAAGCATAACCCCAAAACGATAGCCGTAAATCAGTAAGAGACATAATAGATCGCACCATATCTAGTAAAGTACGATTATGACGTTCGGACACACCATTTCATTGTGGTGTTCCGGGTGGCGTGAGTTGAAACTATTCCGCATTGTTTCAAGTGTAGACCAAACTCGTAACTCAAATATTCTCCTCCATGATCAGATCGTAGAAACTTTATTTTCTTGTCACGATGATTTTCCACTTCACTCTGAAATTCTTTGAACTTTTCAAATGTTTCAGACTTGTGTTTCATCAAGTAGATATACACATATCTGCTCAAATCATCTGTGAAGGTGAGAAAATAACGATACCCGCCGCGAGCCTCAACATTCATTGGCCCACAAACATCAGTATGTATGATTTCCAACAAATCAGTTGCTCGCTCCATAGTTTCGGAGAACGGCGTTTTAGTCATCTTGCCCATGAGGCACGGTTCGCAAGTACCAAGTGATTCATAATCAAGTGATTCCAAAAGCCATCAGTATGGAGTTTCTTCATGCGCTTTACACCGATATGACCTAAACGGCAGTGCAACAAATAAGTTGCACTATCGTTATCAACTCTGCATCTTTTGGTTTCAACACTATGAATATGTGTATCACTACTATCGAGATTCAATAAAAATAGACCACTCTTCAAGGGTGCATGACCATAAAAGATATTACTCATATAAATAGAACAACCATTATTCTCTGATTTAAATGAATAACCGTCTCGCATCAAACAAGATCCAGATATAATGTTCATGCTCAACGCTGGCACCAAATAACAATTATTTAGGTCTAAAACTAATCCCGATGGTAGATATAGAGGTAGCGTGCCGACCGCGGTCTCATCGACTTTGGAACCATTTCCCATGCGCATCATCACCTCGTCCTTAGCCAATCTTCGCTTAATCCGTAGTCCCTGTTTTGAGTTGCAAATATTAGCAACAGAACTAGTATCAAATACCCAGGTGCTACTGCGAGCATTAATAAGATACACATCAATAACATGTATATCACATATACCTTTGTTCACTTTGCCATCCTTCTTATCCGCCAAATACTTGGGGCAGTTCCGCTTCCAGTGTCCAATCTGCTTGTAGTAGAAGCACTCAGTTTCAGGCTTAGGTCTAGACTTGGGTTTCTTCTCTTGAGCAGCAACTTGTTTGCTGTTCTTCTTGAAGTTCCCCTTCTTCTTCCCTTTGCCATTTTTCTTGAAACTGGTGGTCTTGTTAACCATCAACACTTGATGCTCCTTCTTGATTTCTACCTCCGCGGCTTTTAGCATTGCGAAGAGCTCGGGAATAGTCTTGTTCATCCCTTGCATATTATAGTTCATCACGAAGCTCTTGTAGCTTGGTGGCGTGATTGAAGAATTCATCAATGACACTATCATCGTGAAGATTAACTCCCAGTTGAATCGAGTGATTATTATACCAGACATTTTGAGTATATATTCACCGATGTAACTATTCTCCTCCATCTTGCAGCTATAGAACTTATTGGAGACTTCATATCTCTCAATCCGGGCATTTGCTTGAAATATTAACTTCAACTCCTGGAACATCCCATATGCTCCATGATGTTCAAAACGTCGTTGAAGACCCGGTTCTAAGCCGTAAAGCATGGCACACTGAACTATCGAGTAGTCATCGCTTTGCTCGCCAGACGTTCTTAACGTCGTCGGTTGCATCAGCAGCAGTTCGGCACCCAGCGGTGCTTCCAAGACGTAACTTTTCTGTGCAGCAATGAGGATAATCCTCAGGTTACGGACCCAGTCCGTGTAATTGCTAACATCATATTTCAACTTTGCTTTCTCAAGGAACGCATTAAAATTCAACGAAACAACAACACGAGCCATCTATCTACAAACAAACATAGACAAGCAAAATACTATCAGGTACTAAGTACATGATAAATTTAAGTTCAATTAATCATATTACTTAAGAACTCCCACTTAGACAGACATCTCTCTAGTCATCTAAGTGACCACGTGATCCAAATCAACTAAACCATGTCCGATCATCACGTGAGATGGAGTAGTTTCAATGGTGAACATCACTATGTTGATCATATCTACTATATGATTCACGCTCGAACTTTTGGTCTCCGTGTTCCGAGGCCATATCTGTATATGCTAGGCTCGTGCAACTGTTTTGAACCCGTTGTATTTGAACATAGAGCCTATCACACCCGATCATCACATGGTGTCTCAGCACGAAGAACTTTCGCAACGGTGCATACTCAGGGAGAACACTTCTTGATTATTAGTGAGAGATCATCTTAAAATGCTACCATCAATCAAAGCAAGATAAGATGCATAAAGGATAAATATCACATGCAATCAATATAAGTGATATGATATGGCCATCATCATCTTGTGCTTGTGATCACCATCTTCGAAGCACCGTCGTGATCACCATCGTCACCGGCGCGACACCTTGATCTCCATCGTAGCATCATTGTCGTTACGCCATCTATTGCTTCTACGACTATCGCTACTGCTTAGTGATAAAGTAAAGTAATTACAGGGCGTTTGCATTTCATACAATAAAGCGACAACCATATGGCTCCTGCCAGTTGCCGATAACTTCGGTTACAAAACATGATCATCTCATACAATAAAATATAGCATCACGTCTTGACCATATCACATCACAACATGCCCTGCAAAAACAAGTTAGACGTCCTCTACTTTGTTGTTGCAAATTTTACGTGGCTGCTACGGGCTTTAGCAAGAACCGTTCTTACCTACGCATCAAAACCACAATGATAGTTCGTCAAGTTGGTGCTGTTTTAACCTTCGCAAGGACCGGGCGTAGCCACACTTGATTCAGCTAAAGTGAGAGAGACAGACACCCGCTAGCCACCTTTAAGCACGAGTGCTCGTAACTGTGAAACCAGTCTCGCGTAAGCGTACACGTAATGTCGGTCCGGGCCGCTTCATCTCACAATACCGCCGAACCAAAGTATGACATGCTGGTAAGCAGTATGATGTGTATCGCCCACAACTTACTTGTGTTCTACTCGTGCATATAACATCAACACATAAAACCTGGCTCTGATACCACTGTTGGGGAACTTAGTGATTTCAAAAAATTTCCTACGCACACGCAAGATCATGGTGATGGCATAGCAACGAGAGGGGAGAGTATTGTCCACGTACCCTCGTAGACCATAAGCGGAAGCGTTAGCACAACGCGGTTGATGTAGTCGTACGTCTTCATGATCCGACCGATCCAAGCACCGAACGTACGCCACCTCCGAGTTCAGCACACGTTCAGCTCGATGACAATCCTCGGGCTCCGATCCAGCAAAGCTTCGGGGATGAGTTCCGTCAGCACGACGACGTGGTGACGATGATGATGTTCTACCGGCGCAGGGCTTCGCCTAAACTCCGCGACGATATGACCGAGGTGGAATATGGTGGAGGGGGCACCGCAAACGGCTAAGGAACGATCCGTAGATCAACTTGTGTGTCTAGGGTGCCTCCCCGCCCCCGTATATAAAGGAGCCAGGGGGGAGGAGGCGGCTGGCCAAGGAGGGCGCGCCAAGGGGGAGTCCTACTCCCACCGGGAGTAGGACTCCCTTCTTTCCTAGTTGGAGTAGGAGAAGGGGGAAGGAGGAGGAGGAGGAGGAGGAGAAGGAAGGGGGGGCGCCGCTCCCCTCTCCTTGTCCTATTCGGACTAGGAAGGGGAGGGGGGCGGCCCACCTCTTGCCTCCTCTCCTTTGTCCCTTATGGCCCATGTAGGCCCAATAACCCCCGGAAGGGTTCCGGTAACCCCCCGGTACTCCGGTAAAATGCCGATTTCACCCGGAACACTTCCGATGTCCAAACATAGGCTTCCAATATAGCAATCTTTATGTCTCGACCATTTCGAGACTCCTCGTCATGTCCGTGATCGCATCCGGGACTCCGAACAAACTTCGGTACATCAAAACTTATAAACTCATAATAAAACTGTCATCGTAACGGTAAGCGTGCGGACCCTACGGGTTCGAGAACTATGCAGACATGACCTAGAAGCATTCTCGGTCAATGACCAATAGCGGAACCTGGATGCCCATATTGGTTCCTACATATTCTACGAAGATCTTTATCGGTCAAACCACATAACAACATACGGTGTTCCCTTTGTCATCGGTATGTTACTTGCCCGAGATTCGATCGTCGGTATCCAATACCTAGTTCAATCTCGTTACCGGCAAGTCTCTTTACTTGTTACGTAATGCATCATACCGTAACCAACTCATTGGTCACATTGCTTGCAAGGCTTATAGTGATGTGCATTACCGAGAGGGCCCAGAGATACCTCTCTGACAATCGGAGTGACAAAACCTAATCTCGAAATACGCCAACTCAACATGTACCTTCGGAGACACCTGTAGTACTCCTTTATAATCACTCAGTTACGTTGTGACGTTTGGTAGTACCCAAAGTGTTCCTCTGGTAAACGGGAGTTGCATAATTCTCATAGTTACAGGAACATGTATAAGTCATGGAGAAAGCAATAGCAATATACTAAACGATCAAGTGCTAGGCTAACAGAATGGGTCATGTCAATCACATCATTCTCCTAATGATGTGATCCCATTAATCAAATGACAACACATGTCTATGGTTAGGAAACATAACCATCTTTGATTAATGAGCTAGTCAAGTAGAGGCATACTAGTGACTATATGTTTGTCTATGTATTCACACATGTATCATGTTTCTGGTTAATACAATTCTAGCATGAATAATAAACATTTATCATGATATGAGGAAATAAATAATAACTTTATTATTGCCTCTAGGGCATATTTCCTTCAGCTACTACTAGGGTTTTCCCTAGTAGTGTTGCTCAGGCTCGGGAGTGAGAGGATGGGTGACCTGTCGGGGAGTTAGACGATTTGGAATGAGTGATCCACACTTGAGTAGTTAAGAGGGGCGATTAGAGACTAAATCATGAAATAATTCAGAAAATTGGAAATCGAAAAAAAATCAGTTTTTTTTCCAAAATTTTCAAAAAAACAATTTAATAAAATAATAATACCTTTAGTACCGGTTGGTAACACCAACCGGTACTAAAGGTCCCCATTACCACGGCGCGAGCTCACGCCACGTGGTGGGCCTTTACTAGCTGTTCATGCCAAACCGGTACTAAAGGGGGGGGGGCTTTAGTCTCCACTCCTTAGTGTCGGTTGCAGAACCGGCACTAAAGGCCCTTATGAACCGGTGTTAAAGCTCTGTTTTCTACTAGTGATCCATGATAAGGACATGGCTACCACAGTTACATCGATAACCCCTGCAACTATGTCTATTGGACTAATTACTAGAGCTCGCGCACACCAGTTAAATTATCAGGTACTTTCGTTTCTTGGTAATGTTTCTAATGTTCATGAGAATGTGAGGCTACCTAACTTGGATATATTTGTGTTGATTTTAGTTGACGTTCCTAGCATGGACAAGAAGGATGAACGCTGGAGCATGATCAAGCATTGTGATGATGGCGCGCGCGAAGGGAACAAGAACGGAGTTTCCGGAGGATATTTCCGCACTTTGAAGCCACCATGATGACATACATGAAGATGAACGAAATATACAAGACGGTCTTTCATAAATTTCGTCCATAGCTTATTATTGGTGTTGCGTCGCCTTAGTTTTGGGTTAGGCCCATGTATTTTCGAAATACCTCTCATTAGGCTGTTTTTAGAGTCTGTATTGTAGGGGAAATGACTTAGGAGGTGTTTTAGTCCCACCTTGCCATGGGTGGACGAAGTCCCTCTCCTTTCCCCTATAAATACAGCCCTTAAGGCACCGTTTAGACTTGGGGTTTTATTTAGTTAAAAGTTATCCATTGCTGCAACTTCATTTACTCCATTTGTGTACAACGACCAGGCCAAAGACCGCTTTTGAAACCCCACTTTTATCAATACTTCATCCATATTATCAACATTCAGATTGCTTTATCAAATTCTTGCTTGTTCTTCAATTGCTTGCAGGAATAGACCTTTGTGGTCAGGTTCATCGTGCTCCGGCATGGTCAATAACCTCTTGGAGTTGGTTTAGCAATTACTAAGGTGCAACATCATTGCACGTTTGTAGTCGGATCGTCACAGTCGTCTCCACCAAATCGATCGTTATCATCTCATCGAAAGAGCGGGACCCTCGCCTCTGTCAATCCATAGGCTTTGCAGAGATCTCCCCAATTTGCGCAACCAAAATAGGAGTGACTATGCGCATTGGAGAGCTTAACTTGAAAAGCATAACCATGTTTAGTCCTGATGTGAGCTATCCTCGTCTCCATATTCTCAAAGTCTTGGAAACCAAGCTTCTCCAAGACATAAGGTCTTGCATGGCAGGGGATGTACAACTCAAATTGAAAAAAAAACTAGAAATTACACGTTGAAGTAAAGAATCACAAGTCATGATTAATTACGAAGAGATACTTGTCGCCATTGCGTACTGTAAAAACATCAAAGGTCTCTTCCAGCTTGACAGTGAAGAACCTACCATTTTGTGGGTGAGGCATCATGTCACAGATAACCCGGTCATCGGAGCAATATTCGCACTCCGGGATCCTATCATTGCCAGACATTTTCTGTGTTCAAAATTCAAAGATTATAAAATCACCACAATTACCAAGAACTCAGCACACGATCACTATTCACCACGGGTTGACTTTCGATCTGTTGCGACTTTCCTTGAAAACTCTCATCTCACGTGATGTTGGGGACTCCCTCTCCGATATATTCGACCGTCGGTGATGGTCACTCCTCCTTCGTTACCGAGTGCATTACACCAAAATGTCTAGCACACGAGAGCGAAGGAGAAGCGACTCCCACGACAACAGTCGAGATTCTTCCTCTCTCATATTTTCGACCATCGCTGATGGTCGCTCTTCTCTTCCTTCCCGTGCATTACCAAAAGGTCTATCATGAGAAGGAAGAGGAAGAGCGACCCCCACGACAACAGTCAACATTCTTCTTCTCTCATATATGGTGGACACTCCCTCACTGATTTCTCGACCATCGGTGATGGTCGGTCTTCTCTTCCTTCCCGTGCATTACCAAAAGGTCTATCACGAGAAAGAAGAGGAAGAGCAACCCCCCACGACAATAGTCGGCATTCTTCTTCTCTCATATATGGTGGACACTCTCCGCCACTGATTTTTTGACCGTCATGTATGGAGCCCCGACAGATTTAAAGTCAACCCAAAATGCCGTTTAATTCTCTTCCGGCAAATCCAGGACACTCGATATTTCCTATATATTCTAGCACAAGTCATGCTAAAATTCACGGAAAATTCCGGCATGACCTTTGCTAAAATAGGACATATCAAGCGCCTGAAACTTGCCGAAACGGAAATGAATCAACACTCCGGCAAAACAGACGACACTTGGAAGCGTTCCCTGCAAACATTGGCCACTAGGGCAAGCACATATCCTTGATATTCATATTTAAGAAACTACATAGACCTTGTTTACTCACTATAGAAGATGGTTATCGACAATGCGGGGGTGTCCTCGGTGATCTTTTGGGGGTCGTCGACCTGCTCATCGTTGATGTGCCCTGGGCCACGTATGAGCATTTATATAGAAAATTTCAAACTTGGTGCTTATTGCATTTCAATGGTTCAATATTGACAAAAACATTTCAATATATCTTATAACCCTAACATTCCACTTGGACAACAAGCATAACTAAATACACTAATTTTTCAAGAAAGTAGCGCTCTCTCTCTCTCTCTCTCTCTCTCTCTCTCTAAATTTGGCAATGTGAGAATGACATAAAAATATTCTAAAACACCTACATTTACTGAAAATTTTGTACTCCATTCTATTCAAAATACCTACATTTACTGAAAATTTTGTACTCTATTCAAAACACCTACATTTACTGAAAATTTTCTATTCCATTCAAATAATCTACAGTTTATTGTATTCAAATAACAGTGCTAAACCTACTATCTACAAGAACAGAGGGAGGAGGCCGGGATGGAGGGAGGGAGGAGGCGGGAGGGAAGAAGGGAGGAGAGGGAGTGGAGGCCGGGATGGAGGGTCGGAGGGAGGGAGGGAGGAGGCCAGGATGGAGGAAGGGAGGACGCCAGGATGGAGGGAGGGAGGAGGCCGGGATGGAGGGCGGAGAGAGGAGGAGATACCTTGGGGCGAGAGGAGGGTGGAAAATCGAAAGGAAACATCCTCCTATGTCATCTTCTGAACTTTTCAAAAAATTAACACCACATAACTTCCTAAAAGAAATACTTGTAACCAAGCAATTGTCGACGAGTTGGACACCCCCCACCATGCTATAACCCATGAGTTCTTTTATGTACATCTACTTTTGGGATTGTGTAGTATTTGCTGGAAGGGAGAGAGGGATTTGGTGGAATAGTTCGTTGTATTGCTTGAGCCTCGTGAGCATATATATAGGAGTACAATGGCCAACTTGGAGTACAAGACAAGGAGTAGCGACACAGACACAACGGTAGCGACGCAGACAGTGAGACTGGAGAATAATCCGAAGGAAAGCCAATGGACACCCCCCCATAGTCGTAATGGTCAATGCATCGCAGAGTCGTGGCTGGAGTGAAAACCGACGAGGTTGCTCAAGCAGGCGGTAGCAATTTGTGTCGTTTGTCTATGTAGCCGAGAGCGTGGGTGGTGGAGCCGTGGTCGAGGTAGCCGTGCGAAGAATGTCGTGGTCGATGTCGAGTCGGGGTGGACGGTGTCGAGGAAGTCGACGTGGAGCCGCGGGCGCAAGGAGGCGCTGAGTTAGTCATAGGCGCAGAAGTGTCAAAGTAGTGGTGCGCCGGGAAGAAGATGCTGTTGACGATGTGTCGCGGCGGGTTTGCCAAGCCCGAGGATACATCGTGAACGAACGCACGCACCGGTGTTGCCAGCACCGGGCATGCGTAGACGGACGAAGATGAAGTTGATGAAGCGCCGGCAAGACTTGCCAGGCCCGGGGACACGTCGTGGATGAAGGCACGCAACGGTGTTACCAGCACCAGGCATGCGTAGACGAGGGACCTGCACGAGCTGTACACCATGTCAGAGAAGTCGGAGGGGCCAGCAGAGAAGAACTTGACGACAATTTTGGCGTCCATTGGCGCGGGGCCAATGTCACCAACGATGGTCGGAATAGACGAAGTGGTCAGAGTAGATGACGGCGACGTTGGCGACGGGCTGGTGCTCGGACGAAGACGAAGGAGGTGGACAGGCGGCTGCGGTGGCTACGGGGGTAGCGGCGGCAGCGGCCAAAGTAGAGCGGCGGCGGCAGCCTGACGGCGGCAGCGGCGGCTAGGTTAGGAGTGCGGCGGCGGTGCTCGAAGTAGGCGAAGAACCCTGACAGCGTGACGAAGACCGGCGCGGATGATGGCGTTTCCACGCCAAGGGAGACGGCGCGGCCCATACCACGGAAGGTCGACACACGGTGACGGTGGAGTGGACCGCGGGCCGCGGCGCTACGGCCTGAAGGGGCGACGCAGTGGCGGCAGGCAAGTCGGTGCGACGGCAGGAAGACCTCGGGGCGGCGACGGGGTCCGTGGGCCACGGCGGTACGGCCCAAGGGGGCGGTGCAGCTTCGTAGGGCGGGTCGGTGCAACCGCGGGGACGGCCTCGGGATGGCGGCTAGGGGCGACGCAGCAGCAACGCACGAGTCGATGCAGCCACGAGGAGAACCACGGGGCGGCGGCGCTGCGACCCGATGGGCGACGCATCGGCAGCCCGTTGCTCGATCGACAGAGGGGCGCACTGAACTCGGGGACAATCTTCACAGGACCTACGGAGGCACGCGCAAACGATGGGCCAGGTTGGTCGCGCGGCATAGATGGGATGGATCGCGGCGGCGAGCGGGTGATCAAGCTGATCGCGTGCGAGGTCGGGGACGCCGCTCGGTGGAGAAGGGGTGGCGGCGGAGTCCGAGATGAAGCCGCGACGATGGACGGCGTGGGACGACGAGCGAACGAGCGCGTCCGCACCGGCACCCGGGCCACCAATGCAGTGCCGGCGCCCGGGCACCGAGGCCCGAGCGACCAACAGAGCAGCGGAGCCCGAGCTCAAGGCAGCCGACGGGCCTGACACCGTCGGCCCGACGCAGCCGGGACGAGGCAGGCGAGGCAACCCGCGGGGCCGCCGTGCAGACGCGGCGGAGGCGGGTGGCGTGGATCGATTGGTGGGTCAACGCGCGAACGGCGGCTATGATTGGCCGCCGCATGGCGCGAGGAGTAGAGGCGCGGGGGGCCGACGGCGGCGACGGGCGACGCAAACCGATCAAAATTAGATCGAAAAACCAAAAGGAAGAATGCCAATCAAAAACAACCGGCGAGAGAGCGAAAAAACCCGGAGCAAGGGCTCGGGAAAAAGACTCTCTAGGGCAGCTGGCCAACACGGCCGGCGGAAGAACCCTAGGTACGGGCGGCGCGGCCCTCGGCGGCGATCATGGAGACCGACCGCCCAGGGCGGCGCGGAGCGGAAGCGACAGCGCGGCTAGGGTTTGGATCGGTTAGGCTGATACCATGTTAGAAGGGAGAGAGGGATTTGGTGGAATAGTTTGTTATATTGCTTAAGCCTCGTGGGCATATATATAGGAGTACAATGATCAACTTGGAGTACAAAACAAGGCAGGACTAAATCCTAGTCTATCATGTACTTTCTAATAATCTTATACTCAACAGTATTCAATCATCTCAGCTGTTGATTAGCGGGTTAGTTTTGTCAAAAGAATAAATCCTAACCGCGGTGACCATCCTCGTCGTTGCCGTCGCCAGTCCTCCCGTGCCCTTCAAGTGGGAGCTCCAAGTCTCCAACCGTGCATCGAAGCAACCAGCAAGCCACGGAGCAGTCGCTACAACATCGTAAGCAGCGGTGCCGTCACCGCTGCAGCTCCATCTGAGGTGCTCCTGCTGCGTCCAGCGGCTGCACGCGTGCCATGGCGGTCGTGACATTGCTGCGGTGGTCCTTTCCAAACTGTTTGGAAAACAATCGCTGATCATGTAACTGCATCAGACATGATCAATCAGTCTATTGTACATGGTGACATCTAGACATGATCAGTCAGTCAATCGTTTCTATTGCGTCTCATCTCGGCAGGATCGGTCCCTGCAGTTCCATCATAGCAGGAGAACAAAACACACGGATTTCTCAATGGGTGTAGAGTTTTGGTATCTAGAGCATCTACAACTGGACCTCTCTGCCCGTTCCAAATGCCAGACACGCTGCCCGGTCAGTGTCCGAACAAAAAACGCCATCCAACCGGGCACCCCATATGCAGTCCAAATGTCGGACCGACCGGCCCCATATCCAGCCGATAGGGTGGATATGGCGATGCCATGACGCGTCCGAAAACGTTCGCCATGTCGGATCTGACCCACTCTAGCCCACTTGACCCCACATAAGTTGAACCCTATCCGCACTCCGAACGAAACCTAGCCGCATTCCACTCAACTCCACTCCACCCCTCTTCCAATAGTACCAAGCTCCTCGCCGATCGATAACGTGTTCTCGTCCATGGAGGCCACAAGATCCGACTCCGAGATGTCCGGATCGAAGTCTAGGAGCTCATCCCATGCAACCCCGAGGAGCAGATGACCGTCCGCGCTGCTCCCAGACGCTCCCGGGAGGAGTGCCCTCCCCCGATCTTGCTCGATCCGCCGGCATCCATTGCCAAAATGGCGCCGGATCCGAGGATGGTGGAAACGAGGCCATCTACGCCTCCATGAGTAACCGCAAAACCAAAATTTAGGCGCGAAAAGCCCTCCATGCGAGGTTGCGGGCGTGACTTCAACCAGAGGCGGCTTTGACCCCTCGCGGCGGAGGCAGCTTCTACAACGCTCACGGTGGAGGCAGCAATGGCAGCCTATGACGCGGAGGCGGCTTTATCAGCGTCGGAGGAAGCACCCATGCCCGCATAGCCGAGAAGCGGCGACGGAGGACGGTGAAGGAGATGGCAAAAGAGCAAAGACGTCAATCCGTGCGATGGCGGACGATCCCCCAAGGAGGATAAGGCTGAGGACGGCAACAGATCGGACAACTCCGGCATTGAGCAGATCCGCCTCAATCGATTCTTCGTCTTCAATCGCTACTGCCGCATCGAAGTATACACATTTTTACTTGTAGTATTCATAAATCTAGTCCACTTTTAATGAATACTTTTGATCTATTCGTCCTCAATCATGACAGTATAATGAACGTCAGAAATAATAAAAGTTACATCGAGATACGTAGACCATCTAGCGACGACTACAAGTATTGAAGCGAGTCGAATGCATGCCGGCATCGCGCCTCCCTCACTGGAGCAGGACAAAACATGTTGTAGTAGACACAGGTGGGAAATCATCGTACTAAGACCTCATAGGACCAGTGTAGCATAACATCAACCACTGTCGATGAAGGGTAGTGTAGATCGAAACATTCCAGCCTGAAGTCACACGAATGTAGACGAGCTAATCTAGTCCATTGGATGCCTGGAAATGGACGTCTCATAAAAAACTGTTCTAGAAAGGGCCAGATCATGCTATACATTTTAGAAAAGTTTATTTTGTGCTAAACTTACCCAAAAGGTTCAAACAGTGATTTTTGCGTCAATTCAACCAAGCAACGACAGTGATGACAGGGTCATCTCAGTGGTGCGATGCCACGTAATCATCAGACCATGCAAGCCTCGCTGCTTTGTCCTATCAGATTTGGCACGTCGGTTTTCACCGCAAGATCATTGGCAGAGCTTGAAGTCAATTGTAGGGTATGCCAAAAAAAACTGTGGACTGGTGTTCTAAGGTCCACGAGTGAAAAAATCAGCGTACAAAGTCTAAAATGTTGGACGGGCCATGGGCCCATTTTGGCTTGGCATAGTTCCGCCCGGTGAGCAAGATGTCAGTAAAATCATGGATCTTGACTAGATATGTGAACCCCTCAAAAAAAAAAGACTAGACATGTGCTGTGAGTATCTATATCTATATTTAAACTTTTTGTTGTATTAAACAGGCGAACATTTTCTTTTCTATGTACACCCCAACAAACGAACATAGACAAATAAACACAACGCGAAATTCTACAGCTAAGATGGGTCTAATTCACCGTAATACAGTTTCAGCAAGTCCTGCCTGGCCATGGGATATGGGGTGCTGATTCCTTCGTTGACTTTACTAGGATGTGATGTGATTACTTTCCTTCATGTGAGTTAAACCTGGACGGCTTTCGTCATATGATACACCATAGTACTTTCATGTTTTTTAGGAGGGTAGTTCTTTCCTGTGTTACAAATATGATTACTGTGGTGTTGCTGTATATTTTTTATATGGTTGTTCTTAATTTTCTTCATTATTCAAAATACTTGTAACCACTAAGATTTCATTATTTTTATTTACCATCAAGCAGTATATATTGTTATTGTTTGTTGTCCACCTTCATCCTTTGTTGATATTTTACCTAGGCAACTTCGCATGAAATTAGGAATTCAGGATCACTTAATAAGACTCTGGCATCTTTTTCGAATTTTCTTGCTTTATACATGAACCTATCATCAAGATTTTGATATCTTATATAGTACATTTGCTGCTGTAGATATGTTGGTGTTGATTTGCAGTAAGAGGAAATGTATTATTTTTCTCATCAATTTCTTTCATACCATACGTAATGAGTTACAACATCAGTTTCACTGGGTTGGAAAAGGTGATAAGCATGCAACCATTCTTACTTGAGGCTTCACTAGGATCAATTTCGAGTTCATCCAGGTTCTGAATGATTCTTCTGTTTCCGGGCAGGCTACCAATCTTCATCAACGAGGATGGGGTTGTGGTGGCGCCGTGGCGGAGATGGCGTTGCTGGATGACGCTGCGAGTATAGTGGGTGGGTGTAAGTACATCCCTCTATGCTAGCATGCAGCGGGTCTGTGGACAGGGAAAGCCACGCAGAGAATCCAGTGTTCACGGCGGCCGAGCGGGAAGGCGGACAGGAAGCTTGCCATGATTGAAGAACATGATGACCGTGCAGATACAGGGTCAGTGATGTTGATAGGGAAGATGGACCCTCAATCCTCATGTGCCTGGGTGGACGAAGAGTTAAATGGTTCGATTTTTTGTGCATATGCTTATCATCGGTGAGGAGTGGGTGATTAGATACATTAACAATAAACTAAATGTGCGAATCAAACACAGAGATGGACTTGGTGAAAAATCTAAGGCAAAATAACATCAATGTCGAAAAAGTGTATAGTATCATATGAAGTTTATTAGGGGATATGGAGAAGATACCATTTACTAAGAGGTCGCTATGTAATCTCTGTGGGAAGCTAAACAAAAAATCGAGCCGAAGATGACGTGCGCAAGACAAATGAGGTGTTTATAGATATGGCGGCCAAGGATCCAGAGTGCAGCCGGATGCTGAGAGTGGGATTAAGTACGTGTTGTGGGCTACCGAAAGCAGCAAGAACCCGTACATTTAAGGAGAAAATGGGCAAAGCCGTTCTCAATGGAATTTTCTGTGAAAAATGGTGATCACCCAGAGGATCGAGAGTGCGAATAGCGTGTTCAAATCTTAGGTGCCACCAGACTGCCCGATGCTGATGTTTGTGAAGCAATAGATGCTTTTGCATTTCCACAGGAAAGCAGACAAGACCTGCGATGGAAAGTGTATGAAGACTCTCAGTGTTTCGAACAGTACATATTGTAATAAGACTTCAGTTACTTTTGGTGCCGACATGGTCAAAATATGTGAACAACTGCAGGAGGGTGTTGTAGTGTAGTTGCAGCGGCGACATGTCCTTTGAACAACACATTAGCAACATATACACTAGGGTTATGTTTAAGCAATTCCGCAACCTGATATATGAGGCCCAGGCCAGTCACATACACAGACCTGCACCTCCCTCTGTTTTTATTTCCTTTCTCATTAAAGGGTGATGCTAAGATATGGTTTAATTCCCATGGTCCTGGTTGTGTGCGTAGTCCCTAGGATATGATATATTACTTCTCTAAAAAGTATTTTCGTGCTCATAAGAAACAAGCTGCTCTTCGGGAAATATTTAACTTTTGTGCAAATTGAAGAAGAGAGTTCCCACAAGCTTGAGGGAGGCTTCTCCAATTACTTAATGCTTTGCCTGATCATCCTCTCAAAAAAATGAAATACTTGATATCTTTTATAATGGACTAACCGATGCTTCTAGGGACCCCCTAGATAGTTGTGCCAGTTGTCTTTTCAGGGAACGAACTGTTGAACAAGATGAAGAATTATTCAATAAAATATTGAGCAATGACAATGATTGGACTCTTTCCGAACCACCTCCTAAGCCAACTCCGAAGAAGAGAGGTATTTTATTTCTAAGTCCCGAAGATATGTAAGACGCAAAGAAATCTATGAAAAAAAAGGTATTGAAGGTGAGGATGTTAAGAATTTACAGCCTACTGAAGAAATACATGGTCTTGGTAGCCCGACACAGGTAGTAAATGTAAATTCTCTCTATAGATTTGATGAAGGTGATATTCCTCATAATAAACCTTCTAGCCAATGCTTTTATGAATTTGATAATTTTATTGTTAAACAAGAAAACTTCAATGCATATGTTAGTAGACAGTTGAAACGAAATGCTTATATGCTTGAACACTTGAGTGACTATATGTGTTGAACTATTAATGAGCTAAAGTTTATTAGTAAACATGCTTCCGTGGTAAAAATTCAAGTAGAACAAGTACTCAAAGCACAAAATGATTTGCTTAATGAGATGAATAATAAGATGAATGACCATGCTGTTAGAGTTGTGACTAGAGATGGCAAGATGACTCATGAACCTTTGTATCCTGAGGTCCATCCTAAGAGAATTGAGCAAGATTCTCAAAGAATTAATACTGATGCACCTAGTTCATCTAACAAAAAGAAAATTGATAGAACTTTGCATGCTCCTAGTGTACCTACTATAGTCACGCCTGAGAATCCAAATGATATTTCTATTTCTGATGCTGAGAGACAATCTGGTGAGGAACTTGAACCTAGTGATAATGTTAATGCTGATGTTCATGTTGATGCTCAACCTAGTAATGATAATGATGTGGAGATAGAACCTATTGTTGATCTTGATAACCCACAACCTAAGAATAATATATATGATAAGAGAGACTTCATTGCTAGGAAACATGGAAAAGACATAGAACCATGGGTTCAAAAACCATGCCTTTTCCTCTTAAGCCATCCAAGAAAAAGGATGATGAAGAATTTAAGCGCTTTGTTGAAATGCTTAGACCTGTCTTTTTGCTCTTGCATTTGACTGATATGTTGAAAATGTCTCCTTATGCTAAGTATAGGAAAGATATTGTTACTAATAAAAGAAAGATACCAGAAGCTGAAAATTTCCACCATGCTTGATAATTACACATTTAAAGGTGGAATACCTAACAAACTAGGAGATCCTGGAATACCAAATATACCTTGCTCCATTAAAAGAAATTATGTTAAAACTGCTTTATGTGATTTAGGAGCCCGTGTTAGTGTTATGCCTTTCTCTTTGTATCATAGACTTGAATTGAATAAGTTGACACCTACTGAAATCTCTTTGCAAATGGCTGATAAATCAACTGCTATACACATTGGTATTTGTGAGGATGTACTTGTCGTAGTTGCAAATGTTACTGTTTTGACGGACTTTGTTATTCTTGATATACCCGAGGACGATAGTATGTTGATCATCCTTGGTAGACCCTTCTTGTATACTGCATGGCCTGTTTTTATTGCAACAAGGGCAATGTCACTTTTCATGTTATTGACAGAGAGCATACGGTACACTTTCTGAAGAAACAACCTCAAGTGAATAGCATTAATTCTATTGGAGAAATTCCAACAATTGCTATTGGAGGTTTTCAATTTCCTATTGCTACTGTCAAAATATTCTTATTGTTGGGGACATGCATATCCCCATTGAGGTAACCTAGTGTTATTCGAAAGTTCTCTAGTTTCATGTCATTCAAAATAATTTCGTTAATAAGACTTGATCAACCTTATTAATATGTTCCTTTTGATGGGCATGTGATGGATGAACTTAGGAGGCACAACTCTTTGTACCCATCTTTTAATTTTTTTTTATTTAGGTTTAATAAAGTAGAAATGCTATAATTTTTAGTTTTTTGAATTATCCATGCAATAAAAAAATGACCAGAAAATAAAAGTTCTACAAATGCCCTGAAAATTTAGCATGTTTTTTCCTAGAATATTTGAGACATTTAGGCACTGGAAACACCCCAGGGAGATGCACCAGTGGGTCAGAATCCCACTCGGCGCCCACCCCCCGGGCGCGCCTACAGGGCTTGTGGATCCCACATGGGCCCCCCTCACTTATTTCAGCACCCATCCACTTCGTCTTCCTCCAGAAAAAATCCCACCATTGCTCAAACCCGTCTTCTAGCTCATTTTGCTACCATATTTGATCTAGCTATATTTGCAAAACTGTTTCAGGGGATTGTTCTTCGGTATGTGAATCCTCCAATGGTCCAATCAGTTTTTATTTTAGTGCTCTACATGTAGCAAATTTTTGCTGATGTGGTGACCATGTTCTTGAGCTTGCATGTCAAATTTATATGGTTCAAAGTAGTTTGTTGCATGATATAGCCTCTAGACACTTGTGGGAGTAGTTGCTAACAATCTTGTTGAGTTTTATTCGATTTTATTTTGAGTCACTAAAAAATTCAGAAATTTTCAGAGAAAAGAAAAGACATGATGAGGAGGTGGTTAAGGGGTTCTTCAAGTTGCGACTCTGAGGGAAATGAAAATGTGGAGAAGAAGATGTCCAAGTACAACCTTCCTCGCACCGCGGAGGTTCAGCTATGTGAATGGCCAAGTGATACATTCTTGAGGGCGGAAGGAATTTATGATGATTTTTATTATTTGGCGGAGAATGCCAGCATCACCGCCTTCCTCCAAGATAAGTGTGACCAATACCTCTGCTCACTAATACCTTTGTGCAAAATTTTCACTTACATTCTAGGAAGGATCCTCCCATGGTAGAATTCCACTTGTATGATGTGCTTAAGAGTCTGAAACTTTATGATTTTTACGATGTTTGCAAATTACATTATGAGGGCAGTGTCAATGAACCATGTCCTAGAGACATGGAGGATTTTATTGCTGAAACTACTGTAGGGGAAGAGAGAGGGATGTCAGAAGCGAGAGTGGCTAGCTTACATTTTCCCGTCTTACACTATTATTCATTATTTGTTGGGAGATGTTTGATTGGTCGAGGGAGAGTGGAGGCCTCAGTGCTCCTGACCTTGCTATTTTGCGCTATGCTTTACATTTTGATAGAACTTTTAGCTTGGGCGCTATGTTTGCTCGACGGTTGAATATAAACTGCTCTAGCGGTCCTGTTTTTGGAGGTATCTATCCTTCTCGCCTTGCTAAACATTTTGAGATACCCATTAGGCATGATTAGAAGGAGGAAATGTTGTTACCCACTAAGTATTTAAACTATGCTAGTATGGTAGCACATGATTTTATTTCTAAAGACAAGGACAAGCAACTTATCTATAACTTAGAATTCAGTCAGGGTAATTGTCAGATTATTACTTTGCGTGCGCCTTCTTTGCTCAATATTCATTTAGGCAAGTACACTATTATGTCTGAGGACATTTATGCATACTCGGAGTGGACGCGATCCCCAGTCCCCGAGCCAGCACTATCACCTGATCCGGACCTAGAGCTTGTTTATCAGTGAGAGCCATAGGAGCTCGCCAGCCAGTGGAACCCTTAGGACCCTCTGCAGTATCCAGAAGAGGGCTATTTCGATATGTGGCCTTAGACCGACTTAGGCCAAAAGTCTAAGCTTGGGGGAGTACGTATTTCTCACCGATATTACATTCATGTTCACACATTCAGCCCAGTTTAGTATTAAAAGAAAACCCAAAAAGATTTCTCGTTCTTCTTTTTCTTGGTGGGAGCTTTCCCATGTAAATTGTTTTTCTCGTTTTTGTTTTCTATTCGTTATTTGCTTTCTTCTATGAAAACAAAAACTCCAAAAATATTTCAGTGTGTTTCTTTGAAAAAAAAATCTTTGGGTCGTGAGGAGAAGACCACGATGAAAATGATGAGTGACTCTCATATGCATTATTGTTGATCTAACAAAGATCTCATATTATCTTGTCTTCTCCTCTGAATAAATGTTTGCAGATTCTAGCTTAGTCCAATGCACGTAAACTCTTATAATTATTCACATCATTCGGTCATGTAAGTGAAAGACAATAATGACGATATATGATGAAGTGATTAAGATGAAGAAAAGCCGGTACGAACTCAACCTATTTTCTTTTTGTAAATATGATTAGCTCATCGTTCTTGATTCAGCCTGTTATGAATGAAACATGTTTGCAATGACAATTAGAGATCATAGCTACTCATGTCATGTTTAATTAGCTAGGAGTGTATAAGGTTTGTCTTGAGTTCCAACATGCATTTTAAAATGGCAAGGTTGAATTACCACCGCCGATGATGGCGGGAAGGAGGATGAGCGACAATATAGATCAGGCGCTGTGTTCACATAGAGGACATGGAAGAGTGTGTGTGGGGATGTGGGAAATGTTGAGATATTATTTTTCTCCCGTTGCAACGCACGGACATATTTGCTAGTATATACAAAACAAAAATTACGTGTGAAAATTTTGATCATGTGTTTATAATTTTTTTAAAAAAAATCTGTATACAAAAAATATATCTGATATATACAATAATTGTATACAAAAATATACAATATGTATGAAAATGTTGATCACACATTAAAAAATGTTAATCCAGTATTTGGAAAAAATGTTTCTTAAGTATTTAAAAATGTAAATAGAGCATTTGAAGAATATTAAATGTGTATATAAAAAATTTATGTCATCTATACATAAAATATACAAAAAAATACAAAGTCTAGGAAAAAATGCTGATTATGTTTTGAGAAATGTTAAATGTGTATATACAAATGTTCCTGGTGTGCACAAAATGTGTATACGGCTTGTGTTAAAATGTTTATTGCCATTCAAAAAGTTGTTCCTCGTGTGTTGAAACAAGTTGACCATATATATATATATATATATATATATCATAATTGTACAATGTGTTTGAAAATATTAGTTTTCAAAAATGTTAATCATATATTTCAATAATGTCATATGTGTATATAAATTATGTTTTTGATGTATATGAAAAATGTACAATGAGTATTGAAAAATGTTGGCATGTATTAAAAAGAAACCTATGAAAATCTACGATAGAAACAAAGTAAAACAAAGGAAACCCAATAGAAACAAAAAAAAAAGAAAAGCTAAATGAAAATAACAGAAAACCAATGCAAAAGAATGGATGCAATGAAAACCGAGAAAGAAACAAGGAAACACCAAAGAAAACCAAGAAAGAAATAAAGAAAACCAAAGAAAAATAAAGAAAAAAATAATCCAAAAGAAAAAAAATGGAAAACGAAAAAGATAATATTCAAAATAGTGCAACAAAGTTACAATCCAAGACATGCAACAAAAGAGTGTAGCTACTTACAGAGCGATTATACATGATATCATACACTAGAAGGCTAGTTTTAGTCAATGTGTTATCGGTCATGAATTTTGGAACTCGAATGTCGGGGTAACAAGCTGATGAAGCATGCTTTATTACTAGTCGATGGCCGCCATGTCTGGTTAGGTCAGCCCAGTGGTCTTTTGTTCATCCCCGTAAACATTGTGGTGGTGGAATAAAAAGCTTCGAAGTTTGTCTAAAAAATGACGAGGCCAGGTAACATCTCTCTAAAAGTGAGATGACTGATGCTAATTGGCATGCGGGTCACTACCTAGCAACCGTGCACGCACACGCCCACTTCAAGCTGCGTTCGTTTGGGCTAGTCCTGTTAGCCGTTTCTGGTGTTAGGAAGGTTCTCCCAAACCATTTTTTTTCTTTTTGCTTGTTTTTTCTTTCATTTGTATCTCTTTTCTCTTTTACTTTTCCTATTCTTTTTTCTCAATTTTCCTTTCCTTTTTTTTGATTCCAAATTCCCAAACATTTTATAAAATCTAGAAATATTTGATTCATATAACATTTTTTTAAAAACAATTCCAACATTTTTTCAAATTGGTGAACATTTTTTGAAATCCAATTTTTTGTCAATTGAATTTAAATATTTTTTTATTGAATTCAAAAAATGTTCATCCAGTTCTGTTCATGAATTGTTTTAAATGTTCTTACTATTCAAAAATCTTCATAGAATCAAAATATATACACAAATCCAAATTTCATTTAAAGAAATGGTTCGTTGAATTTATTTTTTTTCTTCAAATTCAGAAATACTTTCATTGAAGTTAAAATTTCTTCATTATATACAAAATTGTTCATAGATATTCAGAAAATATCCATCCAAAATTCATATTTTGTACATCAAAATACGAAAAATGTTCATAAAAATTAAAATTCTTCATCAAGATTCAAAATATTCATATGAATTCAAATTATTTTTTACTAAAATTGTACATCAAAATTATATAAATGTTCATTTTTGTAGAAATATTGAATATTTTTAAAATTTTGTGAAGATTTGTTTGCATAAGTGTACAAAAAAAAATCTAAACTTTTCTTTCAAATCCTGAACTTTCTTAAAGAGGAAAAATAGAAACAAAAGAAAAGAAAAGAAAAAAGGGGGGAAATAGGAAAGCCCTGTCCCAGATCTGGGCCGGCGCAAAGTCATGCATGGGGCATGCACTGCCTTCTTTCCCAGCATGCAGGTCACTGTATAGGACCCCCCAAAAATGTTCGTGATTTCAAAAGAATGAATATTATTTGAATTTCAATGATTTCTTCATTTTGATGAACAATTTTGCATGAACACTTATTAATAATGACAAACATTTTTTGCATTTGATTAACCAGTTTTGAAATGGTAAGCAATTATTGAACATGATGAAAAAAATATTCAAAATCATTGTTTTGAAAAATGCATGAAATGGTATTCAATTGAATGAACAAAATTTGAATTGATGATTTTTTAAAATCGATGAACACATTTCAAACTTTATGAAAAACTTTTTAAATTCAATGAACAAATTTTGTATTTTGATGAACACTTTTTAAATCCAATGATTGTTTTTGAATTCGATGGACATTTTTTGAATTGTTGACAATTGTTTTACATTGATGAACATTTTATGAATTCGATTAAAAAAAGTTCCCAAATTTACAAATAAAATTCCCCACAAAAGTAAGTAATTATCGAATAAAAAAATTAAAAAAAGGAAAACAGAACAGAAAAATTAAAATAAAAAAGAGAGAACGAGAAAACTAAAAAAGAAAAAAGAAAAGTAAAGAAAAAATGAAAGGAAAAACTAAGCCGCATAATGGCCAGCCCAAATGATCGACCAGCTTGCTGCGAAAGAACAAGGGAGCAACTAATTAACGAGCGCTCCTTCGGGAGCCTCGCAACGATCAGCGCCGCTTGGCGCGCTCATAGCCATTCGCCACGTGTCGCGCTCTGGACGCTCCCTCCGGATTTTTTTTTAATTTTTACGCACGCGTTTTCGGCTATTAAACTGTATTTTTTTCCCGTTTTTTTGACGTTCTGGTTTTCTACCGGTCTTCCCTAGCTTTTCAATCAAAAAATTCGAAAAAAAAAATTTGCGCAAAAAAATGCAATTTTTTTCGCGAGAGGCACGGCCGTGCCTCTTGGAAACGGAAAAATTCTGTTTTTTTTCTTTCACGAGAGGCACGGTTTTGCTTCCGCGAGAGGCACGGGCGTGCCTCTTTTGGAAAGGAAAAAAAACGCGTTTTTTGTTTTTTTTTTCTTTCGCGAGAGGCACGGTTTTGCTTCCGCGAGAGGCACGGTTGTGCTTTCGCGAGAGGCACGGGCGTGCCTTTTTCGGAAAAGGAAAAAAAAGCGTTTTTTGTTTTTTTTTTCTTTTGTGAGAGGCACGGTTTTGCTGCTGCAAGAGGCACGGTTGTGTTTTCACGAGAGGCACGGGGGTGCCTCTTTCGGAAAGGAAAAAAACGTGTTTCTGTTTTTTTTCTTCCGCGGGAGGCACGATTTTGCTTCCGCGAGAGGCACGGTTGTGATTTCGTCAGAGGCACGGGCGTGCCTTTTTCGGAAAGGGAAAAAACCCGCGTTCCCGGTTCAGTTTTTTCCCCGGTTTTTTTCGTCCGGTTTTTTCGTAAAAAAAGTTCGTCAAAACCTATGAACATGTGATCTAGTTTTGAAGATCTTGACAGGAGGAATCCAGTGGCGAAAACGGTTCGAGATTTAGACGCACGATTTAAGAAATAAAACGTTTTGAATAAACGTATATACGAAAAAAGGGAAAACTCCCAGGTTGCGACAAGTGGCGCACATGCAGCGCGCCACTTGTCGCAACGTGGGGGAGTTGGAATGATCTCCGCAAGGAGTACTCCTTAATTAGTGATTTCGAAAGAAAAAGAAGGCAGTGCGTGCCATGTCGGTTGCGGGCGATTGTCCAAAGTTGTCGGGCCTTGTGCAGCCGGGAAATAGGGCCAACTGCTGTGGTTCTACAAGTCGAACAACGTGCTTGACACGTAGACCAATTTTGGTAGATATAAATAAGGAAAACGTTTCACGCCGGGGCGCCGGCCGAAGCTTCGGCCGGTCTCCCCGGCTTGCTCCCTCGCGCGCCTATCCCAGGCAGCCACGTGCCCTGGCCCACGCGCTGCCTGCCTTTCCCTTATCTCTTTTGCACCGGCCGTTTTGGGCCGCACAAATCTTATCTCCAGGACATCGTTGTGTACTCCTTCTACCTTTGGCGTCCCCGATCACTCTAGCCTCCATCCTGTGAGCTTTTGCTTCCACCCGATTCTCCCCTGGCAACAAACCACCATGAGGCTGCTACAAGGATGCGTTGCTGGACCTCGATTTCATCGATGCTAGCCGCCAATCTCCTCTTTGTCTTTGCTGCGAGCCCTCGGTGTTGCTACAACCACGACCTCGTCGACGGCGTGAGATGTGCTACAACCATGGCGAGGTGGTCATGCGACCGGCATGGCGCACTGCTTGACTACGACGTCGCAGTACTACAACCATGGTTTTCACTTTCAATGAGATTTCAGTGAAATACACTGAATTTCATTAATTTCAGCAGATACTGAAATATTACGTTTCGGTCAAAATATTTCAGCTAACTTAGTAGTACACAGCAAATCAAATATTTTTTTGAAAATTTCAAATATTTAATCAAATTCAAATGAATATTTCGGCCTTCTGGCTGAAATGCAAACTGAAATAACTGAATTTCACTGAATTTCAGTGATTTCAGTTGGTGCTGAAATTTTGTTGAAACTGAAATTGAAAACCATGACTACAACTGCCATGCTCCCATGCTGGAACCAGCATGCAGGGGTGCTGGAACCGACGCGGGGAAATGCTGCAACCCCGGCGTGCACCGCGCTAGAAAGGACATGGCGATGCTGCGACCGGCCATGTGGTGTGCTGGAACCGGCGACAAAAAATGACACAATCGATGAAACTGTGTGCTGGGAACAGGCCGCCGGAGCTGCATTCAGTGACACAAATTGCTACATCCGGCGTCGAGTTTTGTTGGAACCATAGAAATCCGCACATCAACGCTACAAACCAGGTGAGCGGCACCAGCGAGCCATTTTTTTGCAGGAACCGGCACCCCTGTTTGAGCATTTTTGCTACAGCCAACTGGGGACGAGGTACACTACAACCTCGTCGGGGCGTGCTGGAACCGGCGACCGTCGAGCACCAAAAACTGAGAGCGTCGCCACCGGGGTTGCAACCGCTTCTGCATGTGCGGAGCAGGCGAGGGCGGCGATCGGCCGGTGGCCGGCGTCCGGCGGCGAGGACGGTGGCCGGCCGGTGACCGGCGTCCGGCAGCGAGGGCGGCGACCGGCCGGTGGATGACCTGGCGATGCTTCAAGGCCAGCCATCTCTTTTTGTCCATGGCATTGTGGATGAGCTTTTTCTGCGAGCGCAGGCAATGAACAAGAAAGCATCACTCAGAGGGCAGAAAATCACGTGGCTCTGGGTGTTTCGATCGTACGGTCTTGGTGCGACCGGTCCAAATTTGGGCCGGCGCACCGGCGCGTAGTAGCGGCCAATAAGGAAAACTATAAATAAATCCGATAAACGCACGCACGCATCTTCCATCTGTCTTCTTACCGGCGGCGGCGACCTTGGTGCGACCGGTCCAAATTTGGGCCGGTGCACCGGCGCGTAGTAGCGGCCAATAAGGAAAACTATAAATAAATCCGATAAACGCACGCACGCATCTTCCATCTGTCTTCTTACCGGCGGCGGCGACGGCAGCATCAACGCGATAATGGACGACGACTGCTGCGACTCGTACGACAATGGCAATGACCACTGCGACCCGCATGACAAATTGGCACCACCACCACCACCACCACTGCCCGGCGGCGAGCGGCGACGACGCAGGCGGCAGCTGGTGGCCGGACCCGCAGTATAACGATCTGGAGTCGGCGATACAGCCGATCTGGCCGTCCAAATCCTCGGCAAGGGAGAGCAAGAGGCGGCCACCGGCGTCGGCAGCGGCGCCGCTCATCAAGCCCCAGGCAGAGACCGACGACCTGAATTGCAAGGTACGCACGCACCCACATGATGCTATCGGCTAGATATAGGTACTAGTGCAAAGTTATGATCGTGCACGAGCACGCACGTACGTACGGATTTCATGGTGAACTGAGAAGGAGCTACATACGTGTTGGTGTTTATTAATTAATGTGCTTTTTCTTGGGGTGCAGAACCATATGGAAGGCGCGGTGTGCTGCGTCGTGGTGGTGGTGGTGATCATCCTCGTGCTCATCTTTTCGTGATCGATCGAGATCATCCAGCTGCAGGGACAGTGCTGCATGCATGTAATAGCTTGCATATGTAGGAGTAATATGTTACAAGATCGCTGGATGCATGCGGGATTCAGCCTGAATTCTCTTTGGACCTTCAGTTAAATCAAATTCTAACGCCGTCATTCGTCTTCCTTCTCCACTCCCGACCCCACTCCTCCACCCGTGCGGCCGTGCCTCTCTTCCGGCGCTGATGCCATTGCCACGCGTGTCATCTCGAGATTCTAGCGAGCCCTCACCGGCTACAGCGTCCCCTTCCCCAGCTCGAGTGCCATCGAATTTCCGTGCGGAACTACTTCACGGACGATTTTTGGCTGAACGATACCTGCACGATGGTTAATCCAAGGGCGTACGGCTGTTCAGAATTGCCAACGGATGGTGCGAGGAGCCATGTCGTGCATGTATCGGCTGCAATCGTCGTCTGTGTAGCAATGCTCATTTCCGTGGTATCCCTTCTCAGGCCACGTGTGAATTCGACTAGTGCGCCCAAAACTTTGTAGGTACTCCTCCCCATGATCCAGTTATATATCTCGCGATGCACGCATGATAGTAAGGGCAAAGCCAAAATAGACGGCCCTACTTTGGCTTTGCCTTTACTATCATGATTGAGCCGTCTTGGGGCAGAAACCACGTCGCTCGGTGCCGAATAAACTCGACATTGGGAGTTGCCCAACATATTAGTCTTGTCCGGTTGGTATGTGAAGTTGTGCTAGGCCGTAGCACACTCACTCGACACATGTGTGAGTTCTTCACTCTGCTCTGTCATGCATATGTCGAAGTAGCACGAGTAGACCACAGATTGTACCACGTAGGCCCACGTCAACACAAGATTCTAGCAGGATTTATGAGAAGTGGTGCACCAGGCCATCGGCAATGTTAACTAAGAAAGATTTATGGAAGCTAGATTTAAACTCCAAAGCCGATGCAAATGCATCCAGGCTCTAGCACAGACTTGAAATAAGTGAGATCCTGTGTCGAGGCATTTACGTATCTACTTTCAAGACAACTAATACATGCAACCGCATGCACATCGATCATCACGTTCGTGTTGGGCCGGCGGGGCTGTTAGAAAACACCAAAAATTCCTCATCCTTAAGATTTCACATCCGTTTGGGCCGGCTGATTTCGGATGTTTAGTCCCACCTCGCCACATGACTAGTCGACCGGCTTAAATAGCTGGGTCATGCACAAGCGATAAGCTTAACTATGAATCTTCTTTGCTTAACACAAAGAAGAATCATGGTCATATGGTATCTCCTTCACGGACGGAACATTGATGTTTGCATGGCTTTTGTTGATTCATAATGTGTCCAAAAAAATTCGATGAACAAAATAAAAATCTCTATCAGTTGAGCAGCTTGCCGCCATCAGTTCAGGAAAAGTGCTTCGGGTGGGACCGCTATAAACCAGGGGTGGGGTGCCCGGTCGCGTCCAGGCGCCCTCATATCGTCTCTACATTTGGTACCGATATGAGCTATGCCGATCAGTCCGGGCATATAGGGACTAAGTAAGGGGTCCGGTTGGGTCAACTTTTTGTGACCGGGCTAATGTTGTGGACGTTTAGGAAGGGAATAGGGGTCCGACCGTAGATGCTCTAACAAATTGAGGCATATACCAAAATTATAACAACAATCAAATCACCACGCACACAAGCTGATCATTCTCGCATGGCTACCAAGTTTACACTTCACTTGTGAATGTTCTAATATACTCGATGGGACGTCTCCCAAGTCCTTATCAACTATTCAGCTACGTAGCTGTGTGCCATGCACGTCCATGCATGCCATCAGAAAAGAAAAGGTATAGTAGTAATCTACACGCAGACGCCCCCGTGGAGCAAACGATGGCTCAGCCGAACATGTAGACGAGGATGCACACCACGGCCAGGATCAGGCAGGCCACAAGCTGCACCAAAAGCAAAAGAGCAAATCAACCAAATTAGTCTATCCTGCTATATATCGGCATCATACATATATACATTAGGTTGCAACTTGCAAACTACGTAGATGACTCCGCGCGTGTGTGTATGAAACTATGAATTGCGCACACGTGGATCACGTACCGTGCAGTTGTAGAGTCCGCCGCCGGCGTTGGAGTCAGAGCAGTCCGGCTTCGGCCTATGCTCGAGGAGAGGGGCCCCGACCGTCGTAGGAAGGTAAGAGTACGGGACGGGGAACCCCGGCAGCGCCGGTCGCTGCTGGTTGTCGTGGTGGTGATGGTGATGATGACCGTGGTGATGGTGGTGGCCGCCGTGATGGTGATGACCGCCGCCATGATGATGGTGGTGATGGTGATGGCCGTGCGTCATCGCCGGAGATCGATATTGCTGATGTCGATCGGCGGCCTGGTGGGAACGCTGGCGCGTTATTTGTTCGTACGGTTGATTGCTTTGGCCCGTGCCTCCATCGCTTTGGTTTATTATATGTTTTGGATCCGTGTAAGACCATGTGTATGAATAGGTCACGAGTTCGACCCAAGTGTAGGTATGTTCATCTAGCGTCGTAATAGGACTGGACTTCAAAAAGTTGATTCAGTCGGACTCGTGTGTATCATGGACACCTATAGCCCTGAGAGGTTGTTTGGCGAGGGCGCCGACGGTAAAAGTCCACCCCGGGACGAAAGGGCAACAACCAAATAGGATCAAACGCCGAGAGCCGCATGATCTCATTCCTTCCCAGTTCCCACCGTGACACTTTCTTCTCTCGTCTCGTGCGCTCGCCTGTCGCACCGCCATGCATGAGCGAGACGACCGGCCTCAATGCAGCGCCGGCTTGCTCACCGGTTGGCGACCTTGCCGCCGTCGTCTCCTGTGTTTCTCGCCGGCTCCTCTCATGCGGTAGCGTGAGCCAGCGGTTGCAGAGCCAGTGGAGACAGTCGCAGCTCCGGTGACAAGGGCTGCCGGTCCCAATGTAGAAGATGAATTGAGGAAGAATAACTGATTGTATTGATCCTCGAGGTAACACATATAGGCCCTATTCGTTTCAAAGGGTTTTCACATGAATAGCTGATGGTTTAGTAGCAACAGACGCAAAGGGATGGCCCGGCCCAGTGCCGAAGCAGAGGAACACCACGCTGCCCTCCGGCTGCGCGTCCAGCCACGCAAGGCACTCCCCGCCGCGCTTCACACCCACCTCCGCCCACTTTATCAGCGGCCCGATGCAGTGCACAGGCGGCGTCGGCAGGCCGGGCGGCGTGCATAGCCCAGCGGCGATGGCCTCGACGACGCGCGGCTCGAGGGACCAGAACGTGTCGATGATGATGCCCTGCGAGCGGCAGAGGTCGGGCGACACCCGCAAGAACCCTCTGTACACCGAGTCGTCGCGGTCGTGGAGAGGCACATTGCACATGAGTCCGACGCAAACTCTGTACATATAGTTGGAATTCAGTAGATTGTACTTGTGGGGATAATAATCAACTAGCATAGGAAGGTAACACAAGCATAGCTTCAAAAAATTAAGCAAATTGAAGGAAATTTGACATTATTGCAATTCCTACAAGCATATATTCCTCCCTCATAGTAATTTCAGTGGCATCATGAATGAATTCAACAATATAACCAACACCTAAAACATTCTTTTCATGATCTATAAGCATATAATTTTTACTACTCTCCACATAAATAAAATTCTTCTCATTCGGAATAGTAGAAATATCAAAAGAGACTTGAACACTAAAAATTGTTTCCACACTAAAAGAGTAATATTCAGAAAAAGGGTAATCATAATCATGACAAGATTTGTAAATATAATCATCACTACTTTTTATATCATAAGTTTCATCACAATAATCATCATAAGTAGTAACTTCGTTCTCATCATAATCGATTGAAACCTCCCCCAAGATAGTGGAATCATTAAATAAAGTTGACACTCTTTTAAATCCACTTTCATATTCATCACAATAAAATTCAACATCCTCCAAAATAGTGGGATCACTACTTCCCAAAGTTGACACTCTTCTGAACCCACTTTCATCAATATAATCTTCATAGATAGGAGGCATGCTATCGTCATAACAACTTTGCATATCAAAACTTGGGATGCTAAAAATATCATCTTCACAAAACGTAGCATCCCCAAGCTTGGGACAAACATTAATTTTAGCAAATATATTCTCAAATGTCATTCTCATCAGACATAGCTTCCCCAAGCTTGGGCCTTTTCATATCATAAGCATAATCACTCTCATCATTAAAAATATGGATAGCACCAATAGTAAAGCAATTGTCATCATCACAATGAGTAGGAGCAACATCATTTGGGAGGGATACCTTTTTACCTTTGTTGCTCCTTCTTTTCTTTTTCTTCTTCACATTATGTGTGGGTTCAACCTTCCTCTTTGAGCTCCTTATTGATGAGATTGGTTGAATAGAAAGCTCCCCCTCGTTACCTGATTCATCATGAGAAATAATAGGAGGATATTGGAAAGTCTCTTCCCTTTCATAAGTATTCTCATCATCTTATATTTGCTTTCTTTTCTTTAGGTAATTGGCAATATAACGATTTTCAATGCAATTCTCCGCATAAAACATATAAATCTTTTCTAGATCAATATCAAGAAAATGCATAAGATTAAATTTTGGAATAGGCTTAGTTAAACGTTTCAACTCTTCACAACCCAAAAGCAATCTAAGTTCATTATAATGAGAAAGGGAGATCAAATCATCACAATTTTTGGACACGATCCGATCATGAAATAATTTGCATTGGAGATGTAAATGATCTTGTTTATTGCAAAATTCACAACGGGAAAGATATCTTAAATTCTCCGCACTCTTATCTAGCCTTTCTTGCAACTTCTTAGTTTTCTAAATACTTATGCCTCTTGCAATATATATCTTCTCTATTTGGTGTGTTCATGCAAACATGCACTCCACAAAAGTTGACATGCTCATAAGATATATTTTCATCATGACTAGAGCAATCATCATTAGTACTAAGGATATTCAATGAGTTCATACTAACAATATTGCAATCATGTTCACCATTCAAAGATTTAGTACCAAGCATTTTCATGCATTCTTCTTCTAGCACATGAGCACAATTTTCCTTTGCATCAAACTCACGAAAGATATTAAAAAGACGAAGCGTATGAGACAAACTCAAATCCATTTTTTTGTAGTTTTGCTTTGATAAACTAAACTAGTGATAAAACAAGAAACAAAAAGATTCGATTGCAAGATCTAAAGATATACCTTCAAGCACTCACCTCCCCGGCAACGGCGCCAGAAAAGAGCTTGATGTCTACTACGCAACCTTCTCCTTGTATACGTTGTTGGGCCTGCAAGTGCACAGGTTTGTAGGACAGTAGAAAATTTCCCTCAAGTGGATGACCTAAGGTTTATCAATCTGTGGAAGGCATAGGATGAAGATGGTCTCTCTCAAGCAACCCTACAACCAAATAAGAAAGAGTCTCTTGTGTCCCCAACACACCCAATACAATGGTAGATTGTATAGGTGCACTAGTTTGGCGAAGAGATGGTGATACAAGTGCAATATGGATGGTAGATATGGATATTTGTAATCTGAAAATATAAAAACAGCAAGGTAACTAATGATAAAAGTGAGCGTAAATGGTATTGCAATGATAGGAAACAAGGCCTAGGGTTCATACTTTCACTAGTGCAAGTTCTCTCAACAATAATAACATAGATAGATCATATAACAAGCCCTCAACATGCAACAAAGAGTCAGCCCAAAGCCACTAATAGCGGAGAACAAATGTAGAGATTATGGTAGGGTACGAAACCACCTCAAAGTTATTGTTTCGGATCGATCTAATAAAGAGTTCGTACTAGAATAACACCTTAAGACACAAATCAACCAAAACCCTAATGTCATGTAGATACTCCATTGTCACCTCAAGTATCCGTGGGCATGATTATACGATATGCATCACACAATCTCAAATTCATCCAACCAACACAAAGTACTTCAAAGAGTGCCCCCAAAGTTTCTACCGGAGAGTCAAGAAAACGTGTGCCAACCCCTATGCATAGGTTCATGGGCGGAACCCGCAAGTTGGTCACCAAAACATACATCAAGAGGCACGTGATATCGCATTGTCACCACAGATAAACACGGCAAGACATACATCAAGTGTTCTCATCATAAAGACTCAATCCAATAAGATAACTTCAAGAGGGAAACTCAATTCATCACAAGAGAGTAGAGGGGGAGAAACATCATAAGATCCAACTATAATAGCAAAGCGCGCGATACATCAAGATCGTGCCATAGAGAGAACACGAGAGAGAGATCAAACACATAGCTACTTGTACATACCCTCAGCCCCGAGGGTGAACTACTCCCTCCTCGTCATGGAGAGCGCCGGGATGATGAAGATGGCCACCGGTGATGGGTTCCCCCTCCGACAGGGTGCCGGAACGGGCTCCCGAGAGGTTTTTGGTGGCTATAGAGGCTTGCGGCGGTGGAACTCCCGATCTATCTTTTTATTCGATGGTTTTAGGGTACGTAGGGTATATAGGAGAAAGAAGTCGGTCGGGGGGTGCTCGAAGGGTACATGAGACAGGGGGCCGCGCCCTGTGTGTGTGTGGGGGGGGGGGGGCGCCCCCTATCTCTTGGGCTCCTCGAGGGTCTTCTGACTTGATATCCAAGCCTCCAGGATGATATTCTTCCAAAAAATAACGATTCCGAAGGTTTCATTCCGTTTGGACTCCGTTTGATATTCCCTTTCTTCGAAATACTGAAACAGGCAATAAAACAACAATATGGGCTGGGCTTCCGGTTAGTAGGTTAGTCTCAAAAATGATATAAATGTGTAAAATAAAGCCCATAAACATAAAAAAGGGGTAATATAATAGCATGGAACAATCAAAAATTATAGATACATTGGAGACGTATAGAGACCCGCATCCCTTTCCCATGCCAACTCATACTTAAATGATCCCGGGGCCCGCCTGCATGCATTTTCATGCACGTACTGCACGTAGATGGGAATGTGATCGCTCGTTGCCGCCGATTTGTGTTCCAGCCTTGCTGTGGGAAAGGCGACTGTCCAAGCGGGATTTGCAACACCTCTGTCCAGTCTGACCTTAGTATACATTCCTCCTGCAACCTTCCGCTCAAACATCCAGTCAATGCCAGTGTACCCTATGTCTGATAGTCCACACGCATCCAAAGCATCTCTGAACGCATCCATCTGTGCCTGGCTTCTGTGGCCGACACCATCATGTTCATGTGCGTGAAGCACCTCGTTGAAGTCACTTAGCATGAGCCAGGGTGTGTTGCTTGAGCCAGCGGTCCCCTTGATTGTGTCCCAGGTCTTGTATCTCTCATTCACCTGTGCTTCTCCATATATGAAAGTAACCCTTGTTTCAATATCGAGCAGCTCTTTAATGATAACATCAATATGATACTGTGAGTAACCAACAACCTCAAGCTTTATTTCTTCATTCCAAAATATGCCTAGACCACCACTTCTTCCCGAACTGCTTACAGCAAAACTCTTATTAAAGCCTAAAGAACCAACTAAATTTTCAACTCTACTTCCCTCTATTTGAGTTTCAAGAATGCAAAGTACATAGGGGGCAAACTGCTTCATGAGTTCACGAAGCTCTTTCACTGTCGCGGGCTTGCCAATCCCACGACAGTTCCATCACAGGAGACTCATTGCGCTAGGCGCGACCCCACTAGGGAGCCCACCAAACGCGCATCAATGTTTTTGGTCACCACTGCATTCTTCCCGCTGTTCTTCTCAACTGTGTTTTGCTTGGGTCTCTTCGGCTCTTGTACTGAAGAAGGGCTTGGGGGGATTTCTGGTGGAGGTAGAAGCAGAAGATTGCTAGTGCCACCTTCTATCGCCGGTGTCAAGGCTGATTTAGGGTCACTAGTTTCAACCCCTCTTTTCCTGTTGTTCTCTGCGTCGCCCATATCCACATCAAGCATGTTGTTGGTCCTCTCATCCTCATTGTACCCTCCAGCCGGGTTTGTCTGATTTGAACCTCGGCTACGACCTCTTCCTTCCCGGCCCCTGCCACGGCTACCTCTTCCTTGATTGCCATCTTCTTGTCCTCTTCCCTCTCCTGGACCACTTTCGGGCACCCTGAACCAGGTCTCTTTGAGGTCCTTGAACACTAAGGCTTTGGGTGGATGAACCCCATCGCCACAGTCTTTAAACAAATGCACAAGATATCCACAAACTGCACACCAATCTGGTAGCCGTTTGTATTTAACTCTGAATATTACTCTCTGGAGGCCATCTTTCTTCTTGATCACAAGCGAAACCGTGTTCTTGAGGGGTTTTTTGACATCGATTTTAACACGAACCCTAACAAAGTTTCCTTCAAAATCTTGTGATTTTGGCTCTGCAAAGATGAATTCTCCCACGGTAGACACCAGTTCCTTGACTTTGGAGAAAAAGCCATCCGGTAGGTCATGGATCTGAACCCAAATATCTATCTTGTTTAGCTCTATCGACGACGGCTTTGTGAAACCATCATAATGCGCTAGCACTACGACTTTACCTTTGAATGACCACGGGCCGTCCTCCATCACCCGTTCCCAATCACCGAGGCATCCAAACTGCATGGTGTACAAGTTCTCCTCGAGCGGCCTGATCTTTACCTCCTTCGCTAGATCCCAAGCAGCCCTCATCGTCCTGTAGAACCAGTACTGGCTATACGTTTTCTCTGTGTAAACCCTAGCAATGTCATGCAACGGGTTGCCTCCGACGGAAGTTCGTCATATTCAATCACAACATCCTCAAGATCGTCCTCCTTCAAACCTAGTTCTTCCATCATTGCCTCTAGGTCGGAAGCAGCCACACCCGATCCTGACGCAGCATCGTCCATCGATCTCTTGCTCATGGTGTTTTTCCCGCGAGCGGTAGTGCCCCAATGACCCTCTGCCCCAACCATCTGCACACCGGCGAGACTGGCGGGGAGAAGAGGGAGGGGAGGGAGGTTCTCTACCAGGGGCAATGAAGATCGCCGTCGCCGCCGAGAGGAAGTAAAACCCTAACGAGAACGTCATGTTTCTCATGAGGAGGGGCATGCAACGACCTGTACTTGGCCCATGCCTCACCGTGTAGAGTGGTCAGCTGGCTGGCCCATTGAGGGCCTTATAGGTAGTTGTGTGTGCAGAGAGAGGTTTGTATGTGTGATCACTGAACCTGATTATCCTCAATCCCAAGCCTTCTTCCGTACTTCTTCTTCTCCACGCAATTTGCCTCTCTCTCTAGCTACAACATCCTAGCATGACACAAGGAGTTGCTGCGATCTCGTAGCACGTACGGGTGGTGGAAATAACAAGAACACAAACGCAGGATTTTTTGAGTGTTCGGCTCATGCCACTCAGCCGGAGTTTTTTTTCTCGTCTTGTAAACTAAACAACCTAGTTACATGGCTTTACATATGGGAAACACTTGGTTTCAACTTGGACTCCTTCTTGCAACACATGTCTTGTATGGCTTCATCTAGTACTATTTTCTAGCAGTTTCGTGTGATCACGTGTGTGTCTGGCAGAGAAAAATTTCAGCAAGAAACATATCTATGTTGCAAGAATTTCTTCCGCAACAACTTCCATGTTGCAAAAAAGTGAAGATGAAACAAAATCTGCAATGTCACCAGCGGAAACTGCCCGTTTTCGACCGTGCTGATGTCTACTACACAACCTTCGTCTTGTAAACGTTGTTGGGCCTACAAGTGCACAGGTTTGTAGGGCAGTAGCAAATTTCCCTCAAGTGGATGACCTAAGGTTTATCAATCCGTAGGATGCATAGGATGAAGATGGTCTCTCTCAAACAAACCTGCAACCAAATATCAAAAAGTCTCTTGTGTCCCCAACACACCCAATACAATGGTAAATTGTATAGGTGCACTAGTTCGGCGAAGAGATGGTGATACAAGTGCAAAATAGATAGTAGATATAGGTTTTTGTAATCTGAAATAATAAAAACAGCAAGGTAACAAGTGGTGAACGTGACCGTAAACGGTATTGCAATGATAGGAAACAAGGCCTAGGGTTCATACTTTCACTAGTGAAAGTTCTCTGAACAATAATAACATAGATAGATCATATAACAAGCCCTCAACATGCAACAAAGAGTCACTCCGAAGCCACTAATAGCGGAGAACAAACGTAGAGATTATGGTAGGGTACGAAACCACCTCAAAGTTATTCTTTCAGATGAATCTATAAAAGAGTTCGTACTAGAATAACACCTAAAGACACAAATCAACCAAAACCCTAATGTCACCTAGATACTCCATTGTCACCTCAAGTATCCGTGGGCATAATTATACGATATGCATCACACAATCTCAGATTCATCCAACCAACACAAAGTACTTCAAAGAGTGCCCCAAAGTTTCTATCGGAGAGTCAAGAACGTGTGCCAACCCCTATGCATAGGTTACCAACGTCACGAAACCCGCAAGTTGATCACCAAAACATACATCAAGTGGCACATGATATCCCATTGTCACCACAGATAATCATGACAAGACATACATCAAGTGTTCTCATAAAAGACTCAATCCGATAAGATAACTTCAAAGGGGAAACTCAATTCATCACAAGAGAGTAGAGGGGGAGAAACATCATAAGATTCAACTACAATAGCAAAGCTCGGGATACATCAAGATCGTTCCATAGAGGGAACACGAGAGAGAGAGAGAGATCAAACATATAGCTACTGGTACATACCCTCAGCCCCGAGGGTGAACTACTCCCTCCTCGTCATGGATAGCGCCGGGATGATGAAGATGGCCACCGGTGATGGGATCCCCCTCCGGCAGGGTGCCGGAACGGGCTCCCTAGAGGTTTGTGGTGGCTACAGAGGCTTGCGGCGGCGGAACTCCTGATCTATCTTCTGTTCTGTAAGTTTTACGATACGTAGGTATATATGGGTGCAGGGGTTACGTCGGTGGACCGAAGGGGGGGCCACGAGGCAGGGGGGGCGCGCCCCCCACCCTCGTGAGCACCTCCCTTCTTTCCTAACGTGCACTCCAAGTCCATCGGGTGGCTTTCCTTCCAAAAATAACTTCTCCAGTTGATTTCGTTCCGTTTTGACTCCGTCTGATATTCCTTTTCCTCGAAACAGTCAAATAGGCATAAAACAACAAATCTGGACTGGGCCTCCGGTTAATAGGTTAGTCCCAAAAATAATATAAAAGTGGATAATAAAGCCCAATATTGCCTAAAACAGTAGATAAAGTAGCATGGAGCAATAAAAAATTATAGATACGTTGGAGACGTATCAGGCATCCCCAAGCTTAATTCCTGCTCGTCCTCGAGTAGGTAAATGATAAAAAGAGAATTTTTTATGCAGAGTGATACTTTGGCATAATTTCAATGTAAATCTTCTTAATTGTGGTATGAATATTCAGATCCGAAAGATTCAAGACAAAAGTTCATATTGACATAAAAATGATAATACTTCAAGCATACTAACTAAGCAATTATGTCTTCTCAAAATAACATGGCCAAAGAAAGTTATCCCTACAAAGTCATATAGTCTGGCTATGCTCCATCTTCCCCACATAAATTATTTAAATCATGCACAACCCCGATGACAAGCCAAGCAATTGTTTCATACTTATGACATTCTCAAAACTTTTTCAATCTTCACGCAATACATGAGCGTGAGCCATGGATATAGCACTATATGTGGAATAGAATGGTGGCTGTGGAGAAGACAAAAAGAGGGAAGATAGTATCACATTAACTTGGCATATCAACGGGCTATGGAGATGCCCATCAATAGATATCAATGTGAGTGAATAGGGATTGCCATGCAACAGATGCACTAGAGCTATAAGTATATGAAAGCTCAACAAAAGAAACTAAGTGGGTGTGCATCCAACTCGCTTGCTCACGAAGACCTAGGGCATTTGAGGAAGCCCATCATTGGAATATAAAAGCCAAGTTCTATAATGAAAAATTCCCACTAGTATATGAAAGTGACAAAATGAGAGACTCTCTATCATGAAGATCTTGGTGCTACTTTGAAGCACAAGTGTGGTAAAAGGATAGTAACATTGTCCCTTCTCTCTTTTTCTCTCATCATTTTTTATTTGGGCCTTTTCTCTTCTTTTTTTATGGCCTTTTTTTCGTCCGGAGTCTCATCCCAACTTGTGGGGGAATCATGGTCTTCATCATCCTTTCCTCACTAGGGACAATGCTCTAAAAAATGATGATCATGACACTTCTATTTTTCTTACAACTCAACAATTACAACTCGATTCTTAGAACAAGGTATGACTCTATATGAATGCCTCCGTTGGTGTACCGGGATATGCAATGAATCAAGAGTGACATGTATGAAAGAATTATGAACGGTGGCTTTGCCACAAATACGATGTCAACTACATGATCATGCTAGCAATATGACAATGATGGAGCGTGTCATAATAAACGGAACGGTGGAAAGTTGCATGGCAATATATCTCGGAATGGCTATGGAAATGCCATGATAGGTAGGTGTGGTGGCTGTTTTGAGGAATATATATGGTGGGTGTATGATACCGGTGAAAAGTGCGCGGTATTAAAGAGGCTAGCAATGGTGGAAGGATGGGAAAAAGTGCGTATAATCCATGGACTCAACATTAGTCATAAAGAACTCATATACTTATTGCAAAAATCTAGAAGTTATCAAAGCAAAGTATTACGCACATGCTCCTAGGGGGATAGATTGGTAGGAAAAGACCATCGCTCCTCCCCGACCGCCACTCATAAGGAGGACAATCAATACATAAATCATGCTCCGAGTTCATCACATAACGGTTCACCATACGTGCGTGCTATGGGAATCACAAACTTCAACACAAGTATTCCTTAAATTCACAACTACTCAACTAGCATGACTCTAATATCACCATCTTCACATCTCAAAACAATTATCAAGCATCAAACTTAACTTATTATTCAACGCACTCAAAAGAAAGTTTCACATATCTTGAATACCAAGTATATTAACATTAAGCAAATTACCATGCTATTAACGACTCTCAAAATAATCTAAGTGAAGACTGAGAGATCAATAGTTTCTTCAAAATAAAACTACCACCATGCTCTAAAAGGTATAAGTGATGCACCAGAGCAAATGACAAACTACTCCGAAAGATATAAGTGAAGGTCAATGAGTAGCTAAATAATTATGCAACTATGCGAAGACTCTCTCTCATTTAATAATTTCAGATATTGATACTTTATTCAAACAGCAAGCAAAGCTAAATAAAACTACATTGCAAGGATAGCATAACTCATGTGAAGAAGCAAAAACTTAGGCTCAACCGATACTAACCGCTAGTTGTTGAAGAATAAAGGTTGGATGCCTACCGGGGCATCCCCAAGCATAGATGCTTGAGACTTCTTGAAATATTATCTTGGGGTGCCTTGGGCATCCCCAAGCTTGAGCTTTTGTGTCTCCTTAATTCCTCTCATATCATGGTTTCTCTTTTTATCAAAAGCTTCATTCACAACAAACTCAACAAGAACTCGTGAGATAGGTTAGTATAAACCAATGCAAAACCTTATCATTTTATACTGTAACAAATCACTTAAATAATTATTCAACATTGAATACTAAATGCCTCTACATATTTAATTCTCCTATCCTCAAATAGAATCATTAAACAAGCAAACATATGCAAACAACGCAAACATAACAGCAATCTGTCAAAACAGTACAGTCTGTAAAGAATGCAAGAGTAACAATACTCCCCTTACTCCAAAAATTATGAGCTAAAATTCCAATCCGAGTTCGTATGCAAAAGTTAGAGCCATCGGAATACAGCCCTGTCACGAGGCAAAAACTGGCGCGCCCCACCAGACACCCTGTCTGATGGGTAGCGCGAGGGATAGCCTGTTTTGCACGACCAATTTGACCCTGGAGATGACCTCTGATCAAAAAACGTTCAACATAAAAGTTGTTCGCCTCGTCGAAACAGTCAAGATTGTTTTTGGGCTCGTTTCCATCCGAGATCGTTTACCACCACAAAAAAGACCCGTAAGGTGCAGCCAGTTTAAACCGAACAGTTTTGGAAAGTTCGGACAAAACCAATCCGAATTTGACTAGGGTTTTGGACGTGAATCCATGCCTTTTCCTTGCATGGGAAGTCCAGCCGCCTCTTATATACCTAAGGGGTGACGGCCGATTGAACAACACACAATCGATCAATCAATCTACTACTTTTCCGTGTTCATCTACTTTTATCTCTCCCCTTGTATCTTTCTTCTCGTTCTTCGTCGTTCTTCAAGATTGGAGGCTGCGAATCCATGAGGCTCTAGGGGCAGTAAGACCGACCTCGAGCAGCCAATCGTCGCCGCGAGCCCGGCGGGGTCCCTCCCGGCGGCGGGCGTCTGATCCCAAAAGCGCCCGGCTTGCTTGTCTTGCGTGTCGCTACTGGAAGTCGGCCTCCCGCGGTGTGAGTTGCGGAGCATCTCCTCGGCGCCATGGGTACACATCGATGTGTTCGTGTGGCGCGCCCAGATCAACATAGTTTTTGGCGACTCATTGGGGGCGAAGCTTTGAGCGGTCTCCAGCCCATTCTTGCTACGAAGAGATCGTCATCTAGGGTTTGCAATCTACAAAGGTAACATGAATACCCAATTCACTTATGTAGATGCAAATAATACATATGTTGTTGCTAGATCGTCTAATGAGCATATTGTATCGGCTAGCCCTAGTTTTATCAATCATGCATCTAATTATGTGCAACAGCCGATTCAGAATAATGTTCATGCTTCAACTTCATATAATTTTAGCAACATGCAACATATGTATCCCAACTCCCATGCATCGGCAACCCCACAAATCTATATGCCGATGAACAACATGATGAGTTCGGTTAATCATGTTGAGACACCCCATGTAGGAACTTCCAATAGTATGCAACAAAGTGTTTCAACTTTTTAGTCATCGGCAAATAACTCGCAGTATGTTAATCCAAACATGCCGGTGGATAGGGGAATTGGCCATGCCACTACTAGTTATTCGTCCAATTACCCTCAAACATCGTATGCTACACCTCATGCTACAAATTTTTCGGCACCATACGCATTGTAGATATTCGTGATTCGGCTCCGCACCTTCATGCTCATGGCCGAATAAGTGAGAATTCTACCAGAGCGCATGTGTCTTTACCTAGTAACATAGCATATCATGTTGCCCCTGCACAATTACAGAATTTCGGCAACACACCATTGCCGAAAGCGTCTCAAAGTATTGGGGGGCAATCCGATGAAGATTGGGCTGAAATTGGTCGAAAAAAGCTTAAAGATAGACTAGATGCAATGTTTGCTGAATTTAGACAAGAACAAGCAACCTTGCGAATCAAAGAAATAAAGAGTGGTGATTCGGATAACAAAGTTAATTCGGTTATTTAAAAAGCCGAATCAAATAGTATATGTACCGAATCTATCAAATAAAAAGAGGATGCCAAGGCATTGGAGAGTCATTCAAAAGTGGAACAAAGTATTATTCAAGTGATACAACCATCATGCTCTCCCAACGTAATTGAAGAGGTATGTCTAGCAAATGACTTGCCTATCTTCCAATTTGGTTGCAACTTTATTGTCGATGCTTCTATAAGAAAAATTCTCATAAGTAATTTTGAAAGACCAATGAAGAAGAGTAATTTACTTGTTAGCAACAAAATTGTTATAGACTATATCGGT
Organism: Aegilops speltoides; assembly: GCA_021437245.1. Classification (NCBI taxonomy): domain Eukaryota; kingdom Viridiplantae; phylum Streptophyta; class Magnoliopsida; order Poales; family Poaceae; genus Aegilops; species Aegilops speltoides. The sequence goes on from CM038147.1 coordinate 571,533,177, forward strand.
CAACCCATTGCACCATTTATAAAGACTGATAATGACTTATTATTGTGGCCAAAGCTTTACCCGTTGCTTTATCTAAAGTTCATATCTAGTTGGGTAGCTTTGCTTATTTCTTACTTGGCTTGCACTTTGTCTCAATTGAGACATGTGTGTTCTAAATATTTTCGTATCAGAAGTTTAAAGCCCACTACTGGAAAAAGGCCTATAGATAGGATTGACTCTAATGGCGCACCGTGTGTGCAGTGCGCCACTACTATATACTAATGGCGCACCTGTCCAAAATACGCCATTAGAGTGGAAGAATCTAATGGCGCACGGCCGACAGAGTGCGCCATTAGTATGAATTCTTTTTTTCCATTTTCCCATACAAACTAATGGCGCATGCAGCAACAAATCGCCATTACTATATATAACTTCTAATGGCGCACGGGCTAGTATGTGCGCCATTCATATCCCCTCCATCTCATCCCCTCCATCTCGATCTCGATCCCCTCCATCTCGATCGCACCCGCACCTCCCGCTAGCTCTACCCATCGCAACCCTCCCGCTCCACCGCTTGCAAGCACCGCCCGGCCCCAGCAGCATAACCCGCACATTTTGAACATGTTTTTAATTTTTTTACTATTTTTATAAAAATATTACACTGTTATAATTTAAACAAGTTTGATAAACACAAATAAATATAAAAACAGTATTTAAAATGCATAAAAAATATTCTTGTTATGATTTAAACAAGTTTGAACATATTTAAAGACAAATAATATCTCGATCCCCTCCATCTCGATCTCGATCCCCTCCATCTCGATCTCGATCCCCTCCATCTCGATCGCACCAAGACCCCCCCCGCTTAGCTCTACCCATCGCAACCCTCCCCCGCTCCACCGCCGGAGCACCGGCCCGGCCCCCCGCGCGCAACCCGCACATTTTGAACATGTTTTTAATTTTTTTTACTATTTTTATAAAAATATTACACTGTTATAATTTAAACAAGTTTGAACATATTTAAAGACAAATAATATCTCGATCCCCCTCCATCTCGATCTCGATCCCCCTCCATCTCGATCTCGATCCCCCTCCATCTCGATCGCACCCGCACCCTCCCCCGCTAGCTCTACCCATCGCAACCCTCCCGCTCCACCGCCGAGCACTGCCCGCCCCCAGCACAAGACCCGCACATTTTGAACATATTTTTATTTTTTTACTATTTTTATAAAAAATATTACACTGTTATAATTTAAACAAGTTTGATAAACATAAATAAATATAAAAACAGCATTTAAAATGCATAAAAATATTATCTGTTATGATTTAAACAAGTTTGAACATATTTAAACACAAGTTTGAACATATTTAAAATGCATATTCTGTATCCCCTCCATCTCGATCTCAATCCCCCATCTCGATCTCGATCCCCCTCCATCTCGATCGCACCAAGCACCTCCCCGCTAGCTCTACCCATCGCAACCCTCCCGCTCCACCGCGAGCACCGGCCCGGCCCCAGCAGAACCCGCACATTTTGAACATGTGTTTTAATTTTTTTTACTATTTTTATAAAAATATTACACTGTTATAATTTAAACAAGTTTGATAAACACAAATAAATATAAAAACAGCATTTAAAATGCATAAAAAATATTGGGGATCACAGAGTCGAACCCAAGACCTCTGGTGGGAGAACTGGCTGCTGACCAGTCGAGCTAGTAGAGGGGACTTGATGTGGATCAGTTCAGGTGGAATATAACTTGTTGTCTCGAGCAGAAATATCTAATGGCGCACCGTGCTGAGGTGCGCCATTAGTGTGGATGTACTTATGGCGCACCGGTGGTTGGTGCGCCATTAGTATTGTGCCTCCATCCATCCATACCCTCCCCGGCGGCCCACCTCTCTCCCTCGCCCTCGATCCCCTCTCTCTCCCTCGCCCTCGCCCTCGATCCGCCGCCTCGCCGCCCAGCGCCCGCCCAGCCTTGCTGCCCGCCCGCCTCGCCGCCCAGCGCCGCCCAGCCTTGCTGCCCGCCGCCTCACCGTCGAGTGCTGCCCCTCTCCTCTCCCTCGCCCCTTCCCTCCCCTGCTCTGGTTCCTCTCTCCTGCTCTCTCTCCTGCTCTCCTGCTCTGGTTCCCTCCCCTCTCTCCACCCGATCTGTTTTTCCTCCCGAGCTGCAGTGAAGGAGGAGGAGGGACGACGGCAGGCCAGCGACCAGCAGCACCCTCTCTTCTCCGTTGGTGATTCCTCCCAGTCTGTAACCCTAGCTGTTCGATCTGTTTGGACAGAGGATTCGCTGATTGTGTGCATCTTGATCTCAAGTCTGCTCGTGTGTGATTTGTGTGTGTGCGAATGTTCTACTGCGAGCAGCTTTACTTAGGGGCGGTGAATGATTGATGGATACGGTGAATGATTTCATTTATAGCTTTTGGGGGCGGGTTAACTATCCTACTTTATTATGTTGCATTACTACACTAGAGATGCAGACACAGGATTCTGAATTCAGGAAACAGTTTGGTTTGCAGCATCTTCTTTTCGCCTTTCAGATTGCAGCACAACAAACAATTACCGTAGATGCGGCTTCAAGTTCTTGGATCAAGCAATCGAATTAGTGTGCAGGGATTTCAGAGACTTAATTTTATCCTAGGGTGATTGCAACCAAGGTTACTAAGTACTCCTCCGTTCCAAAATAGATGACCCAACTTTATACTAAAGTTAGTATAAAGTTGAGTCATCTATTTTGGAACGGAGGAGAAGAATTATACCTTGAGGAGGTAGTGAGGTTTCAGAACAAGTAAAGAGAATGAACACTTGGCTAGCCTAAAGTTTGATGATCATTTTTATCTGCTTGTACCATTTATAATCTCTCGGCAATCATATGACCGAACCCTTTCTTTGGATGTGTTACTCCTGCTATATTGCAAACTTGGAATAATTGTTATGATAGGTCCTCGTCAATCATGGTGTATGCTTTCTTAGGGAAATCATGGTGAATGTTGATCATGATTTTGTAAGTAATATTTTGAGAGGTGAATTAATGCTGATCATGATTTTGTTAAGGTGTTAGTGGACTTGCTATGCTTAGGGTGGCACTTTACGATTGCTTGAGGCACAAAGGCCCACACCACACCATACCATACTGCCTTGATGCCTTCTAGTACTGCCAGAGTGCTAGTCCAACATAGTAAAATGCACAATATCACAAGGAAATTAGAAGTTACAGATATTATCTTTATCTGTAAATGTAAAAATACTATTACAAGGAATTTGCATAATACAGTTCAATGATGACTCATGTTGAAGATTGTGCACCCAGTTGACATATTGTTAGCTTTACAAGGAATTTGCATAATACTATTACAAGGAATTTACAAGGAATTTGTTAGCTTTTAGATGTTGTGGTGGTTCACTTGGTGGTATATTGTTTTGAATTACACTTGTTAGCTTTTTATAAGCAAAAACATGCCAATGTATTTTCCATGCTATGATGGAGGCCTTTTTTGCCTTGTCCACCGAGAGGCCCTTGAGTTTGCGGAATGTCGATTAACTTCCGTTCCGGCAAATTCGGGCACTCCATATGTCCTATTTTCAGCAAAGGTCATGCTGAAATTTTCCGTGAATTTTAGCATGACTTTGTTAAAAATAGGACATATGGGGTACTACTGCGACTAATGCATGTTTTATGATCTGTTGTAAGGGTACTAATTGGTCTCTTCGCTGCTTATCGAGATGGCGGGAAGCAGCCACCGCCGATCTGCGACACATGATGACGAGGTGGATGATTCCAGTTCTTCACTATCATACTTGAGGCTTCAGTTGGATCCATGGCTGGTATATAAAATGAGAGATCTCCCTTCACCCATCTCATTACGATATCTGTTGTTTGCTACATCACTCATTTTCCCAAACTGCAGAGGCTGCCCGACAGGTTTATGAACATGCTGATGGGTGAAGATCCGCCAAATAATGTGAAGCTGCGGACAGGCGGCAGCGGGTTTCGCAGCGATGGGATGTGCAGTTGGCGATCAAGAAGGGCCACATGTACTTGTCTCGTGGGTGGGAGAACTTCTACCGTGCCTCGACCTGCAGCTGGGGTACTTCCTTGTCTTGAGTACGACGACACGCCAACATGCTCATCGTGAAGGTGTACAACAAGACTATGTGTCGCATGCGATCGCTGCCGATGATGATGCCGATGCGTTACGCCTCTTCTTATTCCTCTACATTTGGCTTTGTCTCACATCGATTGTTAACGGTCATTGTTGCATTTTGGACAGGTAGGAGCAGCAGCAGCGATACTGGCTACAGCCAAAGCAGCAGCGACTATGGCTGTAGCGAAAGCTGCAGCGATTCTGGCTATGCGACAAAGAAGCAGCGATTCTGCACCAAAGATAGACAACAAGAAGGATGATCCGGACTGGAGTGCGGAGAAGAGGAGCAGAGTGAGGATGGGCATCGGTGAGGATGACCTAGCGCTGGTGGTGGTGACCAAGGGCAAGAGATGGTGGTGGCTGACCATGGGCAAGAGATGGAGGTGGCTGAGGATGACCTAGCGATGGTCGTGCCTGAAGGTGGCCTTGCGATGGTGGTGGTGCCTGACAATGACCACGCACCGGTGGTGGCGCCGGCGATCCCACAGCTGGGCAACATGACCACGCCAATTGTGGTAGAAGACTACATCCCACTACCTCCACTGCCTCCACAGCCTCGCCGCTCTAGGCGATCGAGGAGATGAAGGAGAAGAAGGAGAAGAACTGCCTACTTTGTCGGTATGTCGATCTCCTATAGGTTAGCTATCCAAAATGATATATATATACTTAGTTACCTATGTTATCTCTAATATGCTTAGTTTCCTATAGGTTAGCTTCATTTTACCTAAGTTGGCTCTAATATACTAACTTAGAGCTTATATGCTTAGTTTCCTATAGGTTAGCTCCAAAATAACTTATGTTAGCACAAAATGATCAAGTTTACATAATAAGCTTATAGTCTTTTCTTAATCTTCTTCTTTTCCAAAATGACATAGGTTAGCTTCATTTTACCTAAGTTGGCTCTAATATACTAGCTTAGACTATGCTTAGTTTCCTATAGGTTAGCTCCAAAATAACTTATGTTAGCACAAAATGATCAAGTTTACATAATAAGCTTATAGTCTTTTTCTTAATCTTCTTCTTTTCCAAAATGACATAGGTTAGCTTCATTTTACCTAAGTTGGCTCTAATATACTAGCTTAGACTATGCTTAGTTTCCTATAGGTTAGCTCCAAAATAACTTATGTTAGCACAAAATGATCAAGTTTACATAATAAGCTTATAGTCTTTTCTTAATCTTCTTCTTTTCCAAAACTCTTCTTATTCTTCTTCTAGTCTTCTTCTTTTCTTCTTCTAACTTCTTGTTTATCATTTTGCAGATTTGATTTAATTGACGGAAGCTTGCGTGGATGGGGTGCTTCTTTTCCATTTCTGTTTTTATTTTGTATGAATGTGAAACTTTTGTGAATTGATGGATAACGGTGTTGGATGAACAATGTGAAACTTTTGTAACGAGCGGAACTATGTGTTGGCTATGTACGTATGTATATATGATGAAACTTGTGTGTTGGATATGATTGCTATATGTATGCTTGTTGTACATATATGATTGCTATATGGATGCTTGTTGTACATATATATGTGTTGAATATCTCATATGTGAAATAGTGACATGAGATTAAGAAGAAAAGAATTAAAAAGTTGTTACTAATGGCGACTACAAGATGCTCTTGTTTGTAAGTATAGCAGATACTAGTGGCGCCTTGTGAGCAGTACTAATGGCGCACCGGCTGGTGCGCCATTAGAATACTGATTCTAATGGCGCCTGGTGGTGCGCCATTAAAAAAATCTAATGGCGTGATGCGGTGGCGCGCACCAGCCATGCGCCATTAGAAGGCAAAACTGGTGCGCCACTAGCATGCCTTTTCCTAGTAGTGGCCAAGGTTAATTTCTTTTGAGAAATTCGATGCTAATATAATATCTTATCCAAAGACACCGGAGATAGACTGGAAAACACAATGTACAGCCGAATGGGAAGATTCTAAATCTGAACCATTCGTTTGCTTATCTTCAAAGCCGTTCACACAGCAAGATCGGCTAGAAAGCAAGAAGTTTACCTTCAATTCAAGCATGTGTGACCAAATATTTGATTTATTGCTGAAAAATAATTACATAAGAATTCTTGATCACCATGTCAAGCCATCAATTCAAGGACGAATGTATTGTAGGTTGCATCATTCGTTCAAACATAATTTTGAGGATTGCAATATGTTTCGTCAAATAGTTAAATCGGCCATTGATAAAGGACGATTGAAATTTGTTGAGACACCAAGAGATGACCAATCTATTCTGATTGGTCTCGATGGCACAAAGTTTTTGCATCGGCTGCTTCAAGCCGATCCATTTAAAGAGGAGGTAAAAACTGCAGGTGATGGGGTCAAGCTTTCAAGTAGAGAAGTTGTTGAACAGCATAATGAACATAATTTTGAGGGCGAGAATTCCATCAAAGCTACAATGGAGACGCCAAGGACTGGGGGGCAACAAGCAAATCCAATGATTGGTGCAAGCACAACCAAAGGAAACAAAGGCCGAAATAAGCACAATTGTAAGAGATCAAAAATCACCTTTGCTGAACTATTGGATAAATATCAAAAGAAGAGTGAAGAGAAGAATGCTTATCGGCCAAATCATGCAAAGAAACCAAGATCACCCCCAAGGCGCAAATATGAGGATTGGTATTGGCAAAGTGATAATTTTAATGCAACATATTCATATCCTTATTTTGGGCCGCCAATGACAATGTCGTGGATGCCTCCCTATGCTCATATAGATACATATTCATCATGGGACAGGTATGATACAAGGGCACATTCTCCACCTTATTCTAGACCACCTCACCAATACTATGCAGCTCCAAGGAGATCAACATTTGAACAATCACGCGTCAAAGACCGTTTCAATCATAAAGAATCGGTCTGGTACACAAGGAAGAATAAGGAGGTGGTTGAGCAAATCTACCGCGTCAAAAGAGATGGTCGTAAGAGTGCCACTTCAGATATGATCTCAAATGAAAAAGAGCCAATTAAAGTGTTGACATTGGCTACAAAACGCAATGAGGCAACTCAATCAAGTGCCAAATCTGAAGGGAAGAAGTTGAGAGTGCACAAGGTAAAACAAGAATTGCCATTACTTCAAACAAAATCGCAGCTGGGATGCCCACTCGGCTTATCGTATTGGCAAAAGAAGGAGTTGCAGAAGCTTAGAGCACAAGAACTTGAAAAGAGAAATATGGCATGGGTTCCCAAAGGAAATATTCAAAATAAGAATTATGTGCGAGCTTCCTTTACAAGGAGTGCGACAAAGGTGAAGAAGGAAAAGAGTGAAAGCTACGAAGGACCAAGCCGAAGGTTTTAACATCTTCGGTCCACACATTATCCATTTTCTTCAACAATGCCGTTGATGCCTATGCCATGGAATTCTTCATCAGGTATGATTGGTCACCCTCAATGGGCTTATTTTAATCCATGGATAAAATATAATTTCTTACATCATGAGAGGGTATTACCAAATCATTATATGTTCGATTAGCTTCACTTTTGTTGCTAATCTAAATGGCAGATATATACTTATCGTCCAAAGCATGTACAAAATGGCCGATGGAGTGTTGACATCGCGCTTAGAACAAACTTCGTGCAAGTTATTTTTCGGCACACAAGTTTTGCCGAAAAACAGGGGGGCATTTGTTGACACCAGATTTTGGCACGGTCAATAATTTATTTAAGATGGCATCAAATGGAGAAGTGATCTTCATGAAAGAGTTCCGTATTGTCGATATGAACATCTTTGAAGTTTGGGTCATCGCAGTCCGATTTCATCTCGAAGGCCGAAACTATACTCAAAGTACTAAGATCTTATATTCAGAGCACAGTTTGGCTGATTAAGCCCCAAAGACGACCTCAAATGGAAAAATTATCTACACGGATTGTCTTCGTCTTATCGAAACGATTGATTTTTATATAAAAATCGTTCCAATCCGAGTTCGTATGCAAAAGTTAGAGGCATCGGAATACAGCCCTGTCACGAGGCAAAAACTGGCGCGCCCCACCAGACACCCTGTCTGATGGTAGCGCGAGCGATAGCCTGTTTTGCACGACCGATTTGACCCTGGAGATGACCTCTGATCAAAAAACGTTCAACACAAAAGTTGTTCGCCTCGTCAAAACAGTCAAGATTGTTTTTGGGCTCGTTTCCATCCGAGATCGTTTACCACCACAAAAAAGACCCGCAAGGTGCAGCCAGTTTAAACCGAACAGTTTTGGAAAGTTCGGACAAAACCAATCCGAATTTGACTAGGGTTTTGGACGTGAATCCAAGCCTTTTCCTTGCACGGGAAGTCCAGCCGCCTCTTATGTACCTAAGGGGTGACAGCCGATTGAACAACACACAATCGATCAATCAATCTACTACTTTCCGTGTTCATCTACTTTTATCTCTCCCCTTGTATCTTTCTTCTCGTTTTTCGTCGTTGTTCAAGATTGGAGGCTGTGAATCCACGAGGCTCTAGGGGCGGTAAGACCGACCTCGAGCAGCCAATCGTCGCCGCGAGCCCTGACTGGGTCCCTCCCGGGCGAGCGGGGCGTCTGGTCCCAAAAGCGCCGGCTTGCTGTCTTGCATATCACGCTGGAAGTCGGCCTCCCGCAGTGTGAGTTGCGGAGCATCTCCCTCGGCACCGCGGGTACACATCGACGTGTTCGTGTGACGCGTTCCAGCGTCAACAATGTGGTGAATAAAAATATAGCTCCAAGTAAAGTTACCGATGAACGAAGACGAAAGAGGGGATGCCTTCCGGGGCATCCCCAAGCTTAGACGCTTGGTTATCCTTGAATATTACCTTGGGGTGCCTTGGGCATCTCCAAGCTTAGGCTCTTGCCACTCCTTATTCCATAGCCCATCGAATCCTTACCCAAAACTTGAAAACTCCCCAACACAAAACTCAACAGAAAACTCGTAAGCTCCGTTAGTATAAGAAAATAAAACCACCACTTAGGTACTGTAATGAACTCATTCTAAATTCAAATTGGTGTAATATCTACTGCACTCCAACTTATCTATGGTTCATACCCTCCGATACTACTCATAGATTCATAAAAATAAGCAAACAACACATAGAAAACGGAATCTGTCAAAAACAGAACAGTCTGTAGTAATCTGTATCAAACGTATACTTCTGGAACTCCAAAAATCCTACCACATTAGGAAGTCCTAAGCAATTCATGTACCAATCCAGAGCAAAAAGAATCAGTTCAGAAGCACGTTTCTGTGAATTAAGAAAACAAATTTACTGGGTGCAAAAGTTTCTGATTTTCAGCAGGATCAACACAACTATCACCGTAAGCTATCCTAAAGGTCTTACTTAGAACTTTATTGAAACAAAAGCTATAAAACATGATTACTACAGTAGAATAATCATGTTAACACACAAAAACAGTAAGGATAAATATTGGGTTGTCTCCTAACAAGCGCTTTTCTTTAATGCCTTTCTAGCTAGGCATGATGATGGCAATGATGCTCACATAAAAGATAAGAATTGAAACATAATGGAAGCATCATGAAGCATATGACTAGCACTTTTAAGTCTAACCCACTTCTTATGCATAGGGATTTTGTGAGCAAACAACTTATGGGAACGATAATCAACTAGCATAGGAAGGTAAAACAAGCATAGCTTCAAAACTTGAAGCACATAGAGAGGAAACTTGATATTATTGCAATTCCTACAAGCATATGTTCCTCCCTCATAATAATTTTCAGTAGAATCATGAATGAATTCAACAATGTAACCAGCACCTAAAGCATTCTTTTCATGATCTACTAGCATAGAAAATTTACTACTCTCCTCATAAGCAAAATTCTTCTCATGAATAGTAGTGGGACCGAACTCAACAAAACAACTATCATATGATTTAAAATTAGGATCAAGATGACAAGTTTCATGGTTATCATTATTCTTTAAAGCATACGTGTCATCACAATAAACATCATAGATAGGAAGAATGCTTTCATCATAGTAAATTTGCTCATCAAAGCTTGGGGGACAGAAAATATCATCTTCATCAAACATAGCTTCCCCAAGCTTGTGGCTTTGCATATCATTAGCATCATGGATATTCTAGGAATTCATACTAACAACATTGCAATCATGCTCATCATTCACATATTTTATGCCGAGCATTCTATGTAATTCTTCTTCTAGTACTTGAGCACAATTTTCCTTTTCTTCATACTCACGAAAGATATTAAAAAGACGAAGCGTATGAGACAAACTCAATTCCATTTTTTTGTAGTTTTCTTTTATAAACTAAACTAGTTATAAAACAAGAAACAAAAAGATCCGATTGCAAGATCTAAAGATATACCTTCAAGCACTCACCTCCCCGGCAACGGCGCTAGAAAAGAGCTTGATGTCTACTACACAACCTTCTTCTTGTACACGTTGTTGGGCCTGCAAGTGCACAGGTTTGTAGGACAGTAGCAAATTTCCCTCAAGTGTATGACCCAAGGTTTATCAATCCGTAGGAGGCGTAGGATCAAGATGGTCTCTCTCAAACAACCCTTGTAACCAAATAACAAAAAGTCTCTTGTGTCCCCAACACACCCAATACAATGGTAAATTGTATAGGTGCACTAGTTCGGCGAAGAGATGGTGATACAAGTGCAAAATAGATAGTAGATATAGGTTTTTGTAATCTGAAATAATAAAAACAGCAAGGTAACAAGTGATAAACGTGAACGTAAACGGTATTGCAATGATAGGAAACAAGGCCTATAGTTCATATTTTCACTAGTGCAAGTTCTCTCAACAATAATAACATACACTAGTAGAAAACCACCAATCAGTCCCGGTTCGCAAGGGCCTTTAGTCCCGGTTCGGGAACCGGGACTAATGGGTCGTTACTAATACCTCAACCCATTAGTCCCGGTTCAAACACGAACCGGGACCAATGAGCCTCCACGTGGCCCTATGCGCCGAGCCCAGTCAGGGGGCCTTTGGTCCCGGTTGGTGGCTCCAACCTGGACCAAAAGGCGCCCACGTGTCTGCATTCCAAAGGCCTGGTTTTTGTTTTTTTTGAAAGGAGGGGGTTGGGGGTTTTGGGGGTTTTGGGGGTTAATTTAGGTGTTTCATTAGCTAGCTAATTAATAGAGAGAAGTGTCCTCTCTTAATTATGTCCGTGCTTGCTCGACGCCACGTAGTATATATACATAAGTGATCGAGAGAAACATTCATCTGAAGTTCGTCATGCATACCGAGAGAAGTGATCGATCGACCTCTCCTTCTACGAGAGATTGGTCGAACAACAAGTTTTATTGGCTACATACATGTACAATCTATATAAGATCTCTTAATTACAAACCACTAGCATTTGAATTCAAGTTCCACATGGTATTCTCCGGCTTTATTGATGACGTGTTCAAGAAAGAATCCTGCCAATTCCTCTTGAATTGCTTTCATGCGATCGGTGGTAGGAGTTCATCCGCATCTGCCATGTCTAATTAATTTGAAGAAGGGGTTAATTAATACATATATATGAATGAAACTCAACAGAAATGATGGTGTAATAAAATGAAATTATGAATATTATTGCTTACGCACTTCATATTGTCTTCTAGAGTAGCCCGCTTGTTTTTCAATGTCGCGTTGTGGATGAACTCGCACACGTAGTATCCACAGAAATCATTCCTTCCTCCTGCCACAAGCACTTTACGAGAAATAGAGGTCAATCAAACTGATAATGAAGCATTATATAAATGGCATTGATGAAAGTATAGCTATAGAATCAACGGAGATGCGCGCCAAGAGTACTTACTTTGGGTATGTATATCGCAGCTCCTTCGGCAGTCCCGAGCTTGTGCGGTGAACTGTTTCCAAACCCTGCAAGACAAAGAAAATATTTGTTATTACTTGAGATATCAGGAAATGAACAAAAAGTTGCCGATATGGTGCGATAATGATCGATTGAACTTACTTGCCGAGCATTTCAGTCATGTCCGCATAGGTGCTGGGATCTTTCCGTCTGAGTCTAAGACGGTTACTAGTCCACGCCAAGCTTAATCTCCGAAGAATATAGTGGAACCTGCACGCATGCATAACTCATCAATTACATTAACCTCGCCGAGTAATAAGGAAAACCGAATATGCACACGACAAGTAACACTCACGGGCCGTGGTAAGGAAAGAGTATGGTATCTTTGTTTTGATTTTTGATCAATGATTGTAGCAAGTTGTCCTCGGCCTCTTGGCGTGCTTTTCAACTAGAAAACATCTATGATATTTGTGTTAATGAACCCAATATCATAGATTTCATTTTTTTGCACTCGACGATCTTCAATCTGCATAATATATTGAGGATAATTAATTATAAATACATGCAATGAAAGAGCCGAGCTATATATAAAGACTAATGACAGAAATAGTACTTACAGCAGTAGCAAAAGACCATTAATTTATCGAGGGCCTTTTGATTGAAGAACTCAAGAACTCCTCAAATGGAATAGACAACAGATCATTTGAAACGAGGTCGTGCTCCTCTTTAATATTCAGATACAAAGTGTTCGTCCCCTCGGACTCTCTCGCAGGTTTTCATGTACCAACTGTGGAATCTTAGCATCATTGTTGTCGAGACTTTTCATCTTTGACGAGAGGCTTCCGATCAGATCTGAATAAGTCCACCTCCATGAAATCAGGAAGTGCATCGTCAGCGGGTAATCTTCAAGATTGCCATAACCGCCACCGCCCCGGAGGATTGGACACATTCAGCGGGGGCACGATTGCTGTGCTTGTTCGCCGAGCTGGGCAATTTTTTCCCTTTGCCCGTTGTTCTTTAACCTTTTATCGCTGATAGTAGTTCCCACCGCTTGGCTTGGAGATATGTCTGCTCAAGAATGCGCTCATAGTTGGTTCTCGGCGGAGACTTTGGTGGTTTCCTCGGGGCATTGAGAGTGCGCTTTGCTTTCACCGGATCGACCTTCTCCTCCGGAGGTGGATGTATCTTTGCTTTAACCCTTCAAAGAACTCATTCACTTGGGTCTGCACGATCGTATCGTTTTCCTCCTTGCTCCTCTCATACGGTAACTTCTCTACAGGCTTTAGAGGTGGACCGATCTGTATTGCCTCTCTCTTCTTGTGCTGCTAGACGCCGGAGCAGGCGGAGCGGCTGCGGCGTCTGCCTTCCTTCGTGCTTGCTTACGAGGCGGAGGAGAAGGACTACGACGCGTCCGGAGCAGCCGGGCGGGCGGGTCTCTTCCGCCCTTGCTGGGCGAGGCGGAGAAGGAGGAGGCGGAGTGCCGCCACGCCCGGAGAAGGGGCGGAGTGCCGCCACGCGCGTGCCTGATCTTCACTCGCGGAGGAGGAGGCGGTGGAGGAGGCGGAGTGCCGCCATGCGTGCCTCGATCGTCACTCGCGGAGGAGGAGGCGGTGGAGGAGGCGGAGTGCCCCGACTCGCGGATGAGGAGGAGGAGGCGGAGGCGCCCAGCTTCGAAGGTCGATGAGCTCCTTCCGCCATAGGCATGGAGTCTTGAGCGCGTAACCCAGCCTAGTCTCCCCTTCACCGGTAGGGTGCTCAAGCCGAGGTCCTCAAATCCTCCGTTATTTCATCAACCATCACCTTAGCAAATCCTTCCGAATCGGCCGGCGGTGATAAGTTGTGCCGGGTCCACTAGGATAAACTTGGCCAACAGCCGCCTTGACCTTCAAATTCATGCATCGCGCCATAATGTGGCAATTTTGAGACTCCGTGATACCATCCACGGATAGCTGGCGAGCCGTCAAGACATGCTCCGGCTGAAGCAGCTCGGTGGAAGCAACGCTGCTTCGCGCTGAGATGGCGGGTAGCCGGGGAAGCTTCGCATGTCGTTTGTTGCGATCTGCTGCTTCGCTCCTCTTCTCGATCCTCTAGCCCCATTACCCTTCCAAGCAGCGCCTGCATTTGGTCATGCTCCACTTTCTTCCTCCTCTCGTGGGTTTTGTAACCCCTGCGTCCGAAAACCAACCTTCCACGGAAGCGAGCCGGGCGTGCCTCGTGTCCGTCCAGGTGCTCGGGATTCCCAAGGGCCATTGTGAGCTCGTCCTTCTCCCTGTTTGGAAGGAACGTCCCTCGCCGCGCAGCATCAATATATTGTCGAAGTTTCTTGACTGGTGTTTGCAGTTGCTCGTTCGTCCCATCGACACGCCTCGTTACGGGTCCAAGGTTCCGCCAGCCCGAAGAACCAAGTCCGCAACGGTCCGCCAGCGCGATCGCCTCGGTTCGATCCCTTTTCAAGCAGATCATGCTCAGCCTTGGACCACTTAGGCGGGCTTTGAGGTAGCCACCGACCCGCATGATGGTGACGCGTCTTCTTCGCAGCATTTTTCTTGTTTGTCTCCGACATCTTCTTACTCTTTTCCGATGTCATGTGGGCCACAAATGCGGGCGATGATCTTTGATCTTCTCATATTTGCCGATGAATTCTGGTGTCTCTTTTTCTTGACAAACTGGTTCAGCTCTTTCCTCCACCTCCTCATTAGGCCAGCCATCTTCTTAAGAGCACAAGACTTGATTAATTGCTCTTTAACTGCTTCTCCGGATCCTCCTCTGGCGGTAGGGTGAAATTTGCCTTCAGCTCATTCCAAAGATCTTCTTTCAGATATCATTGACATAAGACACCTCAGCGTCTTCATCCTTAGCAGCTTATACCATTGCTGGATGCTGATCGATCCTGTCCCTAACAAGAACCCCGTGACCGAGCGTAAAAATGCCTTCTTTGTCCGGTTGGGTTCAATCGGTTCGCCGTCGGTAGCGATTTCTATGATCTCAAACTTTTCATCCGAGCTCAACTTTTCTTGGGCCTCGCCTCCATCGAAGTTGTGCTCGATCCGGAGGGCTAGAAATTATAAGGAAGAAAGACGACGATTACTTAATATGTGTACATATACCAAAACAATGGATGCATCAATTAACTTGTCAAGACAGGCTTAACTAATATATATATACCTGGCCGGACTCGGTTCGGTGACTCGCTCGCACGGTCTCCTTCGTCTTGTACCTCCATTGTGTCACCGGAGCCATCATGAACATAGTCCTCCTCTTGTACCGCACTAATGAGTCGAAGCCATCATAATCATAGCCCTCTTCTTCATCCATCGACCAACGGTGTCGATGAGAAATGACGCAACATCATCACTTCCATTTGCGATTATTTCCCCAACATCGCTTCGCTTTCTTCGCCTCGGGAGTGCTCCATAGTTTCGCAAATATTGACAACATGTCAATTATTATTCAACATCGCTTTCTCTCTAGGGTTTGGGTGTCCTCGAGAGTTTTGGTCGAGCGAGAGGGCCGAGGGGGGTGCTGCAGTGTTATCTAGAGGGGGTTAATTATATCGACAACGACGCGACATACATATACATATCGGGAGGGGTATCGGTACCACCCCCTCGTGTTTAAGTTTCTTCTTTCTCCTTTCCTTTCTTTCTTCTTCTCCTCTTCTTTTTCTTCTTCTCCCTCGAGAAAGGAAAATAATTAAGGAAAAGGAAGAAAAGAGGAAGAAGGAAGAAGGAAGAAGAAGAAGAAGTAAAAGAAGAAAAAAAAAGAGGAGAAGAAGAAAGGAATAGAGGAGAAGAAAAAAATAGAATTTCTCCTTTCTCCTCTATTCCTTTCTTCTTCTCCTCTTCTTTTTCTTCTTTTTTCCTCTTCTTATTTATTTCTCCTCTTCTTCCTCTCCTCTTTTTCTCCTTTCTTCCTCTTCTTATTTTCCTTTTCCCTCTCATTCTTTTAGTATTGCTTGTTTTAAAAAAATGTTCAAATAGAAAATTCCAAAAAAAAAAACAAAGGTTTTGCCTAATGCATTGTTCATATGAATATACCAACATTTGCATATTCTACAATAATTAATATCAACAAAAAAATCTGTGAACAGAAAAAAAGAACTTTTCTAAAATCTATCTTTTGCATATATATAGCCACATATGAACAGAGCCGCATATATACATACACATATATGAACAGAAAAAAAACTAATAAAATGAAACATATACATAACATATATGAACATATATACATACACATACACATATATGCATTATATGAACAGAAAAAACTAATAAAAATGAAACATATACATAACATATATGAACATATACATACACATACACATATATGCATTATATGAACAGAAAAAAAACTAATAAAATGAAACATATACATAACATATATGAACATATACATACACATACACATATATGCATTATATGAACAGAAAAAAACTAAAATAATAAAATGAAAAAAAAAAAGAGCCTGGCGGTGCGGGCGCGGTGGCTCACAGCGGTGGCGGAGCGCTGGGCGGGCGACGGCGACGGCGACGGCGACAGGGCGCTGGGCGCTGGGGACGGCGACGCTGGCGGAGTTCTGGCGGCGACAAGGCAGAGCTGGCGGCGATAACGGCGAAGCGGGCTCGGGGAGGACGGCGACGACGACGGGCGCGGCGACGGCGACGGCGACGGCGATGGCGGGAGCGGCGGCGGCGTCGGGGCAGCTGGCGGCGTCGATCGTTGGCGTCGTCGGGGGCAATGTGGCGATGAACGCAAAACGCAAAGTGCCACTTATATATAAAGCGATTGGTCGGTTGGTGGCACCAACCGTGACTAATGCAACCTTTAGTCCCGTTGGAGCCACCAACCGACCAAAAGCCTCAATTCGGCAGCCCAAAGGGCGGGAAGCTGCGGCCTTTGGTCCCGTTGGTGGCTACAACCGACTAAAGTCTCTTTAGTCCCGGTTGGTGCCACCAACCGGGACCAAAGGCCTCACACTGCCGCGATCGGGCCAAAGTTTAGTCCCACTCGCTAGTTGAGAGGGGCGCGATGGTTTATAAGCCCCACCGCTCCCTCTTGAACTCCTTTGAACTGCAGGCTTATGGGCCTACTTGCTCCTTCGTTGCTGTTGAACTTTCTCGGGCCTTCAAGGGGCTCAATCTCGGCCCAAATAGGGATACCAATCGTATTCAGCCGTGGCGGCCCAATGGGTGGCATTTTTTTCTTGCTTTATTTAATTTATTTTGTTTCTACTTACAACAAAATACTTATTGTTGTTTTTTGTTTTGTTTTCTGCATTATTTATTTTCTTTTGTTTTTGCTCTATTTTTAAATCTTTTTGCTTATAGTTTTAGGAAAATTATAAACTTTCTGTTAGTGCCATTACTAATTTTCAAATTTGAAAACACTTTTTTTGTTTTCTTTCTTGCTTTATTTAATTTATTTTGTTTCTACTTACAACAAAATACTTATTGTTGTTTTTTGTTTTGTTTTCTGCATTATTTATTTTCTTTTGTTTTTGCTCTATTTTTAAATCTTTTTGCTTCTAGTTTTAGGAAAATTATAAACTTTTTGTTAGTGCCATTACTAATTTTCAAATTTGAAAACACTTTTTTGTTTTCTTTCTTGCTTTAT
The DNA here is from genome assembly GCA_021437245.1 of Aegilops speltoides. Taxonomy (NCBI): domain Eukaryota; kingdom Viridiplantae; phylum Streptophyta; class Magnoliopsida; order Poales; family Poaceae; genus Aegilops; species Aegilops speltoides. The sequence continues at coordinate 571,550,662 of CM038147.1, forward strand.
TTAATTTATTTTGTTTCTACTTATAACAAAATACTTATTGTTGTTTTTTGTTTTGTTTTCTGCATTATTTTTTTTCTTTTGTTTTTGCTCTATTTTTAAATCTTTTTGCTTCTAGTTTTAGGAAAATTATAAACTTTCTGTTAGTGCCATTACTAATTTTCAAATTTGAAAACACTTTTTTTTGTTTTCTTTCTTGCTTTATTTAATTTATTTTGTTTCTACTTACAACAAAATACTTATTGTTGCTATTTTTAATTATTACGAGGGCGAACCATAAGACATTTCAAATGAACTCTGAAAAAGTTGAAAGTTGGCATGGTATCATAAATTGACCCACACATAGCATGTGCATGTACAAAACGAACAATGGTATCATACTCATCGGTTACAATATAATGGTATCATAAACGAACAATAGTTGCGGAGAAAGTCTTCACTTTTTCTTCGCTTGTGTCATTTGCTTATTGCGCCAGTAACCATGGATAATCTTCATCGCTTATCGATGTGGGGTCAGCCTTGACTTTAAAGGGAGGAATTTCATGAAACTTTTCATAATCTTCGACATGTCCTGCTTGTCCTCCACTCCCACGATGTCCCTTTTTCCCGAAAGAACTATGTGGCGCTTTGGCTCATCGTATGATGTATTTGCTTCCTTATCTTTTCTCTTTGTCGGTCTCATCGGACATGTCCTTCACATAGATAACCTGTGCCACATCATTGGCTAGGACGAACGGTTCGTCGGTGTACCCAAGATTTTTCAGATCCACTGTTGTCATTCCGTCATCGTGGGTCTACACTGCACTCGCCTCCCACAGATTGACCCATTTGCACTTAAACAAAGGGACCTTAAAATCATGTCCGTAGTCAAGTTCCCATATGTCCACTATGTAACCATAATATGTGTCCTTTCCACTCTCGGTTGTTGCATCAAAGCGACACCGCTGTTTTGGTTGGTGCTCTTTTGATCTTGGTCAATCGTGTAAAATGTATTCCCATTTATCTCAGATCCTTTCCAAATCAATACGGTCAAAGATGGTCCCCTGGATAACAAGTACAGCTCCTCACAAACAGTGCTGTCACCTCTCGACACGTGCTTCCAACCAACTGCTGAAAGTCCCGATGTGTTCACATGTAATCCGATCGTCGCCTTTGCTCCGGTGTTTGAAGCGCAGATCGTTCTTGTGTTCATCGACATACGGGTCACCAAGGTAGAGTTCGTAGAACTGTGTAGTGGGCTTGAGACCAAGAATATCCGTCCTGCATATTATTGAGTCCTTTCCAAGCGTGCCTTTTCCAATCTCCCCTCATACCGCGATTTAGGGAGACCTATCTTCTTAAGGCCAGAATGAAGTCAACACAAAACCCGATGACATCCTCTGTTTGATGGCCCATGGAGATGCTTCCTTCGGCCTAGCGCGATTACGGACATATTTCTTTAGGACTCCCATGAACCTCTCAAAGGGTACATATTGTGTAGAAATACGGGCCCGAATGACAATCTCGTCAACTAGATGAACAAGAACGTGCGTCATGATATTGAAGAAGGATGGTGGGAACACCAGCTCAAACCGACAAGACATTGCACCACATCACTCCTTAGCCTTGGTATGGTTTCGGATCGATCACCTTCGAGATATTGCATTGAGGAATGCACATAGCTTCACAATGGCTAATCGGACGTTTTCGGTAGAAGCCCCTCAATGCAACCGGAAGCGATTGCGTCATAATCACGTGGCGATCATGAGACTTTAGGTTCTCAAACTTTTTCTCCGCCATATTTATTATTCCTTTTATATTCGACGAGAAGCCGCCGGGACCTTCATACTAAGCAGGCATTCAAAGAAGATTTCCTTCTCTTCTTTGGTAAGAGCATAGCTGACAGGACCTTCATACGCTTTGGAGGCATGCCGTCTTTTTGTGCAAACGTTGCAGGTCCTCTCGTGCCTCACCTGTATCTTTTGTCTTCCCATACACGCCCAAGAAGCCTAGCAGGTTCACGCAAAGGTTCTTCGTCACGCATCACGTCGATCAAGAGCGGACCTCTAGGTCTTTCCAGAGGGTAGGTCCCAAAATATAGATTTCTTCTTCCACATGGGTGCGTGTCCCTCGGCGTCACTCGGAACAGCTAGTCCGCCGACCCTTTCCAAAGATTACGTGTAAATCATTGACCATAGCAAGTACGTGATCACCGATACGCATGGCGGGCTTCTTCCGTGATCTGCCTCGCTTTTGAAATGCTTGCCTTTCTTTCGACATTGATGGTTGGTCGGAAGAAATCGACGATGGCCTGTACACATTCTTCCCGCAGCTTGCCGGTATATACTATCAATGTCAAGTAAACAGTGCGTGCATGCGTGGTATCCCTTGTTTGTCTGTCACCGAAGGTTACCGAGAGCGGGCCAATCGTTGATGGTCACGAACAGCAACGCCTTTAGGTTAAATTCTCCTGCTTGTGCTCATCCCACGTCGTTACCGCTTCCATTCCACAGCTGTAAAAGTTCTTCAACTAATGGCCTTAGGTACACATCAATGTCATTGCCGGGTTGCTTAGGGCCTTGGATGAGAACGGCATCATAATGAACTTCCGCTTCATGCACATCCAAGGAGGAAGGTTATACATACATAGAGTCACGGGCCAGTGCTGTGATTGCTGCTCTGCTCCCGAAAGGATTAATGCCATCCGCGCTTAAAGCAAACCATACGCCTTGGCTCACTTGCAAACTCATCCCAAGATTTCTCTCGATTTTTCTCCATCACGACCCGTCGGCGGGTGCTCTCAACTTCCGCCTTTCTTACGGTCCTCACTGTGCCATCGCATCAACTTGGCATGCTCTCCGTTTCAACAGACGTTTCAACCGTGGTATTATAGGAGCATACCACATCACCTTCGCAGAACCCTCTTCCGGGGCTCGCCGTCAACATCACCAGGGTCATCTCGCCCGATCTTATACCGTAATGCACCGCATACCGGCATGCGTTCAGATCCTTGTACGCACCGCGTAGAGGATGCAATCATTAGGGCATGCATGTATCTTCTCGCACCTCCAATCCTAGAGGGCATACGACCTTCTTTGCTGCGTATGTACTGTCGGGCAATTCGTTATCCTTTGGAAGCTTCTTCTTCAATATTTTAAGTAGCTTCTCAAATCCTTTATCGAGCACAAGATTCTCTCGCCTTCCATCGCAGCAATTCCAAAGACGGTACCTAGCTTTGTGTTGCCATCTTCGCAATTGGGGTACAACCCTTTTTGTGGTCCTCTAGCATGCGATCGAACTTCATCTTCTCTTTTGACTTTCGCATTGCGTCCTTGCATCGACAATGACCGGCGGAGATCATCATCATCGGGCACATCATCTGGTTCCTCTTGATCTTCAGCAGCTTCTCCGTTGCAGCATCATCGTGCACATCGTCTGGTTCCTCTTGATCTTCGGAGCATCATCGTATTCAGGGGGCACATAGTTGTCATCGTACTCTTCTTCTTCGCCGTCTTCCATCATAACCCCTATTTCTCCGTGCCTCGTCCAAACATTATAGTGTGGCATGAAACCCTTGTAAAGTAGGTGGGTGTGCAGGATTTTCCGGTCAGAGTAAGACTTCAGATTCCCACATATAGGGCATGGACAACACATAAAACCATTCTGCTTGTTTGCCTCAGCCACTTCGAGAAAATTATGCACGCCCTTAATGTACTCGGAGGTGTGTCTTGAACCGTACATCCATTGCCGGTTCATCTGTGTGCATTATATATAATTAAGTGTGTCAAAAATCATTAGAGAGATCATGAATAGATAATTAATTAAGTGACCAAATTAATAGAAGTTCATCATCACATTAAAACCAAAGTACATACATAGTTCTCATCTAACAACATAAAGCTCTGCAGAGCATCTAAATTAATTAAACCATACATCAAACTATGTAAAACATTTCAATGCGAAACAAATGCGATCATAATCGCAACCAATGTAACAACTGATCCAACGACATAATGATACCAAGCCTCGGTATGAATGGCATATTTTCTAATCTTTCTAATCTTCAAGCGCATTGCATCCATCTTGATCTTGTGATCATCGATTTACATCCGCAACATGCAACTCCAATATCATCTTCTCCTCCTCAATTTTTCTAATTTTTCCTTCAACAAATTGTTTTCTTCTTCAACTAAATTTAACCTCTCGACAATAGGGTCGGTTGGAATTTCGGTTCAACAACCTCCTAGATGAATAAAATCTATGTCACGTTGGTCGGCATAATTGTCATAAATAATAAATGAACCAATAGTTATGAAAAGATAATATATACCACATCCGAATCATAGACAGGACGAGGGCCGACGGGCGGATACCAAAACCATCGCACTATATAAGATGCAATAATAAAAGTAAGAAAATTATACAAGTATATATCTATCTAAACATACAAATAAGAATATTTTTCCTTTCGGAAAGAAGATAAGAACAAGAGGCTCACCACGGTGGTGCCGCCGATGAGATCGGTGCGGGTGATCGGCGACGTTGAAGACGGGATGGGGCGTGACGGACCGCTAAACCTAGACAAATATGGAGGAAAATGGAGCTTGGCGGTCGAGCTTGGAGAGGAGAAACCTTAAGTAGTGTGGCTCGGGCATTCCATCGAACACCTTGTGTGCATATGAGGTGAGCTAGAGCACCACCAAGCCCTCTCCCCTCAGCCAGAAAAAGAGGCGGTGTGCTCTGCTCTTGCGCTGGGGGTATATATAAACACCACCATTGGTCCCGGTTGGTCGCACGAACCGACTAAGGGTTTTTTGTCCCGGTTCGTGCCACGAACCGGGACGAATGGTTGGGCCAGAGCGGGGATCATTGGTCCCGGTTCATCCCACCAACCGGGACCAAAGGTCCAGACGAACCGGGACCAATGGCCCACGTGGCCTGCCGCCCCCGGGCTCACTTAACCGGTCCGATGTTTCATTGGTCCCGGTTCTGGATTGAACCGGGACTAATGGGCTGGACCGGCCTGGACCATTGCCCCCTTTTCTACTAGTGATAGATAGATCATATAACAAGCCCTCAACATGCAACAAAGAGTCACTCCGAAGCCACTAATAGCGGAGAACAAACGTAGAGATTACGGTAGGGTACGAAACCACCTCAAAGTTATTCTTTCGGATCAATCTATAAAAGAGTTCGTACTAGAATAACACCTTAAGACACAAATCAACCAAAACCCTAATGTCACCTAGATACTCCATTGTCACCTCAAGTATCCGTGGGCATGATTATATGATATGCATCACACAATCTCAGATTCATCCAATCAAGACAAAGTACTTCAAAGAGTGCCCCAAAGTTTCTATCGGAGAGTCAAGAACATGTGCCAACCCCTATTCATAGGTTCCCAATGTCACAAAACCCGCAAGTTGATCACCAAAACATACATCAAGTGGCACATGATATCCCATTGTCACCACAGATAATCACGGCAAGACATACATCAAGTGTTCTCATAAGAGACTCTATCCAATAAGATAACTTCAAGAGGGAAACTCAATTCATCACAAGAGAGTAGTGGGGGAGAAACATCATAAGATCCAACTACAATAGCAAAGCTCGGGATACATCAAGATCGTGCCATAGAGGGAACACGAGAGAGAGAGAGATCAAACACATAGCTACTGGTACATACCCTCAGCCCCGAGGGTGAACTACTCCCTCCTCGTCATGGATAGCGCTGGGATGATGAAGATGGCCACCGGTGATGGGATCCCCCTCCGGCAGGGTGCCGGAACGGGCTCCCTAGAGGTTTGTGGTGGCTACAGAGGCTTGCGGCGGCGGAACTCCTGATCTATCTTCTGTTCTGTAAGTTTTACGATACGTAGGTATATATGGGTGCGAAGTACGTCGGTGGACGAAGGGGGCCCCGAGGCAGGGCGCCCCACCCTCGTGAGCACCTCCTTCTTTCCTAACGCACTCCAAGTCCATCGGGTGGCTTTCCTTCCAAAAATAACTTCTCCAGCTTGATTTCGTTCCGTTTTGACTCTGTCTGATATTCCTTTTCCTCGAAACACTGAAATAGGCATAAAACAGCAAATCTGGACAGGGCCTCCGGTTAATAGGTTAGTCCCAAAAATAATATAAAAGTGGATAATAAAGCCCAATATTGCCTAAAACAGTAGATAAAGTAGAATGGAGCAATCAAAAGTTATAGATACGTTGGAGACGTATCACGTGCCGCCGCACGCCGTCGAATTTCTACAACAGCGGCACCGTTGCAAAACGGTAACGGTGGGGCTGCTGCGACAACTTTTATTACAAAAAAAATATTCTGCAACAACATCATGTTGCAGAAGTCTTTTTTTGCAACATTATGTATGAGGTAAAAAGGTGAAGACGGTTTTTTTTGCAACACAACCTCTATTGCAAAATGTTTCTGCAATATGAGCTATGTGGAATAATAAGTGTGTGTAAGAGGAAACTACGAAATCTCACATGGGGATAAAAACCTCTCCCCACTCCCACTCCCGCTAGGGTTCCCCGCCGTCGCTGGCGGGCCCTAGGCCCTTTCCGCAGCCGCCGCCCGACCACCGTGGCGCCCGCTCCCGCCTCGCTCCCCGCCTCCGCCACCACCGCCACGGCTCGGCTCGGGCGCCTCGCCCCGCGCCCCTCTCTCCCCTCCTCCCCTTCCCGCCGTCTCCCTGGGAGCCGGCCGGGGCGGCGCCCGACCTCCTTCCGCCTCGTCTGCTCCTTCTCTGTCCTTACCCCCGTCGCTGCCGTGGTGGCCCTCGATCTGGCTCGGTGGTGTCGGCGACGGGTCGTTCCCTCCGCGCTCCTCCTTCCCGGGTGGGGGAGGCGGGGTGATGTTTTCCGATGGCGGTCCGGCGTCCTGGTGCGGAGGCCGGCGGCGCTCGCCGTGGTGGTGCCGCCTCTTGGCGGCGGGGCGGTTCGGGGGTGCTGGTAGGACGGTGGCGTGCCCCCGGCCCAGATCTGGGCCCGTAGGGTCCCTTCTGGGCCCCTGCGGGTCGGCTCCGGTGCGACCACGACGTCCTCTGTATGGGGAGGCAGGGGAGCGGCTTGGACAGTGACAGCGATGCCGACGACGTGCCAGCTGCTGCGCGGAGGCGGGAGCTGTCCGGGCCTTTGAGGGCCCGATCGGGCCTGTGGGGCCACAGGCCCGGTAGGCTCCTGCTTGGGCGTCCGGTTGGCTACCGTCTTGGACGGTGGAGGTGGGGCCCTGCCATACGCCGACGGTTCTGCTTCCCTAGTCCCGACTCCTCTTCTTTGTTGTGCAGCCCATCTTCGCAGTGCCGTGGTGAGACAGCGTGGGAAGCTTCGTGTCCGTGTTGGCGCAGGATGGTGGTCGGTTTGGTGGCGAGCTCCGAAGTGCCTGACGTAGAGACTGGGATCGGGAGAAATCCCTGTTGGCTTGGCCGACACCGACGCGATGGCGCCTGAGGGTGCCGCCGGACCTTCCTGGAGGGCGTCAGGGCTACCCTTCTCTCTCCTCGCCGGGTATCGGGGGAAACCCTTGGCAGCAGCATCGTCATCGTCGTGTTCCTTCTTGGAGGTGTTGATTGGTACCGGTGCTTCGGAGTCTCGGAGCTTTGTCGGCGATCTCCGGTGGATGCAGCGGTCATGAGGCTTCGTCGTTTTTGTCGATCCGATGTTATCGGCATTTGTTTCTTTTCTTTTTTCTTTTTTTTCTTTTGGGCGTGATTGTGCTGCTTCCGCCCCAGCTCCTATCGTCGGTTATATCGGATTGTTGCTTTGTACTACAAAGCGGGGGAAACCATTTTTCTTAATATGAGCTCTGTTAGAAAATGTTTTGGAACACAACCTTTGTTGCAATGGTGAGGAATGGTTGCGTCGCTGGATTGTGCCAGATCTAATGGCTGCTGAGGCGGTGGATCTTTTACCGGCCGACCTGTAGCACGGCCCTTTATATATACTCTAGCACAGATATATGTTGGGACAAACCCACCGGCGACATATGCCGAACCGCCTTCCGGCGCCGAACGCCAGACGAAGGTAGAAGAAGATGAACAGAATTATCCGGTGACGAACGCCCCGGCCGCTGAACGGACTGTATGTTGGCGTCAATTCAACTCAACTATTCAAACACACATACATGAAGGTACACACGCACATACGCAACACAACCCCGGAAGAACTCTCACATCGACCGGGCGCATACCACGGTCCCGAAGGAGACTACATCTTCCTTAGCCCCCCCTCGGCTCGGCACATACCATCACCGTGGCGCGGCAACTGACCGGCGCAACTACAAGCAGTACACATCGGGGCTTTTATAGCTAGGTGCACACACACTACCCAGCCGGCACACCCGGACACTAACTCCATGCATGCATCACGCACTAACTAACCACGCCATGCACACGCACCCACGTCTCATGCAAGGCACCGGCCAAGCAAGGCAGCTACTTGATTCACACAACCCGGCTAACCAACTGACTTGAGATTAACTCTAAGTGAGGATTATCCTAGCAAACTGCCCCTAATCTTGACTTGCCTTCTCACCTCGCCATCACAGGAGACATGGCTCGTCGTCGATCATCGTCCGCCTGATGCCGCCGCGCTCCCCCGCGCCCGTTGCGACGTGCCGTGTGCTTGCCGCGCCCGCGCCATGGTTGTTGTGTCGCTCATCAGCGAAGCCGTGTCTGGAAACACATGGCATCATCATCGACACGGCCGTTGATGCCGTCGCGTGTCTCCACGCCTACACGCAGGTCCTCGAGGGCCTCCTCGCCATGGCGCCGCAGTTGCCGCATCGCCCAACGTCGAAGCCGTGTGCCACCATCACGCCCGGACTCGCCGCGCGTCGCCCCCAAGTCCGCCATGATAGTCGCAGCGCCGCGCACCTTTGTAGGCCGACACACGGCCTCGAGCTCCATCGCGCAGCCACCAACGAACGCCGCCATCGCCGGCACGCCTCCGGCACGGCGAACCACGCCCAAGCCAACCAAGCTCTGATACCAAATGTTGGGACAAACCCACCGGCGACATACGCCGAACCGCCCTCTGGCAATGAATGCCGGACGAAGGCAGAAGAAGATGAACAGAATTTTCCGGCGACGAACGCCCCGGCCGCCGAATGGCCTGTATGTTGGCTTCTATTCCACTCAACTATTCAAACACACATACATGGAGGTACACGCGCACACACGCAGCACAACCCCGGAAGAACTCTCACATTGACCGGGCGCATACCACGGTCCCGACGGAGACTACATCTTCCTTAGCCCCCCCCCCCCTCGACTCGGCACATACCGTCACCGTGGCGCGGCAACTGACCGGCGCAACTACAAGCAGTACACACCGGGGCTTTTATAGCCAGATGCACACACACTACCTAGCCGGCACACCCGGCCACTAACTCCATGCATGCAGCACGCACAAACTAACCATGCCATGCACACGCACCCACGTCTCATGAAATGCATGAGCCAAGCAACGCAGCTACTTGATCCACACAACCCGACTAACCAACTAACTTGAGATTAACTCCAAGTGAGGGTTATCCTAACAAACTCCCCCTAATCTTGACTTGCCTTCTCGCCTCGCCATCACAGGAGACATGGCTCGTCATCGATCATCGTCCGCCTGATGCCGCCGCGCACCCCCGCGCCCGCTGCGACGTGCGGTGTGCTCGCCGCGGCCGCGCCGTGGTTGTTGCGTCGCTCATCATCGGAGCCGCGTCTAGAAACACCGGGCGTCATCGTCGCCACGGCCGTCGATGCCGCCGCATGTCTCCGCGCCTCCACGCAGGTCCTCCACGGCCTCCTCGCCATGTCGCCGCAGTTGCCGCATTGCTCGACGTCGAAGCCGTGTGCCACCACCACGCCCGGACTCGCCGCGCGTCGCCCCCAAGTCCGCCATGATAGTCGCAGTGTCGCGCACCTCCGTAGGCCGACACGCGGCCTCGAGCTCCATCGCGCAGCCACCAACGAACGCCGCCATCGCCGGCACGCCTCCGGCACGGCGAACCACGCCCAAGGCAACCAAGCTCTGATACCAAATTTTGGGACAAACCCACCGGCGACATACGCCGAACTGCCCTCTGGCGACGAACGCCGGACGAAGGAACGCCGGACGAAGGTAGAAGAAGATGAATAGAATTTTCCTGCGACGAACGCCCTGGCCGCCGAACGTCCTGTATGTTGGCTTCTATTCAACTCAACTATTCGAACACACATACATGGAGGTACATGCGCACACACGCAGCACAACCCCGGAAGAACTCTCACATTGATTGGGCGCATACCACGGTCCCGACGGAGACTACCTCTTCCTTAGCCCCCCCCCCCCTCGACTCGTCACATACCGTCACCGTGGCGCGGCAACTGACCGGCGCAACTACAAGCAGTACACACCGGGGCTTTTATAGCCAGGTGCACACACACTACCCAGCCGGCACACCCGGCCACTAACTCCATTCATGCAGCACGCACTAACTAACCATGCCAAGCACACGCACCCACGTCTCATGCAACGCACGAGCCAAGCAACGCAGCTACTTGATCCACACAACCCGGCTAACCAACTGACTCAGAGATTAACTCCAAGTCAGGATTATCCTAACAACATATGGTCAAGGTACTAACTACTTGATCCACTAATCACTCCAGTAATCAGCAGCATGTACGTACAATTTGAGTGACAACCAAGTCTGGAGAACCTTTAGATTCCCATGTTCAGGCGGAGTCCATGGCCAATGATGTCGCCCGGCCTACTCGCCTTCCTAGCGAGCATGACTTGCTTTGTTGAGCCTTCGCCGTCATGACTCAATTAAGCTAGATGATGTCCCACGTATTGCTGCGGGAACCTTGATAAAAGAAATGGGTAAATAAATTAAGCTTAAAAACAATAAGAATACGAAGCATATAAAAATAAAAATAAAAATATGGTTAAAAGATTGTGGTGTCTAACAAAATGGGGAGGGTAAACTACATGGGTATCCTGCAACCCCACAACACATTTACAATACACAATTTAATGTAAAAAATAATCTATGACTAACATGCATTAATCGATGATGTGGCGTTGCATACATGGAGTAATGCAAAAAATGTAGTTTATGATCTGCATGCATGATATGCTTATATGGCATGGTTGGACGGTTTGCTTCAGTGATTATAATCGTCGGTAGGTGGTCTGCGGATCTGAATGTTATTTTTATTATTTCTGGTATTCGTTGTACTGTAATGATTGAAAAAGTATAAATCAGAAATTCTCTCGAAAAAAAATAGTGGATTGTAACTATTTAGTAATAGAAGACGCGAGAACAGAAAGATGGTGACCCTTCGCCGTCCTCCGCTGTCGCTTATGAGCCGTGGGGTCAAACAGAAAGGAGGAAGTTATGTGCTCAAGCAGAGAACAGTCCACGCACCAAAAGATCAGAAAAGAATAGGAAAGAAAGGAGGCAACGTGGCAACTTCCACGCCACTGCCCCGCAAGGAAAACCTCCATGCCACCTACCGTACCGCTAGCTGCAAATCAGTGAAGTCCAGTTGTCCACCTACCACACATCAAACAGAGCGTCATAGAGAGCCATGTCTCCGGAGGTTCTGTACCCGCTCTTCCTTTGCCTCGCCGTGCTCGCCGGCACGGCAGCCTCCGCCCCACCACACTCGCGGTGCCTAGACAACCCACCGGACTTGACGGCTGCCAGGGTCGAGTCCGGAAAGGTCGTCCATGACTTCGCCGGCTACAAGGCTTACGTCACCGGCGCAATCCACTCCGACCGGGCCGTCGTCCTGGCCTCCGACGTCTTCGGTTAGTTCATTTGACTAAACTGTACATGGAACATGTTGGTTTAGTCTATATTTGTGCAATTTTTTTTTGCATATGGCTTGTTTTCCTTTTGTGTGAAGGAGAACTGTACGTATGAACACGGCTTTTGCATTTTCATTTCTTCAGGATTCGAAGCGCCGTTGCTGAGGTTCGACAATCCACTGCCGATCATTTCAAGTATTTCTGTTCCATCAAAAAGACCTGAACATTATTTGTTAAGTTTCAAGTGTATACATGGTTTTGTTTCGAAGAAATGAAAAGTAAATTTATGCGTATGGAATTCAACGCAAAAATGGATGTCCTGGATATAGTGTGTACATGCTGTGGCGTCAACAACTTTCCCTTTCTTCCTCTTATATAAGCAAGATACTTCCTTCGGATGGGGATATAAGTCATGCAGGATTTTATGTGTTTGATTTCATTACCGAAAAATGGGCTGTATGTCATCGAAGGTATTTTATAGATTTGTCGTCAAAAAAAGTTTCTAAATATGTTTTTTTGTATTATGTACATGTTTTGCTAGTTAAATTGACTACCTAAATAAATTCCTAGGTCAGACTAATATTCTCGTCCTCCAAAGGAAGTAGTAACACTGCTGTTTAAATTAAATAGTACGTACAAAGTGACATGAGCATGCATATAGTGTCGTGCCGATCAATAACTTCTTTATCCCCATATCTATGCATCTGTAAGTAGGAATGGTGTAGAGTGTTGCTATACAAGACAAGTTTATGGCCGACGCGTGCGGGATTGTACGTGGAGGCCTGCAGAGAGCCTGTAGGGAGGTGGTTATTTCTTTTCTTTTCTTTTAGCTGATGCTAGTGCTGTTGGACACGAATCATCATTCGTGGACCGTGTCCAAAGTGTCGTCCATGAATCAATTTCCAATCATGTATGCTTGTGAATAATGTTTAACATGACAAGGAAGGAAGATAGCAGACAAAGTTGGTGAAGCTGGATACTATGTCGTGGTCCCTGATTTCTTTAATGGGCAACCTTTAACGGGGGCACCAGGTGAAAACCTCACACAATGGCTCAGTGAGCACTCTCCGGTAATATATTCCAATAATAACATTCCCTTGACTTCTTATTAAATATTTACATTGCTTTTCTCGACTATTAGTCTAATACACTTTGGAGTATACTATCATCAAAGTGGTAAGTTCCAAAAGAAACCGATATATTTTGTTGAAGTTTTGTAGTGGTTCGGGCGGAAATAGATTTACTGTCAAGATAATTTTGCAAATGTTATCTTATTTGCTTGGTTTACCTAACAGGTAAAAGCTGCTCAAGATGCCAAACCAATATTTGCGACCTTGAGAAAAGAGCGAAAATTTAGTCTTGGAGTTGGAGGATACTGTTGGGGTGGTCAGTGAAATCAATATAAATTATTGAAAGTAATCATAATACAGTCAACTTTAAATCTTTCATCATAGACTTAATCCGATAATCCTTGCACTAACAGGAAAGTTCGCAGTGGAGATAGCGAAAATGAATGAGGTGAAGGCAATTGTCATCTCCCATCCTTACTCAGTCATTGTCGGCGATATGAGAGGTGCACTTTTATTTCTATGTTAGTTTCAGTGTGACTCCCTTGTGTTCACATTTGAAGTTTATCTGGAACTCAGAGGTCAAGTGTCCCATTGAAATCCTTGGAGGTGAAAATGACCCAACTACACCACCAAAGTTCATATATAAGTTCTTGAATGTCCTTCGGAAAAGAAGTGATAAGGTGAGTTAATTTTTATTTTGTTGACTCTTGATGTCATTAACATAGTTATGCTCGCATTGTTATTCCAATGTTTGAAATGTAATTTTTTGAAGCACAAGGTATATTTTAAAATATCATAGTGTGTATAATTGCTACACATCTACCGAAATGAAGAAATATAACTATTTTTATCGAATAAGGCCTAATATTTCCTGACATAGTTGTAGCTGGATTGATCTTGAAGTATGCAATTACTCCTTATTTCCTCAGCTGTCAAATTTACGATTTTATGAAGTATTCATAGTCGTACTCAATATGGTTTTCAACTTTAATTTAGATTAGGATATGCTAATAAAATTATCACATTCTACAATAATTTTAATAAAAAACATTGTTACTTTGTATCGTGAGAAAGTTTGACACGGTAACATTTCTTCGAGAAGTAAATGAGAATGGAGGTACAGCCATGGATGTGTAATTTTGAACTTTGTTGACGGGATTTGGTAGGTTTATAAAAAAATGGGCAGGCCTATGAAAAATGTGTTAGACTGCCTAAGACTTCAATACACCATCTCATAAGTGAATTCACATGACTGGTCAGAAGTTCCTTTTAACCAAAGTGCTACCTAGCCTCTTATCATATTGCTTTGTTGCAGATACCTTACTTCGGGAAGATCTTTCCAGGAGTTGCCCATAGCTTTGCTTGTAGGTACAATATCACCAACCCGTTCGAAGTCAAAACCGCTGAACAAGCTCTTGCCCTAATGGTTGGATGGTTCGAGAAACACCTAAAATGAGAAATGCTAACCATAAAGGTCAGATTGATCTGACCTAGTTAGTTTCATATACATGTACAATTTTCCAGCACAATATTTATGTAATTGCATATCCATACACTCAATGTACATGCAGTGACCATGATTTGCGAGTCCTTTGTAACCTCCTTTGCATGTAATTTATTTATGGAAGGTTTAGAGATTTCAACATGATATTAAGATATATTACATAATTCACTTTGACATTCTTTTCTTATATCAGGAATCTGCATAGACTTTATTAGGTGTATTTTTCTTAACAATTCTTGTATATATGAGTTGACTATACCCTCTAGAAAATATATCATAAAATTTTAAACCCATACTGTCAATAATGGTTTGCATCATCGACTACTCCCCGGATAATATCAAGAGATGCCCTTCTAACTAGTCCTCTCTTTGTGGTTGAAAAAGGTGGAAAAGTTGATCAAGTATATCAAACAAGCTCCACTACTAAAATATAAAATGTATTTTCATATTGAATCTGTTTTGTATTCTAACTGTTGATAGTTTTAAATGAAATTGATCCAAATTTTTACCATTAATTTGACCTCAAACAAATTTGTTTATGTTCTTTCCAGCACACAATGGAGTTGTAAAGAAGATATGACATGGCTTTAGGGCGAACAACCTCTCACTCTCTAGATAGAACATGTATTATTCTATGGGTGCCCATGTTATATGGAAACACTAAAACTCAGACCGCTGATTTTCTGTCTAGCATCAGTCGCGTCTCGTGCATGTCACGTGCCTGTGTTGGGCCCACCCATCGCTTCTACATCGAGAAACACCTAAAATGAGAAATGCTAACCATAAAGGTCAGATTGATCTGACCTAGTTAGTTTCATATACATGTACAATTTTCCAGCACAATATTTATGTAATTGCATATCCATACACTCAATGTACATGCAGTGACCATGATTTGCGAGTCCTTTGTAACCTCCTTTGCATGTAATTTATTTATGGAAGGTTTAGAGATTTCAACATGATATTAAGATATATTACATAATTCACTTTGACATTCTTTTCTTATATCAGGAATCTGCATAGACTTTATTAGGTGTATTTTTCTTAACAATTCTTGTATATATGAGTTGACTATACCCTCTAGAAAATATATCATAAAATTTTAAACCCATACTGTCAATAATGGTTTGCATCATCGACTACTCCCCGGATAATATCAAGAGATGCCCTTCTAACTAGTCCTCTCTTTGTGGTTGAAAAAGGTGGAAAAGTTGATCAAGTATATCAAACAAGCTCCACTACTAAAATATAAAATGTATTTTCATATTGAATCTGTTTTGTATTCTAACTGTTGATAGTTTTAAATGAAATTGATCCAAATTTTTACCATTAATTTGACCTCAAACAAATTTGTTTATGTTCTTTCCAGCACACAATGGAGTTGTAAAGAAGATATGACATGGCTTTAGGGCGAACAACCTCTCACTCTCTAGATAGAACATGTATTATTCTATGGGTGCCCATGTTATATGGAAACACTAAAACTCAGACCGCTGATTTTCTGTCTGGCATCAGTCGCGTCTCGTGCATGTCACGTGCCTGTGTTGGGCCCACCCATCGCTTCTACATCAAACCTTATCTCCAAGTGAACCGCCCATCCACCCGTTTCTCTCTCACATCATCTCTCTCCCATTGCTACCTTTTCAAGTGTCTGACTCGACATGAAGAAGATTGGATCCATGGACACCCGCTGCTACAAGACATGGCTCTGCCACCATGCGGGTCCAGATCCATCGGTTGTTGTTGCAGCGTAGTAGAGATTGATTCTTTCTAGCCACCCACCCCCAACCCGCTGCAACAGTGAAGGTGCAGCTTCTGCGGCGATGGCGAAAGGAACATCGGTGCTGCTGCGACAAGCTCTGTAATTGAAATTATACTACAATAGCAACTGCGCAATAATGATGGTGTTGCAACTCGGAAGGGTGGTGCCGACATCATCGAACATGCTGCAAACCAGAAGGGCATGGTAGTTACCACTATTGCATTCGCCTCACCTCAACATCCACCATCTGCAATCGTCGGTGCCTTTGCAAGGCCAGGGCGAACGACCGCGATGCTGTGCTGCTGTTGCCGCAATGACAGTGAGGCGGTGCTTCCACAACCACGATGATATGTTCCAAAACAATGATGGTGTTGCAATGCTTCGGCAACTATGGTGGAGTTGCAATGCTTCCACAACAATGGTGGTGTTGCAAATAGAGTCGTGCATCAAAAGGCTGACCCAACAATCCTAGGTCGCATGATCAAACGGCTGGGGACCCGGCAGATAACTATATTACAGGGCACTAGAGCGTACAATACATACTGTTTGAGTTTCCAAGCCATGACCTATTCGTTCATGACCCGACCCGGATCGTCCAACATAGATAACGACCCAAAACAATCCATCGTAGTCCATCACACCCTCGCAATGGTACGCGTCTTATTTCCACCTAGCAAGCCCTCAATCAGCATCGATTGTTGGCATCTCCATCAATGACGCCCGACCATCATCATCACCATCACGATGGCCAAGTCATCATCACGGCAATTACCACCACGACGGCCACCAGCACCAGCACCAGGAGCTGCCGGAGTTCCCGGTCCAGTTCACTCAAGTGCCGACGACGGTGGAGGCACCGCTCCTCGAGCCCAGGCTAGACAGGTCCGACGACCCCGTGGCCTCTCTCTTCACAGTACATAGGGACGGACGGAATCTCCATGCACTTGCAGGCCATCTTACTACGATCAGACCCTGACCACGATGGGCTCATTAATTATATGTTGACATTGAAGGATTAACTAATTCAGATCTGGGAATTTGTAACTTCCGAACGTGAGGATTTTAGCATTAGATCCGAGCTTCCTGATCGCCGTTGGATGTGCTCACTACGCACGTCATAGGCGGCAGTTTCCTTTTTTTCTGGCCATTTCCTTTTATTTCGGTTACTAATTAGTTTGCACATATAATTATGTTTGGGAAATGTTTAGAACCGGTGCGCCGGCCGAAGCGCTCGGCCGGTCGCACGCCAGCCTCGTGTCGCCCACTCTTCCGCATAAGCCCAACCTACCCTTTTCTTACGGGCCCACAACCACTTCTTTATCCATCCAGGAACTTTCCTCGTCTTCCCACCAGAGCCTTCATCTTCCTCGCCGCAAGCAGCTTACGCTCCTCCCCCATGGCCCTCGTCGGCCCTAGCTCCGCTCACCCTAGAGGACCCTTACCCACAAGCTGCTCCATCCCGAGGCACACGCATCGTTGCACATCCATACTCCATTCATTGCCAGTGCAGGGCGGAAAACGTCTGCGTGCAACCATGGCCGCTACAAACGACGAGCTCGGATGACACTGGTGCGCGGCTGGCATGAAACTGATTCAACTGAAATCGAGAGTGTGTGTGTATGGGGGGGGGGGGTTGTTGCGACCGTTGGTGTGAGGTGCTAGAACCAGGCGATGAAGGAGTTGTGACCCATGGAGGAATTTGCTACAACCAAATACGGCGAGGGCATGACCCGCGACAGCGGCGACATAGTTTTTCCTGCAACCACATCAATTTTTGCTACTACAGATGTTTGCAATTTCTACCACCGGCGATGGCATTTGTTACATCCTTCATGATGATGTTGCAACCTCAACGGCAGCGATGACATTTTTTTGCTGCAACCGGCTATGGCCAAAGCTACCACCGGCGAGCTTTTTGCTACAACCATGTATAGATTAGCTGCGACCCGGGTCGGCGGTGATGACATTTGCTGCAATCGTTGTCGGTTTTTGCTACTACTGACGTCATTGTTTACTACATGCTTCACAGCTTAGTTGCGACGTGCGACGACGGCGGTGATGTTTTTGCTACGTCTGTTCATGGATTAGCTGCAACCCGCGATGAGCGGCGTCGATGTTCTGCTGCAACCGTGCTTCAGTTTTGCTACCACCGCCAAACATTTTTGCTACATTCATGCATTTTTACTAGAACCAAGGACTAACAGAAAACTAGACCTTGCGAACACACAACTCCCCGGCGGTGACCATGACCCGCGATGAAGGCGATGACAATGTTTGCTGCACATCCATGAATGGCGCATCTGTTGGAAATATGCCCTAGAGGCAATAATAAAAGTATTATTATTATATTTCCTTGTTCATGATAATTGTCTTTATTCATGCTATAACTGTATTATCCGGAAATCGTAATACACGTGTGAATACATAGACCACAATATGTCCCTAGTGAGCCTCTAGTTGACTAGCTCGTTGATCAACAGATAGTCATGGTTTCCTGGCTATGGACATTGGATGTCGTTGATAACGGGATCACATCATTAGGAGAATGATGTGATGGACAAGACCCAATACTAAGCATAGCACAAAGATCGTGTAGTTCGCTTGCTAGAGCTTTTCCAATGTCAAGTATCTCTTCCTTAGATCATGAGATCGTAACTCCGGATACCGTAGGAGTGCTTTGGTGTATCAAACGTCACAACGTGAATCGGGTGACTATAAAGGTGCATTACAGGTATCTCCGAAAGTGTCTTTTGGGTTGACACGGATCGAGATGGATTTGTCACTCCGTGTGACGGAGAGGTATCTCTGGGCCCACTCGGTAGGACATCATCATAATGTGCACAATGTGACCAAGGGGTTGATCACGGGATGTGTTACGGAACGAGTAAAGAGACTTGCCGGTAACGAGATTGAACAAGGTATCGGTATACCGACGATCGAATCTCGGGCAAGTAAAATACCGCTAGACAAAGGGAATTGTATACGGGATCGACTGAGTCCTTGACATCGTGGTTCATCCGATGAGATCATCGTGGAACATGTGGGAGCCAACATGGGTATCCAGATCCCGCTGTTGGTTATTGACCGGAGAACGTCTCGGTCATGTCTACATGTCTCCGAACCCGTAGGGTCTACACACTTAAGGTTCGATGACGCTTAGGGTTATAAAGGAAGCTTGTATGTGGTTACCGAATGTTGTTCGAGTCCGGATGAGATCCCGGACGTCACGAGGAGTTCCAGAATGGTCCGGAGGTAAAGATTTATATATGGGAAGTCCTGTTTTGGTCACCGGAAAAGTTTCGGGTTTTATCGGTAACGTACCGGGACCACCGGGAGGGTCCCGGGGGTCCACCAAGTGGGGCCACCTACCCCAGAGGGCTGCGTGGGCCATGTGTGGGAGGGAACCAGCCCCAGGTGGGCTGGTGCGCCCCCCACAAGGGGCCCAAGGCGGGGGGGGGGGGGGGGGCAAACCCTAGGGCAGATGGGCCCTAAGGCCCATGCTCCCTGCGCCTCCCTCTCCTCCCCTCCTGGCCGCCACCCCAGATTGGATCTGGAGGCTGGCCGCACCCCTTGGGGGTGGGAAACCCTAAAGGGGGCGCAGCCCCCCTCTCCCCTATAAATAGTGAGGCATAGGGCTGCCCAGAGAACACACAGAATACACGTGATTCGATCTCGCCTTTGGTTGCAGCCCTCTCTCTCCCAAGTACTCCTCCTCTCCCGTGGTGCTTAGCGAAGCCTGCTGGATTGCCACACTCATCCACCACCACCACGCCGTTGTGCTGCTGCTGGATGGAGTCTTCTCAACCTCTCCCTCTCTCCTTGCTGGATCAAGGCGAGGGAGACGCCACCGGCTGTACGTGTGTTGAACGCGGAGGTGCCGTGCGCTCGCACTTGATCATCGGTGATTTGAATCACGACGAGTACGACTCCATCAACCCCGCTCACTTGAACGCTTCCGCTTAGCGATCTACAAGGGTATGTAGATGCACTCTCTTTCTACTCGCTGCTGGTCTCTCCATAGATAGATCTTGGTGACACGAGGAAAATTTTTGAATTTCTGCCACGCTCCCCAACAAAGGCATCATGAGCTAGGTCTATTGCGTAGATTCTTTGCATGAGTAGAACACAAAGTAGTTGTGGGCGTTGATGTTGTTCAATATGCTTACCGTTACTAGTCCAATCTTGTTTCGACGGTATTGTGGGATGAAGCGCCCGGACCGACCTTACACGCATTTTCGTGAGACAGGTTCCACTGATTGACATGCACTCCGTGCATAAGGTGGCTAGCGGTGCCGCTCTCCCACTTTAGTCGGAACGGATTCGATGAAAAGGGTCCTTATGAAGGGTAAATAGCAATTGGCATATCACGTTGTGGTTTTGCGAGGTAAGAAACGTTTGCTAGAAACCCATAGCAGCCATCAGAAACATGCAACAACAATTAGAGGACGCCTAACTTGTTTTTGCAGGTATGCTATGTGATGTGATATGGCCAAGAAGAATGTGATGAATGATATGTGATGTATGAGATTGATCATGTTCTTGTAATAGGAATCACGACTTGCATGTCGATGAGTATGACAACCGGCAGGAGCCATAGGAGTTGTCTTAATTTATTGTATGACCTGCGTGTCATTGAACAACGCCATGTAATTACTTTACTTTATTGCTAACCGTAGCCATAGTAGTAGAAGTAATCAGTTGGCGAGACGACTTCATGGAGACACGATGATGGAGATCATGATGATGGAGATCATGGTGTCATGCGGTGACGATGATGATCATGGAGCCCCAAGATGGAGATCAAAGGAGCAAAATGATATTGGCCATATCATGTCACTATTTGATTGCATGTGATGTTTATTATGTTTATGCATCTTGTTTACTTAGGACGACGGTAGTAAATAAGATGATCCTTACAAAATTTCAAGAAGTGTTCTCCTCGATCAGCACCGCTGCTACAGTTCGTCGCTTCTAAGCACCACGTGATGATCGGGTGTGATGGATTCTTACGCTCACATACAACGGGTGTAAGACAGTTTTACACAAAAAACACTTGGGGTTAACTTGACGAGCCTAGCATGTGCGCACATGGCCTCGAACACGGAGACCGAAAGGTCGAGCATGAGTCGATAGTAGATACGATCAACATGAAGATGTTCACCGATGATGACTAGTCCGTCTCACGTGATGATCGGACACGGCCTAGTTGACTTGGATCATGCAATCACTTAGATGACCAGAGGGATGTCTATCTGAGTGGGAGTTCATAAGATGAACTTAATTATCCTGAACATAGTCAAAAAGATCTTTGCAAAATATGTCGTAAGCTCGCGCTTTAGTTCCACTGTTTAGATATGTTCCTAGAGAAAATATAGTTGAAAGTTGACAGTAGCGATTGTGCGGACAATAGAAAGCTTATGTCCTTAATGCACCGCTCAGTGTGCTGAACCCCAAACGTTGTTTGTGGATGTTGCGAACATCAGACATACACGTTTTGATAACTACGTGATAGTTCAGTTAAACGGTTTAGAATTAAGGCACCAAAGATGTTTTTCGAAACATCGCGGAACATATGAGATGTTTCGAGGGCTGAAATTGAGATTTCAGGCTCGTGCCCACGTCAAGAGGTATGAGACCTCCGACGATTTTCTTAGCCTGCAAACGAAGGGAGAAAAGCTCAATCATTGAGCTTGTGCTCAGATTGTCTGAGTGCAACAATCACTTGAGTCGAGTGGGATTTGATCTTCCAGATGAGATAGTGATGTTTCTCCAAAGTCATTACCACCAAGCTGCTAGAGCTTCATGATGAACTATAACATATCAGGGATAGATATGATGATCCTTGAGGTATTCGTGATGTTTGACACCGTGAAAGTAGAAATCAAGAAGGAGCATCAATTGTTGATGGTTGGTGAAACCACTAGTTTTAAGAAGGGCAAGGGCAAGAAGGGATACTTCATGAAACGGCAAATCAGCTGCTGCTCCAGTGAAGAAACCCAAGGTTGAACCCAAACCCGAGACTAAGTGCTTCTGTAATAAAGGGAACCACCACTGGAGCAGAATTACCCTAGATACTTGGTAGATGAGAAGGCTGGCAAGGTCGATAGAAGTATATTGATATACATTATGTTAATGTGTACTTTACTAGTACTCCTAGTAGCACCAGGGTATTAAGATACCGGTTCGGTTGCTAAGTGTTAGTAACTCAAATAAAAGCTACGGAATAAACGGAGACTAGCTAAAGGTGAGTGACGATATGTGTTGGAAGTGTTTCCAAGGTTGATGTGATCAAGCATCGCACGCCCTCTACCATCGAGATTTGGTGTTTGCGTTGAGCATAGACATGATTGGATTATGTCTATCGCAATACGGTTATTCATTTAAGGAGAATAATGGTTACTCTGTTTATTTGAATAATACCTTCAATGGTCTTGCACCTGAAATGAATGGTTTATTGAATCTCAATCGTAGTGATACACATTTTCATGCCAAAAGATATAAGATAATAATGATAGTACCACTTACTTGTGGCACTGCCATGTAAGTCATATTGGTATAAAACGCATGAAGAAGCTCCACTTTTGATGGATCTTTGGACTCACTCGTTTTTGAAAAGTTTGAGACATGCGAACCATGTCTATTGGTGTATACGCATCAAGAAACTCCATGCGGATGGATCGTTTGGACTCACTTGATTTTGAATCACTTGAGATATGCAAATCATACCACATGGGCAAGATGATTAAAAAGCCTCGGTTTTCAGTAAAATGGAACAAGATAGCAACTTGTTGGAAGTAACACATTTTGATGTGTGCAGTCCAATGAGTGCTGAGGCATGCAGTGAATATCGTTATGTTCTTACTTCACAGATGATTCGAGTAGATGTAGAGTATATTTACTTGATGAAACACAAGTCTGAATTATTGAATGGTTCAAGTAATTTCAGAGTGAAGATCATCGTGACAAGAGGATGAAATGTCTATGATATGATCATAGAGATGAGTATCTGAGTTACGAGCTTTGGCACGCAATTAAGACATTGTGGAAATTGTTTCACAATTAATACCGCCTGGAACACCATAGTTTGATGGTGTGTCCGAACATCATAGTTGCACCCTATTGGATATGGTGCGTACCATGATGTCTCTTATTGAATTACCACTATCGTTCATGGGTTAGGCATTAGAGATAACCGCACTCACTTTAATAGGGCAGCACGTAATTCCGTTGAGATGGCACCGTATGAACTGTGGTTTAGAGAAACCTAAGCTGTCATTTCTTAAAAGTTTGGGGCTGCGACGCTTATGTGAAAAAGTTTCAGGTTGATAAGCTCGAACCCAAAGCGGATAAAATGCATCTTCATAGGACACCCAAAACAGTTGGGTATACCTCCTAATTCAGATCCGAAAGCAATAGGGATTGTTTCTTGAATCGGGTTCTTTCTCGAGGAAAAGTTTGTCTCGAAAAGTTGAGTGGGAGGATGGTGGAGACTTGATATGGTTATTGAACCGTCACTACAACTAGTGTGTAGCAGGGCACAGGAAGTTGTTCCTGTGGCACCTACACCAATTGAAGTAGAAGCTTATGATAGTGATCATGAAGTTTTGGATCAAGTCACTAGCGTACCTCGTAGGGTGACAAGGATGCGTACTACTTTAGAGTGGTACAGTAATCCTGTCTTGAAGGTCATGTTGCTAGACAACAATGAACCTACGAGCTATGGAGAAGCGATGGTGGGCCCAAATTCCGACAAATGGTTAGAGGCCATGAAATCTGAGATAAATGGATCTTTAAGAAGAATACGGACGTGGACGGTAATGTCACCGTCTATGAAGCTCGACTTGTGGCGAAGAGTTTTTCACAAGTTCAAGGAGTTGAATACAATGAGATTTTCTCATCCGTAGCGATGCTTAAGTCCGTCGGATTCATGTTAGCATTAGCTGCATTTATGAAATCTGGCAGATGGATGACAAAACGAGTTTCCTTACCAGTCTTCGTATGGAAAGGTTGTATGTGATACAAATCAGAAAGTTTTTTGTCGATCCTAAGGATGCTAAAAGGTATGCTAGCTCCAGCGATCCTTCTAAGGACTGGAGTAAGCATCTCGGAGTTGGAATATGTACTTTGATAAGATGATCAAAGATTTTGGGTTTATACAAAAGTTTATGAGAAACTTGTATTTCCAAAGAAGTGAGTGGGAGCACTATATAATTTCTGATGAGTATATGTTGTTGACATATTGTTGATCGAAATGATGTAGAATTTCTGAAAGCATATAGGGTTATTTGAAAAGTGTTTTCAATGGAAAACCTAGATTAGGCTACTTGAATAATAAGCATCAAGATCTATAAGATAGATCAAAATGCTTAATAGTACTTTCAAATGAGCACGTATTTTGACATGATCTTGAAGGTGTTCAAGATGGATCACCAAAGAAGGAGTTCTTGCCTCGAGATGTAAGGTAGGAAGTTAAGACTTAAAGCTCGACCACAGCAGAAAAGAGAGAACGGACGAAGGTCGCCCCTATGTTACGATTTAGGCTCTATAGTATGCTATGCTGTGTACCGCACTGAAGTGTGCCTTGCCATGAGTCACTCAAGGTACAAGAATGATCCAGGAATGGATCATTGGACAGCGGTCAAAATTGTCCTTAGAGTAAATAAGGACATGTTTCTCGATTATGGAGGTGATAAAGAGTTCGGCGTAAAGGGTTACGTCGATGCAAGCTTTACACTTATCCGGATAGCTCTGAGTAGAGATACCGGATACGTAAAATGGAGCAACTTTTAGAATAGCTCCAAGTAGAACAGTCATTTGGAATAGCTCCAAATAGAGCGTGGTAGCTACATCTAGGAGATGACATAGAGATTTGTAAGCACACACGGATCTGAAAGGTTCGCACCGCTGACTAAAACCTCTCTCACAAGCAACATGATCAAACCTAAAACTCATTGAGTGTTAATCACATAGTGATGTGAACTAGACTACCGACTCTAGTAAACTCTTGGGTGTTAGTCACATGGCGATGTGACTGTGAGTGTTAATCACATGGTGATGTGAACTAGATTATTGACTCTAGTGCAAGTGGGAGACTGTTGGAAATATGCCCTAGAGGCAATAATAAAAGTATTATTATTATATTTCCTTGTTCATGATAATTGTCTTTTATTCATGCTATAACTGTATTATCCGGAAATCGTAATACACGTGTGAATACATAGACCACAATATGTCCCTAGTGAGCCTCTAGTTGACTAGCTCACAGATCAACAGATAGTCATGGTTTCTGCTATGGACATTGGATGTCGTTGATAACGGATCACATCATTAGGAGAATGATGTGATGGACAAGACCCAATACTAAGCATAGCACAAAGATCGTGTAGTTCGTTTGCTAGAGCTTTTCCAATGTCAAGTATCTCTTCCTTAGATCATGAGATCGTAACTCCCGGATACCGTAGGAGTGCTTTGGGTGTATCAAACGTCACAACGAATCGGGTGACTATAAAGGTGCATTACAGGTATCTCCGAAAGTGTCTTTTGGGTTGACACGGATCGAGACTGGGATTTGTCACTCCGTGTAAACGGAGAGGTATCTCTGGGCCCACTCGGTAGGACATCATCATAATGTGCACAATGTGACCAAGGGGTTGATCACGGATGATGTGTTACGGAACGAGTAAAGAGACTTGCCGTAACGAGATTGAACAAGGTATCGGTATACCGACGATCGAATCTCGGGCAAGTAAAATACCGCTAGACAAAGGGAATTGTATACGGGATCGACTGAGTCCTTGACATCGTGGTTCATCCGATGAGATCATCGTGGAACATGTGGGAGCCAACATGGGTATCCAGATCCCGCTGTTGGTTATTGACCGGAGAACGTCTCGGTCATGTCTACATGTCTCCCGAACCCGTAGGGTCTACACACTTAAGGTTCGATGACGCTAGGGTTATAAAGGAAGCTTGTATGTGGTTACCGAATGTTGTTCGGAGTCCCGGATGAGATCCCGGACGTCACGAGGAGTTCCAGAATGGTCCGGAGGTAAAGATTTATATATGGGAAGTCCTGTTTTGGTCACCGGAAAAGTTTCGGGTTTTATCGGTAACGTACCGGGACCACCGGGAGGGTCCTGGGGGTCCACCAAGTGGGGCCACCTACCCCAGAGGGCTGCGTGGGCCATGTGTGGGAGGAACCAGCCCGGGTGGGCTGGTGCGCCCCACAAGGGGCCCAAGGCGCAGGGAGGGTGGGAGGGCAAACCCTAGGCGATGGGCCCTAAGGCCCATGCCCCTGCGCCTCCTCTCCTCCCTCCCGGCCGCCACCCCAGATTGGATCTCGAGGCTGGCCGCACCCCTTGGGGTGGGAAACCCTAAAGGGGCGCAGCCCCCTCTCCCCTATAAATAGTGAGGCATAGGGCTGCCCAGAGAACACACGAATACACGTGATTCGATCTCCGCCTTTGGTTGCAGCCCTCTCTCTCTCCAAGTACTCCTCCTCTCCGTGGTGCTTAGCGAAGCCTGCTGGATTGCCACACTCATCCACCACCACCACGCCGTTGTGCTGCTGCTGGATGGAGTCTTCTCAACCTCTCCCTCTCTCCTTGCTGGATCAAGGCGAGGGAGACGCCACCGGCTGTACGTGTGTTGAACGCGGAGGTGCCGTATGCTCGCACTTGATCATCGGTGATTTGAATCACGACGAGTACGACTCCATCAACCCCGTTCACTTGAACGCTTCCGCTTAGCGATCTACAAGGGTATGTAGATGCACTCTCTTTCTACTCGTTGCTGGTCTCTCCATAGATAGATCTTGGTGACACGTAGGAAAATTTTTGAATTTCTGCTACGTTCCCCAACAGCATCGCGGTGCTGCAGGCATGGGAGCTCATTTTTTTTCTGAACGAGGCATGGAGCTCGCCGACGACCTACGGCGAGGGCCATGACCAACAGCGAGGGTCGGCAACCAGGGACGACCGGCGATGAGAGGAGATGAGGAGGCGAGGCGAGCCGAGGGGGCGGCGCCCTCCTTCCTCTCCCTTAATTCCGTGCGGAAGGTTGAAGATGGAGTGCGGGGGAGGAGGGGGAGAGATCTGACTGCTGCGCGCGTACAAATCGGATGGATCTGGGCTGACCGGCCAAAACATTGGGCCGACGCAGAGCGCTGCCCATTATGTTTCCCTTTTCTATTCGATTTATCATTTTTCTTTTCTTTGACCACTAATTTCTCAATCGCGCATATGCATGTTTCCTTTTCTCTAATTTCTCGCATATGTTTCCTTTCCCCCTTTTCTATTCAATTTCTCAAAAAAAGCACGAGATGTGATTCGAACCTTCTACCTATATAGCTAAGTTCACACTCAATAAAGACCTCAGCTATAACCGTTTTGTGATTAAATTTTGTTTAGTTTCGTTTTTGTACCTTCTAATCTCTGGCCGGAAAAGAAAAAAAGATCTCACGTTTGTGCATGGTGCATAGTTTTCGAACCTGAATTTTCTGACAAAGTAAGTAGCTTATGTGAACATTTTATATGAACACTATCCTTTTTAATAAAGAAAAACAAAAAAACATTAGTAGTATCAAAAAAGCTAATTTCCAAACCACGTTGTTTTTGTAATACATATGAACGACGTCAGATCTATATCTGATGTCCATTGTTTGTCTAATGTAGAGCATGCATGCGAAGCGGGGGAGGGGGGAGACTGGAATTTGTTGAAAACAAAACCTTGATAACTTATGCGTAGCGGAGCTGATAACCTGTTTATGAACACCTGGGTAACTTCTGACCCAAAAAAGAGGGGGGGGGGGGGGGTTGTTGAAAACATACCAACTGATAACTTCTGTGTAACAACATAATAATTTGCGCACACGGAGCTGATATCTTACGTACAAACACCGCGATAACTTTGATTCAGAAGGGAAAAAGTTGTTGAAAATGTACCCCGGTAACTTTTGTATAAATAACATGGTAATATACACATCGCCGACCTGATAGCTTGCATACAAATACCACGGGAACTTTCACTCGGGGGAAAAATAGTTGAAAAATACCCTGGTCACTTCAGTGTTAAATAGCACAGTAATACACACAACAGGGTTGATAACTCATGCACAAACATCGCGTTAACTTTTTGATCTGAGAAAAAAAGTTCTTGAAAGAAATACTACGATAACTTCCATTCAAATAACATGATAATATACGCACGCCATGACTGCTAACTTACTCAGTTAAAGTATGATAATTTTTTGAAGCCGAGGTAAGTTAATAAACACCCTCAGTAACTCATGTGTAGGTAAGATGGTAATATACGGACATCGTAGTTGAAAATATTCCCCCATAACATCTATGTAAATAACACGCTAATGTACACCGTGTTTACCTTTTCAACCAGGTGAAAAAGTTATGGGACACATGCGCCGAGAAGTTTTGCCTAAATAGCATGGTAATATGCACACATAAGGCATGGTAACTTACGCACAAACACCATTGACCTGAGAAAAAATAGTTATTGAAACCATACCACCGGTAACTTCTGCCTAAATAACATGGTAATATACACATCACGTGTGTGGTTACTTATGGACAAATAACATGGTATGTTTGACCTAGAGAGGAAAACAGTTGTTGAAACCATATCTCTGGTAACTTTTATGGAAATAACATGGTAACATATGCACCGTAGATCTGATAACTCAGGTACAAACACCATGATATCTTGTTAACCCGGGGGAAAAGTTGTTGAATCATGCCCCGCTAACTTCTATGTAAATAACATAGTAATATACTAATCACTGACCAGACTTACGCACAACCACTACAGTAACTTTTGACCGCGAAGACAAGCCCAAAAAACATAAAAGAAAACAAGAAAAGGACCACCAAGTGGCCCCTCCACCAACAACCCCCTAGCAGGTTGTGGTCCCACTGCCTAGCCAGCGGGTCCCAGTGCTGCAAGAAGTCAAGAAATTTGAAATAGAAGCCAGAGGCCCTGCGAAGGAAGACCCACTCAATCACCATTTTATTACAGGTCGTCCAGAGAGCGTCCAAGCCAAAGACGTGAAAACAAGCCGAACCAACCATCTTTTTCGTCGAGCCTGGACCGCCCTAGCCTGGAGAAAATCAGCCAGGTCATGGGCCTCCTAATCAGGAGAAGAGCCTCCCAAACAAAGGACCACAGAACGCGGTCCGCAGTGCACGTGAAGAGGATGTGGGTAGTCGGCGCTCAAGCTTGGAGAAAATCAGCCAGGTCATTGGCCTGCCAATCTGGCCCAAGAGCCTCCTGAACGAAGCACCACAGAACGCACTCCGCGGAGCACGTGAAGAGGATGTGGGTCCCCATTTTCGAGACCCCGCACAAGGGGTACCACCCATTACTCAGGTCGTGCTTCTTGAGCACCTCTGTACCCGACAGGAAGCAACCTCTCAGTAGTTACCACATGAAAATTTTAATCTTAGGTAGGGGCACCTTTCAGAATGGAGAAACACACAGAATAGTCGGCCTCCAACATAAGGCGTGGTAACTAATGGAGCAGAATAATGTGCCGAGGGAGAGCTGCTCCAAGAAGCAGAGTTGAGTGAAGTGAACATTCTATCCATGCGAGGAGCCAACGACCGATTTTGCGTGTGTGGTGAACTGCTGATCGAGCAAATTTGATTATCATTGTGTGATTTCAATATGTGAACCAATAGATTCATCCTTGTAATAGTCTGTGTGCACAAATATTTTTTCTCTAAAATTATCTTTTTTCAGGAAGGTGTCTCCCGCATTAGGAATAGTCTGTGTGCTCATATTTTTATTTCCTTTTGTTTTCCAGTCGTGTCATGCATGTAGTATATGTCAATCATCACTTGTAGAAATGCTAGGCTCGATGACATGTACAACTTTTTATGGAGATGACTCATACACAGTTCATGTACGTGATGGTGGTGTTTTTCATTCCCAAATGATAACGCTCACACGTGTGGCATTTTTGCACTTCGCCCACATGCGTTGATCCACGTTGATTCTATTTTGCATGAATCCTAAAGAAATTTGTTAGAATTTCAATACCACGTGGGCGTCATTGTGTGTGGGGGCGTTTGAGAGTTCGCCCACACGTCCCACAACACGCGGTTGCCAGTTGCACTGTGTGGGCGATTCAGTTTCTGCCCACATAGTCACCACCCGGTCCACGCGCGGGTGGACGAACTACTTTTTCGCCCACATGACACTCGTACATGTTGGATGGCAACTGCAGTTGCGCGTACGTGGCAACTAGGTAAACACACATGACAACTATGATTCGTTGCTAGACGACAACTGCAGTTGCGCGTACGTGGCAACCAGATAAACACACATGACAACTGTGATTAACCATACATGGCAACTATGGTTCGACCACACATGACAACTTGGTAAACACACATGGCAACTATTGTTTGATCATACATGGCAAGTTGTTAATCACACACGGCAACTATGGTTTGATTACACACGACAACTACCATAAATTAGACATGGCAACTATAGTTAACCAAAACAGAGAGAGTTGCCATGCTTTTACAACTACATTTGCCATCCCGGATAACTATAGTTGCCATACCGGGGTAACTAAAGTGTCATCCCGCGGGTAACTAAAGTAGATGCGCCAGGACATGTGGGCATATTTACTTCGTGCCACACGCACAGATATGGGGGATTGTTGCGAACTAAAGTAGCATTTTTGTCTGTTTTTCATTCCCAAATGATAATGCTCACACGTGTGGCATTTTTGCACTTCGCCCACACGCGTTGATCCACATTGATTCTATTTTGCATGAAACCTAAAGAAATTTGTTAGGATTTCAATGCCATGTGGGCGTCATTGTGTGTGTGTGGGCGTTTGAGAGTTCGCCCACACGTCCCGCAACACGCGGTTGCCAGTTGCACTGTGTGGGCGATTCAGTTTCTGCCCACACAGTCACCACCCGGTCCACGCGCGTGTGGGCGAACTACTTTTTCGACCACATGACACTCGTACATGTTAGATGGCAACTGCAGTTGCGCGTACGTGGCAACTAGGTAAACAAACATGGCAACTATGATTCGTTGCTAGACGACAACTGCAGCTGCGCGTACGTGGCAACCAGATAAATACACATGACAACTGTGATTAACCATACATGGCAACTATGGTTCGACCACACATGGCAACTAGGTAAACACACGGCAACTATTGTTTGACCATACATGGCAAGTTGTTAATCACACAATGCAACTATGGTTTGATTACACACGGCAACTACCATAAATTAGACATGGCAACTATACTTAACCAAAACAGAGAGAGTTGCCATG
This sequence comes from Aegilops speltoides, assembly GCA_021437245.1. Classification (NCBI taxonomy): domain Eukaryota; kingdom Viridiplantae; phylum Streptophyta; class Magnoliopsida; order Poales; family Poaceae; genus Aegilops; species Aegilops speltoides. The sequence goes on from CM038147.1 coordinate 571,582,088, forward strand.
CTTTTACAACTACATTTGCCATCCCGAATAACTATAGTTGCCATCCCAGGGTAACTAAAGCGTCATCCCGCACGTAACTAAAGTAGCTGCGCCAGGACATGTGGGCATATTTGCTTCGTGCCACATGCACGGAGGGGATAAGTAGTACTTGTTGAGCCTGTAGCACGAAGTAGCTGGGCCAACACATGTGGGCAGTTTTAATGTTCGCCCACACACGACCCGTGTGGGCTGCCTCCTGCTTATGCCACACAGGGCGTGTGGGCGGATTTCTAATAAGCCACACGTGTGGGCGTTATCGCAGTCCTTTTCATTTGATCCTTTTTATTTATTTTCTGTAATATACTGTGTCCGTCTGGTACACAGATTCAGTCCCTCCCTCGTGTAGGTGTTAGTCTCATATACAGAGTTTATTACGGCTCCATGTATGTGTCTCATGATTTTCTTCCTTCCAAACTTTGTGGGTCCTTTGGTTGATAATGGCGTGTCTAGGGGAGAAGCATATGACTTTTTTTTAGACGGGCATAGGACATCCTTTTTTGAGACAAGTGACTTCGTTTTTTTCCTTGCCATACGAAACTGTGCGTACGTTCTTTGCTTTTTTTGGAAAGGACCGTCCGCTTGTTCTTTTTTTTCATCTAATGTCCCACCTGATCTTGTTTTGTACGTGTCTATATTGGCTTTTTTTAGAACATTTATATTGCATCAAGTTTGCACATGTCAATTGTAGACTTGTTACCAATCAACCCAACAACCTGTGGTTAGATGGTTAGAGGGACAGTGGTATTCTTGGTCTATCAGGGTTCAACTCTTGGTGGTCGCATTATTCCTGGATTTATTTTAAGATTTCTAGCTCAGTCTTTCGAAGGTGCTCATAGGGGTAGGGTTTGTGTGTGTGTTCATAGGAGTGAGTGTATGAGCGCTTGCGTTTGTACTGTATTCAAAAAAGATTGTAGACTTGTTTGTACGCGTTAGATATTGTACATAACATTTTTATCTTTTCATCTCATCTATTATAATTAAGATCAATGGATGACATATTTTTAGCATATGTCGACGATGCGTCATATATATTGCAGATATAAGTCTTATGTCATTGTCTCATTGATCTTACGCAGAGATTGTTAGATAATAACGAGAAATAAAACGAGACAGAGAGACACAGATTTTTACGTGGAAACCCTGCGGGAGAAAACCACGGACGCACGAAGGCGCAATCACTATGATGGAGGAGTATTACAAGCACGAGACGACAGGCCGTCTGAGGTGCGACTACACGGGGTATATAAGAGGGCAACACATAGGAGTCCTTGTAGGACAAGTAAACGAGTTGTACTCATACGCGTCGGTACCAACGCAAAAGGCCCACACCGTATGTACTATGTCTAGTCCAATACAGTACTAGAATTTAGATCATAATTTAACAATCTCCACCTTGATCCAAATTCCCTCCAGTAGTAGAAGAAAGTGAATAACTCCATCCAAATCAGCATAAACACCTTGTGCGTCAAAATCCATAGGACTAGTGAGAAATACCAACTAAGCCTAAGCAAAGCTCAAACTTATTGGTAGGAACTGTCTTTGTCATCATATCAGTAGGATTATCATGAGTACTTATCTTGCATACCTTCAAATTGCCTTCAGCAACAACATCTCGAATATAATGAAATCTAACATCAATGTGCTTTGTCCTCTCATGATACATTGGATTCTTTGTAAGATATATGGCACTTTGACTGTCAGAAAATATGGTAGGGCAAGACGAGTCTCCACAAAGCTCAGTGTACAAACCTTTCAACCAGATAGCTTCTTTGCATGCCTCAGAAATAGCCATATACTCTGCATCAGTAGTGGAACAAGCCACAATAGACTGCAAAGTTGCTCTCCAACTCACAGCACAACCACCAATGGTGAAAACATAACATGTGAGTGATCTTCTCTTATCCAAATCACCAGCAAAATCAGAATCAACAAAACCAACAAGTCCATCTCCAGTTTTCCCAAACTGTAAATAAGCATTAGAAGTACCACGCAGATATCTGAAAATCCACTGAACTGCTTTCCAATGCTCTTTTCCCGGATTAGCCATGTATCTACTGACAACACTCAATGCATATGATAAGTCAAGACGAGAACAAACCATGACATACATAAGTGAACCAACTGCACTTGAATAGGGAACTCTAGACATGTAATCAATATCTGCATCTGACTTAGGACATAAAGCTGATGATAATTTGAAGTGTGCAACTAACGGTGTACTCATCGGCTTGGCATTATGCATATTAAAACGACGAAGAACTTTATCAATATATCCCTTCTGACTTAGATATACTTTTTCAGACGGTCTATCTCTGGATATTTCCATGCCAAGTATTTTCTTTGCTGCACCCAAATCCTTCATCTCAAATTCATTACTCAATTGCTTCTTTAGTTCATTAATCTCTGACATACTCTTTGCAGCAATAAGCATATCATCAACATAAAGGAGCAAATAAATAGTTGAACATTTGACAGTTTTCAAATAAACACAACTATCATAATTAGACCTTTTGAAACCTTGAGAGAGCATAAAGGTATCAAATCTCTTGTACCACTGTCTAGGGGATTGCTTAATTCCATAAAGAGATTTCTTTAACTTACAGACAAGCTTTTCTTTTCCAGGAATAACAAAACCTTCAGGTTGTTCCATATAAATATCCTCTTCTAATTCTCCATGTAAAAATGCAGTTTTAACATCCAATTGTTCAAGCTCAAGATCATGCATGGCAACAATACTGAGTAAAGTGCGAATAGAGCTATGCTTCACAACAGGAGAAAAGACTTCGTTATAGTCAATACCTGGAATCTGGCTATAACCTTTAGCAACTAACCTTGCTTTATATCTTGTCTCCTCATTAGGAGAAACACCTTCTTTCCTCTTGAAAACCCACCTGCAACGAATAGGTTTCTTCTCTCTAGGCAATTTTACTAAATCCCAAGTGCCATTCTTTTCAAGTGATTCCATCTCATTATGCATAGCGGTCATCCACCTATTACTATCACCAGAAATAATAGCCTCGGAATATGAAGAAGGCTCAGCATTACCTTCAATTTCTTCTGCAACAGATAAAGCAAAAGAAACAATATTGCACTCTTCAATTAACTCATCAGTTTATTAATACCCGCCTAACTCATCACGTGCAAGATTCCAACTAGGTGGAACAATAAGCTGATTTGGAGTAGGAGTGACATGTTCATCATCAACGATCATGTGCATCAACATTTTCATTACAATGTATCACTGAATCAATAATATGCTCCACGGTTCAATAGTAGGCTGCTGTTCATGAACATTAGTAGATGGAACATCATGTAACATAGCAGTTTCATTAAAGATAACATTTCGCTAATAACAACCTTCGGGTTTCATTCCACAATTTAAAACCTTTAACACCAGACTTATAACCAAGAAATATGCACTTTTCATATGTGTCCACATAGAGATTGGTTTAATACTTTTGATTCCACTACTACTCTGGTTCCGTTTGGGTTTTGATAATTCACCATGCAAGATTGAAGGCATAGGTTCTATTGAATCAAGATGTTTGATGGCATAATCAGAACTTTGTGTTCGGTATATTCTGAAGAAAATCTTATTTCTATGAGTGCCCTTGATGCAAAGGGTACAAGTATTCAGGTGGAGATAGTGTTTTGAAAGTCACCAAAGGCTCCTTGTTGTGATGAAATGTGACTTAAGTTCGACCAATGGTCTTTATTACCTTCGAGGTTCTATCGTTTCTACTCCATTGTTTCAAAGATTCTGATTGTGATGTTGCTAACCTTTGGCATACGCGTCTTGGACATATGAGTAAACTTTGTTTAGCGAGTTAAATAAGAGAGGTCTTATTGATGGATATGAACACAGTAAATTGAAATTTTGTGAGCATTGCATCTTGGCCACAAGAGGGTGAAGTTCAATACTTGACCCATACAACTTATTCTTGATTATGTGCATTCCCATCTCGACACTAGGTGGTGCTAGTTACATGCTGACTATTATTGATGATTATTCGAGAAAAGTTTGGCCTTATTCTTATTATTGATGATTTATGATGAATTATCAAAACCCAAAACGGAACCAGCAGCAGTAGTGGAATCAAAAGTATTAAACCAATCTCTATGTGGACACATATGAAAAGTGCATGCAGTGTCAAGTACCCACTCATCATTGGTCTCAACACATCCAGCAATAACGACAAGAGCATCATCGGAACTATCATTACGAGCAATATTAGCAGAATTTTCACCTTGTTTGTTACCTTTCCTCTTTTCCTTGTTCTGCAACTTGAAACACTCTGAGATGTCATGCCCGTCTCTCTTGCAATATCTGCAATACTTCTTGTCTCTGGATTGCGACCGGCCCCTGTAGCCGTTCTTACTTTTGCTTCTGTTTCCATTATTGGAGTTCTTCTTCTTTGTCCTGCCATGAACAGATAATCCCTCGGCTTGGGATGAACTCGAACCATCATGAGGCACCATTAATTTCATCTTCTCCTTGGAGTTCAAAGCTTCATAAACTTCATTAAGCGTGAGAGTATCACGACTGTATAATATGGTGTCTCGAAAATTGGTATAAGAACTTGGCAGTGAACAAAGTAACATTAAAGCAGTATCTTCCTCTTCATACTTAACCTCCATTGCAGCTAGATCAGATATGATCTCTTTAAATTCTGAAATATGATTCAAAACATTACCTCCCTCCGGTAACCTGTGCAGGAATAATTTTTGCTTCAGATGCATCTTGCTGGTGAGATCCTTAGTCATGCAAATCCCTTCCAGTTTTAACCATAGAGCGGCGGCAGTTTGCTCGCTCAAAACTTCCTGCAGAATATTATTATGCAAATGGAGTTGAATTTGTGACAAAGCCTTACAATCAATTCTTTTCTCCTCATCAGTCCAATCTTGAATTCGATTCTTCCCAAAACTATCCAGTGCTATATCATAGTCGGCATGTGCCAACAACGCCCGCATCTTGACTTGCCATAGGGTAAACCTTGTGTCACGATCCAGCAGCGGAAAGTCGTACTTCATGGATGCCATAAGTAGATAAAATCTGTGTACACAAAGTAGTACAAGCCGGTAGAAAAATCCTTGATAGGATTAATTTGCGGAGCAAAGAACAAAAAAAAAAAAGATAGCACCTGGTAGATTCCTCGTGTGCACGTAGCAACCGAGGACAAAAATCTGATTTGGAGAAGATGGCTTCACGTCACGTAGTAGCACTCTACTACTACTTGCAAGACGTAGCAGATCGCCTTTGGTTTCTGATGAGTAGTAGCAACAGCGATCAATTAAGAGCATCTCCAACAGTTGTAAGATAGGTGTTGGTAAATTTGCCACATAGGACATAGTGATGATGTGGCATGTATTAAATATGGAGAGAGAGCAAAGTTGTATGTAGATTAACCAACAACCTTTGCACAAGCTCTAAGGTGAAATAGAGAGCAACTACATTTATTGTCCCACCATCTATTGGATAGCTTACATACAACCCATTGGAGTAGTTGTATGATAGATTATTGGTTGATGACATGGACATTTTACCAACAAGACTAACATACAACCTGTTGGAGATGCCCTAAAAATCTCCCCGTGACTGCTGCTTTTCCTCACGCATGATGATGTGCAGCGTAGAGATGTAGGTCCGATCGCCTCGGGACTTGCTTCCACCTGCCGAGCACGCGTGGACGCGTATGCACGCGAGCGACACCAGAGTTCCTGTCGGTCTCGGCGACTCGCGGCGGCGGCGAACCAGACGCAACCCTAATCTCACGTCTCAAATCTCGTATACTGCAACTTGGTTCTGTATACCACTTGTTAGATAATAACGAGAAATAAAACGAGACAAAGAGACACAGATTTTTACGTGAAAACCCTTGCGGGAGAAAACCACGGACGCACGAAGGCGCAATCACTATTATGGAGGAGTATTACAAGCACGAGACGACAGGCCGTCTGATGTGCGACTACATGGGGTATATAAGAGGGCAACACATAGGAGTCCTTGTAGGACAAGTAAACGAGTTGTACTCATACGCGTCGGTACCAACGCAAAAGGCCCACACCGTATGTACTATGTCTAGTCCAATACAGTACTAGAATTTAGATCATAATTTAACAGAGATTCGTGTTACTATTTTATTTTCCTTTATTTTTTTCCTCTGTATGCACGATTGTTTCACTTAGATGTGCAATAATTATGACACATCTAGATGTGCCGACAAACTCAATCATTATTTTATTTTTTGTAAGACCTAATCATTTTTAGATTTTGTTAGATTTATTAAAATAACATTTTTTGCGGGAAAACTAGCAGTATACTCCTGATCTCGATTTATGTTATATATCAATATACAAAATTTATGGTATATACCAATATGTGAAATTTAAAGCTACATATATGGATGATATACTGCACAATATACATCACATAGTTGGCCAGAAGGGCCCGGCAAGTACGTAAATTGTATGTTTGATCCTGGTTTAATACGTGCACCACGCAATCCAGTACGGACTCTCTGAGTCGTGATGCTGTTGAATCTGACCAGCACATAGAGTCCTCTCCTGATCGCTATTGGATTCGAGCTGCACATGGAGTCCTGAACTCCTGATCAATCCACCGTATCGCCGCCGCCATCAAATTAACCTGTGCATATGTCGACGCCGGCCTCTACCAGCGGCAGCATGGCGCCGACTCTGTGGGCTGACCTCCCGCCAGACCTGCTCGGCGACGTCTCCGGCCGCCTGCAAGACCCCGTCGATTTCACGCGCTTCCATGCTGTCTGCACGGCGTGGCGCGACTCGCTGACAACGTCCCGCCGATTCAGGTTGTTACCAGGGCTCCTCACGCTCACGGCGTGCAAGGGCCCACGTCCTGCACTCCTCCGTCAAATTCTCGCCCGAGAGGACGAAGCGGCGGCTGAGCTACTACCGCCGCAGCTGCCGTGACATCCTTCTCTCGAAGCCGCCCGACACATCACCGGCCAGCAGCAGCTGGGTTTCCAGCGCGAATGGCACGGACGCTTGGCTCTTGATGACCACAGATGCAGGTTCAGGACTTCTCAACCTTCTTACCGGAGCCTTCACCTCGCTGCCGGCATACGATGACAAGATGCGGCAGATGAAGAATCCCCACGGTATTGTCTATGCCGACGGCACCGTTTTTCTCTACAGCTTTGCCTACAAGTCCAGGAGCAAGCTGGCTTTCATGGCGGCAATCCTGCATCCTCGCGACGTGATATGGACTACAGTATATACAATGCTGCATTACACGACATACATCGTCGGCAGCTATTTATTTCCCGCGGCGGCGGCATGCCATGACGGTAAGATCCTTCTGTGCGTGAATTTAGACCACTGGTGCATCCTCACGCCAGATGACGATAACGCTAGCCGCAAGCTCCAGCCGTTGAGCGCGTGGTACGGCCGACGCGGGTACCGTAGTGACAGCTACATCTTGGAGTTCCGCGGTCAGCTTTTGTGGGTGTCTGTCCTGGTCCGCATCGGGGAGTCTGACCCAGCACGCGCTGTATCTCTGGCGGTACATGCGCTGGAGCAAGATAACATGCGGTGGGTGATGGCGGATGTCCGGAGCTTGGCCGACCATGTTCTCTTCCTTGGCTTCCTTGGCTTCCTTGGCTTCCTTGGCTCCCGTTCCATGCTCCTTGTCCGGAACATGCTTTTTCATGGACGCCGCTGTGCCGGAGGGAGACGGTGGGTGCGCCTACCTCCTCTTCGGCAATGTCGTGCTAAGATACAGCTTTGTCCACGACGAGACCAAGCTCGTGGAGCACATTAATGATCCAGATTGGCCAATCAACGAGTCGCAAAACATGCACTGGCTCCAGCCCCAGCCTGCCATTGCTCCAATCCAAGATACTAGTATCAGAAAAAGGCTTGGGGGATTTAACCTTCAGCAAAATTTCATATTATTAACTTGACAGATTCTACATTTCAATTAATATTTCATCATTAGTTATCTCTTTACTACTATTCGTTTCTTCCATGATTTATTGCCATCGGCTTCTCCTCCCGTATACACCATGCACATGAAAATCTTGTTGCTAATATTACGAAATAATTGTGGTGATTTTTCTTAAATGATGACCAACTCATACATCTAGATCACATTGACCGCAAAATGAGTGAGCAAGTTCTTAGTATTTGTATCATAGTTTAAAATAATTATCTATTTTATGGTTATGTAGTAAGTTGAATTTAAGATAGAGAGCACGTGTAACTCTGCAAGCTGAGATTTATCTATGGTCTCATTCACCTGATTTCATCGCACATGTCGGCTAGACTTATTTCTTCTCCTCACGATTTGCATGTATCGTGTCTTTTTTTTAGGCTTGGCCTTTTGTTTCTCCTATCGCTCGTACTAGGGCAAACGTATGTGTCCTTAAAAGAAGCATGTACGCCTTAGTGTGCCTGCCTGTACAAAATGTTTTTAGTTGTTGAACCCAGTTTTCGAGCGTTTTCTTCGCTGTCTCAAAAAAAGGAGAATATTTTATTCGATGTATTTTCAGTTTTTACTCTATTCTGCAGTAGTCGTCAGCATGATGCCTCTGTCGCAGGATCAATCCCGGTTTTGTCCCAGACATTAACTATTTATTTATTTTTAGAATATTCATCAAATTGTTTTTAAAATGATAAACAACACAAACAAAATATTTATAATGCATAAAATGAAAAATTTCACATATTGGTTCTAACAAATGTTTATCACGTAGTTGGAAAAAACGTTGTCAGTTATTTTGAAACAATGTTTCATCATGTATTTGAAAAAATGTTTACAAGCCTTGCAATTGCATGGGTACTGTTGGACATGCAACTGGCCGACAGGAACCACTTGTCGCCCTGGTTAAGATCACTTTATCGGTCATGAGCAATTTCGGTTGTGTTACAACACTTGCAGTTGCATCGTGGTGGACATGCAAGTGGCCAACAACCCAATATCGCCCTCAATTGCAATCGCTTTGAGGCTCTTGCAGTTCCAGTAGGGTTACAACACTTGCGGTTGCATATGTAGTGTTAGGCATGCAACTGGAAGAAAACAATCCCTTCCTACCACCTAGCACTAAGGTGGGACGGCGGTTTCCGCCCTTGTCCCTTGTTGCTGACTGTCATGACAACATCGATCATTCGCTCACCTAGAACACGGGTTAACGGATTTTGTGATAAGAGTGAGGGTTGAGAGTGAGCGGGTTGGGGGTTGGGGTTGGTTTGTTCAATTACGACTGTCTGACCGGAATAGTTTCCCCATTTTATCAAATGTCGCAAATTGCATGACTGAGCGGTTCATGTACTTTTTTTTAATCAAGTCATATTTGGTTAGGATAAAAAGGTGAATGCATTGGTTTGTTGCTTGAAGAGTTAAACGGACACGGTGGCCTATCAGTTGTTTTCCCAGCAACGGACATCATATATTTATATGATGGTAATGCATGACATTTAATTGTATGTCATAACATGGCAATGGCGAAAGAGACTTCAAATCTTCCTTCTAGGCTGCGGCGGATCGACACAAACATGGGGAGGGGATTAGAGCATAGAGTTGGGTGATTGGCAAGGGATTCCTCCTTGGCTGTCTGGGGAAGTATGGTATCACGGAGAGGGCATCATGGTGAAGGTGAGGTGGGCGTCTTCCAGTTTTAAAGGAGAAGGCTCAGCGAGAAATGTGCTGCTACGGCAGGAAACCGAGCAGGAATGGGAGAGTCCGGCAGAAAAAGGGAAGGGTGTGTGGTGGGGTGGGGTTTTTGTTGGGAACACCTGTTGGAGATAACATGGTGGATACTCTTGATAACCACGTTTCGTCTCACATATTGGGCAGAATTTCGGGGAGCCAGGCGATTGAATTTTGGAGAGCCTGCTGGGTGTCCATTTGATGTCCAAACACATCCAGACGTATAAGGAAAAATGAGTTTCAAATATCTTAATCATTTGTTTGATTCATTTATATGCATTATACTTTCTCCGTTCCTAAATATAAGTCTTTGTAGAGATTTCACTATGAATCACATACAGAGCAAAATGATTAAATCTATACTCTAAAATACATCTACATACATATGTATGTGTTTCATAGTGAATTTTTCACAAAGACTAATATTTAGAAACGAAGTGAGTATCTCGTAGCAAACGTGCGTTCTACTGGTCCAACAAACAGCATCAGGACTCAGAGTCTGTATTTGATTGCTTGGTATGTCCGTGCATGGATTGTTGGTCACATGCGAGAAGAGGAGATAGGCATGACACGTGCAAGGTGCAACACGCAATCCACCCGGTCGAAGTTCTGATGCTATACGGCTGGACACCAATGTTAATAATCGGTTCGAGCAGCCCGCGCACGTCATCCAGAAACCCTAGTTAAATCGAACGTATGTCTCGCCGTGCCCGCCGCCGCCGCCTAAATCGCATCACTCAGGCCGGTACCAGCAGCGTTGCGCTGCCACGGTGGGCCGACCTTCCGCCGGACCTTCTCCGCGACGTCTCCCGACGCCTGCACGCCGCCGCCGATTTCACGCGCTTCCACGCCGTCTGCACGGCATGGCGCGACGCGCTGCCGACCCCGCTGTACCGCCGTCCTGCGTTCCTCCCATGGCTCCTGTGCACGGTCACGGCCTGCGACGGCCCCATCCTGCACTCCTCTATCAACTCCGGCCGCAGCTGCGGTGATATCCTTCTCACGAATCCGCCCGGTTCATCGAACTGGTTGGCCAGCATGGATGGCACGGCCGCCTGGCTCTTGACCACAGATACAGGACCAGCACTCATGGACCTCCTCACTGAAACTTTGACCCCACTACCAGCGTACGATGACGAGCTGGAGAATCCCCGCGGCATAATCTCCAGCGACGGCACCATCTTCCTCTACGACTTTAACTGCATGGCGACCTTCTTGCGTCCTGGCGATATCGCATGGACCCAAGTGTTTGCTCTGCTGGATTATTTGCCACGCAGTCAGCTTTATTTCAGCGCCAAGGCGGCGTATCACGACGGTAAGATCCTGGTGGTGTGTGCCGATGTGACTTATTGGTGCATCCTCACGCCGGACAATTATGGCGTCACTCGCAGGATGGAGCTGCCGAGGATGCGGTATGACGAATGCAAGTGCCGGCTAAATAACCACTTCTTGGAGTTTCAGGGGCAGCTGTTGTTGGTGTCTGTCATGGTGAATTACCACCACCACGACCCAACACTAATGTTGTCTCTCGTAGTGCATGGTTTGGAAGAAGACGAGATGCGTTGGGTGGTGAGGGACGGCGCGAGCTTCGGCGACCAAGCGCTCTTCCTTGGCTCCCGCGCCAGCTTCACTATGGATGCTGCCGAGTTGGGTGTTGATGGCGGGTGTGCCTATTTCATCTTCCGACATGATGTGTTTAGGTACAACTTTTTTGACGGTGATGTCAAGCTCATAGATAACCTTCCTCAAGCCTGGCCTTCCAACACTGTTCGGGACATGTACTGGCTCCTGCCTCATCCTACGATTTCTTCCATTCAGGAAATTAGAAAAAGACTCGGGCTCCAGTAAGAACCCTGGCAGGATAACTTTGTATACGAAAGATATATCTCTTGAATTTCTACAGAGTATTTACTTTAAATTTATATTTTACCATTAGATTCTCTCTTTGCCGTATACTTTCTATTTATTCCTCGATTTACCGCGCGCAATATTTTCACTGGAATCCTAGTGTGGCAACTATCTTGGCTACTAGTATATATATGTGCATTGACAAGTGTAGTTAATATAACGTAGAATTGTGTGAACTAGATGACACCCCGCGCGTTGCAGCGGGAATTTGTAGGAAATAACCATAATGCGCACCAAAAATCTTAAGAGGAAGCAAAATATTTAGGTTCAAGGGTCACAAACATTATTAGGACCTCAAAATGCATGTCTTGTTATTTTCTACTAACTTCAGGCCAAGTACAGAACATCATACTTTTCAATTTTGGCAAGTAGAAACTACCAACTACCTAAGCACCCGTAACAATACCATGCATGGAATACACAAATCAGATGCCACAGTTCTTTCATTAGCAGTTGCGGTCAGCTCATGAACTATGAGGATGTAAGGTACTATCATAGTGATCCTCCATGGGGTGTAGTAATCCAAGATTGTTTTGTACTATGAGAAACTTCCGCGAGTAATATCTTATTGGTCATCATAAGGAGTTAAGAGAGTTATCAAGAGGCAAAAGTATTTATATTAATCCTATCAAAATTTCAAAGAAAGACGTATAAGCTCAGACAGATTTGGCATCGAACTATTTTTGCTACTGATTAATTTGTTAATTAATTTGCCAAATGAAAATTACAGTTTTGAAGAAACATATCAAACATACATAATCTGCATTATAAACCTGTAGCTGCATAGGTGCCTGAAAATACTTCTGTAGAAACATCTGGCAAACAACATCACATGTCAGAAGAAAATTCAATCATGTATGAGTGTATGAAAACAGAGCATAAAAAATCAGTTAATATATAGTTACCTCATCCCTAATTTTTTACAATTACCAATTTGCTATCTGCAAGACAGTGAGGAAGATAAGATAATTCAGTGTGAAAATCAAGGGCTGTATTTAAAGAACCAAAACTGAATTGTTGCATGTGTGCACCCAGTATACTCTGTAAGGTACAGAACAAAGTGTCCATGAATAAGATATGATCAACTTATAGTTTTGCTCTACCAAAAACACCAAAACTGGCTCGTTCAATATGAGTACGAATAAAGCACATGGGTAGATGTCAGGTAGATGGAGATGATTATTAACAGTAAGCCATCGAAGAAATATTATTGCAGGAAGGTGTACTCTCACGGTCTCACCTGAGTAGAACCATGTTCATCTAAAAAAACTGAGTAGATTCTTGCACCTACCTGTGAGGGAAATAAGCTCTTGTACGGAGCTAGGCAAGCAGAATTGGCTTCCATGGTGAATCGCCGGAGATAGCTAAAGGGAACGACAAACTCTTCAGTGAAGTACGAACAACCATCGAAGGGAGATATCTGCGCGCCGCAAAAAAAGGAGAGATCTGTGCGCGCCCCCCAAAAAGGAGAGATCTGCGTGCTGGCATATGGCTGTTCACGTCAGGCGTTTGATCTTGGTGGAACGATGGAAGAGGAAGAGCGCGAGGTTGTGGGAAGGGGCGTAGGGCCATCAGGAATAAATATCCGGGAAAGGGAGAAGTCGCTGAGATAGGTGAAGAGGCACAGGGGAATCAAGAAACTTCCGTGGAGAAGATGGGCTTTTTCAGATGTAGGTAGAGGGGAAAACAGTTTTTTTTATTCAACGCATGACCCATAGGGGGAATAAGATTGATTGGCTGATTTTGCAAACTGAACGATGATGTGGCAAAAAGCTGATGTGAATAGTGTGCATGGCGAGAGAATAGATAGAAGTGGGGAGCAACTTCTTAAGAATGTTAGATTCTCTTACGTGTTGAACAAATCACACATCCTGACCATGTTAACCCAAAAATATCGAGCACGCTCCTAGAAAGAATTGGCATCTAAGTTATAATTTAGAAAAAAGTTTTAATCAAATGTGTGAATTCTGAATTTACCAAGATCACAAGGGGAGGCTGGTTTCATGGGAATGGTAGAAGTTCGGACCATGAATCAGAAGCGAATCAGTGGACAAATTTATGTGGCTTATAAGTACCTTCTAAACTCAAAAGTTTTTCTGTGGTGTCTTGCGAAGCATTCAATCCCTACTTTGGACGTTTTGAATCATGGAAATATGTCTACTCTCCGTATTGATTGCTGTTTGGTATGTGCGATTCATGGAAGCACGCACACATTGATTACTCTTTGGCCTGCTCTTGCAAATGAGGACATGTTGAACATATAATTATGACTACAATTCCAAATGCAAAACTCTTGGTAGCTATTATGCATGACTCGTTGCAGAAAGATATTTTTGCAGAGTTGGTAGTGACCCTTTGGGCAGTGCAGTATGCGCGAAGACAGGCAGTATATCAGCTGGGATTTCAGGATCCCAGGTCTAGACATCTTTTCGTGAAGCGTTACTTGGTCGAGATGAATGCCCCCTCATGTCCACAGCGTGCAGGGGTCCAGCGAGCTCGGGTCAATATCCGTGAGCCGCGGGGCAGACCACCACAAGGTTACATGAGAATCAATGTTGATGGGGCAGTAGGAGACATGGTAATAGAGGTGTTGCGGCTGCTATATGCCGGGACCTTCTTGGTAATTACATGGGCTCATCGTCTATAACTTATTTGGGTATTAACGATGTGCCATCCTTGGAGGCCTTGGCATGCCACGAGGCTTTGTCTCTGGCCAAAGATTTGGACATTTCTCGGGTCCTTGTATCTTCTGATTGTGCTACGGTGATTAATGATGTTGAGACAAATCAAGGAGGAAGACATGCAACCATTATTCAAGAGATCAGTGCTAGCAAGTTAAGACTTTTTGGAGTGGGATTTCATGTACGAAAGAAATTACGAGGCTGATAGCATAGCTAAAGTTTCTTTATCTCTAGGTGTAGGTAGACATGTGTGGTTCTTTCAATCACATAATATTGTAACGACTCCGTTAAACTTGCCTAGATAAAGAATCGTCATACCCTTCAAAAAAACATAACTCATCCTAATACTATGCGGCCTCTTTGATCTAAACTATCCGTTCATGGAACATGGATTCATGCATCAATCGAACCTACATCTCGTGAACTTGCCTAGTCCTTTCCGGATATTTGATTTCTTTAATATTCGTAAACTTGTCTAGTATTAGGCCTTTAATTACTGTATGCTGGAGTCCATCCGTGCATGCTTTTGATAGCTTTTGTCACAGTTGCATGTGCCTTTCGTCCCACCTCTCATATTTTTCATTTTCATCTTTTAGTTTCAATCTATTATATCTTTTGAATCAAAAGTCCAACATTATTTTTATTTGCATATTTGTGTTCTTTGCGATGAGAACTTTCGACGAAGATCAATCGTGAATACATTTCGACAACTTAAAAAAACTAAGTTTCAAATAGTGAAACATACTCGTAACATTTAATTTCACCAAGTTTCATATGGTTTAAGGGTTTTAGGGTTCTGGGATTAGGGTTTATGATTTAGGTTTTTAGTTTTGAAAATTGCTAAATTTATAAAGTTTACTTACACGGCCGTCCGATTTGGCTCGTGATCCTGAAAGTTGTGCATTCCACATGAGGGCACACCAAATTTTAAGTTGCAATTTCTGAACCTTATGTTTTCGTCATTTGCTCGTACCAAAGCTTAACGATTTTTTAAAACACATCAAAACGTATTCAAAATCGATCTTGTTTGAAAGCCGTCATAGCAAGAAATGTGAATATACAAATGAAATATAAATTAAACTTTTGGTTCAAATGATATAGTATATTCAAATTTGGATGTCAAAAGAAATAGAATAGGACGTGAGATGAGTGGACCTACCAAGATCTATGAAAAGCTGCATGCATGAGCTCCATCTATAAGGTATTTGAAGGCTAAAGCACATGCAAATGCCAAAATGGTTATCGATCACGAGGCAATTGGGTGGCGCCAAATCTGAGTGTGCTAGATATCATGTCCCTTGTCCCTTGGCCTCTGATGAGCTTTCATTCCAGGGAGGCCTGCCCCTGTGCTCTTGCATTGAGAGGGCGGCCGCGTGTGGTGGGGTTCTCTCACGATCAATGATTGAGATATGCTCCCTCCGTTCCTAAATATAAGTCTTTGAAAAGATTTCACTATGGACCACATACGGAGCAAAATGAGTGAATCTACACTCTAAATGCATCTATATACATCCATATGTGGTTCATAGTGAAATCTCTACAAAGACTTACATTTCGGAACGAGGGAGTATGTGAGTGTCATTGATTAGTCATTGCCTGCGCGACCACACGTCCTTCCGGAACCCATGTACCTGACATGGGAGGTGGTCATTCAGGTCAAGTGATGTGCGCCCATAACATGAACCCTGTCGCGCGTGTATGGCCGAATGTGTTGGCTACACTGTCCGACTTGTACAGTAACTTGAGTGCCGCGATTGGTCCAACGCCCTTGGACAAAGGTCAGAATTATTATTTTTGCAAGCACCTGATGCATAGTCGGTCCCAATTTTTGAGTCGTTTATTGTTCTTTGAGATAGTCGGCCCTGATTACCTAATACCGCTCCTAGAGGTATGTTGTTGGAGCACCTATTCTATGCCTAGGGTTGCCGTCATTGATGGTTGTTATTGATATCCTCTCGATCTTAAATATATATTTACTTTATAGAATAATCAGAATTCATAAACACTTTTAGAGGGGTGCGCGCCAAAAAAAATAGTACAGGCTAAAGATAGAAACTAATGATGAAATATAAATTCAAAATGAATACTTTCTGATCTCTTGGACCGGAGAAATAGTAGGCTTGGGCTTGCACCAGTACATGTTTTGTGCCTCATTAGCGGCAGGCCATTCTTTATGCTCAATGCGCTCCACCAGCTTGACATTGCCGTCCATAAAGTTGCACCTTAACACGTTTGCATTTTGCCTGAATACGAGGTAGGCACACGCACCGTCCATGCTCAACTCCAAGGCATCCACTGCAAAGCTAGCACGGGAGCCAAGGAAGAGCACTTGGTCGCTCAAGCTCCGGCCGTCCCTCGCCACCCACTGCATCTTATCTTCTTCCCATGCATGCACCATCAAATACACAATGCGACATGGGTCAATCTCGGTGAGGCGGATCATGACTGACACCCAATGTAGCTGACCTTGGAACTCCAAGGCGTAGCTTTGAATCCGGCAGCTATGTTTGCCGCACCACGTGCTCGACAACTCGAGCTCGCGGCTAATGCCATCATCAGCCGTCATGAGGATGCACTAGTAGTCTAGATCCGCGCACATCAGGATCTTACCGTCATGATACGCCGCCACGGGGCAAGAATTAGTGCGCATTGATGGCATGTAATCCAACATCGTTTTCACTTGTGTCCAAGCCACGTCACCAGGACGCAGGATGGCCGGCGTGAAAGCAATCCTGCCGGAATCCTGGGCAAAGTTGTAGAGAAAACAGTGCCATCGGTATAGATGATACCGTGGGGATTCTCCATCTGCCACATCTTGTCATGGTATGCCGGCAGCATGGTTAGGGCTCCGGTCAGAAGGTCGAGGAGTCCTGCTCCTGTATCCATCATCACTAAGAGCCAGGTGGCCGTGCCATTGGTGCTGGCAACCCAGTTGCTGCTAGCGGGTGATGCGCCCGGCGGCTTCGCGAGAAGGATGTCATGGCAGCTGCGGCGGTAGTAACTCGGTCGCCGCTTCATCGTCTCGGGGAAAAGATTGACGGAGGAGTGCAGGATGTGCCCGTTGCACGACGAGGGCACGAGGAGGCACGGCAAGAACTCAGGACTGCGGGACCTTGGCAGCGTGTCACGCCACGCCGTGCAGAGAGCGTGGAAACACGTGAAATCGGCAGCGGCGTGCAGGCGGCCAGAGATGTCTACAAGCAGGTCTAGAGCGAGGTCGGCCCACAACATCGGCGCCATGCTGCTGGTAGCGGCGGGCAACGTGTACACTTTAGTTTAATGGCGGCGGCTGTGGGATGGTCGATTGATGTATATACGTGCTAAAAAGAGAAAAGAGAAAGAGAAGACATGTCGAAGGGCATTCGTGCACGTATCCAATTAGCAAGTTGGTCACCGTGCGTACATCATCAGGACTCGCGGAGACTCTGTATTTGATCGCGTGATGTAGCTATCTGTTCATATTCAAACGTGCATGCATTTTTTTGTCTACCTTTTCTTTGCGCGTAGTCTAACTAATTGTGCGTTATTCATATCTGCACCACACATTGGCATTGTCATTTACGTCAAATCAATTGGTCCACATGCGGAGAAGAGGAGATAGGCGTGATATGCCATGCCCTAGAACAAAGCTACTGCGCGCATGGCACTTGAACGTTTTGCTTTGCAATGTTCATGCCTGATGCATGGTGTATGTTCTCCTTCCCTTACAGTAAAGGCCATTTTTTTATAGGGAAAGTAAAGGTCGATTAGATCCTGGTTAAGTACGTCCGTACCATACGTACGCCACGTGCTAATCGCAAAAGAAAAAGTTCTGATGCTATACGGCCGGACAGTAATACTGGGGCTGTTTGGATTGTGACTAGGCGACTTATAGGCGCCGGTGCGCCGGCCCAAAGTTTGGGCCGGTCGCGCCCTAGCCGTCAGATTGGGCCACCCCGAGCCATTAGATCCTCTCGTCCATCCAGGTCGCCTTCTTCCTTCCCCCGCTCTGCTATTTCCGTCTGCTCGATGCTCCCCCATGGGGGCCGCCCCTCTTCCCCGCGGCCCACAGCGGGTCCTCGGGGTCGTCCCTCTCCTCTCGCGAACTCCATCTCTCCCAGCCGCCCCGCCCCTGGTCAGCCCTCCGCAGACCAGCACATCGCGTCTCCGGCAAGACCTCGCAGCGCGGCGCATCATCGTCCCCTCGGCCACAGCACCATGCGCTCGTCCGCCAGTTCCAGTGCGGGCGGCGACGTCCCTGCGTCTATGGCCACCGAATCCAGCCGCCCCATGGCATCCCCCGTCGCTGTTGCAGCCCATCCTCACCATCAGAACTCGTCATGGTCACCATCGTCGGGCGTCGTTCCACGGTGGCAAAAAAATCTCGCCGGCAGAAGCTTTTAGCTTTGTCGATTGCAACAAATGAGGTCGTCCGCCGTCGCCACCGCAGAAAACACTACAAACAAATGCAGCAAACCCAGATGCTGGTTCCAGCTCTGAATTTGCCGGTTGTAGCAAACCCAGATGCTGGTTCCAGAATTTGCCGGTTGTAGCAAACACAGATGCTGGTTCCAGCCTTGGCTTCGCCCAGAACAAATTGTTTTGCTCGAAGAAGAACCTCCTGGTCACAACTTCTGTGATCGCCATGGTAGGAAAAAAGCTCTCCGGTAGAAGCTTTTGCCTTTGTTGGTTGCAACAAATCATGCGCTCGCTGTCCTCGTCGCAGAAAAACACCCCGACGATGTAGCAAAAACTGTTGCGGGTTCCAGCTCTGGATTTGCCGGTTGTAGCAAAACTGTTGCGGGTTCCAGCTCTGGATTTGCCGGTTGTAGCAAAACGCAAAGCTGGTTCCAGCTCGGGCTTCCCCCAGAACAGATCGTTTGCTGCAAACCGCCTCCTGGTCGCTACTTCCGCCGGTCACCGTGGTAGCAAAAAATCTCGCGGGTAGAAGCTTTTGCCTTTGTTGGTTGCAACAAATGGGGACATCCGCCATCGTCGCCGCAGAAAACACTCAGACGATGAAGCAAAACTACATGCTGATTCCAGCTCTGGATTTGCTGGTTGTAGCAAAACAGCATGCTGGTTCCAGCACCCCTGTACGTGTCGCCGTTGTGCACCATCTTGTAGGATGCAGCTCACCGCTGTCGTTCAGTAACCATGGCAGAGGAGGGCGCTGCGAGGAGATGGGGAAGGTGCCCAGGGGGAAAATGTCAACGGTTCCAGCAAAAGATCTGTTGTAGCATCGATGGGGGAGCAGTTTCAGGTGCGTGGGGAGGGGATGCTTGCAACGGTGGTGGAGGAGCTACTCGCAGAAGCAGCAGGAGGTCACGCCATTGGTGCTGACGAGCTCACCCTGCAGTGCATAAGGTGAGAGGAAAAAGCAGCGATAGGAAGAAGAAGCAAAAGAAAAGAAAGAAAAAAGGTGTGGTGCGGAAGATACAAGGAAAGGGAGTCTTGGTAAGGCCCACAGCGCACATGTGGCCAGCCTGTTTCCAGCGTCAAAAGGAGCGAGCGAGGGGAGACCGGCCGAGCGCTCGGCCGGTCGTCCGGAGGGAAACGTTTCCCTTGTGACTATCTTTGTTATGTGTTGCCACATGATTTTTACCACATTTGTCATACTTGCCTTACTTGACTAGTTCTTATGCTATACGGCCGAACACTAATACTGGGGCTGTTTGAATTGTGACTATCTTTGCTATGTGTTGCCACATGATTTTTACCACATTTGTCATACTTGTCTTATTTGAGTTGCTCAAATTGTTAGCCACATTTTGATTTGTCTAAGGAAATCTTGCCACACTTTTTGTACCTATGACATGTGGGGTTCACTGGTCATAATTTTTTTTTGCCTTTAAGTGTGGCTAGAACCAGACACCTACCTAACTTGGTCAAACTTGCCTAAGGTTAGTCGTGGCAAAACGTGGCAAAGTGTGGCTAGGAACCAGGTGGCCACGGCCCTAGATCGATCGAACGTATGTCTCGCCACGGCCGCCGCCGCCGCCACCTGAATCGCATCTCTCGAGCCGCTACCAGCAGCGTAGCGCCGTCACGGTGGGCCGACCTGCTCGGCGACGTCTCCGGCCGCCTGCACAACACCGCTGACTACACACGCTTCCACGCCGTCTGCGCGGCATGGCGTTTAGCGCTGCCGACGCCGCCATGCGGCCGCCCCGCGTTTCTGCCTTGCTCCTCATACTCACTGCGCGTGAGGGCACGCCCGCGGCCTGCAAGGGCCGCCTCATCCTGCATTCCGCCGTCAGCTTCTCCCCCGAGTGGAAGCCACGGACAAGGTACCGCTACGAGGGCGTCCTTCTTGTGCGGCCGCCGAGCGAATCATCCCCCAGGAACTGGCTGACCAACACAGATGGCATGGCCGCCTGGCTCTCTACCAAGGATACAGGAGCGGGACTGCACGACCTTTTCACCAGAGCCTTCACCACGCTGCTGGCATACAAAGACGAGCGGCGGCGGATGGAGAATCCTCGTGGCAACATCTGCTGCGACGGTACCGTTTTTCTCTACAGTATTTTTTCTGGCGGGTCAATCGGCAAGCTCGTTTTCCTACGTCGAGGCGACACGGCATGGACGCTGATGCAAACGACGCTCGATCATTTGCTAAATGTCAGCAGCGATGGTGGAATCACGGCGGTGTATCACAACGGCAAAATCTTGGTCTGCCTAGGTTTGTACTGGTGCATCCTAACGCTGGAAGACGACGGTGCCAGCCGCAGGCTCGAGCCGATGCCATGGGTCGACAAAGGCAGCGGGTACCGGAGGAAGACACCCTACGCCTTAGAGTTCTAGGGTCAGCTGTTGTGGGGCACAGTCCTAGTGCATGTTAGCCACACAAGAGAAACACCCACGCTATCTCTGGTGGTGCATGCATGGGATGAAGACAAGATGCAATCGTTGATGAGGGATGGCCGGAGCTTTGTCCATGGCGTGCTCTTCCTTGGCTCCCGTGCTAGCTTCGCTCTGGATGCCGCGCAACTAGGCATGGACGGTGGGTGCGCTTACTTCGTCTTCAATAGCAACAACGTGTTCAGATATAACTTTATCAACATTAAGGCGAAGGCCAAGCTCGTTGAGCACCTTCCATCGGAATGGCCTGCCGACAATACACGGGACGTGTACTGGCTCCGCCCTCAACCAACCATTGCTCCAATTCAGGAAATCGGGAAAAGACTCGGGCTCAAAAACTTTAGTTTAAGCCCTATGGCAACTGCAGTGTAAACATCGTGGCAACTTCTGGCAAAAAAAAAATTCGTCGAAACATATCAACATGGGGTCTAGTTTTGAAGATCTCGTCGAGACGAATTTAATGGTGAAAACGGATTTTTAGTTTGCTTTTTTATTTAGGAGATACAACATTTTTAAGCCGAAAACCAAAAAAAATTCTGCTGATGTCATCTATTCATACGTGGCAAAATGAGTGGTGATGGAGGCGTGTGGGCGATGTGCAAACGCCCACACGTGTGGGCATTAACATTTCCGAAAATTTAACAAAGTCTCGGTCAAGTGCATGGCCATCGGACGTAGATACATCTAGATTCAGGCCCTGGCCTGGGTGTTATATATTGTCATGTGATTTTGGCATGTGCCAGACCTGTAACGGGCCCTTCTTCAGTGTTTTCATTAGTGTGTAGATGAGACGGGGATGACCGAAGAAAGGGTCAAATCGGCCTAATTTTTTTGTTTGTTCTTTTTATTATTATTAAGAAATAGTATAGCGCAGCTAGCTAGGAGCCTCCACAACAATTCAACATTCTCAACTGCCTGATTGCATCAATGGACACTCCAGATCTACATATCCGGCCACACAGCTCGCGTCTCGAAGATTTGTCCGCCACGCTGCCTGAGGCAGCCGTCTCCTCCCCCTCTTTGTTCTACAGGCAGATAGTTCATTCCAGCCAGGACAAAACATATGCTCTGGCAAGATGTCATGGTGACACAGAGGCCTATGACTGCAAGAGATATCTCACTCGGGCCTTCTAGGATACCGGGTTGTGTGCATTTAGGAAGAGTGTTTCTATCCACTATGACATGTGCAGTCTTGGGCTTGCTGAGAGGAACATCATATTTCATTATGGAGATTTGCAAACAACCTTTAGGATGGATGGTCCCTAGGTCCCTGCCCAGTGCAAAGCATTCGACAAGGATGCTAGTGAACTGCCCGCTGATGTGACATATTCTTTAGAAATTTGTGTTGGGCTGGGGGGGGGGGCAATAGCCCCCTCAGCTATATACAGTTATCGGTTGGAATAATATAGATTCTTCAAGGCTTCGAACGGTGAGATAAGCATGAGACGTTAAATTGATTGCTTTTTCACATCATATTTTTTTCCTTGGGCTACATGTCAACTACATGCAAGATGACAAATTTGGATTGTGTTGGGCGTAGTGGGAGGTGTAGTGATACTGACAATCATCTTATTGCTACTTTGGTGGTGGTTTCCCGTACAGTTTTCTTCCCGATTCTTAATAATCCAAGAAGTGATGTGTTGTGTCTCACCCTGGACATTCTGTGCATGTTCTCGCAATGCCCTTGTTAGGTTCCGCTACAAATTTTAGCTATTATATGTAGAATTGAACAATCTATGCATCTCAACAGAAGAATTAACTTTCCACTTTCTGTAAATAGGCGAAGCACAACAAATTAGCAGACAAAAACTTGGATCGGGCTGAAGTAATTGTACTACATAAAGCCTGAAATAAATAATTTGGTTTGTGGGCTAAAGTGTCACTGTGATAAGATTGCACTATAGTACATGGACAAATTGGTTGATAAGGTTACTAAGATCAAGAAGCTACTTAGCATATCCCCAATGTTTATCTACTACTATTACTCCACACATCGATCGCTATCCAGCATGCATCTAGACTATTAAGTTCAGGGCAAAAACTCAAAAATTATTTGCTATTATAAATCACCGTTCATACCATTTTGGCCGAAAATTATTTTTTTAAGAAGTTCGAGGGGATTTTGCTTTTTGTGGAATTTTCTCCACAAGTAGAATGAATGGTCAAGTTTATTTCAAAAACATTTTTAGAATTTTGATCTTTTATTTAAGAGAAAAAGTATGTTTTTGGTCCCTGAAGTTAACAAAAAGTATACATTTAGTCCCTCAAGAATTTTTGGGTGATGTTTCATGCCTCAAGTACCAAAACCGTTTACATGAAGGCATTTTTTTTTTATTTACTTGCCACATAGTGCGAGCAATTTAGTCAAACACACTCACTGCTGCGCTGCTCGAGCCCGTGCTCCCGTCGACGCCTGGTCAGCCACGCAGGGAGCTCGTCAAAAAACAGAACAAGGGAAGTTCCATGACGGAGACGAGATGTGATGGTGTAGGGGAAAATGGATTTGAGCTCGTCCTCACGTCGAATCCCGTTATGAGAGGTGGGCGTGGCGGGAATGCAGGGGCACTGTGGCTCGCCCTCACCCTCATCGCGTGGTTGAGCTTGCTGTCAGTGGGGATTGGGGGGGGGGGCGTCGCACGAAGGTTGCTGGCGACGCGCGGAAGGTCGAGGGAGAGAGGTAACGATGTGCACAGCCTCCCAACCTTATGGCTGTTCGTGCTGCGGATCTCGCCGCTACATCCTGGATATCGAGGTCGGTGGAGAAGGAACGACACGACAAGGAACGACGCGACGGAGGCGGAGGCGCGGGACGGCGCACCTAGTGGAGGAGGAACACAGCGGCGGGTGAAGGAGGGCCGGCGCAGCCGGTGGTACGGCAGCTGGTGGTAGGGCGGCCGGGGTGGTGGCATTGGAGAGGAAGAAGGCTGTCGAGGGTGGCGTGGGTCAATGTTTGACTAAGTTGCACGCGGCCGGTTTTCTCCTCAGATCTGGTTTTGGACGGTACCCGGTTTTGAGACTTGAGGGATGAAATATCACCCAAAAAAGCTTGAGGGACTAGATTTATACTTTATGTAACTTGAGAGATAAAAACATGTGTTTCTCTTTATTTAAATACTAATTTGTTTCTCCATATATACGGTGATATACACCCATCAACCAAAAGTTTCAACCTGTGGTTGGACAGTTAGAGGGACAGCGGTATCTCCAGTCCATCAGGTTTCAAGACCTGGTGCTCGCATTATCTCTGAATTTATTTCAGGATTTCCAGTGATGCGCTTTCAGTGGGAGGAGATGTTTCTGTCGACGACGAGGCGCCTATTATGACTTCGTAAATCTCCAGATGATATGCCGGCTCAGTCTCTCGAAGGTGCTCATAGGGATAGGGTGTGCGTGCGTGCATTCTTAGGGGTGGGCGGATACACGTATGTATGAGCATTTGCGTCTGTACTGCGTTAAGAAAAAGACCAAAAGTTCCCCACCCTTACATGTTGTTCTACATGCAACTTATATTTTCACCACACATTGCCATGCTTGTCAAATCATTTGTCCACATGCGAAGAAGAGGAGATAGGCTTGAATCATGTCACTCCCTACAACAAGCTGTTGTGTGCAGCTAATTGTTTTGCAAGTCCTGGCGCTCTCATTTGTCCTGAATTTATTTCAGAATTTTTGGCGATACACGTTCAGTGGGAGAAGATGTTCCAGTCGACTACGAGACGCCTATAGTGACTTTGTAAAATCTCAAGATGATATGCCGGCTCAGTCTCTCGAAGGTCCTCATAGGGATAGGGTGTGCATGTGTGTGTTTATAGAAATGACTGTAAACGCGTATACATGGACGCTTGTATATTTACTGGTGTTAAAAAAAGCACCACGTATGCCACGTGCAACAAGTGACAAATGTACTAACTACTAACAATTGATTAATTGGTTTGTGTAATCAAGATGACGCAACAATATTATGAATCTATAGATAATAATACCTTTGCCCTCTGTTCACCGGATCAAGTTATTAGCGGAATTGTGTGTGGCGGTGCCGTCCGGCCGGCTGACCATTTTGTGCGGCAGCTTTGCTAATCGCCGAGCGGGCACGGCGCGACGGCCAGCGGACGGCGACGAGTGCTCCATGAAGCGCAAACCCTAAGGCTGCGCTTGGATTGCCGTTTTCCAGCCATCTACACGTGTAAAGTATACCCCCGTAAAAATAAAACGGACGATCTACTTGGATCGTCGTTTTTGCGTCGTAATTTTTACACCCGGTTTTACTTTACACTTGATATCATTGGTATTCCGTCGGTTTGCAAAACACTGCTATGTCCGTCGTTTTTCCTAGTCGCTCGTATTCCGCCATTCTTGCTCGGTCGTGATTGACTAGGTAGCCACAACCGTGGTAAGCGCCGCAACGGCTCAACCGGAGCACGCCGAGGCCACCGCCACTGCTCGCCGGAGCGCCGCCGTCGTTTCCCGGAGACACCAACGTTACCAGCGCAGTCGCCTCCTGCAGTCCTGCCGCATCAGCTCCACCACCACGGCCCACCATTGACGCCCAGCATCCGCAGCCACCACCATGGGTGCTTGCACGCCGTCGAGCTTCGAGTCGACGGCGCCGCAGCGTCCGCGCCACTGCCGGAGCGCGCGCGCTCGCCGCCACTGCAACCAAACGCTGCTGCAGCACCCAATGGCCGCCTCCACCACCACCGGTCCACGGCGTCCCTGCTGCCGTCGGATTGCCTTCGCCACAGCAGCAGGATCCTGCGTCCGCCGTGGCCGCGCTGTGACGACGCCTGGCGCTCGTTCTTCTGGTAGCCAACGGCATAGCGCACGGGAGAGATTCTCCGAAACAAGCAAAAATCCGACGAACCAAGCGCAGCATATACACGTGGGAATATCCGGTTGTATTTTACAAATCTCCTATAATATACAGGGGTATTCATATACGGTTGTAAAACTTTTACAGGGATTCCAAGCGGGGCCTAAGTCGCCTAGGACAGAGTCGGCACGGAAACTGTGGAGACTAGCTAGGAAGTCGCCACAAGCCAACGATGCGTGCATGTGCGTTGATCGATCATGTGACAAGTTATAGTAGAGGCCGATTTGATCCTGGTTGGAATACCTACGTACGCCACTTTTCAACAAGCAATCCAATACGGACCCCGAGTACTAATTCCATCCGGCCGGATATATCAAATACTAATATAATCGGTTCTTGCCGCCAACGAATCCAACAAGCAGAAACCCTAAATCAAGGGAAATGTTCGTGTTCGGCGCACCGGCCGAAACTTCGGCCGGCCGCTCGCCCACGTAGGCACCACGCGGCACAAGGACCGCCCGCACACAAACATTTTCCTTATCCTCTCCATACGCATCCTATCCTCTCCTCCACACACTTGGTCTCTGGATTTCTCGCCCATCCCCATCTCTGCCCGCCTCTCTCTCTCCGTCCTGCCTCTTGGCGAGTGCCGCGGCTTCTCCGGCGAGCCCGCCACCATCCGCTCCTCCTTCCCTTCCTCTCCAACGAGTTTTTCTCCCATATCAACCCTTTCCCTTCCTGCTCCCCCATGACCATGTCGCGTATAGAGACCAGGGGTGGATCCACGGATGGCGGGACGGAGAAGAAGCATGCCGGGGAGCTCTAACCGGTGGACGGAGGAGCTGCAGCCGGCCACACGGGAGCTGCATCCGGCGCCTAGGATGGGGGTGGTGCTGCATAGGCACTGGATGACGACCCATGGTGAGCGCGAGCGACGCCATGGCCGACGACTGCAAGCGATGCGGCCGCCGACGGTGATGGGCGTGCTGGTGCTGCAACCGCAGTTCGACGGTGCTACAACCGTGGCCGGGGAAAGCTGGAACCATGGTCTGGCGAGCTGCAAGGCGCCTACATGCTGGCGAGGGGGTGCTACAACCGTGGCTAAAAAAGCTGGAAGCGCTATCCGGCGGTGCTGGAACCATGGCCTGGTGGAGCTACAAGGCGATGCTCCTGCTGGCTAGATGCTACAACCGTGTTTTGGAAGAGCTGGAACCATAGTCTGGCGGAGCTGCAAGCCTCAAACCACATTCCGGCGGAGCTATGAGGTGACGCCCCGAGGCTGGAATGTTGCCACCGGTGGAAGAAACAAGGGCGTGAGTTTCTTGCTGCATTTTGTTGTGTTTTTTGCTGGAAACATAATTTGATTTTGCTAGAATCAGCCAACCATTTTTGCTTCAACCGTCGAGATGGTGCTGGGCCACGACTGCGTTGTTGGAATTTTTGTGTTTTGCTGGAAATAGCATTTGATTTTGCGGAACCGCCAGATGATTTGCTTCAATTGGCAAGATGGTGCTGCACGGCGATTTTTGCTGGAACCTTGATTTTTTGCTGCAATCTTTTGTGTCTTTTTTGCTGGAAATAGCTTTTGATTTTGCTGGAACCGATCAAAGCAGAGATCTTACTGCAACCGTCAAGCGGGCGAGCGGCCACGGCGAGTTGCGCCTACGAGTCGGCGAGCGGCCACGGTGTGCTATGCCCGCGAGCCGGTGAGCGCCCCGGCGAGCGGCGGCCACAGAGCTACAATCGTCGCCGGGGGGCATACGTTGTTGGCAAGAAAGGGAGGAGGCGACGGCGACGGCGGGGACCGGTGACGACGACGACGACCGGCAGCGAGGACAGCGACAGAGGAGACGTGCGGGGAGGTGCTACGAAGCTGGCGCGTCGTCGTCCATGGCGGCGCGTCTGAAACTTTTTCTAAAAGAAGAAGACGTTCGAGGGAGGAAGAAAGGAATCGTACGGTTCCTGATTTGTTTGATCGTACGGTGCTGGTCTGACCGGCCCAAATTTGGGCCGGCGCACCGGCGCCTAGCACTCGCCCTAAATCAATGGGACGTATGTCTCTCCATGGCCACCGCCGCAGCCGACGCCGCCTAAATCGCATCACTCGTGCCGCTACGCCGTCACAGTGCCCCGACCTTCCGCCAGACCTTCTCGGCGACGTCTCCAGACACCTGCACGACGCCACCGATTTCACGCGCTTGCACGCCGTCTGCACGGCATGGCGCGACGCGCTGCCGACGCCGCTGTGCCGCCCTCCCGCGTTCCTGCCGTGGCTCCTGTGCACGGTCACGGCCTACGAGGGGCCCGTGCTGCACTCCTCTATCAAGTCCTCCCGCCGCAGCAGCTGCGGTGACATCCTTCTCACGAAGCCACCAGGTTCATCGAACTGGTTGCCCACCATGGTTGGCTCGGCCGCCTGGCTGTTGACCACAGACACAGGAGCAGGACTCATGGACCTTCTCACTGGAGCCGTGACACTGCTACAAGCATACGATGACGACAAGTCGCCACAGCTTGAGAATCCACGTGGCATCATCTCTAGCGACGGCACCATCCTCCTCTACGACTCTAAACGCCAGTCAGCCCACAAGCTCGCCTTCATGGCGACCTTCTTGTGTCCGGGCGATGCGGCATGGACGCGGGTGAAAACCACGCTGGATTATTCTCCAGACACTGGCATTTGTTTCAGCGCCACGGCGGCGTACCACGACGGCAAGATCCTGGTGTGTGCGGACGTGAACTACTGGTGCATCCTCACGCCGGACGATTGTAGCGTCGTCAGTCAAAGGCTCGAGCCGTTGACGATGTCTAAGCATTACAGAGGGTGGTGCCAGAGGAATAGCTACTTCCTGGAGTTCCAGGGCCAACTGTTGTGGGTGTCCTTCATGGTCAAATATAGGTACGATGAGCCAACACACATGTTATCTCTCATAGTGCATGCGTTGGAAGAAGGCAAGACGCATTGGGCGGTGAGGGATGGCGCGAGCTTGGGAGACCAAGTTCTCTTCCTTGGCTCCCACGCTAGCTTCACCATGGATGCTGCGCAGCTGGGTGTGGATGGTGGGTGCGCCTTTTTCATCTTTACGCACGATGTGCTTAGGTACAACTTTGTTGACGGTGAGGTCAGTCTCGTGGAAAGCCTTCCCCCAGACTGGCCTGCCATCAAAGAGTGGGACTGGCTCCTGCCTCAGCCTACAATTGCTTCGACTCAGGAAATTAGGAAAAAGCTCGAGCTTCAACAAGAACATTGACATGATAACAAACTTGTATACGAAGATATATTTCCTGAACATTTATAGAGTACTACTTGTGATTTATTCATTGATTTACCACGTGCAACATTTTCACTGCAATCCTAGTGTGGCAACTTTTTGTGTGTGTGTGTGTGTGTGCTGGGGGGGGGGGGGGCTGCCAGTCCTGCCTCGAGCAGCAGCATTGGCTGCGTTTGGTGCTAGCGGGCCATCTGAACTCGGATCGACGGCGGCGGCGGCATGGAGGGCCTAGTGGACGGGTCGGCGGCATACGTGGCCTGGCCTCCGGTCAGGTATGATCTGGCCGGTGCGGCATGCTCCCTGCACGGCAACACAGATCGGTGGTGGATCATGCACACAATGCTAGATGGAGGTTCGTAGAGCAGACCTGGGTGGAAACCTTGCTCTCAGCTAGTTGTCAAAGGAGGGGATCACACTTCTGTTCCAGTCTCTTCTTGAAGGCATCACCGCGGAGAAGCTCCAGACCTCTATCTGTTACCTCTGGGGAAACCCTAGATCAATCGATCAGATGACTGCAGCGTTGTTGTGTTGTTTCCCCCTTGGAGGAGTGCATAGGCTAAAGGGACCAGTGGATGGCTTCTGTCGTGGTGCGGCGGTTCCTGTGATGCATCGACGATGTGGAGTCTCGGCAGCATGGCGATGCACGGTCTTGGCGACGGATGCGTGATGATGGACACGCGTACTGTGGTGGCATTGTCTATCGCAGTGGTGGTTGTCGGTGTCAAAACCGGCAGATCTCGGGTAGGGGGCCCCGAACTGTGCGTCTGAGGATCGAAGGTAACAGGAGGCAGGGGACACAATGTTTACCCAGGTTCAGGGCCTCTTGACGGAGGTAATACCCTACTTCCTGTTTGATTGACTTTGATGAGTATAGGGGTTACAAGAGTTGATCTACCTCGAGATCGTAATGGCTAAACCCTAGATGTCTAGCTTGTATGATTCTGATTGCCTCTATGGACTAAACCCTCCGGTTTATATAGACACCAGAGGGACCTAGGGTTGTACAAAGTCGGTTTACAGAGAAAGGAAGATGCATAATCCGAACGCCAAGCTTGCCATCCATGCAAAGGAGAGTCCCATCCGGACACGGGGGAAGGTCTTTGATCCCATATCTTCACGATCCATTAGTCCGGCCCACATCACATAGCCCGGACGCCCGAGGACCCCCTAGTCCAGGACTCCCTCAGTAGCCCCTGAACCGGGCTTCAATGACAATGTATACGGTGCGTAGATTGTCTTTGGCATTGCAAGGCGGGTTCCTTCTCCGAATACTCCAAAGCAGCCTTCCGCACATAAGAGTTGTATCCGGCCCTGCTTAACACTTACAACCCTAAGCTGTAAAGGCAATAACACTTAAAATAAGTCATGTCCACGGGCAAGTTTTTCGGCGAGACGTTATGTTCTGGCCTTGTTATTATTCTGAACCGCTTCGCATTTCGAAGCACGGCCATCGACACGTCTTGCCAAAGCAGAGATCGTGTCCCCTTATCACGGGATCATCATCAATGCGGGTTTGGGTAATCCAACCGTGCCATTCACACGTCTCCTTGGGAATAGGCGAGGTTTAAGGCTTATGAGGGGGCGCATGATATTCACTGCCTCTATAAGAGAACAAGGACCCATCTGTTCACCTCACGCCTTCTTCTTCCTCTGCCCTTTCGTCCCCGAGTTCCAGCGCCCAAGTTCTAAAATTTCCGTTCGCCCCAACTTCTCCAGCAATGGCCGGATCCAGTTTCCAGGGCAAGTGGATGGCCTCCTCCGTAACGGAGAAGGACATCAAAGATCTACACGAGGCGAGGTACCTGACGGCGGAGATTAAACACAGGCTTCCTACCCCGGGGCAGGTCATCCCCATCTCCGAGCCCGTTGAGAGGGTGGTATTTATCCCCCACTTCCTCCGAGGACTTGGGTTCGCCCTCCATCCTTTCGTCTGAGGTCTCATGTTCTACTACGGGCTGGATTTCCACGATCTAGCCCCGAATTCCTTCCTCCACATCTCGGTGTTCATCGTCGTGTGTGAGGCATTTCTCTGCGTCCCCCCACACTTCGGCTTGTGGCTCAAGGTTTTTAATGTGAAGCCGAAGGTGGTCGACGGTCAACATGCCGAGTGTGGCGGCGCCATGGTGAGCAAGCTCAACCATGTCACCTGGCCCAAAGGGAAATTTGTGGACACCGTCAAGGTATGGCAGCAAGAGTGGTTCTACATCACCGAACCCCGCAATACCAAGTGGGCGGCTGCTCCTACTTTCAGATCCGGACCTCCGCTGCGGCTCGCGTCCTGGACCCACCAGGGTCTAGACTGGGGATCCCCTGACGAAGTATCGATGTTGCAAAAGCGTATCAACAGCATGATAGCAAAGGATATCACCCTTGCTGATGTGATCCAGGTGATGCTTATTCGCTGAGCTCTTCCCTGCCAACGATGGCCTCTCAAAATATGTAAGTTTAATCCGGAAGGGCCACGAACCCTGTAGTGATTATTTGGGACGACGCACAAAGGGATCTGGAAGCCGCTCTTGAAAAAGCAAAAGACGTGGCCAAGGACGTCTGATGACACCGGCCTCGACTGCAACAATCCGGCATCCCCAGTGAGGATCATATTTCCGAACATTACTTAGCTCGTCAATCTTAGGGAGGGGCACTGGAAATTCCATCTCTGGAATAGGGCTGGGTAAAGAAGGCGGAGCGGATTAGGTGTCCGGCCCCACTCCCCGAAAACCCAGCCGAGCCTCTGTTGATGAGGATGCTGGTCCCGGCGCCCTACCAGGCGGTGGCAAAGAAGGACAAGAAGAAGAAGAGCAAGGAGGCCGAAGGTGGCCTCCATCACGAAGATACTTCGGGTGCTATGTCCGGAGGAACCGAGGCTCCTTCCTCTCACGAGGGAGACGAAGATGAGGACGACGAGGAGGAGGAAGAAGAGAACCCTCCTCAAAGGGAAAAAGAGGGCGGCCTCCGTAGATCTAGAGGAGGGCGCGTCCAAGAGGGGAAAGATATCCCTCTCGGATGATTCGGATTCGGGCACCGAAGCTGTCCCCAAGCATTGCCCCCGAGCCAAGCCCCTTGCCGAATCGTAAGTACCTTAGGATGCCTTACATTAATCGAATATTTTTATAAATTGTAAGAATAATATCAAATTACGTGTTTCAGTCCGGCCCATGACACCCCTTAAGAATCATCGTCATCGAGGGATCTTCCGCCGGTGATGATGCAGAGCGAAACACCTCCACAAGCTTCCCCGCCTCCTAGGGCGGACAACACCAAGGTGTCGTCCCAAAGGATCTCTCCGGGCTCCAGAGAAGTGCGGGAGGGGACGGAGACGACGCCAGAGGATAACTTAGAGATCCCTCATTATCCCCTGCCTCTTGTTACCATCGATCCTCAGACGCACAGTTCGGGACCCCCTACCCGAGATCTGCCGGTTTTGACACCTACAGTAGGCGTCGATGGAAGGCGTGGTAAGGTCGATACGTTAGTACCTGATCCGAAGATGGACCGGTGAGAGATGGTAGTGACAACCTCTGCAGCAGGCGCATGCAGTGCCCACTGAGAGTGTGTGGGACTGGTGTGTGTTCCAGACCCTGGCAATTCGGCTTGCCTAGTGCCTCTAGCTTTAGATGTTTTATTACTTTGGTGTGAGGTGTATGTATGCTGCCCCGACAATCTGCACCCATTAATCAAGTGGATAGGAGTAGAGACAGATGTTGCCAAGATGGTGGCTTCAGACATATTGATGTATTACTTGTAAGGTCTTGACGAATAATTAATAAAATGGTTGCATGCATCACCCTGATGCATAGACCGGGGGTCATCATCTTTTCAAAAAAAAAAACTAATTAACTGAGCTACTATATGAACATTGACTCCTGTTGTTAATATTAAGGAAGAATTGTGTGAACTCCTTTGCACGTTGAACAAACGACACATCTTGATCATGTTAACCCGAAAACATTGAGCATGCTCCTTGAAATAATTGCCATCTAAATTAAACTTTAGAAAAATTTATTAATTAAATGTGGGAACAAAAAATTTCTTGTAGTTAGGCCGAGTTTATGCTAGAATTGTGTTATATCTACAATGGTCTCCATACGATATAGCGTACACTACCAAATGACAGCCACCAATTTTGTTTTATGTAGGGCCAATGATCAGATTATATGAAAATCATATCTAATTTCATCTTAGGCAAAGCAATTCCTTTTAAGAAAATTGAAAGTTATAGTTGATTTATCTATTTTGTGAAAAACTATCGATTGAATTTAATATAGCTCAAAAATTAACGGCCCTGAATGAGTTTTACTTCTTTTTTATTCTTGCCCTCTCTCCTCCATAAACTCCCTAATATTATTTGGGAGGTTCAGTTCGCTTTATAAATTAATAAAATGTATTTAGTATTGTAATACAGCCTCGTGTTCGGAACATAATTACAACAACAACATCTATACCTTTTAGCTTGTTAACGTATTTTAGATTATAAATGCAAAGCATTCTAGAAATATGTAACACTAAAATTCGAATTTTCTGAAAACTCTAGAGAGCTCATTTAACTATTATCCATAAAAACAATAGCTTGGTGTCCGGGTATGACATAACATAAGTCTTATGTGTTAGGTCAAGATTCTTGTTTTGAGGATCAATCATCATATAGGGGAGTGCGCAAAAAGCATAGGGATAAAATACAAATAAAAATTTAATTCATGTAATCGTTGACACTTTGCAATGACTAGCAGCTTGGTTTGGTTCAAATTTTGCAAGAGAAGCAATATCATATATTTACAAACACTTCCTGGTGACCACTCCATCATCAAGCTCGGTTGCGGGCTATCACATGGCAGCATCCATATAGAAAGATTCCACAAGCATTGGGTGGGTAGACTGCCTGGACGGGATGGTCGTCGGTTGCTACTTTGGCGAAGCCTACACTCGTCAGCATGATCGCCTCAGCCTGCTCAACGAAGCATATTTGTAATTTTACTTCTGATTTTAGATTAACCTTAGGCTGGTCACAATGGGTGGTATCATAGTCTAGTATCATTGATACTAGATTATGATACCACCTCCACAATGCATGGTATTATAGGGGGGGTAGTATCGTAGAACACATCTTTTATTGCTGTTTAGGATCTATGGTACGATTTCAATGTTGTAGCTCATTGTGGCTAGCATTGGAAACCATATTTTATACATATTAATTTATATGAACTTTAAAATTATTGAAACAATCAAACAAGTGTCACTAATGAGTAATGACTGAAGTTTCAAAATTCTAATATAAGTTACTTCTGCGTATACTAGTGGGAAAATCTTCTATGGCAGGTTCCTTTAGCTATGCCGAGAGCTCAATATCGGGACCCCCGAAAATACGTCATACGCCAAGAGCAACACTCGGCATGGGGTAGAACACGGCAAAGAGAAGCCTTTTCCTAGAGTCAGGTAAATGGGTCTCGGCAAATACACGAAACTCAGCAACCGTATCATATGCCAAGTGTTCAACAGTAAGAACACGACAATGAGGTGCACATGGCAAGTCCGTCACTGGTTGATGACTCTATGATGGCAGATACACTTTGTCGAGTGCCCGCACCTTGGAACTCGGGAAAGCGATGTTTCATTGCATAATTCTAAGCATTACATCGAGCCT
Organism: Aegilops speltoides; assembly: GCA_021437245.1. Lineage (NCBI taxonomy): Eukaryota > Viridiplantae > Streptophyta > Magnoliopsida > Poales > Poaceae > Aegilops > Aegilops speltoides. The sequence continues at coordinate 571,616,961 of CM038147.1, forward strand.
CACATACCAAGAAGATACCACATGAACAATTACATGCTTTTATGTTTCGCCAATGAAGTAGATCTTAGATTATTATTCACGACCATTTGGTTTCTTCAGTTGAGTCTTGCTGATGAAGACGACTCATTCGAAACTCAGGTTTGGACTTTTAAGCTAAGGAATCCTCATTAGGATCTGGAGTTAATTAATTTAAGGATGTGATGGGTCATTTGCAATAAATTATAAGTAATATCTACAAAGTATGTTGCATACATGGTTTTCGAAGATAGCATGGACGATCATGAGTGAAGTGATCGAAGAGACCAATTCTTAACTAGAATAGTTTTTTCTTGGTTCAGTTACAACAATACTGTCCAAATCAGGTACCTGTACTCGGAACAATCTGGATGTTTGTCAATGACTAGTAACTAAAATCAAAAGGTATGTGACAAGAAATTTTAATAGGAATTGAAGTACACAAACACAACAAGTAGCTAATATGAACGTGGCTAGCTCTTCAAACTTTAGTGAGTTTGATATTGGTCTTGCCTAGGTTCCTCCAAAAGCCCATAAGTTTCTCAAACAGTTCATCAACATTATCACCTTTGTTATGCGTGATTTCAATCACCTCCAAATTATCACACTTAAAAGACATAAGATTCTGACTCTGGAGAGCTACATTCGCTACTTGGCCCTTTTAGTCCTCCTCTTTGAGCGATCTGAAAACTTTAAACAGTATAAAATATTCAATTTTCCTGATAGGAGGGTAATAAAGTGATAAAATATTGAGGACGGGGCGTCGACCCATTGGCTGGGCAGCTGAGGTTGCTTCCAGCCCACCCGAGTTTAAGTCCCGGCTTGGACGCGTGGTGCTCGCGGAGTTTCTCCTATAAAAAAAATGCCAAAGAGGGTTAGCCCTTGGGTTGGTCTCATTTTTTTAAAGTGACAAAATATTGCATTAAAGGCATAAGATAGTAGAAGACTAGAAGTACCTCACAATTCTGCAAAATAAGCCTTTCCAGGCCAGGCACGGTTTGTAAAAAGCTATCCAATACTTGAAAGTTTGCGTATGTTTTGATATCACATTTGTCCATTAACAAGGTTCTCACATTATGAAATTTTGGGAGTTTATCTCACATCCATGGTATCTTGTCCTAAAACAAAAAAAATGTAATATGCTATTAATAATCACAAACAAAAAAGTCATAAATGGAGTTTGCGGCATCCCATAACACATTATTTGCCTCGTTTTTATCAACTATAAAATTTTTAACTATATTGTAAATCTTGGACGGATGTTTAATGGTTATGGTATCAAGTGGAGAAAATTGCTATCCTTAACATCATAATAAAGGAAAACAACCCGTGAAGATTATATGAGCTAATGTATGTGCTCTTGTGCATCAATACCTTGTTAGGATCCAACATAAATCAATATTTAACATGCGTGCGAGATGAATCGAGGTAATCATCAATGAAGCAACGGAGGACTAGTTGAGATAATACATGATTTAACACACATCAACTAATTCAAGGAGACTTACCATCATCGAACCAAACAATTTAGATGCCTTATGTTAAATATCTTGCATAACCTCTCCAAAAAGCAAGCGCTTGTCTGGTACCATGTAGTCACATATACCGATGCCTTGATGAAGAAAGTTGTGTCCATTACATATATACCATTTGGCCAGCCACTACTAGGGAAAACCTTATACACAGAACTTTAGCAGCAGCGCGCCTGCGGAAACCACGTTGCAGATAACGTCATAGCAGTAGCGCGTCTCGCTGCATACACGTTACTACTAAAATTCTCACGGCTTAGCCGATATGGTATACATAGTAGTAGCGATCTATATGGAGCCGCGCTACTACTACTTTCTTTGTAGCAGCGCGTTTTGCTCTAAACAGGCTACTACTAAAGGATATAAAATTAAATGAAAAGCAAATAGAAAGGTAATTGAAAATGAAAGAAATAGAAGAAGGTGAAAGGAAAAAAATAAAATGTGAAGAAAAATAAATGAAAAGGAAAAAAGGAGAAAGTAGTAGCAGTAGCGCGTATCCCGGAACGCGCTGTAGCTAATGTAGCAGTAGCGCGCTTTTCGGAACGCGATACTGCTACTTCTGACTTAACCACCGCGTTCGTCCTTCCCCACGGCCACTTCCCTCCAAATCGAACTCCTCCGCTCTCGCCGCCGTCGGTCTCCGCGCGCTCTCCGCACACCCACTACGCCACCCCCGGCCCCGGATTCAACGCCGCCCCCGCCCCCGACCTCAACGCCGCCCCGGACGCCGCCCCCGGCCCCGACCTCGACGCCGCCCTCCGTCGTGCGCCCGAGCCCCAAGCCCGACCTCGACGCCGCCTGCCCCTCTCTCGCCGCAGGCACCCGATCGAGGTGAGCACGCCTGCTCCTCCCCCTCCCCTACCTCTGCCTAGATAGGGTTCTTCAAATTTTAGTTGCATCAAATTAGTTAGGGTTCATCTATGGGTGGAAATGAATTGGATACAGATGCGGCTGGGATTTTTTCTTAGGTGATGTTTTCTTAGATGATGAATAAACACTAGTGTAATGCATAATAAAACAAGTAAAATTTGACCTTCTTTTATTTAGTTAGTAAGAACTAGTTAGTAAGAACTAGGTACTAATTAGGTGATTTTTTAGTTAAAGCAATTTTTCCCGCCTCGACGTGGACGATGCCTATCCCGCATCCTCGTCGTCGAGTCGGCGGAGGACGACACCTGCTTGACGAGATCGGCCATGTCCGGGACTTGGCTCCGCCGGGGTGGTACTGGGAGGCGCTACCTACCGGGGGGCGCAGGTTGGTGAGGAGCCAGCCTGTCGTTGACCCGAACCTTCTTTGGTGGCGGTCGCGTGGGCGATGGCGATCCGAGGCTCGAGGACTCATGCGAGGTGGTGCGTCACCGTGTCAGTGAGGAGGACGCGCACGTCCGTCCCTACTTGTTTGCGTTGGAGCACAGGCCGTTCTCCAATACCTGGTAGGTTCTCCGGGGATCTCACTGGAGCTATGATCTCGTGATGGTGCCTTCTCTGTGGGTGTCCACCGCCCGCGCCGATACCCGTCGTGTGCTAGAGTTTTAGGGTGCCTTTGGTTATCCGGCAAGCGCTTGCTTAGCCTGGCCAAGCAAGGGAGTGATGGATTTGGTTTCTGAGCTAGCTTGCCTTGTTGCTAGCGGTTGCCTGCTTTTTGTTCAATGGAGCGAGCAAGCCAAATCGGCTAGCCTCCGTCGGCAAGCCTAGCTTTGCCTAGCAAGGTAAACAAGCAAGGGATCCAAACGCACCCTTAGTTGTATTAGTGATGTTATATGTATGACACTATTCGTGATGTATTAGTGATAATATTCGACGATGTACTGACGCATGAGATGATTTACTTTTGCTTATTGAATGCATGATAATTTGAGTCCTATAAGATATTTTGAAATGTATATCTTGTGTTGCTCAATATCCAAGTGGCCGGTCATGTTTGCAGGTTACACCTTCGAGTGGCCTATGTTTTGCCGGAGTGTATATTCATTTCCGTTCCGGCAAATTTCAGGCGCTCAATATGTCCTATTTTAGCAAAGGTCATGCCGGATTTTTTCGTGAATTTTGGCATGACTTGTGCCAGAATATGTAGGAAATATCGAGTGCCCCGGATTTGTGTGTTGAGTATCTTGGTAGTTGTCTTCGATCGATTTTCAATTAATGTTTTAACTATGAACATAGAAAATGTCTAACGACAAAAAGGATTTCAGTATTTGCAAATACTGCAAAGACGAACGCGGCCTGTGCGACGGAATCTTCCTAGATGATGATAGGCGCTTCAGCATCAAGCTGGACGAGAACTTCGAAGTGGATAAAGTAAGTCACAACGACAAGTTTTTTTCGTAATTAAGCATGACATCTGCTTCATTTGCTTCAACTTATATTTTTTTTACTATTCTACTAGCGTATCCCCTGCCATGCAAGAGTTTTTGTATTGGATAAGATAGGTTTCAGTCATAGTATGGAGGAAAAGAAAGTTTACTTGAAGACCGAGCATCGTTATATTTTCCATGCAAAGTTATACAATTCAGATGACTACACATATTTTGGATGCAAAACATGGCGAGCACTATGCAAGACTTATGCATTTGAGCCTGATATGGTTATCACCTTTGATATTCGTCCGGAAGATGATATTGAAGGTAATACCGACATCTGGGTGGATGTGCAAATGCCTCCAGTTATACCATTATGTAAGCTTCTCAACCATATTTATCTCTTTGATATTGTTTATTCAAAAATAGTTGACAACTAATTTGTATTGTCAGCTTATTTCGGTGCAAGCAAACATGTCCAACGCTTGGTAGACAGGACCTTATACTGTCCTGGGGCTGAACTCAACTGCGAGGAGCTCAGTTATTATGTTTCATGGCTTGAGGATCTTGATACTGTCAAGACAAATTTTCTTCCTGCATTTAGAAATGTTAGTACTGAAAATGTGTGACTAATAGTGTTCGTAAGGAACTACGGTCACATCTATTTAGGAAGGATGGTAAGATTTTTACTATTTGTCATCGGTGCATCTTTTCCGTACATTATTTTTGAAGCTAAACTTCATTGCTAAGTATGTTACCGTACGATGTTCTTCAACAAGGACTCCCGATGAATGTTGTGCCTTATGGGATCGAGATTAAAGGTACCATGAGTATTATCACTTACGCCAAGATATCCTCTGATTACTTTAGTGCATTCAAGATTAGCGACGGATGCTTAATGGTGCAAGACTGGACCAAATATGTGATGGGGGAGCGCAGAGAAGTACTAGGGGGCAGCAAATAGATGCGCTACCCACGATTAGGAGACAGGTTTATCTGCATGCTCCAGTTTGATCGAGGAGGAGAGCTATACATGTTTTATGTTATTTTACCTAAGAGACAGCAGCAGGAGTGATTAGCTAGCTAGAAATGAGTTTGAGGATGATGATGTGCTACACTATTACTATGATGATAAAATAGCTAGTGTTGGTGGTAATGACTATGATGATTATTATTAGCTAGTGTTAGTGCTGATTAAAAAAATACTGTTGATGGTAATGACTATGATGATGATTAAATAGCTTGTGCTGGCGGATTAGATTCAAGTGGGGGCAACATGTGGTGCACATCGAAAGTACTACTAGTCCAGACTAGATCAAGTTTGGATTAGTAGTATACTTTTGACATGCACCACATATTGCCTCCACTTGAACCTAATCCACCTTCATTTGACACACTGTTATGGACATAATGCTGTAAACCTCATAACAGCTGGTATTGTACCAATATTTGTATGATGGCGCATAAATACACTAAAAATAAAAAAAGTACTAGTAGCGATGGAAAGAAAACACGCTGCAAGTAGTTACCTTAGTAGTAGCGTGGTATTGAACAAACGCTGCAGCTATTTGTCCTAGCAGTAGCGCGTGCCGGCACGCGTTACTACTAAGCAATAGTTGTAGCGCCTTATTAGTAGCGCAGCCCCCCGCGCTACTAGTGGGCACAAAACACGCGCTACTGCTAGGGTTTTCCCTAGTAGTGAGCGTATAGGTGATAAAGAAGTACGCAAATAAGTTAGCCTTGGAGCTGCAACCAAAATCCCAGAAATTGGTGATCACCTAGACAATCGTCAATTGTGAGGTGTCTTAGCCTTGGGGACACAATTTCGCCAAAGCGACATAAGCAAACCAAACGAGACATAAATCCTCAAGCACAGGGTACCCGGAACATAGCTGCTTTGCAAAGTTACCTTCCAATTTCACACCATGAGGAATAGTCTTGTGACTTGTGAGACGAGATGAACAAGATCCCAAACCGGGGAAAGGGCCAGAATTGTTGTTGGGGCAACAGTTCTGCCAACTCCGGTCAAAGTCCATGTGAATGTCAATCATTGTGGGGCTGCACTGGACGCCATTGCTGATCCATCTCAAACATGGCCCGATCGCTAGCCTACCACCTAAATCTAGAGACCGGACATGTATCTGGAGCAAGTTCATTGATGGAGCGCGGTGAAGCAAAGAGCTTGTCGCTGAAATCTTCCAATGACCGCCACTCCACTACAAGAAATATGTCAACTAATGACCTTCTGTCAGTGACCGTGGAAGAATTGGTCATTGATCTATGATCATTTGAGACAAATTGGTCAAAAGCTGTTCGGGTGATCCAAACCATAAGCTATAACGACCATTTTGGTCAGAAAGGTCGTAATTTCCTTACACGAAAAGGTCATAAAGCAGATAGCACTGGTCTGCTGCCTTATTTCTAGCTGATCATGACCAATATAGATGGTCATAACCTTGTAAATTGTGGTGGGTTGCTATGACTAGGCGCCACCTCATCAGTTTTGCCTATGTGTCATGACCATGTGGCAGTTTTTGCCCTAGGTTGTGAAGCAACCTATATTTCTGTCATTCCTAAAATTCCCCAAAAAGTCTCATAAATTCTTTGGGTCATATTTTCATCAAATATGTAAAAAAAATTCTTCCTTGCCTAGTTCAAAAATATTCATTTTCCTATTCTGTTAAGAAAAACACTTTGTGAAGGAAGTACAACTTTGGCATGTCCAAATGGTATCCATTTTCTACAGTGCTTTCCTATGCCCAATTAACCATCCTCCATCAAATGGCAGCTCAATCCATTCATTATTTTGAGCCCAGCTTCAACATTCGTATTTATGTCCAGTGTGGTACTTTCCAAGCAAGTACCACCTAGGCTCCTCCTTTTGAGCAGAAAATTTGTGAAGATGGTCTTCTTAGTAACTTATCAACCTCAGCCAAAACTCACGCCCATTAGCCATGTGCATTTCCCGTACCGCTAATCAAACACTTGGCTGCTTATTCACGTTTGAGCATCGATCGGTCTCCTCGTGAGAATCTTATGTTGTGATTTTCTTCCTAGCACCTACCTGGGGAATGCCCAACCCACTAGACATTCCTAGGCCGCCCAGAACACATGGCAACGCCACGGTCACGCGGTGACCACGCGGCGGGCATGCGAGTTTACACGCTCTAGAGTTGGGGCCCACGGCCACCATCCAAACCTCGATGTATCGCCACCAAGCCATGTATTTATGATTAAATAGGTACTTATGTAACTAGAAATGATTTTTGGAAAAAAATAAATAGCAAACTATGAGGCAACTGCAGTTCAAACTTGACCAGCTTCTTGGTGAATCGGCGGGAATTTGTCTTTTTCACCATAGGTGGATCAAAACTTCTCACACCCAACCATTTTGTCAATTGTGCATTAAATATGGCCTAGTATTTTAGAAAATTGATTTGGTCCAATTTTGCAACAAATATATGGTAGGTCCTTCACAAAAAACTCATTTCAAGCACTCAAAAAATGGAAAATGAATTTTCCGTGCAAAGAAAATGAAAACTCCCTTAGGCAACATTGTTTGGAATTCCAAGATGCACCCTTGTGCACAATATGAGATCATTTGAACAAACTATGCCATGAATGTGGACATAAGATTGATCATTTGGCTTGAAAGCCATGAATCTTCACGCGTGATAGCTCATTTTTTAGATCACTTTTTAAAAATAATTTCCGTATTACAAGTTTAATATTTTTCCTGGAAACTTGGTCACATATAATGACACAATGCGAAGGTTTTCCAATTTTTTTTTTGAATTTTTGATGCCCGTTTCAAAATGCGGTCAAAATGGCGGGCTTGACCGTTCCTAGCTAGTGGTTGAATCTTCGAAAACTTTTGATGTTTCTCTAACTAAATAGATACTTATGTACCTAGAAATGATTTTTGAAAAAAACAAAGATCAAACTATGAGGCAGCTGCAGTTCAAATTTGACCCGCTTCCTACTGAATCGGTGGGAATTTGTCTTTTTCACCAGAGGTGGATCAAAACTTTTGACACCCAACCATTTGGTCAATTGTGCATTAAATATGGCCTAGTATTTATAAAATTGATTAGGTATAATTTTGCAACAAATATATGCTAGGTCCTTCACAAAAAAAAACTCATTTCGGGCACTCAGAAAAAGGAAAATGAATTTTCCGTAAAGAAAATGAAAACTCCCTTAGGCAACATTGTTTGGAATTCCAAGATACACCCTTGTGCACAATATCAGATCGTTTGAACAAATTATGCCATGGATGTGGCGATAAGATTGATCACTTGGCTTGAAAGCCCTGAATCTTCACGCATGATAGCTCATTTCTGAGAACACTTTTTGAAAATAATTGTCGTATTACAAGTTTATAATTTTTTTGCTGATAACTTGGTCACATATAATGACACAACGCTAAGGTTTTCCAATTTTTTGATTTTTTTTTGAATTTTTTATGCCCATTTCAAAATGCGGTCAAAACGGCGGGAATGGCCGTTCCTAGCTAGTGGTTGAATTTTGGTATTTTTTTGGTGTTTCTCTGATTAAATAGAAAATTATGTACCTAGAAATGATTTTTTGAAAAAATAAAGAGCAAACTATAAGGCAGATGCAGTTCAAATTTGACCCATTTCTAGCTGAATCGGTGGAAATTTGTCTTTTTCACCAGAGGTGGACAAAAACTTTTGACACCTAACCATTTTGCCAATTGTGCACTAAATATGTCCTAGTATTTTATAAAATTGATTTGGTACAATTTTGCAACAAATATATTGTAGGTGTTGTAGGGGAACGCAGTAATTTCAAAAAATTTCCTACGCACACGCAAGATCATGGTGATGTATAGCAACGAGGGGAGAGTGTTGTCTACGTACCCTCGTAGACCGAAGCGGAAGCGTTGACACAACATAGTGGAAGTAGTCGTACGTCTTCCCGGTTCAACCGATCCAGGCACCGTTACTCCGGCACCTCCGAGTTCTTGACATGCGTACAGCTCGATGACGCACCCTCGATCTCCGATCCAGCAGAGGCGCCGAGGGGGAGTTCCGTCAGCACGACGGCGTGGTGACGATCTTGATGTTCTCCTGTCGCAGGGCTTCGCCTAAGCACCGCTACAATATGACCGAGTTGTAATATCGTGGAGGGGGGCACCGCACACGGCTAAGGAACGATCTCAATGATCAACTTGTGTGTATAGGGTGCCCCCCCGCCCCCGTATATAAAGGAGGGAGGGAGGAGGAGGCCGGCCTAGGGAGGAGGCGCGCCATAGGGGAGTCCTACTCCCATCGGGAGTAGGATTTCCCCTTTCCTAGTCCAACTAGGGATCCTTCCATGTAGTAGGAGTAGGAGACTAGGAAAGGGAAGAGAGAAGGGAAGGATGGAGGGGGTGCGGCCCCTCCCCTTAGCCCAATTCGGACTAGGGCAAGGGGGGGCGCGTGGCCTACCCTAGGCAGCCCTCTCTCTTTCCCTTGAGGCCCAATAAGGCCCAATACTTCTCCCGGCGAATTCCGTAACTCTCCGGTACTCAAAAATACCGAATCACTCGGAACCTTTCCGAACTCGAATATAGTCGTCCAATATATCGATCTTTACATCTCGACCATTTCGAGACTCCTCGTCATGTCCCGATCTCATCCGGGACTCCGAACTCCTTCGTACATCAAAACTCATAAACTCATAATATAAGCATCATCGAAACCTTAAGCGTGCGGACCCTACGGTTCGAGAATAATGTAGACATGACCGAGACACGTCTCGGTCAATAACCAATAGCGGACCTGGATGCCCATATTGGTTCCTACATATTCTACGAAGATCTTTATCGGTCAAACCGCACAACAACATACGTTGTTCCCTTTGTCATCGGTATGTTACTTGCCCGAGATTTGATCGTCGGTATCCAATACCTAGTTCAATCTCGTTACCGGCAAGCCTCTTTACTCGTTCGGTAATACATCATCTCATAACTAACTCATTAGTTACATGCTTGCAAGGCTTAGGTGATGAGTATTACCGAGAGGGCCCAGAGATACCTCTCCGACAATCGGAGTGACAAAACCTAATCTCGAAATACGCCAACTCAACATTTACCTTCGGAGACACCTGTAGTACTCCTTTATAATCACCCAGTTACGTTGTGACGTTTGGTCGTACCCAAAGTGTTCCTCCGGTAAACGGGAGTTGCATAATCTCATAGTTACAGGAACATGTATAAGTCATGAAGAAAGCAATAGCAACATACTAAACGATCAAGTGCTAAACTAACGGAATGGGTCAAGTCAATCACATCATTCTCCTAATGATGTGATCCCGTTAATCAAATGACAACTCTTTTGTCCATGGCTAGGAAACATAACCATCTCTGATAAACGAGCTAGTCAAGTAGAGGCATACTAGTGACACTATGTTTGTCTATGTATTCACACATGTATTATGTTTCCGGTTAATACAATTCTAGCATGAATAATAAACATTTATCATGAAATAAGGAAATAAATAATAACTTTATTATTGCCTCTAGGGCATATTTCCTTCAGTCTCCCACTTGCACTAGAGTCAATAATCTAGTTCACATCGCCATGTGATTTAACACCAATATTCATATTTGTATATGATTAACACCCATAGTTCACATCATCACGTGACCAACATCCAAAGGGTTTTACTAGAGTCAATAATCTAGTTCACATTGCTATGTGATTAACACCCAAAGAGTACTAAGGTGTCATCATGTTTTGCTCGTGAGAGAAGCTTAGTCAACGGGTCTGTCACATTCAGAACCGTATGTATTTTGCAAATATTTTATGTCCACAATGCTTTGCACGGAGCTACTCTAGCTAATTGCTCCCACTTTCAATATGTATCCAGATTGAGACTTAGAGTCATCTGGATCAGTGTAAAAGTTTGCACTGATGTAACTTTTACAACAAATTCTTTTATCACCTCCATAATCGAGAAACATCTCCTTAGTCCTTACTAAGGATATTCTTGACCAATGTCCAGTGATCTACTCCTAGATCACTATTGTACTCCCTTGCCAAATTCAGAGCAAGGTATACAATAGGTCTGGTACATAGCATAGCATACTTTATAGAACCTATGACTGAGGCATAGGGAATGACTTTTCATTTTCTTTCTATTTTCTGCTGTGGTCGGGATTTGAGTCTTACTCAATTTCATACCTTTGCAACACAGGAAAGAACTCTTTCTTTGACTGTTCCATTTTGAACTATTTCAAAATCTTGCCAAGGTATGTACTTATTGAAAATCTTATCAAGCGTCTTGATCTATCTCAATAGATCTTGATGCTCAATATGTATGTAGCTTTACTGAGGTCTTTCTTCGAAAAACTCTTATTCAAGTATCCTTTCATGCTTTGCAGAATAATTCTACATTATTTCTGATCAGCAATATGTCATTCACATATACTTATCAGAAATGTTGTAGTGCTCCCACTCACTTTCTTGTAGATACAGGCTTCACCGCAAGTCCAGATAATACTATATGCTTTGATCAACTTATCAAAGCGTATATTCCAACTCTGAGATGCTTGCACCAGTCCATAGATGGATCACTGGAGCTTGCACATTTTGTTAGCACCTTTAGGATTGACAAAACCTTCTGGTTGTATCATATACAACTCTTCTTTAATAAATTTAAGGAATGTAGTTTTGACATCCATTTGCCAAATTTCATAAAATGTGGCAATTGCTAACATGATTCGGACAGACTTTTAAGCATCGATACGAGTGAGAAAATCTCATTGTATTCAACACCTTGAACTTTGTCAAAAACCTTTTTCGACAAGTCTAGCTTTGTAGATAGTAACACTACTATCAACGTCCGTCTTCCTCTTGACGATCCATTTATTCTTAATGACTCACGATCATCGGGCAAGTCAATCAAAGTCTACACTTTGTTCTCATACATGGATCATATCTCAGATTTCATGGCCTCAAGCCATTTCGTGGAATCTGGGCTCATCATCGCTTCCTCATAGTTCGTAGGTTCATCATGGTCTAGTAACATGACTTCCAGAACATGATTACCGTACTACTCTGGTGCGGATCTTACTCTGGAAGACCTACGAGGTTTGGTAGCAACTTGATCTGAAGTTTGATGATCAGCATCATTAACTTCCTCACTAATTGGTGTAGGAATCACTGGAACTGATTTCTGTGATGAACTATTTTCCAATAAGGGAGAAGGTACAATTACCTCATCAAGTTCTACTTTCCTCCCACTCACTTCTTTCGAGAGAAACTCCTTCTCTGGAAAGGATCCATTTTAGCAACGAATGTCTTGCCTTTGGATCTGTGATAGAAGGTGTACCCAAAAATTTTCTTTGGGTATTCTATGAAGACGCACTTGTCCGATTTGGGTTTGAGCTTATCAGGATGAAACTTTTTCACATAAGCATCGCAGCCCCAAACTTTAAGAAACAACAGCTTAGGTTTACTACTAAACCATAGTTCATACGGTGTCGTCTCAATGGATTTAGATGGTGCCCTATTAAACGTGAATGCAGCTGTCTCCAATGCATAACCCCAAAACAATATTGGTAAATCAGTAAGAGACATCATAGATCGCACCATATCAAATAAAGTGCGGTTACGACGTTCGGACACACCATAACGTTGTGGTGTTGCAGGTGGTGTGAGCTGTGAAACTATTCCACATTGTTTTAATTGAAGACCAAACTCATAACACAAATATTCCTCTCCACGATCAGATCGCAGAAACTTTATTTTCTTGTTACGATGATTTTCCACTTCACTCTGAAATTCTTTGAACCTTTCAACTATTTCAGACTTATGTTTCATCAAGTAGATATACCTATATCTGCTCAAATCATCTGTGAAGGTCAGAAAATAACGATACTTGCCACGAGCCTTCATACTCATTGGTCTGCATACATCAGTATGTATTATTTTCAATAAGTCAGTAGCTCGTTCCATTGTTCCGAAGAACGGAGTTTTAGTCATCTTGCCAAAAGGCACGGTTCGCAAGCATCAAATGATTCATAACCAAGTGATTCCGAAAATCCATCTTTATGGAGTTTCTTCATGCGCTTTACACCGATATGACCTAAACGGCAGTGCCACAAATAAGTTGCACTATCATTATTAACTTTGCATCTTTTGGCTTCAATATTACGAATATGTGTATCACACGATCGAGATTCAACAAACCATTTTTATTGGTGTGTATGACCATAGAAGGTTTTATTCATGTAAACAGAACAACAATTGTTCTCTAGCTTAAATGAATAACCGTATTGCAATAAACATGATCAAATCATATTCATGCTCAACGCAAACACCAAATAACACTTATTTAGGTTCAACACAAATCCCGAAAGTATAGGGAGTGTGCGATGATGATCATATCAATCTTGGAACTATTTCCAACACACATCGTCACTTCACCCTTAACTAGTCTCTGTTTATTCTGCAACTCCCATTTCGAGTTACTAATCTTAGCAACTGAACTAGTATCAAATACTGAGGGGTTGCTATAAACACTAGTAAAGTACACATCAATAATATGTATATCAAATATACTTATGTTCACTTTTCCATCCTTCTTATCCGCCAATCAAATGGGGTAGTTCCGCTTCCAGTGACCAGTCTCTTTGCAGTAGAAGCACTTAGTCTCAGGCTTAGGACCAGACTTCGGTTTCTTCACTTGAGCAGCAACTTGCTTGCCGTTCTTCTTGAAGTTCCCCTTCTTTTCCCTTTGCCCTTTTTCTTGAAACTAGTGGTCTTGTCAATCATCAACACTTGATGCTCTTTCTTGATTTCTACCTTCGTCGATTTAAACATCACGAAGAGCTCGGGAATCGTTTTCGTCATCCCTTGCATACTATAGTTCATCACGAAGTTCTAGTAACTTAGTGATGGTGACTAGAGAATTCTGTCAATCACTATCTTATCTGGAAGATTAACTCCCACTTGATTCAAGCGATTGAAGTACCCAGACAATCTGGGCACATGCTCACTAGTTGAGCGATTCTCCTCCATCTTTTAGCTTTAGAACTTGTTGGAGACTTCATATCTCTTAACTCGGGTATTTGCTGGAAATATTAACTTCAACTCCTGGAACATCTCATATGGTCCATGACGTTCAAAACGTCTTTGAAGTCCCGATTTTAAGCCGTTAAGCATGGTGCACTAAACTATCAAGTAGTCATCATATTGAGCTAGCCAAACGTTCATAACGTTTGCATCTGCTCCTGCAATAGGTTTGTCACCTAGCGGTGCATCAAGGACATAATTCTTCTGCGCAGCAATGAGGATTAACCTCAGATCACGGATCAAATCCGCAACATTGCTACTAACATTTTTCAACACAGTTTTCTCTAGGAACATATCAAAATAAACATATGAAAGCAACAACGCGAGCTATTGATCTACTACATAATTTGCAAAATACTACCAGGACTAAGTTCATGATAAATTAAAGTTCAATTAATCATATTACTTAAGAACTCCCACTTAGACAGACATCCCTCTAATCTTCTAAGTGATCACATGATCCAAATCAACTAAACCATGTCCGATCATCACGTGAGATGGAGTAGTTTCAATGGTGAACATCGCTATGTTGATCATATCTACTATATGATTCACGCTCAACCTTTCGGTCTCCGTGTTCCGAGGCCATATCTGTATATGCTAGGCTCGTCAAGTATAACTGAGTATTCGCGTGTGCAACTGTTTTGCACCGTTGTATTTGAGCGTAGAGCCTATCACACCCGATCATCACGTGGTGTCTCAAAGACGAAGAACTTTCATAGCGGTGCATACTCGGGAGAACACTTCTTGATAATTAGTGAGAGATCATCTTAAAATGCTACCGTCAATCAAAGCAAGATAAGATGCATAAAGGATAAACATCACATGCAATCAATATAAGTGATATGATATGGCCATCATCATCTTGTGCTTGTGATCTCCATCTCCGAAGCACCGTCGTGATCACCATCGTCACCGGCGCGACACCTTGATCTCCATCGTAGCATCGTTGTCGTTCGCCATCTATTGCTTCTCGACTATCGCTACCGCTTAGTGATAAAGTAAAGCAATTACAGTATGCGTTGCATTTCATACAATAAAGCGACAACCATATGGCTCCTGCCAGTTGCCGATAACTTTGGTTACAAAACATGATCATCTCATACAATAAAATATAGCATCACGTCTTGGCCATATCACATCACAACATGCCCTGCAAAAACAAGTTAGACGTCCTCTACTTTGTTGTTGCAAATTTTACGTGGCTGCTACGGGCTTAGCAAGAACCGTTCTCACCTACGCATCAAAACCACACCGATAGTTTGTCAAATAGACTCCGTTTTAACCTTCACAAGGACCGCGCGTAGCCACACTCGGTTCAACTAAAGTTGGAGAAACAGACACCCGCTAGTCACCTGTGTGCAAAGCACGGCGGTAAAACCAGTCTCGCGTAAGCGTACGCGTAATGTCGGTCTGGGCCGCTTCATCCAACAATACCGCTGAACCAAAGTATGACATGCTGGTAGGCAGTATGACTTATATCGTCCACAACTCACTTGTGTTCTACTCGTGCAAATAACATCAAACCATAAAAACCTAAGCTCGGATGCCACTGTAGGGGAACGCAGTAATTTCAAAAAATTTCCTACGCACACGCAAGATCATGGTGATGTATAGCAACGAGGGGACAGTGTTGTCTACGTACCCTCGTAGACCGAAGCGGAAGAGTTGACACAGCGTAGTGGAAGTAGTCGTACGTCTTCCCGGTTCAACCGATCCAGGCACCGTTACTCCGGCACCTCCGAGTTCTTGACACGCGTACAGCTCGATGACGCACCCTCGATCTCCGATCCAGCAGAGGCGCCGAGGGGGAGTTCCGTCAGCACGACGGCGTGGTGACGATCTTGATGTTCTCCTGTCGCAGGGCTTCACCTAAGCACCGCTACAATATGACCGAGGTATAATATCGTGGAGGGGGCACCGCACACGGCTAAGGAATGATCTCAATGATCAACTTGTGTGTCTAGGGTGCCCCCGCCTCAGATATAAAGGAGGGAGGAGGAGGAGGCCGACCTAGGGAGGAGGCGCCATAGGGGAGTCCTACTCCCACCGGAGTAGGATTTCCCCTTTCCTAGTCCAACTAGGGATCCTTCCATGTAGTAGGAGTAGGAGACTAGGAAAGGGAAGAGAGAAGGGAAGGAAGGAGGGGGTGCGGCCCCTCCCCTTAGCCCAATTCGGACTAGGGCAAGGGGGGGCGCGCGGCCTACCCTAGGCAGCCCCTCTCTCTTTCCCGCAGGGCCCAATAAGGCCCAATACTTCTCCCCGGCGAATTCCCGTAACTCTCCGGTACTCCGAAAAATACCCGAATCACTCGGAACCTTTCCGAACTCCGAATATAGTCGTCCAATATATCGATCTTTACGTCTCGACCATTTCGAGACTCCTCGTCATGTCCCCGATCTCATCCGGGACTCCGAACTCCTTCGGTACATCAAAACTCATAAACTCATAATATAAGCATCATCGAAACCTTAAGCGTCACGGACCCTACGGTTCGAGAATAATGTAGACATGACCGAGACACGTCTCCGGTCAATAACCAATAGCGGGACCTGGATGCCCATATTGGTTCCTACATATTCTACGAAGATCTTTATCGGTCAAACCGCACAACAACATACGTTGTTCCCTTTGTCATCGGTATGTTACTTGCCCGAGATTTGATCGTCGGTATCCAATACCTAGTTCAATCTCGTTACCGGCAAGTCTCTTTACTCGTTCCGTAATACATCATCTCATAACTAACTCATTAGTTACATGCTTGCAAGGCTTAGGTGATGAGTATTACTGAGAGGGCCCAGAGATACCTCTCCGACAATCGGAGTGACAAAACCTAATCTCGAAATACGACAACTCAACATGTACCTTCGGATACACCTGTAGTACTCCTTTATAATCACCCAGTTATGTTGTGACGTTTGGTAGTACACAAAGTGTTCCTCCGGTAAACGGGAGTTGCATAATCTCATAGTTACAGGAACATGTATAAGTCATGAAGAAAGCAATAGCAACATACTAAACGATCAAGTGCTAAGCTAACGGAATGGGTCAAATCAATCACATCATTCTCCTAATGATGTGATCCCGTTAATCAAATGACAACTCTTTTGTCCATAGCTAGGAAACATAACCATCTCTGATAAACGAGCTAGTCAAGTAGAGGCATACTAGTGACACTATGTTTGTCTATGTATTCACACATGTATTATGTTTCCGGTTAATACAATTCTAGCATGAATAATAAACATTTATCATGAAATAAGGAAATAAATAATAACTTTATTATTGCCTCTAGGGCATATTTCCTTCAGGTGTTTCACAAAAAAACTCATTTTGGGCACTCGAAAAATGGTAAATGATTTTTTCGTCCAAAGAAAATGAAAACTCCCTTAGGCAACATAGTCTGCCATTCCAAGATGCACCCTTGTGCACAATATGAGATCATTTGAACAAACTAAGTCATGAATGTGGCCATAGATTGATCATTTGGCTTGAAAGCCATGAATCTTCATGCATGATAGCTTATTTCTGAGAACACATTTTTAAAATAATTGTCGTATTACAAGTTTATAATTTTTACTGATAACTTGATCACATATAATGACACAATGCGAAGGTTTTCCAATTTTTTGTTTTTTTTGAATTTTTTTTGCCCGTTTCAAAATGCGGTCAAAACGGCGGGAATGGCCGTTCCTAGCTAGTGGTTGAATATTGGATTTTTTTTGGTGTTTCTCTGATTAAATAGATACTTATGTACCTAGCAATGATTTTTGAAAAAAATAAATAGCAAACTATAAGGCAGCTGCAGTTCAAATTTGACCCTTTTCCAACTGAATCGGCGGAAATTTGTGTTTTCCACCAGAGGTGGATAATAACTTTTGACACCTAACTATTTGGTCCATTGTGCATTAAATATGTCCTAGTATTTTAGAAAATTGATTTGGTACAATTTTGCAACAAATATATTATAGGTCCTTCACAAAAAAACTTATTTTGGGCACTCGAAAAATAGAAAATTGATTTTTCATGCAAAGGAAATAAAGACTCCCTTTGTCAATATTGTTTGCAAATCCACGATGTAAACTTGTGCAAAATATGATATCATTTGAACAAATATTTGATAGGACTTTCACAAAAAAATCATTTTGAGCACTGAAAAATGGAATGAAATTTTTTATCTTGAATCGATCACGACCAATTTATATGGTCATAAGGTCATCAAATGGTTTGCTGCATTCTGATTGGTCCATGAGCATATCACGCGGATCACACATCAACCATCGTCGGATGCTTCCGGATCCAACGGCCCAAACCCACCCGAGCCGAAACCCTAGGTCTGTCCTAATGGACATTTTCCACCCACCCTCCCTCCCGCCTCCATTTTTTTTCTTTCTGCCCCCCCCCAGATCCTCTCCCCTCTCCCTCGATGCAGATCCAATCTCTCCCCTCCGCCTCCCGATCCAACCTCCCACCCACTGCCGACCTCGCCATCCTCCTCAGCCACCGCCACCCACCTCGTCCCTCACTCCCCTCACCATCTCTCCCTCGTCTCTCCCTCTCCCCCGCACCACTCCTCGCCTACTACCTCAGCTAGATGGGCCAGACGCTGCGCCTCGTCTGCCCGCCCGTGCTCTAGGTCATCGTCGAGGTCGGCAAGCCCACCCTCGTCCCTCTCGTCGCCTAACCCAGCAGCTACCAGCTCAGCCTAACCCCTACCCCGCGGCCATGGCCATGGCCCCGCTGCTAGGGTTTCTCACCCAGCCTTCCCTCGCCGTCGCCCGCGCAGGAGGAAGGAGCCCGAGTCTCCAGTGGCCATGAGCGACAGCAAGGACACCCTCCACTTCTCCGCCCTCGGCGTCGCCGTCCCCAACGCTGTAGGTTCATTCGCCACTCCTGCTCCCCCCTTCCTGCTTTTGTCGTTGATGGGGCGTGAGGTCTTATTGGTTTCGCTGGTGGTGGTTTCGATGCAGAGCTCAGCGCGTGGACTCCTGAGCTCAGCGCCGAGAGCTCAGGCCAACGCTGATTGTTGACCCTTTCTGCAGTTCTTTCACCACAGCCCGGATTATGGAGTTCGACGAGCGAGGTCACTGCAGCCTATTCTTCGGTAGGCAGCTTGTTCTCTGCAGAATGCCACTCACCATTTATTCTCTTATTTATTTATGTCTGCCTTCTGCGCTGAAACTTTATTTATATCTTTGTGTTTCCTCCTTTCACAACTCTGTTTTTCTATTACTAAATGAATGCACAAGTTCCGATCATGTTTCTCTGCTGCAGACCTCGACACTATGTACCCACTGAGCTCGGGGATCTCATCACACGTCAAGACCAACATTGAAGGTGAGGCCTCTTACCTCTCCTGCTGCCTCTCATCTCCTCTCGTTTCTCAGTGTGCGAATCTGTTATACTGAATGCATGTTTTGCCATTCTCTATAGCTTACATGGTTATGAAGCTAGGTATCGAGGAGAGCAAGATCGAAAACCTTGGCAACCTGCTATACAAGAACTATGGCACCACGATGGTGGGCCTCAAGGCAATTGGCTACAACTTCGACTACAATGAGTACCATAGGTACGTACACACATGAGCCCATCTTCTCCTACGTGTCTGTCGATTCTTTGTGGTACTCTACTCTGACATCTTCATGTATTTCCTGTTTGCCTCTCACAACCTTGTCCATGGAAGACTGCCCTACGACAACATCAAGCCAGACCCCGTTCTGAAGCAGATTCTCAAGAACATGCGCATCCGCAAGCTCATACGTCCCCTTCCCATGCTGATCAAACTTCATACTCTGAGCAAATGACTAATTAATGGGCTCCTGACACATGTGTTTATTTCAGATTTTCACCAACGGTGACATGATCCATGCCGTGAGAGCCCTCAAGAGGCTTGGCCTAGAGGACTGCTTCGAGGGGATCATCTGCTTCGAGAGAACATTGAAGAGAACGTACAAGAGATGTAAATGTTTTTTTCCTAAGTTGAAATGCATTACTCTATTTTTTTTCTATGTGGGTCAAACTGATAAGAGATGTGAAGTCTTGTGATGAGACCCTTATTTACTAACAAAGTTATATTTGTCCGCTGGATGCATACCTATGTTTTAGATATACGTTGGTTAGGTGGGTCATCAAACTGGCAAGAGATTTAATTTTTTGTGATGCCTTCTACATCAAGTTGCATTCTTCTGCACAAAATTTTGTATGTGTTATTGGTCTAGTGGAGGATTAGCATCCTTTTCTGGTTTTTTGTGAAACGCTTTGGTTTACTCCCTGGTTTTGTTGTCTGTAGGAGTTTAAGTGAAATTCCGAACGTTGGTCTTTCCTGTACGGCTTAAAACTGCACTCTTTTTCACTAATGAGTAAACCAAGTTAACCATGAAGTTTTACTATGTGTAATCTATTCATGTAATAAATTCAACTTCTTATCTGAAGGTTTAAAATTTCTTGTAATAAATTCTACTGAACCTGAACACTACTTCTTGTATTACTTGGCAAGTAGGAGTGTTTTTCTCGTGTTTTAAGATATCTGAATGTTGTTCACCCAAGTGTTGCGCCTTTAGGGTCAACCCCACGATGAATTTAGATGGCGTTCATTTGGTAACCCTGTTTGAAATTCTGAATCTATGTAAGAAGAAAAAAGACCATAATCTCTATGTTTGATTTTGTCTGTTTATACAAGTGTTTATGGGGTGCTAAATATGATGGGAATGGCGTCACGGATCAGAATATTCAGTTTTTGTTTTACTTCAGTTCATGTTGAGCTCCATAACAGAACTACTTGATGTTGTTGCCTGTGGGAATCTTGTTGCTTCTGGCAGAGTGCTCCCTTTGTTGTTACATCAATTTTGTCTAGTTTCTTGTAGAGCACTCCCTTAGTGTTGTTAAAGCAGACTTATTTAATCTTCTTCAGGTTTTCAAGGGGTTTTTGTTTATGAAAGCCATGGAGCAAAAAAACCGACATGCTACTAATGCTAAGATGGTACTGATTCTGATTCTCATATCATTTAGTGAACGAAATATGTGTCTTGTCAATGATTGCTGATGCTAGTCATGTTGTGTAGTATAGCTAATTCTTTGCATATCTTTATAACATTCAAGAGCTCCTTAGTCCTGCCAGGACAAGGTTGGATGGAAATTCGTCAGAGCCTTTCTTTGTTTATTTGCTTGATGCAGCAGATTCGTACCTGCTGTGTTTTTGCTTGCTTAGTTTAGCTATTGTATTTGTGATTTGTTATTTTGGGGTGAGATGTGGTCTGTGTCTAACTGTTGTGTAGATATGCATGTGCTTGGAGCCTTGCTGTATATCTTTGTATCACCTTCTTTGCAAGCTACCCGTTTTGTTTACCTTTTGTATAGTCCCCAAAAGGTTTTCAGGTTTTATAGCAAAGCTGAAGCCTATTGTGTTCATATGTTTCACTGAGGAAAACTTCAAATCTTAGTCTGTAGAGAAAATGCTTTGTGTCACATGCTCAACACACTTTGAACTATACATCTGGTTCAGTTTTAGAGAAAAATGCTCCTGGTTGTTTAACACACTGAGCTAATCAGCCTACCAACTAACTACCATCAGTATCCACCAAACGGTTGTGGAAAAAACCTTTGCGGATAATCCTTTGTTTTAAACAAGAATTAATATTTTGGCAGGACAAGAAATTTCAAATTCTTATGCTGGTTTATGTTCTCTTTTTAGGTTATGAGAAGATATGCTGCTGGAGAGATGCTCTTAGCAAACTGGAAGGGCTGCAACCAAATCCAATCGACAACATGGTAGTGGTCTCTGAATATCTAAGCTAGTGATCATCTTTTCAGCGATTCCTTTTCTGTTTGGCCTCTCGTAGGTTTGCACATAAGCGGAAGTTGGTAGTGTATATTAGCTGTTGTTGGAGCTGTGATGGCAGTATATCTTTTTTGTTGCTTGGCTGTCGCTTCATCTTTTTGTCGCTGCTGCTTATGTATAGATAATCTGATGAAGATGTAACTGTAACAAATGATATATGATTGTATGGCGAAACAAATATTGCTTTGATAGTAAAATAAAAAAACTCAATTGTTTCTCTGTTGTCCAGTCCTATGAATTAGTGGGCTGAAAATATTGATGGGCTGGAAGAGGCCTTGGCCCAAACAATGCTGGACAAAGATGAAACGAAAAAAGTCCTAAAAATAAAAAATGGACCGCAAAAGTGCCGAGGGCCAAAATAATTGCATGAATCTCAAAAACTAAAAAGGCCGAATTACCGGGCCAGGCCCATGTAGCTAGCGAGAATTAACAGAAAAAATATATGTTAAAAAGGCTGAATTAATGGGCTCGGCCCATATAAAGCACCGAAATGGACCGGACAGATTCTTTGTAACGACCTTTTCAATTGGTCGCAATTTTGACACGTCGGATCCGACGTGGCCTGGGCAGACAGCCAGTGATCAAAACAAAAGGTCATGGGTTCAACGACCTTCTGTTTTGGTCGTAAACGTCTACGACCTTCTCACAGAAAAGGTCGTTAATTTTAGTTTACGACCGCCAGCTTTTGTCCTTCTGTTTTTGGTCACAAAAAGGTCACAAATGAAAAACAATGACTATTCAGTGACCAATAGTCAAGGTCACAAGTTGACATATTTCTTGTAGTGCTCCTTGGTGCATACCTTCTTTAGCATGTAGTCTGGTTTGCAGCAGTTTCGACCTCCTCCACCTCCGTGAGAGCACCCATGATAGGACCACCTACTGAGACTAAAGGAAGGATAGGATGTTGTGGATGAGGCAGTCGGGCAGATTGCTTACACGGTCTTCTTCGGCGGCGCGGATCCGCTTGCGGGGTGGCTCCACTGATTGATTTCCATGGGTGTCTACAGCGGCATTAATACGCGTGTTGGAGGGCTCCATCGAGTCAGGGGTTTAATTTGGTCGGATTTGATGGTGCAATACACTGAGGGTACCCGGCCTCCAGGAATAAGGCTGGCAGGACGGCCTCTGAGCCCGGTCATAGCCTGGGCCCCTCGCCACTAACGGTGGGGCTCCTCTAGAAGGATATATCATTACTTGTACCATACGACATATACTCATAGAAAACTTGGGCATCAAGCCATGCATACCGACTTGGGAACATCTAACCCTATCCCTCATCAGCCTATAAAGGGGAGGTAGGGGCCTCCCAAGTCGGCAGCTAATAGATCTTCAATAGGTCTCTCCCACCTCGGGAATAGTATCCACAGATCCAATCACTCATACAAGCCATATCAATATAATACATGCAGGATGTAGAGCATTACTGTGTGGAGGCCAGAACCTGGGGAGACCCTTGTCTCGCGTGTACCCCAATTTGATCCACTATGCGCGCTCAGTCGCATGAGGAACCCTATGCAGGGATTTGACGGATTACCGCGCTGCGGAGATTCCTCGTGAGTGTGCGGGATGCGCAGTCCGCGGGGGCTATCGATCGGATGGAGCAGACGCAAACCCTAGAGCACAAGGAGGGGCAATCCAGCGATTTGGACAGGATAATGTAGGCTTGAAGGAATCGGCGGCGTAGGCATCTATTTTAATTAGAAATATTAACTGGGAATGTTTGCCGGGGGAAACTGCCATGGATTGCCCTAGCTGCCACATGATCTTGATCCTACGATGCAGTTTGGATGACTTTTTACACTCAAAAATAAACAATGTGATGACAATTTTGCAAAAAAGCCTCCCAGGTTCGCCAAATGCATTGAAAACTGCCTGACGAATGTTTGCCAGATATGCCCATCCTTTTCTATTTTGAGGGGTACTTGCAACTTTATTACTTAAGAAACATCATGAACATCGTTTGCTACCATATGTAAAATACAGTCCTGTGGCACATTAGGCCAAACCATTCATATCTCATTGCTAACACCCTTCTTGGCTAACACGTGAGCAGAAAAGTTAGATGTGCGTCGAACCAAGGAAACCTTAAAATCATGTTGAGACCGAAGCAACTCTTCAATATCTTCAATGTAGAGATCATGGTTGCGCCACTACTGACACTCCTCACGCTTCACCTTTCCCTCAAACCCTCATGCCACTGATGCAGATCCTTCATTGTACAGTGGCGAAACCCCTACTCCGCCACCCCTGGAGGCCACGCCGCATCACGGTTCGAACATGCAACGAAGGGTAGAGAAAGTTTGTGGCGCCGGCTGCGGGCGGTGAAAGGAGATACGCCACACAGCTGCCCTCTTCCTCGAACCCCCATGACCTCTTCCAGCACCACCTTCGCTTCTCCGTATCCCCATCGAGCTCTTGATACAGCAGTTATTCTGCATCCACTCCTCACGAACGGCTCCTCCCCTGCCTTGGCATCACTCTTCTTTCCCCTTCTTGTACCAAGGAAGTGACGGCCTCTCTGACCTCCTCTCCTCCTCTCCTGTCCATGATGTGATCCACCTCTATCGTCCATCCCTGCGTTGTGCGCAGACGACCTAGCCGGGGACATCACCGACTTTATTTCTCAAACCGGGCATCAAAGGATCACAGTGGATTGTATTTCGTGAGTTTTTGGGTGTGACTTGGCAGGCATGGGATCACTTCGTGAGGAAGCAACTAGTTATCGGGGTTATCTGAGGTGACTGGGAATGATATTAAGCATACAGCAGGTACGTGCATCACCTCTTCTCTTTGTGGTTATACATTGTAATTTTTTTTTGGAACCAATCATTTTGTTGTGGTTGTGGATATATTTGTGGTAGATTAATTGGTTTTGGGACTTCTGCGCAGACAAAGTTGACTCTTCGAACTGGTGATGAATCTGAACGAAAGCATGACCATGATAGTCTGATAGTATGTGTATTGTTTTAGCATTTATTTTTCGTGATTAAGATGTGAAATGGTAGTTTTCGCTTTGCATCAAGATTTCGACGGTATATTGAGAAAATTTCCAATATAGAGCTGCGTAAAGATATTGGAAAAAGTTCGAATAGAGGATTGGATGCATTATTGTTATACCTGCAGAATATATTTTGTTCATAGATATTAATCAGACTTCTAGAAAAGTATTTCTTGTATCGATGCATTTGGTGGTAGCACTATTTTAATGTGTTTTAAAATGTCTCATAGGTACTACCTTTTCCATAATAAAAATATATTAAAGTTCATTATTTGTTGGCAAACTTTCTCCTGAATTAGATTCCGACATTTCTTTATAAATTTCCAGATAATTATTTGGATAAGACCGGAAGACAACAATTGGTAATTAGTTGTTCTTACTAGGAATAATCTAGCAATATTGATGCATCTGTCACAAGAGAGTTCTCTGGAATACTTTGCGAGGCTTTACCGTTTGAATCTACCATTAGCAGCTCATGATATATACCATGCAGAAAAAGAATTGCTACCATTGTTAAACTACTCTACTATCATGTCAAGAAATTGGTTTAACTTTTGATTGCAGATATTATTGATGTCTGGTGACTGTTCTTCGTCCATGTCCCATCTATCACTCTGTATTGTTTCAACGTTACCGAGAAAAAACGTTGAAAAGGTATTGTCTGCACACTTTAATATTACACACTACAAGACTTAGGTTGGCAATTTTAAAGTCTCATTCATTTGATTTGCAACTAATTTTTATATTGCTATTTTACTTTTATTTTCAAAAAATTAGTGATCCATTTATTTCCGTCATAATATACCACAATCTGTAAAGTATTTTTTTTAAGTTTGGAGCTCATGTTACTATCATGAATTTCACTCTGTCTTGAAGATTTACTGCACCCGTGGCCTGTGAAAATAGATACTTAAGATATAGCATCTTATCCAAATAAAGAATGGAGGCATTTTCTGTATGTAATAACAAGCATGACTAATACTGGTTCATCAACATCATCATGCCTTGGGTTTCAAGGCCACGATTAAATCAGATGGTGGTATGTATAATCACTATTTGTTTGGTTCACTCTTCGGAATGAATAAAACTAATAACAGAGTTGGAAAACTGAATGCTCTTTCCTTGCAGGTGCACTTTGAAGGGATACCCGCCCAAGTATTGCGAGAACCATTTAGGATTGTTGAATTGTAGTGGTAGTTTGTCTGAGAAATTAGATCACTTGATAAACATTGTGGATATACTAAGTAGCTTCTTGATCATAGTAACCCCATCAACCAATTTGCCCATGTACTATAGTGCAATCTTATCACAGTGAAATTTTAGCCCACAAACCAAATCACTTATATCAGAATTTATGTAGTATAATTACTTTGCCCCGATCCAACTTTTTGTCTGCTAATTTGTTGTGCTTCGCCTATTTTCAGAAAGTGGAAAGTTAATTCTTCTGTTTAGATGCATAGATTGTTCAATTCTGCATATCTTTGTAATAGCTATAATTTGCAGGCCGAAACCTAACAAGGGCAGTCTGAAACTGAACATGCACATGGTGTCCAGCGTGAGACACAAGACATCACTTGTTGTATTGTTAAGAATCGGGAAGAAAACTGTATCGGAAACCACCACCAAAGTAGCAATAAGATGATTGTCAGTATCACTACACCTCCCACTACGCCAAGCACAATCCAAATCTGTCATCGTGCATGTAGTTGACATGTAATCCAAGGAAAATATGATGTAAAAAATATCAATTCTGTGTCTCATGCTTAACTCACCGATAACCGTATATAGTTGAGGGGGCTATTGCCCCCTCCCCCCACCCCACCCCCCCTCCCCCGCCCAAACAAATTCCTGAAGGATGTGTCACATCACTGGGCAGTTCACTAGCAGCCTTGTCGAATGCTTTGCACTGGCCGGGGATCTAGGGACCATCCATCCTAAAGGCTCTAGGGACCATCCATCCTAAAGGCTGTTTGCAAATCTCCATAATGAAATATGATGTTCCTCTCAGCAAACCCAGGACTACACACGTCATAGTAGATAGAAACACTATTCCTAAATGATCACACAACGCGGGCTTCCTAGAAGGCCCGAGTGAGACATCTCTTGCAGTCACAGGCCTCTGTGTCACCATGACATATTGCCAGAGCATATGTTCTGTCCTGGTTGGAACCAAACTATCTATCTGTAGAACAAAGAGGGGGAGGAGGCAGCTGCCTCAGGTAGCATGGCGGATAACTCTCCGAGACGCGAGCTGTGTTGCCGGATATGTAGATCTGGAGTGTTCATTGATGCAATCGGACGGTTGAGAGCGTCGAATCACTGTAGAGGCTCCTAGTTTGCTGCGTTATACTGTTTCTTAATAATAATAAAAATAAAAGATAAAAAAACAGGCCGATTTGACCCTTTCTTTGGCCATACCCATCTCATCTACACACTAACAGAAACACTGAAGAAGGGCCCGTTACAGGTCTGGCACATGCCAAAATCACATGACAATATATAACACCCATGCTAGGGCCTGAATCTTGATGTATCTACATCCGATGGCCATGCACTTGACCGAGACTTTGTTAAATTTTAGCCGACTGAATGTATCAACTAGAACAATGTATCTTTCGCATACAAAGCTATCCCGTGGATGCCGTTTTTGGAGCCCGAGCCTTTTCAAGATTTCCTGAATTAGAGCAATGGTTGTTTGAGTCCCGTGTATTGTTGGCAGGCCATTCCGATGGACGGTGCTCAACGAGTTTGGCCTTCGCCTCAATGTTGATAAAGTTATACCTGAACATGTTGTTGCTATTGAAGACGAAGTAGGCGCACCCACCGTCCGTGCCTAGTTGCCCGGCATGCATAGCGAAGCTAGAACGGGAGCAGAGGAAGAGTACACCGTCGCCCAAGCTCCTGCCATCCCTCGTCAACCACTGCATCTTGTCTTCATCCCACGCATGCATCACCAGAGACAGCATGGGTGCTTCTCTTGTGTGGCTAACGTGGGCTAGGACTGTGACCCACAACAGCTGACCCTGGAACTCTAAGGCGTAGCGTTTCTTCCTCCGGTACACGCCGCCTTTGTCGATCCATGGCATCAGCTCGAGCCTGCGGCCGGCACCGTCGTCTTCCAGCGTGAGGATGCACCAGTACAAACCTAGGCACATTAGGATCTTGCTGTTGTGATACACCGCCGTCATTCCGCCATAGTTTCTTACGTTTAGCAAATGATCGAGCTTCGTCTGCATCGGCGTCCACGTTGTGTCGCCTGGACGTAGGATGGCCGCCCTGAAAACGAGCTTGCCGATTGACCCGCCATAAGAAATATTGTAGAGAAAGACGGTACCATCCACAGCAGGTGTTGCCACGAGGATTCTCCATACGCCGCCTCTCGTCTTTATATGCCGGCAGTGGGGTGAAGGCTCCGAATCATCGCCCACCGTGACGGCGCTACGCTGCTGGTAGCGGCCGGAGCGAGAGCGATGTGATTCAGGCGGCGGCGACGGCGGCCACGGTCGATCTAGGGTTGCTGGAACGGATTATTGGTGTCCGGCCGTAAAGCATCAAAACTCTTTTTTTTTTTGCATGGTATAGCATCAGAACTTAGGTTCCGTACTAGTACAAATGCCCGTGCGTTGCAACGGGCGAAAAAATTAAGAATGCTCCATGTGGCATTACGCAA